>CM056723.1:91509945-92109945 GCA_029844215.1 Przewalskia tangutica
GAGTGAATGGAGCTTCTTCCCAAAAACTGAACAGAGATCCTAAGAACGAGGATCACCAACCTAGGTGTTATACCCCGTATTTCCTGAGTATGTACGTGAGGGCGTACGTATAAAAATTTAAGCCTTAAAGTTGGCAAGGTTCGAAAATTTGGGCACAAGTGCCAAAAAGAATCGTTTTTCGACGAAACGTTTTACAAGACTTGCGAAGAGAAAAATACGGCTATGTCATTTTTATTTTTTGCGGATTTTTCCGAGAGACGAAACATTTTGGACCAACGGGATGGTGACATGTGTCACCCTCACATTGGAAGAGAGCTTGGGCGGTAATGGACGAAAGGGAGCTTGTGGTTAGGTAGGATATTTTGTGCAAGTTGGTGTGGTAGATGGATAAGGTGCACTTGGCTTAATCCTAGCCCTACACTTGCATGGCACTTGGCTTGATCTTGGCCATTGGTTGGCCATTGCTTGACCTATAAATACCCCTCTAAGTTGATGAGCTTCTTCATCCTAAAATCATTTTCCAAGTCTAAAAATCCCTCCCCCTTTGAGAGTTGAGTTCGTCCGCCACACCCCTCGAGTGAGCTTTGGCGAGAGGTCCCCACTAGCCTAGTTGTTTTCGTATAATACCCCCCTTTGTGGTATAGAAATACTCTCCAAAGTATTGTTATAATGCCCAAATACTCTAGCCCTTATACCTTGTAGTACTTTCCAAAGTTACCTCTATACGTAGAGCCCGGAAAATACTATTATACTTTCCTTTAGCCACTAAACGAAACCCTAAGGAAACCTTCATAGTCGGTTGAAGTGTTAAGTAGAAGTTGAGTAGAACTTCTAAGGGTTGTTTGGAGCGGATTAGAGCACTCGGAGTAGGAGCTAAACGTTGCTCAGGATCGACTTTAAACTTGGATAATTTTGGGGCTTATCGAGGTAAATACTACTGTCCTTCTATTGTAATTGGGAATTACATACTGTAGTAGTTTATATAAATGAATATAAGATTCATAGAAGAGAATTGAACTGTAATAGAAGGATATTACAGAAAAGACTTGAACTGAAATCACATCAGAAGAATATATAAGTAGAAGATTTAACTGTACTTACATAGGACTGTATTTACAGTAGACTGGTAACCTTTATTGGTTGAATGTGCTGCGAGTAGCATATACTACTTGGAAGGTGGACAAGGCTAGCCGGGTTATAGTCGTGGAGCGTTTTGCTTATAGTCGATAATCGTCGCGAGGTATGTGATTCTTCCTATACTCTTGAGCATGAAGTATTTTAAAAGGATATATATATATGCGGTAGGCGACGTGTGGCAATGTCTTTTGACTTAAGCCTGAATAATATATATATATATAGTATGATAGACGTACGTGTGCTAACTGAATATAGTTGTACGGCAATGTCTTTTGACTTAAGCCTGAATAATAAGAATCTTGAAATATTTTAAAAGGAATATATATAGTACGGTAGACGTACGTGTGTTAACTGAATGTAGTGTTACGGCAATGTCTTTTGATTTAAGCCTGAATAATAAAGAATCTTGAAGTATTTCAAAAGATTAAGAAACCGTTTTGAAAGAAGAGTAATACTTGGTTTTGAAAACATAAGAGTTATACTAGCTTTATGGGAAGTTAGGTATAACGTCTTAAGGGTGGTAAAGGGAATGGTTTACTGATTTTTAGAAGTTAAGAGACTTGATCTTAAAAGATAAGAGACTTGACTTAAAAGACTTAATATGAATTTTGTGTGAAACCTCATTCGTGAGTAATGAGTATTTGGTTTTTAAAAGGAATAATGTTTCTTGATTTGAAATCGAATGAGTATCGACAACCACCGCGTTAATAAAGGGAAATGTAATGACTAATGAAATATTATTAAAACCAAGAGAAACCTCCATCCGCATGAAGCTAAGATGAGACAAAATGATATTACATTTCCTAGATCATGGCTGCTTAATAAGATTTATTATGAACAAGAATAACCTACTCACATATAAGGCGTATGTTTCTCAGATTGTTTTAAAAGAGAATTATATTCTTAAGTGAATAAAACTAACTACTGAAACCTTTCTAAAATAAGAGACTTAAGTACTTGAAAGTAGGCAAACTTGAACTTAGGAAAAGAATTTTGTTACTTGATGTTGAAAAGGAAAGTGTTTGGGTTTACCTAAAAATGTGAGTCACCCTATTTTTATACTACGGTATCGGGTGACCTTTATAAAAGAAATGGATCTTTTAAAAAGAATCTAACGTATGTATACTTGGGGGTCAGAACCTAGACTTTGGCCTAAAATAAACTTGAGTTGTGTGTAACTTGCCTATGTTGGTGTTTGATAGCCTTGTTGTGCAAATATCAGATTTCCATACCACCGCTCTCTCGATGGAGGGCGGCTGATTTGTTATGAACGATTCTTCACCGAGTCCCACGGATGGGCCGACACGACTTCATCCGATTATTCACCGAGTCCCACGATGGGCCGACACGATTTCATCCGATTATTCACCGAGTCCCACGATGGGCCGACACGATTTCATCCGATTCTTACCGAGTCCCATGGATGGGCCGACACGATCTACATGATTCTTTACCGAGTCCCATGGGACGGGCCGACACGACTACATGATTCTTTACCGAGTCCCACGGATGGGCCGACACGTATTCCACACGATTTATACCTAGATCGCTGGCGGTGAGGAAGGAGTTCCACGCACGGAGGATGACTTGGCGTGAGTCCCCGGCTCGACATGATCGCTTTTATGTTGTGAATCGTAGTTTTGTTATCATACATGTCTCCCGCTTTATATAGACTATTATGATTTCATTTACTGATTTTACGCCACATACTTGGTACTGTTATCGACCTCCTTCGGGCCGCGTTCACGCCGCAGTAAGTACATCGGTTGTAGATCCTCGCCATAGGATCAAAGTGCGTGTTAGGAAGCCCCGCTTTCTTGGAGGCTTATCTTTTGGTATGTTACCACGAGTCCGTAAGTTCTTGTACATTCGTGGTATGGTGGGGCCTGTCCCGCCATAGTTGTCATTTCATTCTTAGAGGTCCATAGTAATGCAAGTGCGTGGTTGTAAAAGGATTAAACTGCTCGGTTTTTATATATATGTCTGTAAGGCAAATCGCTTTGGTTGGCCTGCTTGTTTATCATGTCTCTTGTTTCATATTTATGTTTTATGTTCCGCTGATTTTCTCGATGAATGACTACTGGGTGCCCGTAAGGCACGATCCACGACCCGGATCGGGTCATGACAAAAGTGGTATCAGAGCAGTTAATCCTCGGAAAAGTGTCTACTGACCGTGTCTAGTAGAGTCTTGATTATCGGTGTGTTGTGCACCACATCTATAATCAGGAGGCTATAGGAAATTTAGGATTGGTTTCCATTCTTCTCATTCTGAGATCGTGCCTTAAAGTCGTGTGATAAGTTGGACCCCTCTGACGTATTCCTTTCCTTTACCAGTTATGCCTCCGCATAAGGCAACCCGCCCGTGGGCAAGGCGGCGAGGAGCTGTGAGTAGAGCACGGAGGGTTACCGGGGCAGAGGCCCAGTCGTTACCTGAGATAGTGCTTCTGACGGCGAGTTTTGCGACGCCGGCAGAGTTTAGAGCCGCAGCAGTGGCTGCTGAGACTACAAGACTGAGCCTCCACCCCACACCTGGAGCAGATGACGGGTACAAGGATATGGCCGCCATCGCCGTGGTCGTGGCCGACATGAGGAGAGGTCGGATGCAACAGCCTCCCCAATAGCACCGTAGTTCACCCCGAGCGCATTTGAGACTACGGACTTTTTGAGTTGTAACCCGCCAAATGTTCTATGGATCGAGCCGAGGATGACCTCGGAGTTTATCCGACACCACAACGGATCATGAGAGTGATCGAGTCTCGAGGCAGAGTCGGTGGTATTGGTTCGCATCACCGCGTGATCCGCAATGATCGTTTGATTCGTGGGAGCTGTCCCGGGGAGAGCATGCACTTCCAGCCATTTGGGACGAGTTCTCAAGGGCTTTTCTTGCACATTTCTTGCCCCCACAGATGAGGAGGGCTCGGGCCGACAGATTTTTGACGTTGAGGCAGGTCGGGCGGACGGTTAGAGAGTACAATGTGAAGTTCGACTCATTAGCTCGGTATGTTCCCGCTGTAGTAGTTGATATGAAGGACAGAGTACACCACTACGTCACCGGGCTAGATGATTACTTGGCAGAGGCTTGTACGGGTGTAGCTCTTCAGCCGGGCATGGACATTGCCCGCATGCAAGCTCATGCACTGGGATGTGAGGCACGGAGAGGTCGACGGAATGACCAAGATCAGCAGAAGAGGCCGAACAACAGGTCCTTTGGTGACTTTCGGCGGACCGCCAAGAAAGATACTAGTTTTGTACCTCCGCCCGCAGCAGTGGTCCTCCACGCCTTCGTATGCTCGGGGTATTCGGAGCTGGTCGTGGCTCGTGGCTTCGTTCACGATATACATGGGTTCTAGCCACGGTTCGAGTTTTCTCGGTGTGCACACGCGCACGCCATCCCGGAATGTCGCTTTTTACCGGTGCTTGTTTTTCCTGCGCCTCAGGGGCCATGTGACGAAATCGCCCTAATAGGAAGGATGCAGCGGAATGACTCACCCACCGGTCAAGGCGTGTTCATCGCCTTTCTATGCGCTACTGCAGGCGTGGATTATGATTAGAGCGGCGAGGAAAGTAAATCGGTGATACAGTATATCCTTAACCCTCTAGGGTTTCTGCATGCGTGATACGATGACTATTTGTTGAATACTTTGTACAGATAGCTTTGGGTATATTGTGGTTAGAAAGCATGGTTAGTTGAAAGGATATGTATGGGAGCATGGAAAGTGTGAACCTTAGAATATTTCATGTTGAGACCTTAGATGTAAGTTCATCTTGAATAAAAGATTTTACGGTTAGTCTTTGTGGAAATACTTGGTTTGCGTATAATGTGTTGTGGGATAAGTCCATGGGTAGTATGAAATGGAAGTGGTGGCTTTCATGACCTGTATAGGTAAGATTGTTCCGGATCGGGAAACAAGAGCTTGATACGTTAAGTAGGTCGGGTTGGGGCCATGTTGCGGGCCAACCCGCGGCCTGTTTCGAGGTGGGGTCAGCTCTGGGTGGTCCCGCCAGGTGGTAGGGTCATGAGGGTGTTAGGCCCAAGTTTAGATGACCATCGTATGAGTTCGTAGATATGTTCGACCAGAAGCAGATCGTGAAGGCCGGGAATGGCCTTAAGGGGAGATTGAGGCTAGTAAGATGACCAAGTTCGGAGGTGGTGACTCCAAAGTTTTGGAAACTAAAGCATTGACTGAAGTATGGTACGTATACTAGAAGAGTTCAAGTGTTCGAGGAGGGAACGACGAGTAAGAAAGGAAGAGAACGTGTGTTATGTTTGTGGCCAGGTGTGGCATTAAAAACTTGTTTAAGTTAAGAAGAACTTTATCGTTATCCGTCTTGAGAAGGAACATTCGGGACGAATGTTTCTAAGGAGGGGAGAATGTTATACCCCGTATTTCCTGAGTATGTACGTGAGGGCGTACGTATAAAAATTTAAGCCTTAAAGTTGGCAAGGTTCGAAAATTTGGGCACAAGTGCCAAAAAGAATCGTTTTTCGACGAAACGTTTTACAAGACTTGCGAAGAGAAAAATACGGCTATGTCATTTTTATTTTTTGCGGATTTTTCCGAGAGACGAAACATTTTGGACCAACGGGAGGGTGACATGTGTCACTCGCATTGGAAGCTTGAAGCGGTAATGGACGAAAGGGAGCTTGTGGTTAGGTAGGATATTTTGTGCAAGTTGGTGTGGTAGATGGATAAGGTGCACTTGGCTTAATCCTAGCCCTACACTTGCATGGCACTTGGCTTGATCTTGGCCATTGGTTGGCCATTGCTTGACCTATAAATACCCCTCTAAGTTGATGAACTTCTTCATCCTAAAATCATTTTCCAAGTCTAAAACCCTCCCTTTGAGAGTTGAGTTGGCCCGCCACACCCCCTTGAGTGAGCTTTGGCCGAGAGGGTCCCCCCCCTAGCCTAGTTGTTTCAGATAATACCCCCTTTGTGGTATAGAAATACTCTCCAAAGTATTGTTATAATGCCCAAATACTCTAGCCCTTATACCTTGTAGTACTTTCCAAAGTTACCTCTATACGTAGAGCCCGGAAAATACTATTATACTTTCCTTTAGCCACTAAACGAAACCCTAAGGAAACCTTCATAGTCGGTTGAAGTGTTAAGTAGAAGTTGCGTAGAACTTCTAAGGGTTGTTTGGAGCGGATTGGAGCACTCGGAGTAGGAGCTAAACGTTGCTCAGGATCGACTTTAAACTTGGATAATTTTGGGGCTTATCGAGGTAAATACTACTGTCCTTCTATTGTAATTGGGAATTACATATTGTAGTAGTTTATATAAATGAATATAAGATTCATAGAAGACAATTGAACTGTAATAGAAGAATATTACAGAAAAGACTTGAACTGAAATCACTTCAGAAGAATATATAAGTAGAAGATTTAATTGTACTTACATAGGAATGTATTTACAGTAGACTGATAATCTTTATTGGTTGAATGTGCTGCGAGTAGCATATACTACTTGGAAGGTGGACAAGGCTAGCCGGGTTACAGCCGTGGAGCGTTTTGCTTATAGTCGATAATCGTCGCGAGGTATGTGATTCTTCCTATACTCTTGAGCATGAAGTATTTTAAAAGGATATATATATAGTACGGTAGACGTACGTGTGGCAATGTCTTTTGACTTAAGCCTGAATAATATATATATATATATAGTATGATAGACGTACGTGTGCTAACTGAATATAGTTGTACGGCAATGTCTTTTGACTTAAGCCTGAATAATAAGAATCTTAAAATATTTTAAAAGGAATATATATAGTATGGTAGACGTACGTGTGTTAACTGAATGTAGTGTTACGGCAATGTCTTTTGACTTAAGCCTGAATAATAAAGAATCTTGAAGTATTTCAAAAGATTAAGAAACCGTTTTGAAAGAAGAGTAATACTTGGTTTTGAAAACATAAGAGTTATACTAGCTTTATGAGAAGTTAGGTATAACGTCTTAAGGGTGGTAAAGAGAATGGTTTACTGATTTTTAGAAGTTAAGAGACTTGATCTTAAAAGATAAGAGACTTGACTTAAAAGACTTAATATGAATTTTGTGTGAAACCTCATTCGTGAGTAATGAGTATTTGGTTTTTAAAAGGAATAATGTTTTACTGATTTCGGAAATCAGAATGAGTATCGACAACCGCTGCAGCGTTAATAAAGGGAAATGTAATGACTAATGAAGTATTATTAAAACCAGTAGAAACCTCCATCTGCATAGAAGCTAAGATGAGACAAAATGATATTACATTTCCTAGATCATGGCTGCTTAATAAGATTTATTATGAACAAGAATAACCTACTCACATATAAGGCGTATGTTTCTCAGATTGTTTTAAAAGAGAATTATATTCTTAAGTGAATAAAACTACGAACTACGAAACCTTTCTAAAATAAGAGACTTAAGTACTTGAAATTAGGCAAACTTGAACTTAGGGAAAAGAATGTTGTTACTTGATGTTGAAAAGGAAAGTGTTTGGGTTTACCTAAAAATGTGAGTCACCCTATTTTTATACTACGGGTATCGGGTGACCTTTATAAAAGAAATGGATCTTTTAAAAAGAATCTAACGTATGTAATACTTGGGGGTCAGAACCTAGACTTTGGCCTAAAATAAACTTGAGTTGTGTGTAACTTGCCTATGTTGGTGTTTGATAGCCTTGTTGTGCAAATACTGTATTTCCATACCACCGCGTCTCTCGATGGAGGGCCGGCTGATTTGTTATGAACGATTCTTCACCGAGTCCCACGGGATGGGCCGACACGATTTCATCCGATTATTCACCGAGTCCCACGGATGGGCCGACACGATTTCATCCGATTATTCACCGAGTCCCACGAGATGGGCGGACACGATTTCATCCGATTCTTTACCGAGTCCCATGGATGGGTCGACACGCATCTACATGATTCTTTACCGAGTCCCACGGGATGGGTCGGACACGATCTACATGATTCTTTACCGAGTCCCACGGATGGGCCGACACGTATTCCACACGATTTATACCTAGATCGCGGTGAGGAAGGAGTTCCACGCATGAGGGATGACTTGAGGCGTGAGTCCTCGGCTTGACATGATCGCTTTTATGTTGTGAATCGTAGTTTTGTTATCATACATGTCTCTGCTTTATATAGACTATTATGATTTCATTTACTGATTTTACGATTTCACATACTGTACTGTTATCCGACCTCCTTCGGGGCCGCGTTCATGTCGCAGGTAAGTACATCGGTTGTAGATCCTCGCCATAGGATCAAAGTGCGTGTTGGGAAGCCCTGCTTTCTTGAGGCTTATCTTTTGCATGTTACCACAGTCCGTAAGTTCTTGTACATTCAGGGGTATGGCGGGGCCCTGTCCCGCCATAGTTGTCATTTCATTCTTAGAGGTCAGTAGTACTGTTGTGGGCAGGGTTGTAAAAAGGATTAAATTGTTCGGGTTTTTATATATATGTACAGAAGGCAACTGTTTTGGTTGGCCTGTTTGTTTATCATGTCTCTTGTTTCATATTTATGTTTTATGTTCCGCTGATTTTCTCTGATGAATGACTACTTGGGTGCCCGGGTAAGGCACCAGTCACGGACCCCGGATCGGGTCGTGACACTAGGTACCTAATACCTGCGGGCATGAACGCAGCCCTCCGAAGGGGGTCAGTATAACAGGTACCGAGTATGGAACGGAAATAAGGTACAGTAACCAAATTATAATTTTATAAAAGAATGGCAGGGGCAAGTATAAAAATTAAATACCAGATCCTATCGTGCCATTTTAACTCATGAGGTCAATCGTACATTAATCATTCTTTTCCTTCTTTCAATAAGAATTAACATCATATTCTTACATACATACTTAAGAATTTGATCAAGTTTTTCCACATAACTTATATATCTTACATAACATAATCCGACCCTTTATGGAGGGACTTCTTATTTGGGAGCTTACTTTGATTATCCATACATGATAACGTTGGCCCGTTGGGGCTACGGGTGTACTGTGGAATCATGTAGCATAACCCGGCCCGCCTGTGGGGCTCGGTGTATTGTGGAATCATGTAGCATAACCCGGCCCGCCTGTGAGGCTCAGTGTACTGTGGAATCATGTAGCATAACCCGACCCGCCTGTGGGGCTCGGTGTAAGATGACGTAACTCGGTCTATGTGTAGGCTCGGTGCATATGGTGTAACCCGACCTATGTGTAGGCTCGGTGTATCTCATAACATAACTCGGCCTATTTGTAGGCTCGGTGTGTCTCATAACATAACCCGACCTATTTGTAGGCTCGGTGTATCTCATAACATAACCCGGCCTATTTGTAGGCTCGGTGTGTCTCATAACATAACCCGGCCTATTTGTAGGCTCGGTGTATCTCATAACATAACCCGGACTATTTGTAGGCTCAATGTGTCTCATAACATAACCCGGCCTATTTGTAGGCTCGGTGTGATTTTCCTTACATAACATTTTTAACCACCTTTTCACTTCTTCTTAAGTCGTTATAATAACTTTCCATAAAACTATTATAACAACCTTTCATTTTAGAGAACTTAAAGCACTTTTATTTCTTATCACATTGGGGAAACTAAACCCAAAAGTACTACGTACATACATACTTAAAAAGAATCATAAAACTCCTTTTCTTTTAAATCAATAAACTTCTTCTCTTGAAAACTCAAGTTACATTCTCTTTTGAAATCAAGCCTCTTAACTTTTGAAATAAATCATAGAAACCATACTTTTTAAATCAAGTCATTCCTTTATTTAAGAATCAAGTCCCATAACTTGAAAATAAAGTCTCATAACCTTTTAAGAAATCAAGGTTCATAGTCTTAAAACTTCATAACATAAACTCTTTTAAATTAACTAACATATACTTTTATGAGTTGTGAATAGATTATACTCGTTTATAACGATCTTATTAAAGCAGTCATGATCTAGAAAATGTAATACAATTTTGTCTTATCTTAGTTTATGCAGATGGAGAATTCTACTTATCTTAATATAATTGATTGTCGATACATTTTTATTAACGCTGCAATGGCTTGTTTGATACCTATTCTCATTAGTGCAGTAAATTAGCAAGGTCACCTCGACTCCACATACTTCCTAACGACTTTTACCAACATCCCCCATAAGACTTGGTAAGAACTTAGGATAACTTAGACATACCTTTTACATAGAGTAAATCAACATACGTACCTCTTAACTTCTAAGAGTAGAAGGAATCATGAAATAACACCACATGTATATTTCATACGTAGAATCATGCCAAAAGAAGGAAGAGGTTCACATACCTCGCTACGACTATCGACAAGTAGCAAAATGTTCCAAAGTATTTCAACCTTGATAGCTATTCCACCCTTCAAGTAGAATACGCTATACGTAGTACTTCAACCTATAAGGACCATAATACATCTATCAATTCCTAGCCTTTCTAAGGTAGAATATTACTAAGTGTAAAGTCTCTTATTCTACGGAAAATTGGGCAGCACTTCCTTTGTTTCTACGTACTTTTCCACCTTTTTCAAGGACCGAAATCAATAACCAACATGCCACATTTAAGGTGCAACAAACCAGCAATTCAAAGGGAATTACACGCCTTAACAGGACGTGTAAAATTCTGCCCCACAATTAATATAAAATTGTCCAATATTCCAAAGCCATTTTCGGCAATCACAAGGATAACACCACATCTATTCTTCCAATTCCTTTTCAATCCAAGTTGTTATTCTAACATGTTATATAGTCGCAAACAATTATAACAACTATAATTTATTTCTTATATAACATGCGACTACTATAACTAACAATTAAATTGATTACAATATCAAAGGCTAAGCATGCTAGGTCTCGCATTCAAGGCTTCCAAATTCCATAACAATTATAAACCTTCATTCCATAATTCTCATGATCACCTACAACTATCATAACATGTAATCGTTAATAACATTTAACAAGACCAAGATTATTATCTCAAAAAGCCCAAATCTAATCCAAGACTTCAAGTCGATCCTTAGCAACTTTAGCTCCTCTTTTCGACATTCCAATCCACCCAAGCAACCCTTAGAATCTTATAAAGAACTCCTCTTCAAGTTCTAACTCAAGCTATGAAAAACCCCTTAGGTTTTTATGTTGCGACTAACGTAATAACGTAGTTTTCCGGGATTTTTGTGTTGAGATATCCTTAGAATACCTTTGGGGACCTTGGGTTTAAGTATTGTGATTTATGAAACAAGATTGCAAAAAAAATTCTCTTCTTCAGAGCTCAAACCGAGAGCTTCACTTTAGCAACAAGTCTTGAATTTTTTTTCTAAGTGTTGGACTAGTCTTGCACTAGTAGAGGATATATACTACAATCACGGGTGTATATTAAACCAAATGTGTGGCTAGGATCTTAGTCAATTATGGTCAATATTATCAAGCTTCCACTTGGTCATTGACCAAGTCAATTTCGCCCAACAAAGGGCCATGTGGAGGGTGACACATGTCGCCCTCCGATTGATCTAAAATATTTCGTCTACCAAAATTTCCATAATTGGTCAAAATATCGAAAACCTTGTGGGCCCCACAAAAATGTAAGATTTCCCGAGTGGACCCCACGTGACCAAATCCGAATATAATATTCCATAATTCCGATAAATTATCTAAGTCTCAAATAACAAATTTGAGAACCCAATTCTCATTAACAAACACTTCTCTTTCCCGAGGTTCGGAAGAATTTCCTTAATAATAACGAATTCTTCTTTCGTTCAAAAATTTTAAAGTCCTGATTCCTTACGTACATTCTCTTTAACATGATCTGTACTTACGGGGTGTAACAACAGGACACGTCTACAAGCATCTAAAGATAATACAATTGTAATGTGGTCGGTATAGGGCCCAACATATCCATCATCTCTATATACATATTAATACTCTACACCTGGCATCTCCAAATGACATGGATCTTACCAATCACGCTGAGCTCGATAACACCTATTGATGAGACCTATCTAGCTGTCTCTCAAGACCTGCACGCATGAAATGTAGTACCCTGGGACTTCAGTACGAATAGATATAAGGAATATGTAAGGTAACTAATAGCTGAAACTTAAACTATAAGCATAATAGCTAAACATGTCGGAGAGCTAGAAGGGAAATCTAAGGATATACCTACATGTTCCCTACTCACATTATATAAAAAATATCAACAGCGTACCATGCCCTATCGAGGCTCTGTGGATAACTGTAATATACCATGACTTAACGAAGTTGTGTGGGAAGTACAACATACCAGGGCTTAATGAGGCTCTATGAGAATTTCATAAATCATATCAGGCCACTTAGGGCATCTATAGTATACACAATGTACCAGGCCATAGTGAGGCTCTAAAGGATAAATATAATGTATCAGGCCATAACAAAGCTATGTGGAATAAGCATACGATGTACAAGGCCTTCTATAGGATCTATGGAATAAGCAACAAGGTTTCAAACAATCAAACATAGTTCAAAGCAATAAACAGTTATCGTCAACCAAGGATTGAATCTGTAAGATCTATATATACTCAACTAATGAGGATAATAAGCTCTCAGCCAGAAAATACTCCTGACAAGGGATAAATAATAACATCTCAAGGATGTCTAAATAAGAGGCACAAGCTCATTTCTGGGTACTTCTTTTATACTTTCTATAGAGTACCATTTTAGGTACGGAACCATGCTATAGATATAAGAGATATCCACTATGTACCTTAATTCAATTTTTGAATGACTTTAATGAGTCAATCCTTCCGATATATACTCCACCTTAGATGCTCATACGAGCTCATAGAAAGTTATAGATACGACTTGAATTGAGTCAGACTTTTTGAAAACTCGCCAACATCTTATTTCACTATTTCACTATGAAGTAACCTTTGATTTACTTAAAATGGAAACTAACGTCGTTGCTTCCTTTATTTAGAAATAACATGATAAGCTAAAGGGAGAAGGGTCTAAATTAATGTTGCTAGACGTTTTTGTTAAGATCAAAATGTGGAAAATCTAAATATAGTAAGGGATGTTGCCGTATCTAAACTCAAAGTGACTAAAAAATGTTGTCTAATTTCCCTTGAGAGAACCTTTACCAAATTGAGATAAAATATTTAGATGCACGTTCCCCCACTTTACCCTTATCACTCCCGTGTACAACCCCTTAATACTCATCACACTTATAACACCCTTATGTGTGCTTGTGTACAATTGAATTGTTACCCATTTGTCCATGATACACGTGGAAATGTCCACATTAATTTTAATAATCCTAATTAATTGCTTGACTTTCACTATAATCCATCACTTAATCAATTACACACATAATTAATTTCTTGATCTCAATTCACTTATACAATAATCAATTTTAACATACTTCATATACTCATCATCATGATCATGAGATATAACACTAGTCCATAGCCTCTTTTGGCACACCCAACATATTATTCTCAATCATTGTTGTCACTCATATTAAGTCCTAAATTATTTCATGACTTAATTCTTTATACACCAAGCTCTCAATTTGCATACTCATGTATATGACCAAAATTCCATATGATTTGTATAACATGTTCAATATTCTGAACATCAATGAAGCTTATTTTCTCTGATTTGTTCATTATCTAATCCCCACAAAACCTCTTTAAAAAAAGTTATAAACTTTTTATAATCACACGAATGACCTTAATCTCTTCAAGTTGATAGGGATTTATTACGACACAACCTAACACTAAAGTACAAGGTTTTACATTATGACTACATAATCTAAAGTAAAAAATTTGGGGCATTTTAAATATGATAATGTATATTATAGTATATGGCAGGTGAGGCAACAGTTGTGTTTTCTGCCTATGTGACAGGTTTTGGATAGTCCTATTTATAGAGAAAACTCTGTCAAAATTTTCATAGAATTCTAAGAGTTGGACTTTTGTCGATACATTATCCCAACATTCGATGTATAATAGGTGCTAGTTGGTTAAAACTGTTGTTATTGTGATTTTAGGCAGACAATTCAGGGAATAGGTCCTTAGGTTATTTGTAACCTCTACAAAGGCTCTAGATAATAGTGAGCAGATTTTGGTAAATCTTAAAGAATATAGGTCGTGGTTTTTCTAACACTTCGTAAACTCGGGTTAGGCTTGAACTTGTTAAATGTGGGTGGTTATTTAGACCAGAATGAACTCAATCTAGGTGAAATTTTGTGTTAAACAGTGTAAAAACTAAAACTAGTATATGTGCTAAATGTGAAAGATGTGGAGTTGTAGAGATTTTATATCAGGAAATTGGATGCTTAGGTTGGAGCAACGCGAGCCACTTTGCGTGGAAATTGGGCATGTTAGAGATTGGGGCATGACGTGAGGGAGTGTGAAAAATGATTTTTTTTACAAAGTGTTGCAGTGGGGGGAGCACGCTGCATGAGCTCCATCCTATGGAATGTCAACGCGATGGCGTCACGACATAAGCTCCACTGTGACAAAATCCCATGCGACAGGGGATGCGACGTACCCTGAGCCCAATGGATTTTGCTAAGTGTTGTATAAATAGCCTAAGCTCTTGAATTTTATTCCCACTTCATTCTAGACTGACTTTTGGAGAGCAAACGTCCTAGGGCTCCCTCAAACCTCGTAAATTGATAATTTCCTTGTATTATTTCATTTCGTTAACAAGGATTAACGCTAGAATCATCATCATTTCATAGATATTGGAGGATTTAATTCAAGAATGGTGAAAGAGATGAATCTTTAGGAAATCTTTGTGAGGTAAGTTCTTCATTTCATGTATCATTATTGGGTTAATATGGGTTTGTTGAGAAACTTTACAATCTTTGGGTAAGTCATATGATATTAAGAACGTGATCTTGTGGCTTAAAAGCCCTAGTTTTTTCATAAAGATGGAGATTAGTGGAATTAGACTGAAGTTCTAATAGTTACCATGCTAATCAATTATTTAGTGATTGTTGAACCTCAGGAATTCCATTAAAGAACATTATTGATGGGATTTGAGGTATGTCTCTCTTTTGAACATAATTTTCGACGATGAATGATGAATTTGAAAAGGGTGTCAAGTGTGTGTAGGGTCAAGCCCACATTGAACCTTTATATGTATTCTATTATCAATACTTAGACGTGATTTCCCCCTATAAGGGATGATTGAACTGATTTTCTAATGCTTTGATCTTTAATGTGTTTTGCCATATTAACGGGTTATTGACTTGAAATTGATTAATGATTTGAATATGATTTCTAAATCGATTAATGACTTGATATACCTCGATTAACGGGATGATAAACTAATTCACAATGAAGGATTCGACTGTTATGTCATGATTGATGATTCAACTAATATGCCATATTACTATTATTTGTGTTTGGTCCTAGTTGTGGCAAGCCAGATGATGATTGGCCATTACAGATCCTAACGTATCATTTTTGACAATTGTTGTTTCAGTCCACATGATGATTGAACTATGTGGGTCGACAACCCCAGTGCATCTATGAATAATGGGATCATAAAGTGGGTCTCCCAGCTTATTGTGTCGGTCTAGATGATGATTGACCTCTGTGAGTTGATAGTCCCGGTGTATCTAATGAATGTTTTCCCATTAGCTGGCATGTTGTTAATCTTGATTTCTTAAATGAAAAACCAAGATTTAGCCTGGGCAGACACGACACTCGGTGCATTACTGCATGTGATCGAGCGAACCACATGACTTGCTGAATCAATATGGGACATGTACGGATACGAAATATATGTTAAACATGAATAGTATGAATAAAACATGTCATATCATAATAATACTAAAAAAATTGTTTTAAAATATAAGTGCAGAAATAGTCTGAAAAAATGATAGTGTAGCCCACAAGGCAAAACATAACTGAATACCCGACATGACATAACTGACTAATCTATGAAACCTCTTACATGAGTCTGAAATACTGAATGGCCACTGGGACAAGGACCCAACATACCTGGTTGTCTATCATGATATGACTACTAAAAAATAAAGACAAAGCCCCCGAAGGAAGTGGGGCTCAGCAAATAGTTGATACAATGAACTCCTAACGAGCAGAATCGTCCTCTTGTAAATCAATGCCTACATTGTGAAATCTAGGCCCCGGGTGTAAATGTATCGAGTCATTATTATAATCTCTACCCATAATTAGAATATATTTCATATATTGTGTAAATATAATTATGGTAAGACTAGGATTCCTCTTGTATAAGAGATGAATATTGTGCACTACATATATTGATATTAATAAGAAAGACTCCTCAAGGGAGATTAATATCATCTTACATGGTATCAAGAACCAAAACCCTAAAACCCTATAATTGTTTTCTCTCAACCCTACGCCTCCCCTCTCTCTCGACTCCTTTGGAAGCCACGGCGCTACCCTTCCCAATTCAGGGTTTTCTTCTTCTCTCCTAAATTATATCCACTATCATGACTCCTCCTGAAACCCATACAACCTCCTCATCCACCATTATCAATCTCGAAACACCAAAACCATCTTTACATCTAGCCCTAACTGTTACCAACATCAAGAACTGCATTCTCATTCTTCTTGATCAAGAAAATGGTCAGTATGCTCCTTGGGTTGAAATGTTTCGCATTCATGCATGTGTCTATAACGTGATTGATCATATCGATTTATCCCACGCCCCCCGAAGGTTGATGATTCTACATGGCGTCGTCTCGACGATGCCGTCAAATAGTGGATATATGGTAGTATCTCTTAGGATCTTCTCCTGACTATCATGAAATCTGGCGCCACCGCCAGTGAATTGTGGATTCATTTGGAGGAAATTTTTCAGGATAACAAGCACACTCATGTTGTGTATTTGGAGGAACAGTTTAACAAAACACGTCTTGAAAACTTCTCCAACGTGACTGAGTACTGCAATGTTACACCCCGTAGTTCCAAAACATGTATATGAGCACGTGGGAAAACAAGACTTTAAATGTGGAACGAAAGAAAGATTTCTTTTTCCTAAGAAAGATTATCTGAACCTCGTGAAGGAAAAAGGTTTAATAATTGGAATTGAGTTCTCAAAATTGGTATGTGATACTGATAGAATTTATTGGAATTATGGAATTTTATTTTCGTATTTGGTCATGTGGGGCCCACTTACGATTTTGTGGGGCCCATAAGGTTTTCGATATTTTGACCAATTATGGATATTTCGGAAGATGAAATATTTTGGACCAATAGGAGGGTGACACGTGTCACCCCCACATGGCCCATGTTGGGAGAGAACCTTGAAGCCAAGTGGCTAAAGTGTGGGCTAGATATTTTGTTGGACAAGTGGACTAGTGGGATCCACACAGAAGTGTCCACAATCTCATTGTTACACCCCGAAATTCCAGGACATGTATACGAGAATAGACGTGAGAGCACAAGACTTATAAATTTGAACGAAGGAAAGATTTGTTATTCTTAAGGAAAAGTTTTCCGAACCTCAGGAAGGAAAATGTTCGTTAATGAGAATTGGGTTCCCGAATTTGTTATTTAAGACTTTTAGAATTTAACGGAATTATGGAATTTTATTTTCAGAGTTGGATACGTGGGGCCCACCCGAGAAATTTTATGTTTTTGAGGGGCCCATGAGATTTCCGATATTTTAACCAATTATGAAAATTTCGGGAAATGAAATATTTTAGACCAATGGGAGGGAGACACGTGTCACCCTCCACATGGGCTTGTTGGATGAAGAAAATAATGGACCAAGTCAAATAGTCAAGTGAGCTTGATATTATTGACCACATCTTAGTCATCCATATGTTTTAATCCTAGCCATTGGTTTCCTTATATAATACTACTACTAGTGTAAGACTAGATCATTCAACACTTGGAAAAAAGTTGAGAAAACTTGTTGTGCTCCATTAGAGGCTCTCGGCAATGGCTCCTTGAAGGAGAGAAAATTTTGCAAGCTTGCTCCATAATTCACAATACTTCAACCTGTTACACCCCGTAGTTCCATGGTATGTATGTGAGGACGTACGTACGAGAATACGACACAAAAATTAGAAAGGAAGAAAGATGTGATTTTTCGACGGAAAAGTTTCCGGATTTTGTGAAGGAAAAAGGTTCGTTAAAGGGAATTGGATTCCCGGATTCGGTATTCGGACTTTTTGGAATATTTGAGAATTATGGAACTTTATTTCCAGAATTGGTCACGTGGGGCCCACGGGAGAAATTTACGGTTTGTGGGGCCCACTTTATTTTTGAGATTTTTGGCATTACGGATATTTTCGGATGATGAAATATTTTGACGCGCAGAGTATGACATGGCACCCCACGTGGCCCTATGGCCGAACGGGTGACACTGGCACCATCGGGACGTTTTGTGGGACAAGTGGCAAGCCCACTTGTCCCATTATGGTGGACATTTGGTTGGCAAATTACCCACATACTTGGACCCAATCTTCACCATACACTTGCCTTGATCTTGACCATTGATTCCTCTATAAATACCCCTTTGTGCAACACAAATTCTTCATCCACACTTGAAATAATTTCCAAGGCAAATTCTCCCTCCCTCCCCTTAGGTGTTCTCGTCTAACCCCACTTTGTGTAGAAATACTTCAAGTATTGTTGTATAAATCCCAAATACCTTAGCCTAAATTCCTAGTAGTATTCCAAAGTTATTTCAATACTAAGAGCCGGAAATACTACTTTATTCCAATAGTCGCAAAATGAAGCCCTAGAAAAATCTTCATAGCTTAGATGAAGTGTTAAGAGGAGTTGTTTAGAAACTTCTAAGGGTTGCTTGGAGCGGGTTGGAGCGTAAGGAATTGGAGCTAAACGTTGCTCAGGATCGACTTATAATCTTGGATAATTTTGGGCTTATCGAGGTAATTATCTTTGTCCCCCTATTGTAATTGGATATTACATGTTGTAGTAATGTATAGTTGAGTATACTATATGTAGAATGAATATGGATAAGAATTGAATCAGATTTACATCGATCAGATTTACTGAGACTTGTAGTATTATTGTGGCGGTGTTGTACACGTCCGGTTAGACGTGTAACCCCTGGAGTTGTTGGCTTGATAGCGGGCCTTGATAGAGGAGATTTATGTGGTTACGTGTGTGGGGAGGTCTCGCGAATTTTCCGTAGAATAAGGAATCTTATACTTAGAATATTCTACGAAGAGATCGAGAAGCTGATAGACGTTTTATGGCCATTATAGGTGGAGGTACTACGAGTAGCGTATTCTACTCAAGGATGGAAAAGGCTAGCGCGTTATAGATTGGAGCATTTTGCTAATTGTCGATAATCGTCGCGAGGTATGTGAACCTCTTCCTATATTTTCTAGCATGATGTTGTGAACTATGTAGTACGGTAGACGTACGTGTGCTAAACGAATTTTGGTTGGTCTAAAGCATAAAGTGTTATAATGGCTTTATGGGAAGTTAATTATAACGACTTTATGTAGGTAAAAGAATGATTTATCGATTTTAAAAGATAAGACATCGACTTATATTTGACTTGATATGAAATGTGAAGAACTTGAATTGTATTAGAAGTTGTGAAACCTCATTCGTGAGTAATGAGTACTTGGTTTTTAAAAGAATAATGTTACATTAATTTCGGAAATGGGAATAAGAATCGAACAAGCCAATGCAGCGTTAATAAAGGAAAAGTAATGACAATTAATTGTATTAAAACCAGAGAAACCTCCATCTGCATAAGCTAAGATAAGACAAAATTGTATTACATTTCCTAGATCATGGTCATTCTAATAAGAATTATTATAATCAAGTTTTGGTTTTCTTAAAATTTCAAAGTAAGGAACTTGATTTCTAAAAGAAAAGAGACTTAAGAATTTGAAGTGTTTTGGTTTAAAAGAAAGGCATGGTTTTGTCTTAAATTGGTTTAAAACATAAAGTGTTATAATAGCTTTATGGGAAGTTAGTTATAACGACTTTATGGAAACAAAATAATGGTTTTATTATTGGATTTAAAATGGTAACTTGATTTCGAAAGAGAAGTAACTTGAGTTTAAAAGTATAAGTAACTTATTTTCAAATATCGAACTTTTCTTGATGAAAAATATAAGTGGCTTGGTTTTAAAAGGTAGGAGTACCTTTGATCTTAAAAGGGTTGGTTACTTGGGTTTTAAATGTATACTGACGTTGTTCTAAAAGTGTAAGCCACTTGGTTTAAAAAAAGTGTAAAGTACTTGATTTTAAAACATGAACGATTTGGTACTACGATAATAGTATCGAGTTGTTTTACGTAAAAGAGATCTTTTGAAAGGATTAATGTATGTAGTACTTTGGGGTTAAAACCCGATTTGTTGTAATAAAATGAAAGTCTATGAGTATGTTGAACTTGCCTATGTTTGTGGTGATAGCCTTTGTTGTGCGGTGTTGTATTTACGTACTCTGCGTCTCGCCGAGGCCATTATCCGTTGATTTATGGACATACCGACACGATGGGTGGCCCACGGTATGCTTCCACTATATCGATCCTTTTGACATACCGACACGATGGGTGGCCCACGTATGCTTCCATTAGAGTGTGATCTTGTTATTTGCTTTGGACATATCGACACGATGGGTGGCCCACGAGTATGCTTCCATTATGATTGTTATCTTGTTATTTCCTTTTGGACATACTGACACAATGGGTGGCCCACGTATGCTTTCATTAGAGTGTTATCTTGTTATTTGCTTTGACATACCGACACGATGGGTGGCCCACGAGTACGCTCCATTATGATTGTTATCTTGTTATTTCCTTTGACATACCGACACGATGGGTGGCCCACGTATGCTTCCATTAGGATGGTTCCATGGCCATTCTTATACCGAGGTAAGATGCCGGCACGCGGCCGTTACAGCGTTAAATTCGGGTTATATTTGAGTGATAACTTTACGCGCAGTCACGACTTGACATGATTGCTAATATATATTGTGAATCGTAGTTTGGTTATCATACATGTCTCCTGCTTTATATAGACTATTATGATTTCATTTACTGATTTTCAGGCCATACTTGGTACTGTATCTTGACTCTCCTTCGGGCTACGTTCATGCCGCAGTAGAGAGGTACACCGATTGTTGATCCTCGCCATAGGATCACGATTCAGCGTTGAAGCTCCGTTTCTCGGAGGCTTATCTCGTATAGTCCCCGTCATTGTAGGTTCTTGTACATCTGTGGTATGGCGGCCCCGTCGTCAGAGTTGTGGTTACATTCTTAGAGGTCCGTAGTATCGCAAGTGTGGTTTGTAAGGGATTTAACTGCTCAATTTTTATATATATTCAGGAAGGTAACCGTTTTGGTTAGCCTATTGCTTATTTTATGTCTTGATTCATGCTTAAGATTTTATTTCCGCTGATTTTCTCTGATGTTTGTATCACTAGGGTGCCCGGGGTAAGGCACCAGTCACGGGCCCTAGGTCGGGTCGTGACAAAAGTGGTATCAGAGCAGTTAATCCTCGGAAAGTGTCTACAGACCATGTCTAGTAGAGTCTTGATTATCGGTGTGTTGTGCACCACATCTATAATCGTGAGGCTACGAGATATTTAGGATTGGTTTCCATTCTTCTCACTTTGAGATCGTTCTCAGAGCCGTGTTATAAGTTGGACTCCCGGCGTATTCTTATGTACCCGCTACGCCTCTACGCAGTGCAACCAGGGCCCGTGGCGGCAAGGCAGCAGAGGGAGCTACGAGTAGAACACAGAGGGTTACGAGGGCACAGGCCTGGTCATTACCTGAGATAGTACTTCAGACGACGAGTTTTATGACGCCGCTAGCCCTAGCAGAGTTTAGAGCGGCAGCAGTTTCTACTGAGGCCACGATACCTGAGCCTCCGGTGCCACGGCCAGGAGCCGAGGATATGAGTTCAAGGAGATGGCCCAGTTACTAGCTAGGCTGGTGGCTGGGAATGAGGACGGACGGGAGCCGGTGGTTCCGGCAGTGCCAGTGATTCACCCTAGATCCGATAGTCTGAGACTTCGGGATTTCTTGAGTTGCGATTCGCGAGTTCTATGGATAGAGCCGGCGATGGTCCTCAGGGTGTCGTGCTAGTTGGGAGATTGTTATACTTGCGACCGTCAGGGCCATGTGATGGGAGGATGTCCAAGTAGGAGGGATACAAGAGGGATGCCTCAGCCTACCGGGTCAGTTGCAGGTTCAGTTGTTCGGGAGAAGGGGTGTTAGTCAGATGAGGTCACCCCTACCTCGTTGTGGCCGTTGTGATAGACTCCATTATGGGGAGTGTCGTACTACTTCGACAACTTAGATGCTGCGTCCAACAGGCGATTGGTGAGTTGTCCGACTGCAGGTAGCACGGATGTAGAGACTCACTTCGGATCGGTGGATGGTTCATCACCTTCTATAGCGAGGCGCACAGGCGTGATTATGATTAGAGACAAAGGGAAAGTGATGCAGAGTTGCAGATATCTTTAGCCCTTAAGAGACTTGTTTATGTTGTTATGGTGGGTACATGTTAAGTGCTATGTACGGATAGCATTGTGTTAAGTGTGAATTAGAAAACATGGGTAGTTGAGAAAGGGTAAGTCTGGAGACGAGACGATTGTGAGCCTTAGAATTTATAACAGTTAGGACCTTGGATGCAAGGCCGCCTTGAGTGGATGATTTTACGGTTGGTCTTTGTCAAGTACTTGGTATGCGTAAAATATATTGTGGGATAATTCCATGGGTAGTGTGAGATGGAAGTGGTAGCTTTCATGACGCGTGAATTAGTAAGATTGTTCGGATCGGAACGAGAGTTGGGCGATAATGGTCGGGTTGAGGCCGATCGCGGTCAACCCGCAGCCGGAGTGAGGTGGGTCGATTCGAGGTGGTCCCGCCAGTGGTAGGATCACGAGGGTGCTAGGCCCGTGTTTAGGTAACCATCGTATGAGTTCGTGGATATGTTCGACGAATCAGATCGTAAAGGCCGGAATGGCCTTATAGGAATTTGAGGTTAGTAAGATGACCAAGTTTGGAATTAGTGACTCCAAGGTTTTGGAAATCAAGCAATGACCGAGTATGGTACGTGTACTAGAGAGTTCGTGTACGAGAAGGGTACGACGAGTAAGGAAAGAAGTGAACGTGTGTTAACAGAATAAAAGACATCATTTTGTGGTGAAGTGAAGATCACGGGCGAGTACCCTTTAGACCATGGGTGGAAGCTTATGGTGTTGTTATACACGTTATAGGTGATTCCTCGTTGGCTTGGATTGAGTTTTGCGCGTATGTTATACTATGGCCATTGGTGGCATGATTGGTTTGGTAAGTATAGTAGTGAAGACTATACCGGCGCATGTATGTTTGAGACTTAGAAGGAACATTCGGGACGAATGTTTCTAAGTGGAAGTGTCACGACCGACCGGCCGCTGATCGTACCTACCGGCACTGTCGGTATATGTCGAGAATAGCAATGGAACATACATAACACATAACTTATAAAAGGTAACATCATCGCCACCGATAAGGTCGCTTCCATAAAACATTCTTTAAACAAAAGTATAGTAGTACAACGGGTTCTTATAGCCAAAAACATAGGTGACCACGCACTTAAAGATAATAACCGTATGGACAGGGCCCCGCCATACCCCTGAATGTACAAAAATACCTATAGCATCAGGGAATATCCGTACCAATAGACAAGCTTCCGGAGGGATGGAGCTTCTGACACTGGAATAGTGATCCTAAGAACGAGGATCCTCAATCTGCTTACCCTTACCTGCGGCATGAACGCAGCCCCCGAGCAAGAGGGTCAGTACACAATATGTACCAAGTATGTAAAGCTGGAAAATACTGTAATAATGATATCATAAGTCTAAGAGTAAGCTGGAGTCATGGAAGACAATAAAATACCTTTTACTGTGCCTTACTAACAATGAGAGTGACAAGTATATAAATATAATACTGCATAAAATAGGGGCCTTAGGATCAAAACAGGGTACCTCGCCCGTAGTATCAACAAGCACCCCTACTCCTGGGACTATTTCACCCGCATAGGTCCTGTGGACCCGCATGAGGTATTCCTCGCATAGGCTGTACCCGCCCGCATGGGACTATTTCACCCGCATAAGCCCATAAGGACTCGCATGAGGTATTCCTCGCATCGTGGGTAGCAAATCCACGGAACAGGTGGTATAACGATCTTGGGGACTTACCGCGATATACTCTTACCACGGCAGATGGTATAACGATGTTGGGGCTTGCCTCCGGATATACTCTTACAAGGCGGTGGTATAACGATCTGGGCTTGCCTCGATATACTCTTACATTGAAGAATGTGGTATGACGATCTTGGGCTTGCCTCGACATACTCTTACCCCGAGTAGGTGGTATAACGATCTGGGGCTTGCCTCGATATACTCTTACCCTAGCTCAAATCACATCATATCATAATCATAAATAAGTTAAGAAAACTTATAACTTCTTATTAGTCTTGTTCATATACCTCTCATTTTAGTTTACTTAAGGCACTTAATCATATCTTTAATAAAAGAAAACTGAATTTAACCCAAGTACTACATACTTCAATTCTTTTAAAAGTGACTCTTTTTCATACATAAAGCTTTTGGGCAATTGATGCCTTAAAATCAATTTGCCTTTCATAAATCAACTCATTTGTCCTTACTTGTCTTACTTAGAGTAAATCTCTTCTCATTAATCTTTTATAAAGCTAATAAAACCAACTTCCCATAAAGTTGTTATATTAACCCTTCACTTTAGTAAAACTACACTTTTTCCCTAACTAAGGGACTTATACATTCTTAAAACGACACAAGTCTTTATATACTTAAAACAAGTAAGAATACCAAATCTTGTACGTCTACCGTACTACATAGTTACATCTATTCATGCTCAAGAGATAAGAAAGCTTCACATACCTCTTTGGTCAATCCACTTGCTAAGTCCAAACTACCGCAAGTAATATGTCAACCTAAAATAATCATGATACGTTTATTAACCTCTAATCTTAATGTAGAACAATCCAAGTTCAAAGTCACTAAATTCTATGGAAAATCAAGATTTCCTTTGTTTCTACTCACTTTGCCACCTTTCTCAAGGCTGAATTTATCATCCAATTGCCACATTTAAGGCTCAATCAATCCAACAATTCAAAGGGGATTACACACCTTGTTACACCCCGTAGTTCCAGGGTATGTATGTGAGGACGTACGTACGAGAATACGACATGAAAATTTGAAAGGAAGAAAGATGTGATTTTTCGACGGAAAAGTTTCCGGCTTTTGTGAAGGAAAAAGGTTCGTAATGGGAATTGGATTCCCGGATTCGGTATTCGGACTTTTTGGAATATTTGAGAATTATGCAATTTGTTTCTTTCCGGAATTGGTCACGTGGGGCCCAAGGGAGAATTTACGGTTTTGTGGGGCCCACTTTATTTTCGGATTTTTTGGCATTACGGATATTTTCGGAAAATGAAATATTTTGGACCAATAGGAGGGCGACATGTGTCACCCCTAGGTGAAACTTGGTGGACGATTTGATGGACATGTTTCACACGTTTTTGGCATGGAAAATGCCATAAACATTTGGTCAAAGTCTTGAAGATATTTTGTGTAGTAGATGGATAAGTGGGACCCACACACACATGGCTCAATCTAGACCTCACACTTGCTTGAATCTTGGCCCTTCATTGTTCTATAAATACCCCCTAAGTGCAAGACTTCTTCATCCACAAAACAATTTCCAAGTCTTAAAATACTCCCTCCCTTTGATGAAGTTCTCGTCCCACACCCCTCTCCCTTAACCAACTTTGTCCAAAAATTCTTAAAGTTTTAAGTGTTCTTCCTTAGTGTATTAGGAAGACTATTAACCAAAAGCTAGAAAAGATTTCACACCCTTAGCCTAAATACACCCCCTTGGCCGAGAGTTTCCACAAGTTTAGCCTAAGTGTACTTCACTTTTTGGAGTTGAAGTGTTTAAGAGAAGTTATTATAAACTTCTAAGGGTTGCTTGGAGCGGTTTGGAGCGCATGCACTAGAGCTAAACGTTGCTCGGATCGACATATAATCTTGGATAATTTTGGGCTTATCGAGGTAATGATCTTTATCCCCTATCAGAATTGGAAATTACATGTCAGAGTAATGTATATTGAGTATACTATATATAGAATGGATATTAAAGAAGAGAATTGAATTGTATTTACATTGACTGAATTCTGATGAGACTTGTAGTATTCTTGTGAAGTAGATTTGAACACGCCCGTTAGACGTGTAATCCTCAGAGTTGTTGGCACGGTAATGGCCTTGATAGGAGGATATTTATGTAATAATGTGGGGAGGTGTCACGAATGTTCCGTAGAAATAATCTACGAAGAGAACTAGAATTTAATAGGCGTTTTATGGCCATTATAGGAGGAAGTACTACGAGTAGCGTATTCTACTTGAAGGGTGGAAAAGGCTAGCAAAGTTGTAGTACTTGGAGCATTTTGCTAATTGTCGATAATCGTCGCGAGGTATGTGAACCTCTTCCTATCTTTTCTAGCATGATATGTTGTGAACTATGTAGTACGCAGACGCATACGTGTTAAATGAATTTGGTTGGTTTAAAACATAAAGTGTTACAACGGCTTTATGGGAAGTTGGTTATAACAACTTTATGTGGGCAAAGAAATGGTTTGTGGTTTTTAAAAGATAAAAGACTTGATGTGAAATAATAAGGACTTGGGTTGTGTTAAACAGTTGTGAAGCCGCTTTTATGAGAAATGGTGTCACGACCCGAACCCGGGCCCGTGACTGGTGCCTTACCCCGGGCACCCTAGTGATACAACATCAGAGAAAATCAGCGGAAATAAAAACATGAACATGAATTAAGAGACAAGATAAATAAACAGGCCAACCAAAACATTGCCTTCATCATATATACATAAATACCCAACAGCTTATCCTTTTTACAAACCCCGCCACAACAAAGCATGCACTCTAAGATTTATACAACAACTATGACGGGACAGGGCCCCCGCCATACCTCAACGCTCAAGAACTTACGGACTGGTGGTAACATACCAAAGATAAGCCTTCACGAAACGGAGCTTCCCAAAATGCTGAAATGAGATCCTAAACGCGGATCGACAAATGACGATTTCTACTGCGGATGAACGCAGCCCCAAGGGAGGTCAAGATAACAGTACTAAGTATGTGAAATCAGAAATCAGTAAATGAAATCATACTAGCCTATAAAAGCGGAGACAGTGTATGATAACCAAACTACAAGACACACACATAACAGCTTATATCAATTCGTGGTCTCACGCCACAACATCAATCCCGCGTGAGTACCTTCCTCACCGCCGGTGCATGATATGATAACAACAAGACAAAGAATCCAAATGGGAGCATACCCGCGCTACGCATCGTGTCGGTATGTCCAAAGGGAACAAATAAGACAACATTCCAAATGGAAGCATACCCGCGCGCCACGATCGTGTCAAGATGTCCAAAGTGGAAACAATAAGACAAAGATTCCAAATGGAAGCATACCCGTGCGCTACGATCGCGGTCACAAGATGTCCAAAGGGAAACAATAAGACAACAAGGCGGTAATCAAAGTGGAAGCATACCCGTGCGCTACGCATCGTGTCAGTATGTCCAAAGCGATTAACAAAAGTAACATTATCAACAGAACGCATCTGCGGAATTTATCCACACCGCGGCCACGCCCAAGTAAGTTCTCAACAAGTCAACCGACCTCCATCGAGAGACGCCAGAGTATAGAAACACAATTCTGCACAACAAAGGTTATCACAACAAGCATAGGCAAGTTTCACAACAACAAGCATAGGCAAGTTTCACAACAACAAGCATAGGCAAGTTTCACAACAACAAGCATAGGCAAGTTTATACACAACTCGAAGTACTTTCATTTTATGCCCAAGTTCGGATTTTACCCCTAAAGTACTACGTACGTTAAATTCTTTTTAAAGAGATTTATTCCTTTTATAAAAGTCACCCGATACCCGTAGTATAAAAATAGAGTGACTTATATCTTTTAAGTAAACCAAAACAACTTCCATACTTTCTTTTTTTAAGTCAAGTTACCACATTAAAACCAATGATAAAACCTTTCTTTTGTTTTCATAAGGTCGTTATAACCAACTTCCCATAAAGCTGTTATAACACCTTATGCTTTAAACCATTTTAAGACAACACAATGCCTTTCTTTTCCCTAAAGTTCCAGTTTGCCTAATTTTAATTACGCAAGTCTCTTTTTTGAAAAGTTTCATAGTTCAATGTCTTAATCTCTTTTAAAACAATTGAGTAACATATGTCATAGGCGAGTAGGTTATTCTTGTTCATAATCAATCTTATTAAGCAGCCATGATCTAGAAAATGTAATATCATTTTGTCTCATCTTAGCTTCTATGCAGATGGAGGTTCTACTGGTTTTACTAATACTTAATTATTCAATACATTTTCCTTTATTAACGCTGCAGTGGTTTGTCGATACACATTCTGATTTCCGAAATCAGTAAAACATTATTCCTTTCAAAAACCAGGTACTCATTACTCACGAATGAGGTTTCACACAAACATCCATATTAAGTCAAGTCTCTTATCTTTTAAGAATAAGTCTCTTAACTTCTAAACCATTAAACCATTCTTTTTATCTCTCTTAAGACGTTACACCTAACTTCTCATAAAGCTGGTATAACTCTTATGTTTTCAAACCAAGTATACACTTCTTTCAAAAAAGTTTCTTAATCTTTTAGAATACTTCAAGGTTCTTTATTATCACACATCAAGTTGGTTATAAGCCAAATCAGTTATCACAAAGCATTTCTCATTTATATAGAGTCATTATAACACTTTATGTTTAAAAACAATCAAATACATTTAACACACGACGCTCACAGACTACATAGTTATACACCTATCATGCTAGAACAGATAAGAAGAGGTTCACATACCGCGACGATTATCGACTAATAGCAAAACGCTCCAAGTACCTCAAACCGCGGCTACACTCTCACCAAGCGCATCTCTCCACACGTAGTACTACAACCTATAGAGGCCACAAAGCGCCTATTAATATCTTTAGATCCCGACGAATATTCTACGTAAAATTCGCAAAGACCTCCCCGCAATAACAGAAATCTCCTCCTCTATCGAGGCCGCTACCAAGCCAACCAGTGGGGTTAACACGCCTAACCGACGTGTACAATTCTACTACACAAGAATGCTACAAGTCTCATCTGAATACACCTATGTAATTACGATTCGCTTTCTTTAAATTCAGCTTAAGTCGCAAGACATTGCTGTAAGTATTATTCAGCTTAAGTCAAAAGACATTGCCGCACAACTATGTTCAGTTCTATATATAGTATACTTAACTATATACTCCTACAACATGTAATTTCCAATTACAAATGTAGGTTAGAATGTTTACCTCGATAAGCCCAAAATTATCCGAGTTTATATGTCGATCTGAGCAAGGTTTAGCTCCTACTCCGTGCGCTCCGACCCACTCCAACCAACCCTTAGAAGTTCTAACCAACTTCTACTTATAACTTCAACTACGGGTGAATATTTTTCCAAAGGGTTTCGTTTAGTGGCTAAAGGAAAGTATACTAGTATTTATGGGCTTTTCAGATAGAGTAACCTTGGGAATACTACAAGGTATTTAGGCCAAGGTATTTGGGCATTATAACAATACTAGTAGTATTTCTATACCACAACAAGGGTATTATACGAAAACAACTAGGCTAGTGGTAGGCTCTACCACAAGGCCCAACAAAGGGGAGGACTTGGCCGAATGCTACACTTAAGGGAGGGATTTTGAGACTTGGAGAATTATTTTTGATGAAGAAGTTCATCAACTAAGGGGGTATTTATAGGTCAAGCAATGGCCAACCAATGGCCAAGATGAAGACAAGTGTTAGCAAGTGTAGGGCTAGGATTTGGACAAGTGTTTGTGGGCCCCACTTTCTCATCTACTACACAAAATATCTAGCCAAACATTGACCAAATGTTTAAGGCATTTTCCATGGCAAAACGTACAACAACTCCTCCAAAACCACAACTTTGTGCCACCTAAGGTGACACGTGTCGCCTCCTATTGGTCCAAAATATTTTATCTCTCGGAAAAATCCGCAAAAATTATAAATGACATAGCCGGAATTTTCCCTACGAAAGCTGTGGAAACGTTTCGTCGAAAAACGACTCTTTTTGGCACTTGTGTACAAATTTCGAAACTATGCTTACTTTAAGGCTCAAATTAATATACGTACGCCCTCACGTACATACTCAGGAAATACGGGGTATAACATTCTCCTCTCTTAGAAACATTCGTCCCGAATGTTCCTTCTAAGCCTCAAACAAATACGCGCCAGTATAGTCTTCACTACTATACTTACGAGAACAATCCTGCCACACCTGGCCACAGAAACACCCGCGCAAATACTTACATCCAAGTCCACGAGGAAACACCTCTAACATCACAAACTTTTGTCACTTTGCCGCGAGGTTCTAGTCACCCGGCGACCCAACAAATGGTACCGGATCGCATGCGATCCCCGAGGTCTAAAATATACATCCTTCGCACCTTCTCCCTTCACAAGAAATGATCATATCTATGCTCGCAATACATGCTCGCTCTACCCTTACTCGTCAGACTCTTCTCGAACACTGAACTCTTCTAGTATACGCATTCACACTTCGCCCCGTCGCTTCTCCAAACCTCGAGTCACCACCTCCAACTTGGTTATCTTACTAGCCTCAATCTTCCTTAAGGCCATTCCCGCCTTCACGATCCGCTTATGGTCGAACATATCCACGAACTCATACGATGGTCATCTAAACTCGGGCCTAACACCTCGTGACCTACCACTGGCGGGACCACCCAGTCGACCCTACCTCGAAACAGCCGCTGGTTGCCCTCATCATGGCCCCAACCCGACCCACTTAACGCATCACGCCTTGTTCCCGATCCGAACAATCTTACTCTACAGTCATGAAAGCTACCACTTCCATCAGACACTACCTGTGGACTTTATCACACAAAACGTTCTAGGCATAAAATGCGCTCCGACAAGGATCACTTGCAAAACTGGTACTCAAGACGGCCTTTACATCTAAGGTCTCAACTGTAATATTCTAAGGTTCATCATTTTCTCACCCCAAGCTTACCCTTCTCACTAACCAGTTCTACATCACGCTTTAGCACAAAGCTATCCGAACATAACACTTAACACATTATCATAACATCAATACATACAAGTCTCTGAGGGTTAAGGATATACTGAAAATAGGCGGTCAAAGGACCGCTTAAAATCGAACTTCCACCGCGACCTCTACCGGCTCACGGTATGAACATCCCGCCTAGTCAGTAGGGCGTGAAGAACCCGCAATCGATCTCGTAGTCAGGCTATCCTACAGTACTACCCGGTCGACAGTCTCCCAAAATGGCCCTCGCTGGCCGCATGTAAAACAAACTCCGACTAGCACGACACTCCCATCGCGAGTCTACCACGGCCACAACGAGGTAGGTGGCTTCACCGTTAACACCCCGCTTCTCCGAAAATCAACCTCGAGCCCCGACCGCCTCAAAACTCGACGCTCAAGATTGTAGAGGACCACTCAGATCGGGCGAGGCGCATAACTAGTTCGGCCGAGGCGGTGCGCCTCGAAAATCACCAAAGGACCTCGCAGCTCGCCTCTTCGCGACTTTGGTCATTCCGTCGATTTCTCCGCCTCACCTCCAAGTGCATAAGCTCGCATGCGGCAATGTCCATGCCCTACCAAGAGCTACACTAACAACTCTGCTAGGTAATCATCGAGCCTCAGAACATATCGGTGGACTCGATCCTCCATACTAGCTACTAATGCGGACGCATCGCCAATGAGTCGAACTCCACATTGTACTCCCGCACCAGACGCCGCTTCGCCGCAACACCAAAAATATGTCGCCCGAGCCCTCTCATCCGTGGCGGCAAGAAGTGTGCAAGAAATGCCTTTGAGAACTCGCCCCACAAAGCCTAAGTGCATTCTCTCCCGACAGCTCCCACGAATCAAACCAATCGATCGCGGTATCACGCACTGCTTAACCTGGACCACCGACTCGGTCTCCGATGCCTTGATCACTCACGATCCGTCAGAATCGCCGGATGAACTCCTCGCGATCATCCTCGTGCCTCACCCATAAAACTCTAGCGGTTACACTCGTAAAATCCCGTAGTCTCAAATCGTCGGGGTTGAATTACGGTGCTACTGGACGAATCGCAAGGCCCATCTTATCCTCAAGTTCGCCACAACTCGCCATTAATCGGGCCATCTCCTTGTAACCCATCTCTCTCGCCTCACCGTAGGATCGAGGCTCGTATCGTGGTCTCAGAGATCGCGCCGCTTCTACTCAGTATCTCCTCTCACGCTTTGCCCTTCGGGCCCGGTTGCTGCGCGCGAGGCATAATCGTAAAAACGAGATACGTCGGAGGGTTCAACTTACAACATGCCTTCTAAGGCACGATCTCGTAATGAGAAGAATGGAAACCAATCTTAAATGTCCTATAGCCTCCTCGATTATAGATGTGGTGCACAACACACCGATAATCAAGACTTACTAGACACGGTTCAGAACACTTTCCGAGGATTAATCGCTTCGATACCACTTTTGTCACGACCAACCTCGCCCGTGGATCGTGCCTTACCCGGACACCCTAGTGATACAACATCGAGAAAATCACGGAAATAAAAACATGAACATGAATTAAGAGACAAGATAAATAAACAAAGCAACCAAAACATTGCTTTCATCATATATACATAAATACCCAACAGCTTATCCTTTTTACAAACCCCGCCTACAACAAAGCATGCACTTAAGATTTATACAACAACTATGACGGACAGGCCCCGCCATACCCCGAACGCTCAAGAACTTACACTGTGGTAACATACCAAATATAAGCCTTCGACGAAACGGAGCTTCCCAAAACGAAATGAGATCCTAAACGCGGATCGATAACCGATGACTTTCTACTCATGCAGATGAACGCACTTCAAGGAGGTCATAACAGTACTAAGTATGTGAAATCAGAAATATCAGTAAATGAAATCATACTAGCCTATAAAAGGTGAGATGTATGATAACCAAACTACAAGACACACATAACGCTTATATCAATTCGTGGTCTCACGCCACAACATCAATCCCGCCTGCGAGTACCTTCTCATCACGCGATGCATGATATGATAACAACAAGACAAAGAATCCAAATGGAGCATACCCGTGCGCCACGTGATCGTGTCAAGATGTCCAAAGGGAACAAATAAGACAACATTCCAATGGAAGCATACCCGCGCGCCACGCATCGTGTCAAGATGTCCAAAGTGGAAACAATAAGACAAAGATTCCAAATGGAAGCATACCCGCGCGCACGATCGTGTCAAGATGTCCAAAGGGAAACAATAAGACAACAAGCGCAGTAATCAAAGTGGAAGCATACCCGCGCGCCACGATCGTGGTCGATGTCCAAAGCGATTAACAAAAGTAACACTATCAACAGAACGCATCTGCGGAATTTATCCGCCACTCACGGCCACGCCCAAGTAAGTTCTCAACAAGTCAACCGACTCCATCGAGAGACGCCAGAGTATAGAAACACAATTCTTGCACAACAAAGGTTATCACAACAAGCATAGGCAAGTTTCACAACAACAAGCATAGGCAAGTTTCACAACAACAAGATAGGCAAGTTTCACAACAACAAGCATAGGCAAGTTTATACACAACTCAAGTACTTTCATTTTATGCCCAAGTTCGGTTTTACTCCTAAAGTACTACGACGTTAAATTCCTTTTAAAGAGATTTATTCCTTTTATAAAAGTCACCCGATACCGTAGTATAAAAATAGAGTGACTTATATCTTTAAGTAAACCAAAACAACTTCCATACTTTCTTTTTTAAGTCAAGTTACCACATTAAAACCAATGATAAAACCTTTCTTTTGTTTTCATAAGGTCGTTATAACCAACTTCCCATAAAGTCGTTATAACACCTTATGCTTTAAACCATTTTAAGACAACACAATGCCTTTCTTTCCCTAAAGTTCCAGCTTTGCCTAATTTTAATTACGCAAGTCTCTTTTGAAAAGTTTCATAGTTCAATGTCTTAATCTCTTTTAAAACAATTGAGTAACATATGCCATAAAGTAGTAGGTTATTCTTGTTCATAATCAATCTTATTAAGCACCATGATCTAGAAAATGTAATATCATTTTGTCTCATCTTAGCTTCTATGCAGATGGAGGTTCTACCGGTTTTACTAATACTTAATTATTCAATACATTTTCCTTTATTAACGCCGCAGTTGGTTTGTCGATACACATTCGATTTCGAAATCAAGAAACATTATTCCTTTCAAAACCAGTACTCATTACTCACGAATGAGGTTTCACACAAACATCCATATTAAGTCAAGTCTCTTATCTTTTAAGAATAAGTCTCTTAACTTCTAAACCATTAAACCATTCTTTTTATCTCTCTTAAGACGTTACACCTAACTTCTCATAAAGTCGTATAACTCTTATGTTTTCAAACCAAGTATACACTTCTTTCAAAAAAGTTTCTTAATCTTTTAGAATACTTCAAGGTTCTTTATTATCACACATCAAGTTGGTTATAAGCCAAATCAGTTATCACAAAGCATTTCTCATTTACATAGAGCTGTTATAACACTTTATGTTTAAAAACAATCAAATACATTTAACACACGTACGCGTCACCAGACTACATAGTTATACACCTATCATGCTAGAACAGATAAGAAGAGGTTCACATACCTCGCGATGATTATCGACTAATAGCAAAACGCCCAAGTACTTCAAACCATCTGGCCACACTCACCAAGCAGATCTCTCCACACGTAGTACTACAACCTATAGAGGCCACAAAGCGCACTATTAATATCTTTAGATCCCGACGTAGAATATTCTACGTAAAATTCGAAGACTCTCCCCGCAACAAACAGAAATCTCCTCCTCTATCGAGGCCGCTACCAAGCCAACCAGCGGGGTTAACACGCCTAACCTGACGTGTACAATTCTACTACACAAGAATGCTACACAAGTCTATCGTAATACAATCCTATGTAATTACGCTCGCTTCTCTTCTTTAAATTCAGCTTAAGTCGCAAGACATCGCTGTAAGTATTATTCAGCTTAAGTCAAAAGACATTGCCGCACAACTATGTTCAGTTCTATATATAGTATACTTAACTATATACTCCTACAACATGTAATTTCCAATTACAAATGTATGGTTAGGAATGTTTACCTCGATAAGCCCAAAATTATCCGAGTTTATATGTCGATCCCGAGCAAGGTTTAGCTCCTACTCTGTGCGCTCCGACCGCCTCCAACCAACCCTTAGAAGTTCTAACCAACTTCTACTTATAACTTCAACTACGGTGAAGATTTTTCCAAAGGGTTTCGTTTAGTGGCTAAAGGAAAGTATACTAGTATTTATGGGCTTTTCAGATAGAGGTAACCTGGGAATACTACAAGGTATTTAGGCCAAGGTATTTGGGCATTATAACAATACTAGAGAGTATTTCTATACCACAACAAGGGTATTATACTAAAACAACTAGGCTAGGGGTGTATGCTCTGCCACAAGGCCCAACAAAGGGAGGACTTGGCCGAATGCTACACTTAAGGAGGGATTTTTGAGACTTGGAGAATGATTTTTGGATGAAGAAGTTCATCAACTAAGGGGGGTATTTATAGGTCAAGCAATGGCCAACCAATGGCCAAGATGAAGACAAGTGTTAGGCAAGTGTAGGGCTAGGATTTGGACAAGTGTTTGTGGGCCCCACTTTCTCATCTACTACACAAAATATCTAGCCAAACATTGACCAAATGTTTAAGGCATTTTCCATGGCAAAACGCGCCAACAACTCCTCCAAAACCGTCCACTTTGTGCCACCTAAGGGTGACACGTGTCGCCTCCTATTGGTCCAAAATATTTTATCTCTAAAAATCCGCAAAAATTATAAATGACATAGCCGGAATTTTCCTACGAAAGTCGTGGAAACGCTCATTTAAAAACGACTCTTTTTGGCACTTGTGTACAAATTTCGAAACTATGCTTACTTTAAGGCTCAAATTAATATACGTATGCCCTCACGTACATACTCAGGAAATACGGGGTATAACAAATGGGTACTTGGGTTTTAAAAGGAATAATATTATATTGATTTCGGAAATGAGAATAAGTATCGAACAAACCACTGCAGCGTTATTAAAGGAAAATGTATTGACTAATTAATTACTATTAAAACCAGTAGAAACCTCCATCTGCATAGAAGCTAAGATAAGACAAAATTGTATTACATTTCCTAGATCATGGCTGCTTTAATAAGAATCATTATAAACAAGCATTAATTTTCTTAAATTTCCAAAGTAAGGAACTTGATTTCTAAAAGAAAAGAGACTTGAGGAATTGAAGAGTTTTTGTTTTAAAAGAAAGACATTGCTTTGTCTTAAATTGGTTTAAAACATAAAGTGTTATAACATCTTTATGGGAAGTTAGTTATAACGACTTTATGAAAACAAAAGAATGGTTTTATCATTGGTTTTAAAATGATTACTTGACTTTAAAAGGAGAAGTGGTTTGGTCTAAAAAGAAGGCATGGTATTGTCTTAATTTGGTTTAAAAAGGAAAGTATGGAAGTTGTTTTGGTTTACTTAAAAATGTTAGTCACTCTGTTTTTATAATACGGGCATCGGGTGACCTTTGTAAAAGAAATGGATCTTTTAAAAAGAATTTAACGTACGTAGTACTTTGGGGTTAAAACCTGGACTTTGGCATAAAATGAAAGTACCTTGAGTTGTGTGTAACTTGCCTATGTTTGCGTGTGATAGCCTTGTCGTGCTAGTATTGTATTTCTATACCACCGTCTCTCATGGAGGGCCGGCTGATTTGTTATGATCTTACTTGGACGCATCGGCAGCGACGAGCATTCCACTGCACGCTTCGCGATTATTATTCCATGGACTAGCTCTCCGCGAGGTTTTACCGATTCGCTTGGTATCCGTAGTTGGCTCTCATACTTGCCCCAAGTCGTGGCTGATTCGCTTGGTATCCGTAGTTTGCCTTCGTACTTGCCCTGCTCAGTTTTGTGGACGGTCTCGTGATTCCGCCAGTATCCGGTAGTTAGTCTTCGTGATTGCCCCGCCAGCTACGCGCGCAGTGGTATCCGTAGTTGGCTTTCGTACTTGCCCCGGGTCACTTCGTGGTATGGTTATATAGATTTGTTGGTACCGCTTTGGTATCCGTAGTTTGCTTTCGCATTTGCCCCGGCCGCTTGATGACGACTTTAGTATCCGTAGTTAGCTCAGATTTGCCGTCACGGTTTTATGACACAGTGGGACTCGTGTTCATGTGTACTCCTTGGTGTGGTTATCGTAGACCGCCGGCGAGGAAGGTGTTCCACGCATGATTGATGCGGCATGAGACCCATAGTTATATTTGAGTGATGACTTTGAGGCGTGAGTCACGACTTGACACGGCCGCTATATTATGTATTGTAGGTTGGTTATCATATATGTCTCTGCTTTATAGACTACTATGATTTCATTTCTGATTTTCGCTTCACATACTTGGTACTGATCGACCTCCTCGGGCCGCGTTCATGCCGCAGTAGAGGTACATCGGTTGTTGATCCTCGCTCATAGGATCACGGTTCAGCGTTTGGGAAGCTCGTTTCTCGGAGGCTTATCTTTTGGTATGTTTCGAGTTGTGTTCTTGTACATCTGTATGGCGAAGCCCCGTCATAGTTGTTGTTACACACTTAGAGGTCTGTAAATCTTTGCAAGGTGGTTGTAAAGGATATAACTGCTCAAATTTCGTATATATATATATATATGCAAAAGGCAACCGCTTGGGTTAGCCTGCTTTCTTTTATCTTGTTTCATATCTGTATGTTTTATTTCCACTGGTTTTTCTCTCGATGTTGTATCACTAGGTGCCCGGTAAGGCACCGCCGCGGCCCGGCCGGTCGTGACAAAAGTGGTATCGAGCGATTAGTCCTCGGAAAGTGTCTGCATCGTGTCTAGTAGTCTTGATTATCGGTGTTGTGCACCACATCTATAATCGTGAGGTCGCAGGACATTTAGGATTGGTTTCCATTCTTCTCACTCTGAGATCGTGCCTTAGAGCTGTGTTGTAAGTTGGACTCCCTCTGACGTATTCTTTTATATCAGTTATGCCTCCACGCAAGGCAACCAGAGCCCAGAAGGGCAAGGCAGCAGAGGGATCTGCGAGTAGAGCACGGAGGGTTACCAGGACAGAGGCCCAGTCTTTACCCGAGGTGGTACTACAAACGGCGGATTCTACGATGCCGCCACTTCAAAGAGAGTTTAGAGCAAAGGCGGTAGCTACTGAGGCCACGATATCTGAGCCTCCAGTCCCACGGCCAGGGACAGAGGATATGGGTTACAAGGAGATGGCCCAGTTACTAGTTAGGTTTATGGCGAGACTTGAGGACGACGGAGCCGGCGGTGGTACGAGAAGGCACCCAGGCCGATAGTTGGAGACTTCGGACTTCTTAAGTTGCGATCCACCGTTGTTCTATGGATCGAGAGCGAGGATGACCTCGTGAGTTTATCCGAAGCGATTCTGATCATGAGAGTGATCAAGGCCTCAGAGGCAGAGTCGGTGGTGTCACGACCCGAACCCGGGCCCGTGACTGGTGCCTTACCCCGGGCACCCTAGTGATACAACATCAGAGAAAAACCAGCGGAAATAAAAACTTAAACATACAAATAGATATGGATCAAGATAAAAGAAAATAGGCCAACCAAAACGGTTGCCTTTTCAAAGATATATATATATATCGACCTTTGAACAGCCATAATCCTTACAACCCCGCCTACAACAAAGCATGCACTCTAAGATTTTTACAACAACTATGACGGACAGGCCCCGCCATACCCCGAATGTACAAGAACCTCTGCACTGTGGTAACATACCAAAAGATAAGCCTCCAAGGAACGGAGCTTCCCAATACGCTGAAATGTGATCCTATAATGGATCGATACCGATGTACCTCTACTGCTGCAGATTTAACGCAGCCCCAAGGAGGTCAAGACAACAGTACCAAGTATGTGAAACTGAAAACATCAAATGAAATCATAATAGTCTATATAAAGCAGAGACATGTATGATAACCAAACTACAAGATACAACATATAAACAATATATCAGTCGTGGACTCACGCCTCCAAATCATCACTGTGTCTGGAATTCCTTCCTCACCGCTTCAGCCTATGATATAACAACACCAAGGAGTATACATGAACACGGGTCCCACTGTGTCATAAAACCGTGACGGCAAGTATAACTACCGATCCGACCGCATCAATAATATCGCATAACCATATCACGAAGGCGACACGTGGCAAGTGCAATAGCCTCCACCAGCCTCCTCGCGCCACGTGGCCGACGGGGCAAGTGAATCGCCACGCACCAGATCACAACCGTAAGTCACGGCTCCATCCAAACACCGACTCGCGGTCGACACGCGGCAAGTGCACCAGCCTCCACCAGCCTCCTCGCGCCACGTAGGCCGACGGGGCAAGTGAATCGCTAAGCACCGATCACAACCGTAAGTCACGATACATCGCCGCTGGCCGACACGTGGCAAGTGCAATAACCTATAGCAGATCCACCGCGCCACGTAGTGGGGCAAGTAAACAGCTACGCACCGATCACAACCGTAAGTCACGATCTTCGCCATAAATAACCATAATGGTCACATGTCCACGTAATCCATCATCGGTGTAGACATGCCCATGTAACAATAATAATGGAAGCATACCTGTGGAATCTTCCACACCGCCAGACGCCCAAGTAAGTTCTCAACAAGTCAACCGGCCCTCCATCGAGAGACGCGGTAGTATAGAAACACAATTTTTGCACAACAAAGGCTATCACAACAAGCATAGGCAAGTTACACAACAACAAGCATAGGCAAGTTACACAACAACAAGCATAGGCAAGTTACACAACAACAAGCATAGGCAAGTTATACACAACTCAAGGTACTTTCATTTTATGTCAAAGTCCGGGTTTTAACCCTAAAGTACTACGTACGTTAACTTCCTTTTAAAGAGATCCATTCCTTTTATAAAAGTCACTCGATACCCGTAGTATAAAATTAGAGTGACTCACATTTTTAAGTAAACCAGAACACTTCCTTTTTCTCTAAAATCAAGTAACAACATTCTTCTCCTAAAGTTCCAGTTTGCCTAATTTCAATTACTCAAGTCTCTTTATTTTAGAAAAGTTTCATAGTTCAATGTCTTAATCTCTTTTAAAACCATTGAGTAACATATGCCATATGTGAGCGCTTTATTCTTGTTTATAACCATCTTATTAAAGCAACCATGATCTAGAAAATGTAATATCATTTTGTCTCATCTTAGCTTCTATGCAGATGGAGGTTTCTACTGGTTTTAATAATACTTCATTAGTCATTACATTTCCTTTATTAACGCCGCAGTTGGTTTGTCGATACTTATTCGATTTCAAATCAAGAAACATTATTCCTTTTAAAACCAAGTACTCATTACTCACGAATGAGGTTTCACACAAAAATTCATATTAATTCATTTAAGTCAAGTCTCTTATCTTTTAAGATCAAGTCTCTTAACTTTTAAAATCAATAAACCATTCATTTTACCTCCCTTAAGACGTTATACCTAACTTCCCATAAAGCTAGTATAACTCTTATGTTTTCAAAACCAAGTATTACTCTTCTTTCAAAAAGGATTCTTAATTCTTTTGAAATACTTCAAGATTCTTTATTATTCAGGCTTAAGTCAAAAGACATTGCCGTAATGATTATTCAGGCTTAAGTCAAAAGACATTGCCGTAATTTTTATTCAGTTAACACACGTACGTCTACCGTACTATATATATATATATACTTCAAAATATCATGCTCAAGAGTATAGGAAGAATCACATACCTCGCGACGATTATCGACTATTAGCAAAACGCTCCACGTCTATAACCCGGCTAGCCTTGTCCACCTTCCAAGTAGCACATGCTACTTGCAGAACATTCAACCTATAAAGGTTATACCAATCTATCAAAGTCTAGACAACACTGTAGAATATTCTTCTGACGTGATTTCAGTTCAAGTCTTTTCTGTAATATCCTTCTATTACAGTTCAATTCTCTTCTAAGAATCTTATATTCATTTCTATACAACTACAGTATGTAATTTCCAATTACAATAGAATGACAGTAGTATTTACCTCGATAAGCCCAAAATTATCCAAGTATAAACGTCGATCCTGAGCAAGGTTTAGCTCCTAATCCGGGTGCTCCAACCCGCTCCAAACAACCCTTAGAAGTTCTACGCAACTTCTTCTTAATACTCCAACCAACTATGGAGATTTTCCTTAGGGTTTCGTTTAGTGGCTAAAGGAAGTATAATAGTATTTTCCTGCTTTTCAGATGTAGGTACTTGGAAATACTACAAAGGTTTTGGGCTAGAGTATTTTGGCATTATAACAATACTTGGAGAAGTATTTCTATACCACAAAGGGGGGTGTATTTTCGGCTAGCACTACTAGGCTAGGGGGGGTGTTCTCGGCTAGAACACTACAAAGGGAGAGGGTTTCGCCAAGGGCCTTTTCTGGGGAGGGGTGGCTTTCGACGAGAACCACACTCAAAGGAGGAGAGGGTTTTCAAGACTTAGAAGGATTTGAGGGATGAAGAAAACCTTCAAGCAAGGGGGGGTATTTATAGGTCAAGCAATGGCCAACCAATGGCCAAGATGAAGACAAGTGTGGTGCAAGTGTAGGGCTAGGATTTACCCATGTGTCCTTATCCATCTACCACACAAAATATCCTACCTAACCCTTGACCAAGAACAACACAAAAAACGTGCCAAGAAGTGCCCACTTTGCCGTCCATTGAGGGTGACAAGTGTCACCCTCCCATTGGTCCAAAATATTTCGTCTCGGAAAAATCCGCAAAAAATAATAAATGACATAGCCGTATTTTTCCCTTCGCAAAGTTTGTAAAACGTTTCGTTTGAAAACGACTATTTTCGGTACTTGTGAACAAAATTTTCGGCACTAGCCTACTTTAAGGCTTAACTTTAATACGTACGCCCTCACGTACATACTCTGGAAATACGGGGTATAACATTCTCCCCTCCTTAGAAACATTCGTCCCGAATGTTCCTTCTCAAGACAGATAACGATCAAGTTCCTCATAGCTTAACCAGTTTGCAATTGCCGCACATGATCACAGAATACACGCGCGCAAATACTTAAATCCAAGCCAACGAGGAATCACCTCGACGATGCAAAACAGTACCAACTCTCGCTTCTGGTCCAAAGGATACTCCCTTCGCACACTCGTTTCACAAAAATAATTACTTCCATCTTTCAGCACAAGTTCACTTCTTTCCTTTCGCCGCATCTTTCGAACACTCGAACTCTTCCTAGTACACGTACCACACTTCAGTCAACGCTTCTGTTGCTAAAACTTTGGAGTCACCACCTCCAAACTTGGTCATCTTACTAACCTCAATCTTCCTTAAGGCCATTCCCGGCCTCCACGATCCGCTTCTGGTCGAACATATCCACGAACTCATACGATGGTCATCTAAACTTGGGCCTAGCACCCTCGTGACCCTACCACCTGGCGGGACCACCTCGAACTGAACCAACCCCAAACCGGGCTACGGGTCAACCCGCAACATGGCCCCAAACCGACCCACTTAATGCATCAAGCTCTTGTTCCCCGATCCGGAACAATCTTACCTATACAGGTCATGAAAGCTACCACTTCCATTTTACACCACCCAAGGAATTTTCCCACCATTACTCCACGCATACTTATACATTCTGACAAAGATCACCCGCAAAATCTTGTACTCAAGACGGCCTTACATCTAAGGTCTCAACTTTAATATTCTAAGGTTCATCATTTTCTCACCCCCAGGCTTACCCTCTTTCACTAACCAGGTTTCTAAATCACATTTTTTTGCACAAAGCTATCCGAACATAACACTAAACACATCATCATAACATCAATACATACAAAACTCTAGAGGGTTAAGGATATACCTGGAAAAAAAAAAAAAAATAGGCGGTTCAAAGGACCGCTAAAACTGGGAACTTCCACCGTGACCTCTACCGTGGCCTGCCGGTGTATGAACATCCTGCCTAGCTATGGAAGGTGAAGAACCCGCAACTGATCTAGTAGTCAGGCTATCCCACCGCATACTTCGCCTGGACAGCCATCAAATGGCTCCGCTGGCCGCAAGTATAGCAATCTCCCAAACCAAGACGACATTCCCCATGGATTTACCACAACGCCACACCGAGATACGGTGGCCTCATCCGCGAGCACTTCTATTCCCCAAAATCTGAAACACAGGAGCCCGACCGCCTCGAATATCCCGGCGTCCCGGCGTGGAGGACCACTCAGCATCGGGCGGAGGTACATAACTAGTTCGCCGAGGCGGTCCGCCTCGAAAGTCACCAAAGGACCTCGCTGCTCGCCTCTTCGCCGATCTCGGCCATTCCGACGATCTCTTCGCCTCACATCCAAGTGCATAAGCTCGCATGCGGCAATGTCCATGCCCTACCGAGAGCTACACCGAACAACTCTCGCTAGGTAATCATCGAGCCTCAGAACATATCGGTGCACTCGATCCTCCATACTAGCTACTAACGCTGGACGTCTTGGCCAATGAGTCGAACTCACATTGTACTCCCGAACCGCACGCCTGCTCGCCGCAACACCAAAAATCTGTTTACCGAGCCCTCTCATCTGCGAGGCAAGAAATGTGCAAGAAATGCCCCGAGAACTCGTCCCATATGGCCGGAAGTGCATTCTCTCCCGACAGCCTCACGAATCAAACCGATCATTGCGGTATCACGCAACCGATGCGAACCTAGACCACCGACTCGGTCTCCGATGCCTTGATCACTCTACGATCCGTCAGAATCGCCGGATGAACTCCTCGCGATCATCCTCGGGCCTCACCCATAAAACTCTGGCGGCTACAACTCGTAAAATCCCGTAGCCTCAAACTATCCGATCTCCGGGTGAACCACGGTGCTACCGAACTGCGCCGGCCTATCCTCACGTTCGCCACGATCCCGGCGTGAATCGCCATCTCTTTGTAACCCATCTCTCTCGCCTGCATCGCGGACCGAGGCTCGTGCATCGTGGTCTCGTAGAGATCGCCACGCTCTACTCGCAGCCTCCTCGCCGCTTTGCCTTCTCGGGCTCAGGTTGCCTACGCGAGGCATAATCGTAAAAACGAAATACGTCAGAGGGGTCCAACTTATCACACAACTCTAAGGCACGATCTCAGAATGAGAAGAATGGAAACCAATCCTAAATGTCCTGCAGCCTCCTGATTATAGATGTGGTGCACAACACACCGATAATCAAGACTCTACTAGACACGGTCTGTAGACACTCCCCGAGGACTAACTGCTCTGATACCACTTTTGTCACGACCCGAACCCGGGCCCGTGACTGGTGCCTTACCCCGGGCACCCTAGTGATACAACATCAGAGAAAAACCAGCGGAAATAAAAACTTAAACATACAAATAGATATGGATCAAGATAAAAGAAAATAGGCCAACCAAAACGGTTGTCTTTCAGCATATATATATATATATCGACCTTTGAATTCATAATCCTTACAACCCCGCCCACAACAGGCTGCACTTCTAAGATTTTTACAACAACTATGACGGACGGGTCCCGCTATACCCGAATGTACAAGAACCTATGGACTGTGGTAACATACCAAAAGATAAGCCTCCAAGGAACGGAGCTTCCCAATACGTTGAAATGTGATCCTATAAGCGGGATCGACGGTAGATGTACTTAGCTGCGGATGAACGCAGCTCCAAGGAGGTCGATAACAGTACCAAGTATGTGAAATGAAAATCAGTAAATGAAATCATAATAGTCTATATAAAGCAGAGACATGTATGATAACCAAACTACAAGACACAACATATAAACAAATATATCGTGTCGTGGACTCACACCCTCCAAATCATCACTGTGCGTGGAATTCCTTCCTCATCACGGCGAGCCTATGATATAACAACACCAATGAGTATACATGAACACCGTGTCCCACCGTGTCATAAAACCGTGACGGCAAGTATAACTACCAGATCCGACCGCACTAATAATCAGTACAACCATATCACGGCCGACACGCGGCAAGTGCAATAGCCTCCACCAGCCTCCTACCGCGCCATGTAGCCGACGGGGCAAGTGAATCGCCACGCACTGCATCACAACCGTAAGTCACGGCGCTCCATCCAAACACCGACTCGCTGGCCGACACGCGGCAAGTGCACTAGCCTCCACCAGCCTCCTCCCGCGCCACGTAGGCCGACGGGCAAGTGAATCGCTAAGCACCAGATCACAACCGTAAGTCACGATACTTCGCCGCTGGCGACACGTGGTGCGCAATAACCTATACCGATCCACCGCGCCACGTAATGACGGGGTAAACAAAGCTACGCACCCGATCACAACCGTAAGTCACGATACTTCGCCATAAATAACTATAATGGTCACATGTCTGCGTAATCCAAAGATCGTGTAGACATGCCCATGTAACAATAATAATGGAAGCATACCCGGAATCTTCCACATCGCCAGACGCCCAAGTAAGTTCTCAACAAGTCAACCGGCCCTCCATCGAGAGACGCGGTAGTATAGAAACACAATTTTTGCACAACAAAGGCTATCACAACAAGCATAGGCAAGTTACACAACAACAAGCATAGGCAAGTTACACAACAACAAGCATAGGAAAATTACACAACAACAAGCATAGGCAAGTTATACACAACTCAAGGTACTTTCATTTTATGTCAAAGTCCGGGTTTTAACCCTAAAGTACTACGTACGTTAACTTCCTTTTAAAGAGATCCATTCCTTTTATAAAAGTCACCCGATACCCGTAGTATAAAATTAGAGTGACTCACATTTTTAAGTAAACCAGAACACTTCCTTTTTCTCTAAAATCAAGTAACAACATTCTTCTCCTAAAGTTCCAGTTTGCCTAATTTCAATTACTCAAGTCTCTTTATTTTAGAAAAGTTTCATAGTTCAATGTCTTAATCTCTTTTAAAACCATTGAGTAACATATTCCATATGTGTGAGCAGTTTATTCTTGTTTATAACCATCTTATTAAAGCAACCATGATCTAGAAAATGTAATATCATTTTGTCTCATCTTAGCTTCTATGCAGATGGAGGTTTCTACTGGTTTTAATAATACTTCATTAGTCATTACATTTCCCTTTATTAACGCTGCAGTGGTTTGTCGATACTTATTCTGATTCAAATCAAGAAACATTATTCTTTTTTAAAAACCATGTACTCATTACTCACGAATGAGGTTTCACACAAAAATTCATATTAATTCATTTAAGTCAAGTCTCTTATCTTTTAAGATCAAGTCTCTTAACTTTTAAAATCAATAAACCATTCATTTTACCTCCCTTAAGACGTTATACCTAACTTCTCATAAAGCTAGTATAACTCTTATGTTTTCAAAACCAAGTATTACTCTTCTTTCAAAAAGGATTCTTAATTCTTTTGAAATACTTCAAGATTCTTTATTATTCAGGCTTAAGTCAAAAGACATTGCCGTAATGATTATTCAGGCTTAAGTCAAAAGACATTGCCGTAATTTTTATTCAGTTAACACACGTACGTCTACCGTACTATATATATATATACTTCAAAATATCATGCTCAAGAGTATAGGAAGAATCACATACCTCGCGACGATTATCGACTATTAGCAAAACGCTCCACGGCTATAACCCGGCTAGCCTTGTCCACCTTCCAAGTAGCACATGCTACTCGCAGAACATTCAACCTATAAAGGTTATACCAGTCTATCAAAGTCTAGACTACACTGTAGAATATTCTTCTGACGTGATTTCAGTTCAAGTCTTTTCTGTAATATCCTTCTATTACAGTTCAATTCTCTTCTAAGAATCTTATATTCATTTCTATACAACTACAGTATGTAATTTCGAATTACAATAGAATGACAGTAGTATTTACCTCGATAAGCCCAAAATTATCCAAGTATAAACGTCGATCCTGAGAAAGGTTTAGCTCCTAATCCGGGTGCTCCAACCCGCTCCAAATAACCCTTAGAAGTTCTACGCAACTTCTTCTTAATACTCCAACCAACTATGGAGATTTTCCTTAGGGTTTCGTTTAGTGGCTAAAGGAAGTATAATAGTATTTTCCGGGCTTTTCGTATAGAGGGTACTTGGAAATACTACAAAGGTTTTGGGCTAGAGTATTTTGGCATTATAACAATACTGAGAAGTATTTGCCACGACTGCCCGGCCCGTGGATCGTGCCTTACCGGGGCACCCAAGTAGTCATACATCAGAGTAATCAGCGGAAATATAAAGCAAGACATGAAACAGTTTATAATATAAGATACGCTTTATGTGAGAAAACATCGCTTTCGCATATATATACATAAACATGGTTTAGCAAGCTACATCCGACATCGCATAAATACGACTATGCACTTAAGGAAATATACAACTATGGCGACAGTGGCCCGCCATACCCCGATCAGATAAAACTATCTACAACAGGAGATCATACCCAAAAGTAGAGCCTCCGAAAAGATGGAGCTCCCGACACCAACGTAGAGATCCTAAGAATGTGGATCTAGCACTGCTGCTTACCGCGGCATGAACGCAGCCTCAAGGAGGTCAGTACAACAGGTACTAAGTATATGAAACTGTAAAATACTTAAATGAAACATATCATTTTAAAAACAGTTTTTGCAAGTATGTATGAAACAACCAAGGAAACCGCACATAGTGCCACATCACAAACAAGAGCAAAGAATAGGTAAATCAGTAATGTGTCTTTTCTAGGTCGCGAATGATCTAAGCAGGTCAATTGCCCGTAGTATCACCATGCAAGCCTAATCTCGACTCCAGAGTCCGCATAGGCCAATCACATAGGCCCGCATAGGGTACATAACCCCGCATCGAGGGTAGCTACTCGGCATCGCCCCGACTCGTCGTCCGCACGGCCACATGTACCGCATAAGGTATAACCCCGCACACTAACTCGAACTCCGTAGCTCGCATAGGTCCCTTGGACCCGCATGAGGTATTCTCGAATCACGGTCCTGCATCACCGAGTATACCCCGCATCGGAGGCGCCTAACCCCTGCAATATGTCAAGAGCGAGTGATGCTACACTAACCTAACAAATTTATCGTTAAACAACATAAGCACAACAAGAATACTCTTTTTCACAAACGTTACAAGACACTAACACACATAGCATCATAATATGTCTACTTATCAAACCATCTTATTATTCTTTTCACAATTCAATATAAGTCCATTATAAACACATAGGCAAACTGCTTTCTTTTATCAATCTTAAGTGGTTATACTTAACTTCCCATAAGGCTAGTATAACTCTTAAGCTTCGCTTAAAAACCAATTAGTTCTCTTTAAAAATGATTCAAGATTCTTTTGAAATGCTTTGATCTTTATTATTCAAAGCTTAAGCGTGAGGCATCGCTGTAAGTGTTATTCGTGCTTAAGCGTGAGGCATTGCCGTAGTTATATATATTGTAAAATATCATGCTTTAGGAAGAATCACATACCTTCTCAAATAAAAACCACCGCCAAGTCAATATGTCGCGCAAGCAGAGTCACCTATAATAGTCACGTATATCTATCAAAGACTACTCGAAGGTCATTCTAAACAGAGGGTTCACAATTCTACGGAAAGTCGGGCAGACTTCCTACCCGTGAGCTATATAAGTTCATCGTGGAAAACAAATTCTATGTAAGTACAGCTTGATTATTCTTCTTTAAACCCTTCTACGTGGTAACAGCTCAATTCTATTCTGCAATATTCTTCTAAGTATTTAATACTTATTCTTATACTACTACAGATGTATTCTCTAATTCAAAAGAGGGTTAGGATTAGTTACCTCGGTAAGCCCAATAATATCCTAGAAAAGTCGCACTGAGCAAGGTTTTGCTCCTAAGTTGTATGCTCCAAGGAAACCTTAGAAGTTCTTCACAACTTCTACTAAGTACTAAGGTATTTGGGCTAGGTATTTTGGGCATTATAACAATACAAGAAGGCAACTTTTCTACCAAGGAGGGTAGATTTGCCAGGCTAGGGGGAGAAAGCCTGCCAAGGGTCACTTAGGCTAGAGGGGAAGAGGGCTTGGACGAAATGGCTAACAAGGGAGAAGGGAAGATTTTCAAGACTTGAAAGTAATTTATGGATGAAGAACTCTTCATCTCTACGGGTATTTATAGGTCAAGAAGTGGCCAACCAATGGCCAAGATTAAGACAAGTGCAAGGCAAGTGTAGGTGAGGATTAACTATACACAAATATCCTACCAACTCCTTGACTTGTGCACAAGGCACAAAAACGTGCTCACTATAGCCAAATCGTCCAAATGGACGATTTCAAGTCCATCAATTGGAGGTGACAAGTGTCGCCTCCCGCTGGTCCAAAATGTTTCGCCTCTAAAAATCCGCAAAATTAGAAATGGCATAGCCGAATTTACCCTACGAAAGTCGTGGAAACGCTTCGGCCGAAACTATTCGCTTTGTGAGTTGTGCCAAAAAAACGCTTTGCCTAAACTTTAAGGCTAGACTTTTAGACGTATTCCTCACGCACGCACTGGAAATACGGGTATAACATTCTCCTCTCCTTAGAAACATTCGTCCGAATGTTCCTTCCCAAGACGCTTAACGATAAGATTCTTCATAACTTAAACAATTGTAAATGCCTCACACGCCACAGAGCAACACTTAGGCGTAAACGATAACGAAAATTTACAAGTAGGAAAGTGAATTTACCGAGGTGTGGAATAGCGAGGATACTTCCGCCTCATGTCCTCCTCGCTTCCCACGCCATCTCCTCCCCGAGCTCGTTCGCCACAAGACTTTGACTAAGCCACGCCCTGGTCCGCAGACGCCTAACTCGACGATCGACTATCGCTATGGGAATCTCCTCATACGATAACCCCTCACACCGACATCGCCAATCGGGTGTACCCTAGATGGATCCCCGATACATCTCCTCAAAGATAGATACGTGAAAATCGGATGCACCGCCTCCGACGGACGGCAGATTCAACTCATAGGCAACCTTGCCTACCTCGCGACAATCAAACGCCCAATGTACCTAGGGCCGAGTTTCCTTCTTCCCGAATCTCATCACACCCTTCATGGGTGACACCTTTAGGAAAACCCAATCATGAACTCGAACTCAAGATGCCGACGACGATGATCTCGCATACGACTTGCCGACTCGAGTCATTAATAGCCGCCTCGATAAGCTTCACCTTATCCACCGCTCGTATCAAATCCGTCCCGCTAGCCGCACTCCGCCCACATCGAACCAACCTATAGGCGACCGCACTTCCTCCCATACAAGGCCTCATAAGGCGCCATCCGAATACCTGGAGTGGTAGCTATTATTATACGCGAACTCAACTAGAGGCAAATGATCCTCCCAACTACCATCGGTCAATAACACAGCTCGCAGATATCCTCGCAGTTCGATAGTGCGCCCGCCGTCCGTCTGCTGTGGATGAAATGCGCACTGTGCTCACCGCCCCTAAACCCTCTCGAAGGACTCCGGAAGTTAGCCAAACCGGGCTCTCATCGATATGATCAAGTAGGGACTCCATGCACCGACGATCTCTGATGTAAAGTTCGCATAATCCTCACCAAAAGTCGCCCCGACGGAAGAAAGTGGGCCGATTTCACCACCGCCGACGATAACCCATATAGAATCATGTCTCCTCCGAGTGCGAGGTAGTCCTGATGAAGTCCATGTTGATTACCTCCCACTTCCGTGTCGATCTCAATCGTCAGAATAAACCACCGTGTCTCCGTGCTCTACCTTCACCGCCGACAACACGGCACCGAGCTACGAACTCGCAACGCCCCTCTTCAAGCCATCCCACCAATACACGATCTAAGGTCGTGGTACATCTTGGTCGACCGGATGGATAGAGTAACGCGCTACCGTGGTGCTTCCCAAGAACTCCGCCGCCAAGTCCTCAAACATCCGAACACACAACTCGCCAAACCTTAGCACCCCATCAAAGCTACCTCAAAAGGACCCTTGCCTCACGAAGAGTCAGATCACGATATCGAATCAAATCCGATCTCGAATCGCCTCTTCACCTCCTCGACGATGGAAGACTCGCAACCTCACGAACTCTAACCCCACCGCTATCGTAATCAATCGCGGACACCAAGGCTTGCTAATCGGTGCAAATCACGAACTATGTCCTTCTCTCTAGTCGCACATCCGATAGGCTCCCATCGACCTACGACTAAGAGCATCCGCCACAACATTGGCCTTCCCGTGGTACAGATATCAACATCGTAATCCTTAAGCAACTCTAACCACCGCTCGCCGTAAGTTCAGCTCCTCTGCTGAAGATATACCGAGGCTCTTGTTGTCAGTATAAATATCCACGTGAACCCCATACAAATAGTGCCTCCAGATCTTCAAAGCGTGAATCACTACCGCTAACTCCAAATCATGGGTGGGTAGTTCCTCCGTGTTTCTTCACCGCCGATGCATATGCTATAACCCCGCCATGCCGCATCAACACACAACCCAACCCGATGCCCGACGATCACAATACACGACATAACCATCCGACCTCCGGAAGAGTAAGAACGGGGCGGCCGCTCTTCTTTCAAAGAATCGAAACCCCGCCACAAGCATCACCCATCAAACTTGGCCGCCTTCGAGTCACCTAGTCAACGGTGCGTAGATAGAAGCAAACTTCTACGAACCGATAATATCCTCGCAAGGCCCGTAAAATCGCGAACCTCTCGCGAGTAGTAGGTCTAGGCCAAGTCCCGATCGCTTCGATCTTGCCAGATCCACTGAATGCCATCACCCGGCTAATATGCCCAAGAAACGCCATCAAGTCAACCAAAACTCACATTTGGAAAACTTGGCATAAATCGCTGGTCCCGAGAATCACAAGACAAATTTCAAATGCTCCGCATGCTCCTCGCTTCCGAGCGAATAAACCAAGATATCATCAATGAACACTATCACAAACGTGTCCAAAATGGTTTGAACACTCGCTCATCAAATCCATGAATACCACGAGCATCGTCAACCCAAAAGACATGACTCGAACTCATAATGCCCGCACGGTCCCGAATGCACCTAGGGACATCCACCTCTCTCGACTCAGACTGATGATAGCCCGATCGCAGATCAATCTTGAGAAACATCTCGCACTCGCAACCGGTCGAACAAATCATCAATCTCGGGAAGCGGGTATTCGTTTTAATGGTCACCTTGTTCACCGCTCAGAATCAACACACATGCGCAGCCCCGCCCTTCTTCTTCACGAACAATACCGCGCTTCCTGTGGAGAAACACTAGGCCCGATGAAGCCCTTTCTCCAAAGAAATCTCTAAGCCGATCCTTCACTCCTCAACTCAAGAAAGCCATTCTCAGTATGGCGAATGGAAATAGGCCGAGTGTCCGCAATATGTCAATGCAAAACTCAATCTCCTCTCGTGAGGGATACCCGGAGGTCATCCGAAACACGCCCGGGAACTCGACCATCGAATCGATCGAAAATCTGGTACCGCAGCCTTTCAGATCAAACACCCGAACGAGATGGTAGATATACCCCTTCGCACCATCTTCCTAGCCTCGAGGTAGAAATAAACCTACCCCGGCGATACCGCGTTCTCCCACGCAACAACCGCCTCGTGAAACCGGAACTGCATTACTCTCTCTCGCAGCCTACATTGGCGTAGCAAGAAGCTAGCCAATCCATCCCCATAATCACGCCGGTCAATCATCTCCAACTCTATCAAGTCGCTGGTCCGACGATCAGAACGGTCACAGACAAGCTCTATATACCCGCCGAGCTACCACCGAATCACCATCGCGTAGCTACCTCGAAAGCGGTCTATGGACTCGTGCTCTATCCATATCCTACTAGCAACAAGGGAGATATATAGACAGAGTAGAACCCGATCTATCAAGGCATACACATCAAACCTGAACCGATAAAGTACCGCGACGACATCGCGAGGCCTCCCGATCCTCGCTGGCCGACAAAGCATAAATGCGTTCTCGAGGACCGCTAGAATCTGGACCGCGCCACGACCTTCGCGCGACACCGCCGGCCCACGAGTACCTTGCCTCTGGCGAGTAATCGCTTGGGATGAAGAAGACCGGCGAAAGAACTCGTAGGCGACTTACCATCAAGATCGCCTCTTGGTCGGACAGCCGCATAGTGACCTGCCGCCACAATCAAACAAACTCCCGTAGCACCACAACTCCCGGCGGGTCTACCGACGGCCACACCGGCGGGTGGTTCCGATCGCCGCACTTCGCCGCCTGACGCTCAAGTCCCGCCCCGGTCCGCCTCGAATACCTCGGGCCGAGCCGAGGACGGCGCAGAGTGCTCGGGCTGGCCGTGGTGCAAATCTAGATCGCCGAGGCCGCCACCACGATAGCCACCAAAAGACCCCGCCGCCCCGGTCTTCTTCACGTCACAACCCGCGTCTCTACGCCTCACATCCAAGAGCATGAGCTCGCACGCGTAATGTCCATACCCTACCGAGAGAAACACCCGCACATGACTCGCCATATAGTCGCCCGCCCGGTGACATACGGTGCACCCTATCCTCCATATCGCTACTAATGCTGGGACATATCGAGCCAATGAATCAAACTCGACATTGTACTTCGACAAGCGCCCTCTCTCGCCTCGAGTAAAAATCTATCACCGCGCCTCCTCATCCGCGGAGGCAAGAAGTGAGTGAGGAAAGCCTCGAGAACTCATCCCAAGTAGCCGGGGACGCTGCGTTTCCCGATAACTCCCATGAATCAAACCAATCGATCGCGTATCACGCACCGACGCGAACCGGCGTCACAGACTGCCTCTCGAGGCCTTGATCACCTCACGATCCTTCAAGCCGACGGATGAACTCCTGCGATCATCCTCCGCCGACCCATAAAACTCGGGCGCTACAACTCAAGAAATCTCGTAGCCTCAAACTATTCGCCTCGTGTACCACGGCGCGATCGAGCCGAGCCGAACCGAATCGCCGCATCCAATCTTCTCTCAGACGGGCCACAACTTTAGCCAAAAGTCGGGTTATCTCTCAGCTTCCTAACCTCCGCCCAGTGCCGCGGGATGCGAGCGCGGTACCGTGGTCTCGCTGGGCCGGCGGGCGCCATAGAACTCGCCGCCTCGTATAGACCGGGCCCGAGCCTCGTGACTGGTGTCTCGCTAGCGCCTCCTCACGCTTTGCCCTTCGGGCCCGGTTGCCTTACGCGAGGCATAATCATATGTGAAAGGAATACGTTAGAGGTCCAACCTATAACACAACTCTAAAGCACGATCTCGTAATGAGAAGAATGGAAACCAATCCTAAATATCTTATAGCCTCCTCGATTATTGGTGTGGTGCACAACACACCGATAATCAAGACTCTACTAGATACGGTTCAGACACTTTCCGAGGATTAATCGCTCGATACCACTTTTGTCACGACTGCCCGGTTCGGATCGTGCCTTACCGGCACCCAAGTAGTCATACATCGAGTAATCGGAAATATAAAGCAAGACATGAAAGCTTTATAATATAAGACACGCTTATGTGAGAAAACATCGCTTTCGCATATATATACATAAACATGGTTTAGCATACATCCGACATCGCATAACATGACTATGCACTTAAGGAAATATACAACTATGGCGACAGCCCCGCCATACCCTCGATCAGACAAAACTATCTACAACAGGGAGATCATACCCAAAAGTAGAGCCTCCGTAAAAGATGGAGCTCCCGACACCAACGTAGAGATCCTAAGAATGTGGATCTAGCACCTGCTTGCCCTTACCTGCGGCATGAACGCAGCCCCCCGAAGGAGGTCAGTACAACAGGTACTAAGTATATGAAACTTGTAAAATACTTAAATGAAACATATCATTTTGAAAACAGTTTTGCAAGTATGTATGAAACAACCAAGGAAACCGCATATAGTGCCACATCACAAACAAGAGCAAAGAATAGGTAAATCAGAATAGTCTTTTCTAGGTCGCGAATGATCAAGCAGCCAATTGCCCGTAGTATCACCATGCAAGCCTAATCTCGACTCCGTAGTCCGCATAGGCCAATCACATAGGCCCGCATAGGTACATAACCCCGCATCGAGGTAGCTACCTCGCATCGCCCCGACTCGCCGTCCGCATGGCCACTTAGTCCGCATGAGGTATTACCCCGCACACTAACTCGAACTCCGTAGCTCCGCATAGGTCCTCGACCCGCATGAGGTATTCTCGAATCATGGTCCTGCATCACCGAGTATACCCCGCATCGGAGGCGCCTTAACCCCTGCATTATGTCAAGAGGTGAGTGATGCTACACTAACCTAACAAATTTATCGTTAAACAACATAAGCACAACAAGAATACTTTTTCACAAACGTTACAAGACACTAACACACATAGCATCATATCATGTCTACTTATCAAACCATCTTATTATTCTTTTCACAATTCAATATAAGTCGTTATAAACACATAGGCAAATCGTTTCTTTTATCAATCTTAAGTGGTTATACTTAACTTCCCATAAGGCTAGTATAACTCTTAAGCTTCGCTTAAAAACCAATTAGTTCTCTTTAAAAATGATTCAAGATTCTTTGAAATGCTTTCGATCTTTATTATTCGTGCTTAAGCCGTGCCAGTAGTGTTATTCGTGCTTAAGCCGTGAGGCATTGCCGTAAGTATTATTCAGGCTTAAGCCGTGAGGCATTGCCGTAGTTATATATATTGTAAAATATCATGCTTTAGGAAGAATCACATACCTTCTCAGCGAAAACCACCTGCCAAGTTGAATATGTCGCGCAGAGTCACCTATAATAGTCACAGATATCTATCAAAGACTACTCAAGGTCATTCTAAACAGAGGTTCACAATTCTACGGAAAGTCGGGCAGCACTTCCCTACCCGGTGAGCTATATAAGTTCATCAGAAAACAAATTCCCATGTAAGTACAATTGATTATTCTTCTTTAAACCCTTCATCGTGGTAAGCTCAATTCTATTCTGCAATATTCTTCTAAGTATTTAATACTTATTCTTATACTACTACAATATGTATTCTCTAATTCAAAAGAGGGTTAGGATTAGTTACCTCGGTAAGCCCAATAATATCCTAGAAAAAGTCGCGTCTGAGCAAGGTTTTGCTCCTAAGTTGTATGCTCCAAGGAAACCTTAGAATTTCTTCACAACTTCTACTAAGTACTAAGGTATTTGGGCTAGGGTATTTTGGGCATTATAACAATACAAGAAGGCAACTTTTCTACCAAGGGAGGTGGGGGGTAGATTTCGGCTAGGGGAGGAAGTTCGGCCAAGGGTCACTTAGGCTAGAGGGGGAAGAGGGCTTGGACGAAATGGCTAACAAGGGAGAAGGGAAGATTTTCAAGACTTGGAAAGTAATTTGTGGATGAAGAACTCTTCATCTCTAAGGGGGTATTTATAGGTCAAGAAGTGGCCAACCAATGGCCAAGATTAAGACAAGTGCAAGGCAAGTGTAGGGTGAGGATTAACTATACACAAATATCCTACCAACTCCTTGACTTGTGCACAAGGCACAAAAAAACGTGCTCACTATAGCCAAATCGTCCAAATGGACGATTTCAAGTCCATCAATTGGAGGGTGACAAGTGTCGCCCTCCCGTTGGTCCAAAATGTTTCGTCTCTCGGAAAAATCCGCAAAAATTAGAAATGGCATAGCCGGAATTTACCCTACGAAAGTCGTGGAAACGCTTCGCCGGAAAACTATTCGCTTTTGTGAGTTGTGCCCAAAAAAACGCTTTTGCCTAAACTTTAAGGCTAGACTTTTGTACGTATTCTCACGCACGCACTGGAAATACTGGTATAACAATTTCTATACCACAAAGGGGGTGTATTTTCTGGCCAGCACAACTAGGCTAGGGGGTTTTCGGCTAGAACACTACAAAGGGAGAGGGGTTTCGGCCAAGGGCCTTTTCAAGGGGGAGGGGGGTGGCTTTCGACGAGAACCACACTCAAAGGAGGAGAGGGTATTCAAGACTTAGAAGGATTTGAGGGATGAAGAAAACCTTCAAGCAATGGGGGGTATTTATAGGTCAAGCAATGGCCAACCAATGGCCAAGATGAAGACAAGTGTGGTGCAAGTGTAGGGCTAGGATTTACCCATGTGTCCTTATCCATCCACCACACAAAATATCCTACCTAACCCTTGACCAAGAACAACACAAAAAACGTGCCAAGAAGTGCCCACTTTGCCGTCCATTGAGGGTGACAAGTGTCACCTCCCGCTGGTCCAAAATATTTCGCCTCGGAAAAATCCGCAAAAATAATAAATGACATAGCCGTATTTTTCCATTCGCAGTTTGTAAAACGCTTCGCCTGAAAAACGACTCTTTCTGTACTTGTGAACAAAATTTTCAGACTAGCCTACTTTAAGGCTTAACTTTAATACGACGCCTCACGCATACTCAAAATACGGGTATAACAGTGGTATTGGTTCGTGATCGGCGCGTGATATCGCGATCGGTTTGATTCACGGAACCGCCCTGGGAACATGCGCTTCCAGCTGTATGGGACGAGTTCTCAGGGGCATTTCTTGCACATTTCTTGCCCCCACAGATGAGGAGGGCTCGGGCCGACATATTTTTGATGTTGAAGCAGGACGGGCGTACGGTTCGGGAGTACAATGTGGAGTTCGACTCGTTGGCCCGATATGTCCCGGCGTTAGTGGCAAATATGGAGGACAGAGTGCACCGCTATGTCACGGGGATCGATGACTACTTGGTAGAGGCTTGCTCGGGTGTAGCTCTTCAGCCGGGCATGGACATTGCCCGCATGCAGGCTTATGCACTTGGGTGTGAGGAGCAGAGAGATCGACGGAATGACCGGGATCAGCAGAAGAGGGCCATAACAGCAGGGTCTTTTGGCGACTTTTGAGGCGGACTGCCTCAGCAGCAGACTAGTTATGCGCCTCCGCCAGTACAGAGCGGTCCTCCACAGTCTTCAGGGCATCCAGAGTATTCAGGAGCAGGTCAGGGTTCCAAGGGTTCAGGTTTTCGGGGGAGTAGTGGTGTTGACCAGATGAGGCCACCCTTACCTCAGTGTGGCCGTTGCGGTAAAATCCATAAGGGGGAGTGTCGTGCTGGTTCGGGAGGTTGTTTTACATGCGACCAGCAGGGCCATTTTGCAGAAATTGTCCACCGCAGGTAGCGCGGATGTTGAGACTCGGCCTTCAGGATCTATGGTTGGTTCATCACCTTCTACAGCTATGCGCCCTGCAGGGCAGGCCTATGATTAGAGTGAAGCGGTAGATACAGGTATATCCTTAACCCTCTAGAAATTAGTATGCTTGATATGATGATCTTATTATTGTGTGCTATGTACGGATAGCGTTGTGTTATTGGTGAGTTAGAAAACATGGGTAGTTGAAAAGGTAAGTATGGGGGTATGGAAGGTGTGAACCTTAGAATATTACACGTCGATACCTTAGATGTAAGGTCGTCTCGAGTAGAAGATTTTGCGGGTGATCCTTGTCGGAGAGCATTATATACATAGGGTGTACCAGTGGGATAATTCCTTGGGTTGTGTAAGATGAAAGTGGTAGCTTTCAGGACTTGAATAGGTAAGATTGTTCCGGTTCGGGGAACAAGAGTTTGGCGCGACATGGTCGGGTTGAGGACCATTCGCGGGTCAACTCAGAGTCGGTATGAGGTGGGGTTCGAGGTGTTCCCGCCAGGTGGTAGGGTCACGAGGGTGCTAGGCCCAGGTTTAGGTAACCATCGTATGAGTTCGTGGATATGTTCGACCAGAATTGGATCGTGAAGGCCGGGAATGGCCTTAAAGGAATTTGAGGCTAGTAAGATGACCAAGTTTGGAGGTAGTGACTCCAAGGTTTTGGAAACTGAAGTGATGACTGAAGTGGGGTAAGTATACTAGAAAGAGTTCGGGTGTACGAGAAGGGTACGACGAGTAAGGAAGGAAGCGAACATGTGTTAAGAGGATGGAAGTGATCTTTTTGTGAAGTGAAGGTGCGAAGAAAGTAGCCTTTAGACCATGGGTGGAAGCTTTTGTGATCTTAGAGGTGATTCCTCGTTGTCTTGGATTTGGGTTTTCGCGTGTGTTATATTATGGCCAATGGTGGCATAATTGGTTTCGTAAGTATAGTAGTGGAGACTATACCGGCGCGTGTACTTTGGAGACTTAGAAGGAACATTCGGGACGATTGTTTCTAAGGGGCGAAGAATGTTACACCCCGTAGTTCCAGGGTATGTATGTGAGGACGTACGTACGAGAATACGACACAAAAATTTGAAAGGAAGAAAGATGTGATTTTTCGACGGAAAAGTTTCCGGCTTTTTTGAAGGAAAAAGGTTCGTAATGGGAATTGGATTCTGATTCAGATTCGGACTTTTTGGAATATTTGAGAATTATGGAATTTGTTTCTTTCCGGAATTGGTCATGTGGGGCCCACGGGAGAATTTACGGTTTTGTGGGGCCCACTTTATTTTCGGATTTTTAGGCATTACGGATATTTTCGGAAAATGAAATATTTTGGACCAATAGGAGGGCGACATGTGTCACCCCTAGGTGACACTTGGTGGACGATTTGATGGACATGTTTCACACGTTTTTGGCATGGAAAATGCCATAAACATTTGGTCAAAGTCTTGAAGATATTTTGTGTAGTAGATGGATAAGTGGGACCCACACACACATGGCTCAATCTAGACCTCACGCTTGCTTGAATCTTGGCCCTTCGTTGTTCTATAAATACCCCCCTAAGTGCAAGACTTCTTCATCCACAAAACAATTTCCAAGTCTTAAAATACTCCCTCCCTTTGATGAAGTTCTCGTCCCACACCCCTCTCCCTTAACCAACTTTGTCCAAAAATTCTTAAAGTTTAAGTGTTCTTCCTTAGTGTATTAGGAATACTATTAACCAAAAGCTAGAAAAGATTTCACATCCTTAGCCTAAATACACCCCCTTGGCCGAGAGTTGCCACAAGTTTAGCCTAAGTGTACTTCACTTTTTGGAGTTGAAGTGTTTAAGAAAAGTTATTAGAAACTTCTAAGGGTTGCTTGGAGCGGTTTGGAGCGTACAGATTAGGAGCTAAACGTTGCTCAGGATCGACATATAATCTTGGATAATTTTGGGCTTATCGAGGTAATGATCTTTATCTCCTATCAGAATTGGAAATTACATGTCAGAGTAATGTATAGCCGAGTATACTATATATAGAATGGATATTAAAGAAGAGAATTGAATCAGTATTTACATTGACTGAATTTATGAGACTTGTAGTATTCCCGTGAAGTAGATTTGAACACGTCCGTTAGACGTGTAATCCCGGGAGTTGTTGGCACAGTAGCGGCCTTGATAGGAGGAGATTTATGTGATAGCGGGGAGGTCTTTGAATTTTCCGTAGAAATATTCTACGAAGAGAACTAGAAGTTAATAGGCGTTTTATGGCCATTATAGGTGGAAGTACTATGAGTAGCGTATTCTACTGAAGGGTGGAAAAGGCCAGTGCGTTGTAGTACTTGGAGCATTTTGCTAATTGTCGATAATCGTCGCGAGGTATGTGAACCTCTTCCTATCTTTTCTAGCATGATATGTTGTGAACTATGTAGTACGGTAGACGCATACGTGTTAAATGAATTTGGTTGGTTTAAAACATAAAGTGTTATAACGGCTTTATGGGAAGTTGGTTATAACAACTTTATGTGGGCAAAGAAATGGTTTGTGGTTTTTAAAAGATAAAAGACTTGATGTGAAATAATAAGGACTTGGGTTGTGTTAAACATTGTGAAACCGCTTTTATGAGAAATGGGTACTGGGTTTTAAAAGGAATAATATTATATTGATTTGGAAATGAGAATAAGTATCGAACAAACCATCTGCTGTTATTAAAGGAAAATGTATTGACTAATTAATTACTATTAAAACCGGAGAAACCTCCATCCGCATAGAAGCTAAGATAAGACAAAATTGTATTACATTTCCTAGATCATGGTTGCTTTAATAAGAATCATTATAAACAAGCATTAATTTTCTTAAATTTCCAAAGTAAGGAACTTGATTTCTAAAAGAAAAGAGACTTGAGGAATCAAGAGTTTTTGGTTTAAAAGAAAGACATTGCTTTGTCTTAAATTGTTTAAAACATAAAGTGTTATAACATCTTTATGGGAAGTTAGTTATAACGACTTTATGAAAACAAAAGAATGGTTTTATCATTGGTTTTAAAATGGTAACTTGACTTTAAAAGGAGAAGTGTTTTGGTCAAAAAGAAGGCATGGTATTGTCTTAATTTGGTTTAAAAAGGAAAGTATGGAAGTTGTTTTGGTTTACTTAAAAATGTTAGTCACTGCTTTTATAATACGCATCAGGTGACCTTTGTAAAAGAAATGGATCTTTTAAAAGAATTTAACGACGTAGTACTTTGGGGTTAAAACCGGACTTTGGCATAAAATGAAAGTACCTTGAGTTGTGTGTAACTTGCCTATGTTTGCGTGTGATAGCCTTGTCGTGCTAGTATTGTATTTCTATACCACCGCCTCTCGATGGAGGGCGGCTGATTTGTTATGATCTTACTTGACGCGTCGGCAGCGACTGAGCATTCCACTGCACGCTTCGCGATTATTATTCCATGGACTAGCTCTCCATGAGGTTTTACCGATTCGGCTTGGTATCCGTAGTTGGCTCGTACTTGCCCCAAGTCGTGGCTGATTCGGCAGTATCCGTAGTTTGCCTTCGTACTTGCCCGTTTCAGTTTTGTGACGAAGTCTCGTGATTCCGGCCAGTATCCGTAGTTAGTTCGTGATTGCCACCACCACGCGCGCGCGGGTGGTATCCGTAGTTGGCTTTCGATTGCCCGGGTCGCCGTGGTATGGTTATATAGATTTGTTGGTACGGCTTTGGTATCCGGTAGTTGGCTTCCGTACTTGCCCGCCGATTGATGATGCGGCTTTGGTATCCGTAGTTAGCCTTCGATTGCCCCAGACGGTTTTTATGACACGTGGGACCGTGTTCATGTGTACTCCTTGGTGGTTATCGTAGATCGCCAGTGAGGAAGGTTTTCCACGTGCTTGATTGATTTTGCGTGAATGAGACCCATAGTTATATTTGTGTGATGACTTAGGCGTGAGTCCTCGACTTGACACGATCGCCATATATTATGTATCAGAGGTTGGTTATCATATATGTCTCCGCTTTATATAGACTACTATGATTTCATTTACGTGATTTTCGCCACATAATTGTACCGCCAGATCGACCTCCGGGGCCGCGTTCATGCCGCAGGTAGAGGTACATCGGTTGTTGATCTCGCCATAGGATCACAGTTCGTTTTGGGAAGCTCCGTTTCTCCGGAGGCTTATCTTTTGGTATGTTTCCCTGAGTTGTAGGTTCTTGTACATTCAGGGGTATGGCGGGGCCCTGTCCCGTCATAGTTGTTGTTACACTCTTAGAGGTATGTTGTCATGACCCGATCCCGGGCCCGTGACTGGTGCCTTACCCCGGGCACCCTAGTGATACAACATCAGAGTAATCAGCGGAACATAAAACGATACAAGACATATTATGAAATATGAAACCATAATCTGAGAAAAACTTGCCTTTCTAAGATATATATAATCAACAACTTTTTCAACATGAGCAGCTTTAATCCTTTTTACAAACCCCGCCACAACAAGATTACTGCACTTCTACGAATGATATGACAACAACGACGGACAGGTTCGCCATACCTTCGAACGTAAGCATCTACAACAACAGGGGACTATACCACTGATAAGCCTCCGGAGAAACGGAGCTTACCCAAACGCTGAACTGTGACCCTAAGAGCGAGGATCATCGACTAGTGTACCTTTACCTGCGGCATGAACGCAGCCTCGGGCGAGGTCGACAACAGGTACCAAGTATGTGAAACTGAAAATAAATACTGTAAATGAAATCATAGTAGTCTATATAAAGCAGGAGACATGTATGATAACCAAACTACAGTTCACAATAAGCAGTCATGCCAAGTCAGGGACTCACGCCCTCAAAGTCATCACAATAGAACCGTACGGGGTAAGTGCGAAGGCATAGCCGACTACTAAGACCCACGCACGTAAATATCATAAATCAGTATCACGAGGTCTTTCTGCACCGCACTACATGATCGAAGTTGGCCACTCGCCGCAGATCACCGCGGCGTCTATCCTCGAACTTACCGCAGCTCCGCATAAGTCACACACAGACCCGCATGAGGTATTCCTCGAGTCATAGTCACACAGATCGCTCGAGGTATACCCGCGACGGAGGCGCTTAACCCCAGATCCGCCTAGGCTCCCGCACTCGCATAGTCTCAAAAGACCGCATAGTCTCAACAGACCGCATAGGAATCCCCGCGTCGGGCTAAACACCGAATGATCAATCCCGGAGCATACCGCTACTCAAGATAGTCACAAGGATCGCATAGGCCGTATAGACCCGCATCAAGGGTGGCAAGCCCTCGGTATAATAAGTCAAGGGGGTAGGTGATATAATAACAGTACAAAGGACTTACCGTTTAGCAACGTAAGCACAGCAAGAATGACCCCCCTTACATAACAACCACAAGGTACTAACACACGTAGCATCCTAACATGTTTACTTATCAAATCAACAAGAAAGTATTACAAGGCTATCACAAACCAATACAATCAAGTTATTCACATAAGGTACTTTCTACTAACAAGTTCGGGTATCTATTCCCAAAGTACTTCATTCATTAAATCTTTTACAAGAATCATTTCTTTCACATAAGTCACACAATACCCGTAGTACAAAAAGAGTGACTGTCTTTTTTTTAGTAAACCAAAACACTTTCCTTTGTAAAATCAAGTAACAACATTATTTTCCAAACGTTCAAGTTTGCCTAATTTCAAATGTTCACGTTTCTTATTTTAGAAAGGTTTCGTCGTTCATATTATTAACCACGTAATAATATAATCCTCTTTTAAAACAACCTGAGAAACATATGCCTTATATGTGAGTAGGTTATTCTTGTTCATAATCAACTGGACAAAGCAAAGTGATCTAGGAAATGTAATATCATTTTGTCTCATCTTAGCTCCTATGCAGATGGAGGTTTCTCTGGTTTTAATAATACTTAATTAGTCAAAACATTTCCTTTTATTAACGCCATGTGGTTTGTCGATACACATTCGATTCAAATCAAGAAACATTAACCCTTTTAAAACCAAGTACTCATTACTCACGAATGAGGTTTCACACAAATTCACATAATTCAATTAAGTTAAGTCTCTTATCTTACAAGATCAAGTCTCTTAACTTCTAAAATAATTAAATCATTCGCTTTATCTTTCTTAAGCCGTTATACCTAACTTCCCATAAAGCTAGTATAACTCTTAAGCTTTTAAAACCAAGTACTCTCTTCTTTAAAAACAGCTTTAATTCTCTTGAACTACTTCAAGATTATTATTATTCGGCTTAAGTCAAAAGACATTGCCGTACCACTACGCTCAATTAATACACGACGTCTACCGTACTACATAGTTATACACATATCATGCTAGAAGAGATAGGAAGAGGTTCACATACCTCGCGACGATTATCGACTATTAGCAAATCGCCCACGGCTATAACCCGCTTAGCCTGTCCACCTTCTCAAGTAGCACATGCTACTCGCAGAACATTCAACCTATACAGTTACACAAGTCTATCAAGGTCTAGACTACTCAGAGAATAAATCTAGATACAAGACCTACGGAAAATTGGGCACTCTTCCCTACCCACAACTACACAAGTCCATCAGTAATACACCCTATGTAATTACGATCAGCTTCTCTTTAAATTCAGTGCTTAAGTCCAAAGACATTGCCACAAAACTATGTTCATTTTTTATATATAGTATACTTCAACTATATATTCCTACAACATGTAATATCCAATTACAATAGGGGGACAAGATAATTACCTCGATAAGCCCATAATTATCCAAGTACAGATGTCGATCCTGAGCAAGGTTTAGCTCCTACTCCGCGGCGCTCCAACCCGCTCCAAACAACCCTTAGAAGTTCTACGCAACTTCTACTTAACACTTCAACTATGAAGGTTTTCCTTAGGTTTCGCTTTTTGTGGATCGAGGGAAAGTATAACCGTATTTTCCGGTTTTTCAGATAGAGGTACTTTGGAAAGTACTACAAGGTAAGGCTAAGGTATTTTGGGTATAGTAACAATACTGAGAAGTATTTCTCAACCAAGGGGTAGTATTACGCCTAGCAACGAGGCTAGGGGGGGGGAGAGGTACTCTCGGCCACAAGGCCTACTCATGGGGAGGATTTCAACACTTAGGAAATATTTGTGGATGAAGAAAGTTCATCACTTGTAGTGGTATTTATAGACAAGCCAAGGCCAACCAATGGCCAAGATTAATCCAAGTGTTAGGCAGTAGGTGTGGATTTAGCCAAGTGTCTTGTGGGTCCCACTTTCTCATCTACCACACAAAATATCTACACAACATTGACCAAACATTTTTGGCAAGAAAACACAAAAACGTGCTCAACCAAAAGCCCCAAAATCGGCCCACTTGGGTGACAAGTGTCACCCTCCCGTTGGTCCAAAATATTTCATCTCTCGGAAAAATCCGTAAAAATAATAAATAACATAGCCGGAATTTTCCTACGAAAGTCGTGGAAAACGCTTAGTCAAAAACGACTCTAACCGTGTTGTGCACAAATAAAAATCGGCCAAGCCTTACTTTAAAGCCCAAACTTTCTACGTACGTCCTTACGTACATACTCTGGAAATACGGGGTATAACATTCTCCCCTCCTTAGAAACATTCGTCCCGAATGTTCCTTCTAAGTCTCAAAACAAACGCGCGCCAGTATAGTCTTCACCACTATACTTACGAGAACAAACCTGCCACACATGGCCACGGAACCAACTTGCGCAAAATACTTACATCCAAGTCCACGAGGAAACACCTCTAACATCACCACAAACACCTCTCTCCGGGGTCTAAAATATACTTCCTTCGCACCTTCTCTTTACAAAAGAAATGATCAAATCTATGCTCGCCATACATGCTCGCTTCTCCCTTCTCGTCGTGATACCACTTTTGTCACTTTGCCGCGAGGTTCTAGTGTCACTCCGGCGACCCAACAAATGGTATCGGGCTGCATGCGATCCCTGAGGCTGTCGTACACTCGAACTCTTACCACATTCCCGACATCGCTTCCAAAACTCGGGGTTACTACCTCTAACGTGGTCATCATTAACTGGGAACACTCTGGATGGATCTCCGATACTTTCCCGATCATAACAATACGAAAGACCGGACGTACTGCCTCCTAAGTCGTACGACAAATGCTAACATATAGGCAACCTGGCCTATTCTTCACATGAACTCAAAAGGCCCAAAGTAACTCGGGCTAAGTTCCCTCTGTTTTCCAAAACACATCACACCCAACCCGGGTGGTACTTTCAAGAAGACCGACCGTCAACTCAACTCTAAGCGTCGCCGCCGATTATCCGCACGATTTCTCCGAGCCGCCGTAACCTCTTCTAGACAAGCTTTACCCTGTCCACAGTCTGCTGGAACAAGCCTGAACCAACTATCTGAATATTGCCAACATCGAACCAATCGACCGGCGACTTACACATCTGCCCCTACAAGGCTTCATAAGGCGACATCCGAACACTGAAAAGGTAGCTAAAAACACTTCTCTACAGAGACAACAATCCCCACAACTACCCTCAAATCCACACATCGCCCGGTGGCGAATGCGATTCGAGACTCACTGAGTTCTTAACCCCGCTCGTAAAACTTCCAAACAAAACAGCCGCACTGGCTCCACTGTCATAAGGTGAAGGTAGGCACCCCGTGCAGCCTTACAACCTTTCTGATATAATCAACACTGCTGAGTACACGCCTCTACCAAAAACACGACGGCCGCCCATCGCCCGCCATACTCGAACGCATCCACGAACTCGTACACTGGTTAACTAAACATGGGCCTAACACCCTCATAACCCTAACACAAGGCGGAACCACCACAAACTGACCCCACCACCATACATGCCGCGGGTTGACCCGCAACGTGGCCTCAACCCGACCCGGCAACGCGCAAAACACTAGCTCCCCGAAGGAAAACTCTCACAAATCACGTTACGAAAACCTAGCGGTCTTCTTAGCTCAACTACCCTCTTTCATTTCACACTACTCAGGGACTTATCCCACAAACATATCTCACGTGCACTATGCACTCCTCTAAGGGTCAAACATCAACATACGTCTTTTACTCGAGATGGCCTTACCTCTAAGGTCTCTACGTATAAAACTCTAAGGCTCATACTTTCTCTATCCCCCCAAAATCTTACTCGGTTAACTAACCATGATTTCTAATCATAATTTTCACAATGCTATCTGAACATAACACTTAAGGTATACCCACCTTATCACATATACAAAACTCTAGAGGGTTAAAGATCTATCTCAGAATCACCGCTTCACTCCTTAGTCGTTCTAAACAAACTCGCCTGCAGGCGATAGCTGGAAGGTGACGCACTACCCACCGATCCTCAAGGCTAAGTCCTCCTACAAGGACACTCTATCGACATCGCACTCGACGGTCGTAGGTACAACAAGTACCAACTAAAAGACGACCTTCCCCGGGATGACGTCTGTCACACTGTGAACCGTAAGCCCTGGAGTTCTTGACCAACTCCTGTATACCCCGAACGTCCTGATATCCATGGAAGACCACTCTGCACTCTCGGAGGTGCATATCAAATGGCCGTGAGGCGACTCGCCGAAAGTTACCAAAGGACCTTGCTGCTCGCCCTCTTCGCCCTTCGTTAACCCGCCGATCTCTACGCTGGCCACGCGCATAAGCCCGCATACGTGCCATGCTCAAGCCTAATCAAGAATTACTCGCACAACCCTCTTAGATAGTCATCAAGACTCGCGTACATCGGTATACTCTCCGTAGCCAAATCCATAGCTAGTAATGGTCGCTTGGCAATCTATATTCTCTGCTCTGGCCGCGAATCAAGGTTCATATATCATGGTCGCAGTAGGCACTGCTGCCGCCGTGCTAAACTTTGCTGGGGCTAGTGACGTCGCAGAACTCCCCAACTAAAGCACTACCCTAGGTAAAGATTTGGGCCTGTGCCCACGTAACCCTCTGAACTCAACTCGCAACTCTCTCGGCTGCCTTGCCCTCCTGGGCCCGGGTTTGCCCTACGCGGAGGCATAACGGTAAGGGAAAGAATTTCGTCAGAGGGTCCAACTTACAACACATCTCTAAGGCACGATCTCAGAGTGAGAAGAATAGAAACCAATCCTAATTATCCTATAGCCTCCTGATTATTGGTGTGGTGCACAACACACCGATAATCAAGACTTCATCGGATACTTCAGTAGACACTTTCCGAGGATTAACTGCTCTGATACCACTTTTGTCACGACCCGATCCCGGGCCCGTGACTGGTGCCTTACCCCGGACACCCTAGTGATACAACATCAGAGTAATCAGCGGAACATAAAACGATACAAGACATATTATGAAATATGAAACAATAATCTGAGAAAAACTTGCCTTTCGGCATATATATAATCAACAACTTTTTCAACATGAAAAGTTTAATCCTTTTTACAAACCCTGCCCACAACAGTACTACAGACCTCTACAAATGATATGACAACAACGACGGGACAGGGCCCCGTCATACCCCTGAATGTAAGCATCTACAACAACAGGGGACTATACCACTGATAAGCCTCCGGAGAAACGGAGCTTTCCCAAACGCTGAACTGTGACCCTAAGAGTGAGGATCATCGACTAGTGTACCTTTACCTGCGACATGAACGCACTTCCGGGCGAGGTCGATAACAGTACCAAGTATGTGAAATCGAAAATAAATCAGAAATGAAATCATAGTAGTCTATATAAAGCAGGAGACATGTATGATAACCAAACTACAGTTCACAATAAGCAGTCATGCCAAGTCAGGGACTCACGCCCTCAAAGTCATCACAATAGAACCGTACGGGGTAAGTACGAAGGCATAGCCGACTACTAAGACCCACGCACGTAAATATCATAAATCGTATCACGAGGTCTTTCTAGACCGCACTACATGATCGAAGTTGCCACTCGCTCGCAGATCACCGCGCGCGTCTATCCTCGAACTTACCGCACCCGCATAGGTCACACATGCATTCGCACGAGGTATTCCTCGAGTCATAGTCACACGCATCGCTCGAGGTATACCCCGCGACGGAGGCGCTTTAACCCCAGATCCGCCTAGGCTCCCGCACCGCATAGTCTCAAAAGACCGCATAGTCTCAACAGACCGCATAGGAATCCCCCGATCGTGCTAAACACCTGTAATGATCAATCTCGAGCATACCGCATTCGCATAGTCACAAGGATCAGATAGCCGTATATACCCGCATCGGTGGCAAGCCCTCGGTATAATAAGTCAAGGGGGTAGGTGATATAATAACAGTACAAAGGACTTACCGTTTAGCAACGTAAGCACAGCAAGAATGACCCCCCTTACATAACAACCACAAGGTACTAACACACGTAGCATCCTAACATGTTTACTTATAAAATCAACAAGAAAGTATTACAAGGCTATCACAAACCAATACAATCAAGTTATTCACATAAGGTACTTTCTACTAACAAGTTCGGGTATCTATTCCCAAAGTACTTCATTCATTAAATCTTTTACAAGAATCATTTCTTTCACATAAGTCACACAATACCCGTAGTACAAAAAGAGTGACTGTCTTTTTAAGTAAACCAAAACACTTACCTTTGTAAAATCAAGTAACAACATTATTTTCCAAACGTTCAAGTTTGCCTAATTTCAAATGTTCACGTTTCTTATTTTAGAAAGGTTTTCATTGCTCATATTATTAACCACGTAATAATATAATCCTCTTTTAAAACAACCTGAGAAACATATGCCTTATATGTGAGTAGGTTATTCTTGTTCATAATCAATCTGATTAAAGCAGCCGTGATCTAGGAAATGTAATATCATTTTGTCTCATCTTAGCTCCTATGCAGATGGAGGTTTCTACTGGTTTTAATAATACTTAATTAGTCAAAACATTTCCTTTTATTAACGCTGCGGTGGTTTGTCGATACACATTCGATTTCAAATCAAGAAACATTAACCCTTTTAAAAACCAAGTACTCATTACTCACGAATGAGGTTTCACACAAAATTCACATAATTCAATTAAGTTAAGTCTCTTATCTTACAAGATCAAGTCTCTTAACTTCTAAAATAATTAAATCATTCGTTTTATCTTTCTTAAGCCGTTATACCTAACTTCCCATAAAGCTAGTATAACTCTTAAGCTTTTAAAACCAAGTACTCCTCTTCTTTTAAAACAGCTTAATTCTCTTGAACTACTTCAAGATTATTATTATTCGCTTAAGTCAAAAGACATTGCACTCACTCACGCTCAATTAATACACGCACGCTCACCGTACTACATAGTTATACACATATCATGCTAGAAGAGATAGGAAGAGGTTCACATACCTCGCGATGATTATCGACTATTAGCAAATCGCCCACTCGCTATAACCCTGCTAGCTCGTCCACCTTCTCAAGTAGCACATGCTACTCGCAGAACCTTCAACCTATACAGGTTCCACAAGTCTATCAAGGTCTAGACTACTCGGTAGAATAAATCTAGATAAAGGACCCTACGGGAAATTGGCACCTCTTCCCTACCCACAACCACACAAGTCTACTCAGAATACACCCTATGTAATTACGATCAGCTTCTCTTCTTTAAATTCAGCTTAAGTCCAAAGACATTGCCACAAAACTATGTTCATTCTATATATAGTATACTTCAACTATATATTCCTACAACATGTAATATCCAATTACAATAGGACAAGATAATAACCTCGATAAGCCCATAATTATCCAAGTACAGATGTCGATCCCGAGCAAGGTTTAGCTCCTACTCCGGCGCTCCAACCCGCTCCAAACAACCCTTAGAAGTTCTACGCAACTTCTACTTAACACTTCAACCGACTATGAAGGTTTTCCTTGTGGTTTCGTTTTTGTGGATCGAGGGAAAGTATAACCGTATTTTCCGGTTTTTCAGATAGAGGGAACTTTGGAAAGTACTACAAGGTAAGGCTAAGGTATTTTGGGTATAGTAACAATACTTGGAGAAGTATTTCTCAACCAAGGGGGGTAGTATTTCGACTAGCAACTAGGCTAGGGGGGGAGAGGTACTCTCGGCCACAAGGCCTACTCAAGGGGGGGGAGGGATTTCAACACTTAGGAAATATTTGTGGATGAAGAAAGTTCATCACTTAGAGGGGTATTTATAGGACAAGCCAAGGCCAACCAATGGCCAAGATTAATCCAAGTGTTAGGCAAGTGTAGGGTGTGGATTTAGCCAAGTGTCTTGTGGGTCCCACTTTCTCATCTACCACACAAAATATCTACACAACATTGACCAAACATTTTTGGCAAGAAAAACACAAAAAACGTGCTCAACCAAAAGCCCCAAAAACCGTCCACTTGGGTGACAAGTGTCACCCTCCCGTTGGTCCAAAATATTTCATCTCTCGGAAAAATCCGTAAAAATAATAAATAACATAGCCGGAATTTTCCCTACGAAAGTTGTGAAAACGTTTCGTCGAAAAACGACTCTAACCGGGTGTTGTGCACAAATAAAAATCGGCCAAGCCTTACTTTAAAGCCCAAACTTTCTACGTACGTCCCACGCATATACTGAAATACTGGTATAACATATGTAGTATCGCCAAGTGTGGTTGTAAAGGATGTAACTGTTCAAATTTCTGTATATATATATGCAAAAAGGCAACCGTTTTGGGTTAGCCTGTTTTCTTTTATCTTGTTTCATATCTGTATGTTTTATTTCCGCTGGTTTTTCTTTGATGTTGTATCACTAGGGTGCCCGGGGTAAGGCACCAGTCGCGGGCCCGGGGCCGGGTCGTGACACACCTAAACTTGGGTGTGTAAAATTCTGCCCCATAAGTTACAACAATTCACTTAACAATTCTAAGGTAGTTTTTAGGCTACAACATGCTCATAATCTCTTCTTAACCCATTTTTCATATCCAAACCACATTTCTAGCATGCAATGACTCTAAGAGCATTATTTACTACCACTAGTTCTTTCTTCTTAACATGCAACACTACAAACTAAATCTAAAGGAAGAATCATTACCTTAGAGTTTTAGCCAAACTTATTCCAAATATTTTTCTAGCTTCCTTGCCAAGAACACCACCACAAGCTAGCCACAAGCTTCCTTTTTTGTTCTTAACTTTTCAGATTTTTCCTTAGGCTTGGATTTCCTTTGGAAATGTAGAGAGAAGGAGGAGCTGATTTTTAGAGAGAGAGGGAGAGAAATTGGAAGATGACCAAGTCTTCAAGACTTGGTCAATATATTGCATGCAAGAAATCAGATGGGGGCACTTGTCACCCTCCCAAGGTCTTTAAAAGAAAAATCGACTTTTCTAAGTTTTTCGCCCAAAATCCGCGCGCTGCCCGCTCCCGGCGGCAGTGTGTGAAACCTCCGCAGCCTCTCTCAACTTTCGCGCCGCTGCCTCGCTTCTGGCCCGCGGCGCTGCAACTTCAGCGACCGCATTTCGCGCGCCGCCCTCGCATCCGCGCCGCGTCTCGCCGCTTTGTCCAAACACATTGTCCCGATCGCGACCGAGCTTGTAACTCTCATAACTTCCTACTCCGACGCCCTATCGATTTAACGGCTGGTTGCGTTGGAATCTAGACTCACGAACTACGCCTAGGCCTTTGAAACACTTAGGAACTCTCAATGTATCGGGTCATAACCCGCATCAAAGTTGACTAGAACCCGTCCGAATAATCACAACCTATCCTTTGAAAATTTTAAGTCTTACATGCTTCAGTGCGCTCATACGTACGTAGGTCGTGACTACGGGTATAACATCCTTCCTCTTAGAAACATTCGTCCGAATGTTCCTTCTAGGTTTACTCAAATCACAACATCGACATAGACCCTCTTAATCGTTTCTTTTGCAAATAAAGAAGCTCCGCGAGCCACAACATACTGAAGCGTAAATGCTAAATCAAAACTAACAAGCAGGAAAGTGGGTTACCTGGAGGTATAGGAAATAGGTGAGGGTACTTCTTCAACATGCCATCCTCTGCTTCCCATGTCATTTCCTCCCTGATTTCGTTCCTCCATAGGACCTTGACGGAAGCCACGTCTTTCGTCCGAAGTCGCCTAACCTGACGATCGAGTATCGCTATGGGACTCTCCTCATACGATAACTCCTCTGTCACTTGGACATCATGAACCGGGTGCACTCTAGATGGATCTCCAATACATTTCCGCAACATGGACACATGGAAAACTGGATGTACCGCCTCCAAATCCAACGGCAGATCTAACTCATAGGCAACCCTGCCGACCCTACGGACAATCCGATACGGCCCAATGTACCTTGGGCTAAGCTTCCCCTTCTTTTCAAATCTCATCACGCCCTTCATGGGCGATACCTTTAGAAAAACCCAATCATCTATCTCAAATTCCAAGTGTCGACGCCGATGATCCGTGATACTTCGCCGACTCGAGCCGCCAACAACCACTCTGGATAAGCTTTACCTTATCCATCGCTCACGAACTAAGTCCGCCCGACTAATCAACTTCTCCCACCTCGAACCAGCCTATCGGTGACCTGCACTTCCTCCCGTATAAGGCCTCATAAGGCGCCATCTGAATACTGGAATGGTAGATGTTGTTGTAAGCAAACTCCACAAGAGGCAAATGATCCTCCCAGCTACCCCTGAAATCAATAACACAAGCCCGCAAAGATATCCTCGTTGTCCGGATAGTGCGCCGCCGTCCGTCTGGCCCGAGGATGAAACGACGCATCGAGACTCACTGTGTCCCTAATCCTTCTGAAAATACCTTCGAAGTTAGCCGAGAACCGCCTCTATTCGATATAATCGACACCGACTCGTGCGCCTCACAATCTCTCTAATATATAATCGCATAGTCCTCAGCTGAGAACGTCGTTCTGACCGGAAGAAAATGGGCTGATTTCGTCAGCCTGTCGACAATCACCCAAATGGAATCATGCTTCCTCTGAGTGGTAGGTAGCCCTGTAATAAAATCCATATTTATCACCTCCCACTTCCAAGTCGGAATATCAATAGCTCGCAATGCCCCACCGGCTTCGTGCTCGGGCCTTAACTCGCCGACAATTCGCATCGTGCCACGAACTCCGCAACGCCCCTCTTTAGGCCATCCCACCAATACACGCATCTGAGGTCATGATACATCTTAGTCGACCCTGGATGAATAGAATAACGAGCACCGTTCCTCCCTGCATCTGGCGACGGTCCTCGCTACATCGGGAACACACAACCGCCTCGATCTTAGCACCCCATCAGGCGCTGCCTCAAATAGACTCTTCTCCTTCTGAGAGCCGCATCTCTGCATCCGTACCAAAATTGATCCTCACATCGCCGCTCTTCACCTCCTCGACGATGGAAGACTGAAACCTCTCGAACCCGACTGTCACTATCGTAATCAACCAAACGAACCCCAAGGCTCGCTACCGATGTAACTCTCGGACCATATCCCTATTCTTCCGTGAATATCGCGGACTACCCATCGACCGCGACTGGCGGCATCCGCAACTACATTGGCCTTCCCGGGTGGTACGTAATATCAACATCGTAATCCTTAAGTAGCTCCAACCACCGCCTTCGCCGCAAGTTCAGCTCCTCCGGCCGAAGATGTACCGAGACTCTTGGTCCGTAAATGTCCACATGAACTCCATATAAATAATGTCTCCAGATCTTCAAGGCATGAATCACTGCTGTCAACTCCAAGTCATGGGTGGGATAGTTCTTCTCATGCTTCCTAAGCTGTCGAGATGCATAAGCTATAACCTTGTCGTGTTGCATCAGCACGCACCCAAGTCCGACACCTGACGCGTCACAATAAACCACATATCCATCTAAGCCCTCTGGAAGAGTAAGAACTGGGGCGGTCGTCAACTTCTCCTTTAGCAACTGGAAACTTTCCTCACAAGTATCCGTCCACCGGAACATAGCTGCCTTCTGAGTCAGCTTAGTCAAAGGTGCTGAAATAGAAGCAAACTTTTCTACAAACCTCCGATAATAGCCTGCAAGGCCCAAAAAGTTGCGCACCTCCGTCGGTGTAGTGGGTCTGGGCCAAGTCTTGACTGCTTCAATCTTCGCTGTATCAACCCGAATACCATCGGCCCCGATAACATGCCCTAAGAAAGCCACTGACGCCAACCAGAACTCGCACTTCGAGAACTTGGCATACAACTGCCGGTCTCGGAGGACTCCCAATACCGTCCTCAAATGATCTGTATGCTCCTGCTCTGTGCGCGAATATACCAAGATGTCATCGATAAACACTATAACGAACATATCCAAGAATGGCCTGAACACCCTATTCATCAAATCCATGAATACTGCTGGGGCGTTGGTCAACCCGAAAGACATCACCCTGAACTCATAGTGCCCATACCGGGTCCTGAATGTAGTCTTTGGGATATCTGTCTCTCTAACTCGCACTGATGATAACTGCATCGCAGTCTATCTTGAAAACACTTTGCACCCTCGCAATCGTCAAAAATCGTCAATCCCGGGAGGGATATCTGTTCTTGATAGTTACCTTGTTTAGCCGCTCAGAATCAATACACATACGCAGGCCCCATCCTTCTTCTTTACAAATAACACCGTGCTCCTGTGGAGAAACACTTGGCCTAATAAAGCCTTTCTCCAAAGAAATCTTTCACCGGTCCTTCAATTCCTTCAACTCGGCAGTGCCATCCTGTATGGCGGAATAGATATCGGCCGAGTGTCCGCGCCAAATCAATACGAAACTCAATCTCCTCTCGAGGATACGGAAGCTCGTGCGGGAATACGTGCGAAACTCTCTAACAATCGGATCGATCAAGGTTCGGACCTCACCTCGATGTCGAATACCCGAACCAGATGGTAGATATACCCTTCCGTACCATCTTCCCAAATTTTGAGGTAAGAAATAAACTTACCTCTACGATGCGCAAAGATTCCCTTCCACTCGAGCAACCGGGTTCACCGTAAACCGAACCGAACTAATCTCTCTCATACCCACGTTGGCATAGCAAGATGCTAGCCAATCCATACCCATAATCACATCAAAGTCTCATATCCAACTCTATCAAGTCGGCAGAGTCCGACGACTATCTATAGTCACAGGCAAGCCTTATACACCCGCCGCCTACCATCGAATCACCATCGGGCGTAGCCACCTCAAAGGGTCTTATGGACTCCTGCTCTATCCCTATTCTACCGCAATATGAGGAGATATGTAGGACAAGGTAGAACTCGGATCTATCAAAGCATATACATCACAAAGAAGAAACCAACAATGTACTGCGGACGACATCCGCGACGCCTCCGGTCTGTCGCTGATCGACATAGCATATATGCGGTTCTGAACCGCTAGAACTGGAACCCCTACCACGACCTCTGCCGCGGCCTGCTGGCCCATAAGTACCCTGCCCTCCGGGGCGTCTAACCATCGAAGATGAATATCCAAAGAATGCACCCCGTCGGTGAACCGTAATGCTCCCGCCGCCTAAGGATGGACAATCCTTCTTCAGATGGCCCTGTTGGCCACAGGAGTAACATGCTCTCGAAACCATACGGCACTCGCCCGGATGAGACCTACCGCATCGAACACACCGAGAGGTAGGTGGTCTCGATTGCGCTTTGGCCCTCGCCTCCTGAAATCTGAAGTCCCGAGCCCGACCGCTCTCGAATAACCTCGCTGATCGGACCTCCCGCCGAAAATCGAGAAGGAGCACTCTGGCCGGGCCGGAATGTGGACCTAGTTCGCCTGAGTTTGCCGCCTCGAAATCGCCATGAGAGCTCGCTGCCCCGCCTCTTGGCCGCCCAAATCTAGCCGATCCCGCTTCTCGCCTCAATCTCGCGGCGTACGCTGCATCTCCGCAATATCCATCCCTGGATGAAGAGCCACCCCCAAGCATGCAGTAATCATATGACGGTCTAACCCCATCACATATCGATGAACCCTGTCTGCCATGTCAGCTACTATGGTGTGCGCATATCTGGCCAAGGAGTCGAACTCGGTGTCAGACTTCGATAGTCCTCCCGTCCTGTCTCAAGGTCAAGAACCTATCTACACGGGCTCTCCTCACCTCAGGAGGCAAGAAGTGGTCTAGGAACGCCTCCGTGAACTCCTCCCAATCAGTTGGAAGAGCATCATCACCCATCGACAATACCCATGACTCAAACCAGTTCAACGCAATATCGCGTAACCGGTAAGAAGCTAGTATAACAGATTCAGTCCCCGATGCCCTAAGGACCTGTATGGTCCAGAATCGCCGGACAAACTCCTGCCGATCCTCCTCAAATCTCGAACCATAGAACTCGGGTGGGTGACAACCCAAGAAATCCCGAATCCGTAAATCGCCGCTCTGGGTTGCCGCCGCTGTCGCTTTGCCGCCGCTCGCTACTACGGTCAAGAATCGAATTTGTTCCTCGTAATCTACTCGCACTTCGATCGGGATGGAGGCTCCGGCATCGCGTCTCGTGAGCGCGCCCGCTGCCTCGAACTTCGCGAGGCCGGGCGACGACATGGAACTCGCCGCCCTAAACATCATCTCTGGTAAGGACTGGGCTTGTGCCCTCGTGACTCTCCGCGTCCCACTAGCAGCGCCCTCAGCTGCCTTGCCCTTCTGGGCCGCGGTTGCCTTGCATAGAGGCATAACTGATACATAAAGGAAAACATCAGAGGAGGTTCAACCTATAACTCAGCTCTATTGCACGATCTTAGAGTGAAAGAATGGAAACCAATCCTAAATATCCTGCAGCCTCCTGATTATAGATGTGGTGCACGACACACCGATAATCAAGACTCTACTAGACACGGTCTGTGGACACTTTCCGAGGACTAACTGCTCTGATACCACTTTTGTCACGACCCGACCCCGGGGCCGCGACTGGTACCCTACCGGGGTACCCTGTCAGGTATATGTCAGAGAATAGCAGCGGAACATACATAACACATAACTTATAAAAAGGTAAACATCACTGGCCAGCCGATAAGGCTGCCTTCCATAAAACATTCTTTAAACAAAAGTATAGTAGTACAACGGGTTCTTATAGCCCAAAACACATAGGTGACCACAGACCTCTAAAGATAACAACTGTGGCGGGACAGGGCCCCGCCATACCCCTGAATGTACAAAATACCTATAGCATCAGGGAATATCCGTACCAATAGACAAGCTTAGGAGGATGGAGCTTCGACACTGAATAGTGATCCTAAGAACGAGGATCCTCAATGCGCTTTCCACCGCGGATTTAATGCAACCCCAGGAAGGGTCGATTACACAATATGTACCAAGTATGTAAAGTGGAAAATACGTAATAATGATATCATAAGTCTAAGAGTAAGTCGAGTCATGGAAGACAATAAAATACATTTTATCGTGCCTTACTAACAATGAGAGTGACAAGTATATAAATATAATCTCGCATAAAATAGGGCCTTAGGATCAAAACAGGTACCTCGCCAGTAGTATCAATAAGCACCCTACTCCCGGGACTATTTCACCCGTGATAGTCCTGTGGACCCGCATGAGGTATTCTCGTGATAGGTCAGACTACCGCACGGGACTATTTCACCCGCGTAAGTCCATAAGGACTCGCATGAGGTATTCCTCGCATCGTGGGTAGCAAATCCACGGAATGTGGTATAACGATCTTGGGGACTTTCCCCGATATACTCTTACCACGGGCGGATGGTATAACGATCTGGGGCTTGCCTCCGGATATACTCTTACACCGGGCGGTGGTATAACGATCTTGGGGCTTGCCTCGATATACTCTTACATCAAGAAGGTGGTATGACGATCTGGGGCTTGCCTCGCATATACTCTTACCCCGAGTAGGTGGTATAACGATCTTGGGGCTTGTCCTCGATATACTCTTACCCTAGCTCAAACTGTCATCATATCATGATCATAAATAAGTTAAGAAAACTTATAACTTCTTATTAGTCTTGTTCATATACCCTCTCATTTTAGTTTACTTAAGGCACTTAAACATATCTTTAATAAAAGAAAACCGGGAATTTAACCCAAGTACTACATACTTCAATTCTTTTAAAAGTGACTCTTTTTCATACATAAAGCTCTTGGGCAATTGATGCCTTAAAATCAATTTGCCTTTCATAAATCAACTCATTTGTCCTTACTTGTCTTACTTAGAGTAAATCTCTTCTCATTAATCTTTTATAAAGCTAATAAAACCAACTTCCCATAAAGTTGTTATATTAACCCTTCACTTTAGTAAAACTACACTTTTTCCCTAACTAAGGGACTTATACATTCTTAAAACGACACAAGTCTTTATATACTTAAAACAAGTAAGAATACCAAATCTTGTACGTCTACCGTACTACATAGTTACATCTATTCATGCTCAAGAGATAGGAAAGCTTCACATACCTCTTTGGTCAATCCACTTGCTAAGTCCAAACTACCGCAAGTAATATGTCAACCTAAAATAACCATGATACGTTTATTAACATCTAATCTTAATGTAGAACAATCCAAGTTCAAAGTCACTAAATTCTATGGAAAATTGGGCAGCATTTACTTTGTTTCTACTCACTTTGCCACCTTTCTCAAGGCCGAATTTATCATCCAATTGCCACATTTAAGGCTCAATCAATCCAACAATTCAAAGGGGATTACACACCTAAACTTGGGTGTGTAAAATTCTGCCCCATAAGTTACAACAATTCACTTAACAATTCTAAGGTAGTTTTTAGGCTACAACATGCTCATAATCTCTTCTTAACCCATTTTTCATATCCAAACCACATTTCTAGCATGCAATGACTCTAAGAGCATTATTTACTACCACAAGTTCTTTCTTCTTAACATGCAACACTATAAACTAAATCTAAAGGAAGAATCATTACCTTAGAGTTTTAGCCAAACTTATTCCAAATATTTTTCTAGCTTCCTTGCCAAGAACACCACCACAAGCTAGCCACAAGCTTCCTTTTTTGTTCTTAACTTTTCAGATTTTTCCTTAGGCTTGGATTTCCTTTGGAAATGTAGAGAGAAGGAGGAGCTGATTTTTAGAGAGATGGAGAGAAATTGGAAGATGACCAAGTCTTCAAGACTTGGTCAATATATTGCATGCAAGAAATCAGATGGGGGGGGACACTTGTCACCCTCCCAAGGTCTTTTAAAAGAAAAATCTGACTTTTCTAAGTTTTTCCGCCCAAAAATCCCGCTGCGGCGCTGAAACCTCCGCAGCCTCTCTGAACTTTCGGTCGCTGCATCCTGGCGCGCTGCAACTTCAGCGACCCCGGTATTTTCGGCGCGCGTGCATCCGCGCCGCGCCCTTTGCCTTTGTCCGAAACACATTTCTGTCCGACTGCGCACTGAGCTTGTAACTCTCATAACTTCCTACTCCGACGTCCTATCGACGAACGATTGGTTGCGTTGGAATCTAGACTCCACGAACTACTCCCTAGGCCTTTGAAACACTTAGGAACTCTCAATGTATTGGGTCATAACCCGCATCAAAGTTGACTAAAACCCGTCCGGAATAATCCGTCAACCTATCCTTTGAAAATTTTAAGTCTTACATGCTTTCGTACGCTCTCATACATAGGGTCAGGACTACGGGGTATAACAGGAAGAATGTTACACCCCGTAGTTCCAGGGTATGTATGTGAGGACGTACGTACGAGAATACGATACAAAAATTAGAAAGGAAGAAAGATGTGATTTTTCGACGGAAAAGTTTCCGGATTTTGTGAAGGAAAAAGGTTCGTTAAAGGGAATTGGATTCCCGGATTCGGTATTCGGACTTTTTGGAATATTTGAGAATTATGGAATTTTATTTCCAGAATTGGTCACGTGGGGCCCACGGGAGAAATTTACGGTTTGTGGGGCCCACTTTATTTTTGAGATTTTTGGCATTACGGATATTTTCGGAAGATGAAATATTTTGGACGCGTAGGAGGGCGACACATGGCACCCCCATGTGGCCCTATGGCCGAATGGGGTGACACTTGGCACCATTGGGACGTTTTTTGTGGGGGGGACAAGTGGCAAGCCACTTGTCCCATTATTGTGGTGGACATTTGGTTGGCAAATTACCCACACACTTGGACCCAATCTTCACCATACACTTGCCTTGATCTTGACCATTGATTCCTCTATAAATACCCCTTTGTGCAAGACAAATTCTTCATTCACACTTGCAATAATTTCCAAGGCAAATTCTCCTCCTCCCTTAGGTGTTCTCGCCCAACCCCACTTTGTGTAGAAATACTTCAAGTATTGTTGTATAAATCCCAAATACCTTAGCCTAAATTCCTAGTAGTATTCCAAAGTTATTTCAATACTAAGAGCCGAAAATACTACTTTATTCCAATAGTCGCAAAATGAATGTTATACCCCGTAGTTGCAGGGTATGTATGTGAGGACGTACGTACGAGAGTACGGCAGAAATTTTGAAAAGAAAGAAAGATGTGAGTTTTCGACGGAAAAGTTTCCGGTTATTTGTGAAGAAAAAGGTTCGTTAATGGGAATTGGATTCCCAGATTTGGTATTTGGACTTCATAGATTATATTAGAATTTTGAGATTTTATTTTGGAAATGGTCACGTGGGCCCACGGAGAAATTTACTGTTTTTGGGCCCGCTTTGTTTTTGAGATTTCGGTATTTTGGATATTTTCGAGGACGAAATATTCGGCGAATCGGGGCGACACGTGTCACCCCATGCGCACCTCGCCGAAATATTTATTGTGCACAACACCCGACAGTCGTCGACTAAACGTTTTACATAACTTGCGAGGGAAAATTCGCTATGTCGTTTTGTATTTTTATGGATTTTTCCGAGCGATTTAACATTTTGGGCCAACGAGAGGGTGACACTTGTCACCCTGACGATTTGGGTAGGCGGGGACGTCTTCCTCCCTTATTTTGTGCCTTGTTTTGGCCTTGTTTGGTGCATTGTTTTGTGGCATGTTTTGTGGAGTAGGGTTAGGTGCACTTGGCTTGATCTTGGCCCTACACTTGCCTTGCACTTGGCATGATCTTGCCATTGATCGCCTTGGCAGTGCTATAAATACCCCTTAGTGATGAACTTATTCATCCACTCTCACTTTGTCTTAGCCTTGAAAATTCTCCCTCCCCTCTTGAGTGTTCTCGTCCTAAGCCTTCCCTCCCCTTTGAGTGGCCTTGTGGCCGAGAGCCTTCCTCCCCTCGAGGTGCTAGTGGGTACCCCCAGCCTAGTTGTTTCGTATAATACCCCTTTGTGGTATAGAAATACTCTCCTAGTATTGTTATAATGCCCAAAATACCTTAGCCTTTACCTAGTAGTATTTCAAAAGTTACCTCTATACGTAGAGCAGGAAATACTACCTTTGTCCTTTTAGTCGCAAACCGAAACCCTAAGGAAATCTTCATAGTTGGTTGAAGTATTTGAGTAGAAGTTGGTTAGAACTTCTAAGGGTTGTTTGGAGTGGTTTTGAGCGCACGGAGTGGAGCTAAACCTTGCTCAGGATCGACATTATAACTTGGATAATTTTGGGCTTGTCGAGGTAAATATTCTTGTCCCCTTATTGTAATTGGAGATTACATGTTGTAGGATTATATAGTTGAAGTATACTATATATAGAATCAACATAGCTTGCGGCAAATGTCTTTTGACTTAAGCCCGAATTTAAAGAAGAGAATCGAATCAGAATTACATAGGATCAGACATGAGACTTGTGGTATTCTCAGATAGTAGAATTGTATACGCCGTTAGACGTATAAACCCCCTGGTTGGCTTGATGGCCGGCCTCGATAGAGAGGAGATTTACGCTGTCATGGGGAGTCGCCAATTTTCTCAGAATATGGAACCGTGCGGTTAGAAGTTAATAGACGTTTGGCCTTATAGGTGGAAATCGCGAGTAGCGTATTCTACTTAAAGAGTGGAACTACCGCCGTGTTACTGATCGCGAGCGCTTTTGCTTATTGTCGATAATCGTCGCGAGGTATGTGAACCTCTTCCTATCCTTCTAGCATGATGCTTTGTAAACTATGTAGTACGGTGACGCATACGTGTTAAATGAGTTGGTTGGTTTAAAACATAGGTGTTATAATAGCTTTATGGGAAGTTAGTTATAACGACTATATGTAGGTAATAGATTGGTTTGTTGATTGTAGAAGTTAAGAGACTTGATCTTGAAAGATAAGAGACTTAACTTGTTTTACTTGTTATTAACATTTTGTTAAATGTGTTGTGAAACCTCATTCTCGAGTAATGAGTACTTGGTTTTAAAAAGAATAATGTTTCTTGATTTGGAAATGAGAATAAGTGTCGAGCAAACCACGTAGCTAATAAAGGAAGGTGTATTGACAATTAACAAATTGTTATTAAAACCAAGAGAAACCTCCATCCGCATAAGCTAAGATAAGACAAAATTGTATTACATTTCCTAGATCATGGTCTTTGTAACAAGATTGTTGTAAACAAGAATAAACGGCTCACATACAAGACATATGTTACTCAATTGTTTTAAAAGAGATTAAGACTATGAGTTATGAAACCCTTCTAAAAATGAGAAACTTGAGCATTTGAAATTAGGCAAACTTGAACGTTTGGAAAATAATGATTGTTACTTGATTTTACAAAAGGAAGTATTTTGGTTACTTAAAAAGATAGTCACTCTATTTTAAGCTACGGGTATTATGTGATTTTTGTGAAAAAAATGGATCCTTTAAAAAGAGTTAACGTACGTAGTACTTAGTGTTAAAACCCAGACTTTGATACGAAATGGAAGTACCTTGAGTTGTGTGTAACTTGCCTATGCTTGTTGTTGTGTAACTCGCCTATGCTTGTTGTGATAGCCTTTGTTATGCTAGTGTTGATATCGGTGACTTCGGGAAGGAGTGGATCTTTTATAAAAGTCTGTAAGTATGGTAATTTGCTTGAGCTTGTTTGTGATAGCTGGTTGTGCGGTATATTGTTGTTGATGTCACATGGACATGTCTACACCGATGCAGACCGGGGCATGGGCCGCGTGGCGGGGTTGATTACGATATATTGTTATTGTGGTTACATGGACACGTCTACACCGGCGCACTTCCGGGCGTGTGGCTCGCTGGGGTTAATCACCCGATATTATGTTGATAATGTCACTGGACGTGTCTACACCGATGCACTCCGGGGTACGGCTGGGGCATTGTTATTATTGTTGCATCATGGGCATGTCTACACCGATGCAGAATTCCGGGCATGCGCCGTGATGCGAACATGATTGATGTTGTGGGCGTGAGACCCATAGTTTTATTTGAGTGATGACTTGGCGTGAGTCACGACTTGACATGATCGCTTTTATGTTGTGAATCGTAGTTTTGTTATCATACATGTCTCCTGCTTTTATATAGATCGTTATGATTTCATTTCTGATTTTTCGCCACATACTTGGTACTGTTATCGACCTCTTCGGCTGCGTTCATGCCGCAGGTAGAGGTACACCAGTGTTGATCCTCGCTCTTAGGGTCACAGTTCAGCGTTGGGAAGCTCCGTTTCTCCGGAGGCTTATCTTTGGTATGTTACCCTGAGTTGTAGGTTCTTGTATAGTCAGGGGTATGGCGGGGCCCTGTCCCGTCATGTGTATAAAAACTCTTAGAGGTGCAGTAATCGCAAGTGTGGCTTGTAAAAGGATTACACTGTTCGTTTTGAAAGAGTTGTTTATATATTTTTATTGGAAGGTAACCGTTTGGTTGACCTGTTTTATGATCATATATCATGTTTCATGTTATGTTTTATTTTCCGCTGGTTTTCTCTGATGTTGTATCACTAGGGTGCCCGGGGTAAGGCACCAGTCACGGGCCCGGGATCGGGTCGTGACAATGAAGCCCTAGAAAAATCTTCATAGCTTAGATGAAGTGTTAAGAGGAGTTGTTTAGAAACTTCTAAGGGTTGCTTGGAGCGGGTTGGAGCGTAAGGAATTGGAGCTAAACGTTGCTCAGGATCGACTTATAATCTTGGATAATTTTGGGCTTATCGAGGTAATTATCTTTGTCCCCATATTGTAATTGGATATTACATGTTGTAGTAATGTATAGTTGAGTATACTATATGTAGAATGAATATGGATAAGAATTGAACTGTATTTACATTGGACTGTATTTACAGTAGACTTGTAGTATTATTGTGGCGATGTTGTACACGTCAGTTAGGCGATGTAACCCCCAGGAGTTGTTGGCTTGATAGCGGGCCTTGATAGGAGGAGATTTATGTGGTTACGGGGAGGTGTTGCCGAATTTTCCGTAGAATAAGGAATCTTGTACTTAGAATATTCTACGAAGAGATCGAGAAGCTGATAGACGTTTTATGGCCATTATAGGTGGAGGTACTACGAGTAGCGTATTCTACTTGAAGGGTGGAAAAGGCTAGCAAGGTTATAGTACTTGGAGCATTTTGCTAATTGTCGATAATCGTCGCGAGGTATGTGAACCTCTTCCTATCTTTTCTAGCATGATGTTGTGAACTATGTAGTACGGTGACGTCACGTGCTAAAGCAATTTTGGTTGGTCTAAAGCATAAAGTGTTATAATGGCTTTATGGGAAGTTAATTATAACGACTTTATGTAGGTAAAAGAATGTTTTACTGATTTTAAAAGATAAGAGACTGGACTTATATTTGACTTGATATGAAATGTGAAGAACTTGAATTGTATTAGAAGTTGTGAAACCTCATTCGTGAGTAATGAGTACTTGGTTTTTAAAAGAATAATGTTACATTAATTTCAGAAATGGGAATAAGAATCGAACAAGTCAATGCAGTGTTAATAAAGGAAAAAGTAATGACAATTAATTATATTAAAACCAGTAGAAACCTCCATCTGCATAGAAGCTAAGATAAGACAAAATTGTATTACATTTCCTAGATCATGGCTGCTCTAATAAGAATTATTATAATCAAGTTTTGGTTTTCTTAAAATTTCAAAGTAATGAACTTGATTTCTAAAAGAAAAGAGACTTCAGAATTTGAAGTGTTTTGGTTTAAAAGAAAGGCATGGTTTTGTCTTAAATTGGTTTAAAACATAAAGTGTTATAATAGCTTTATGGGAAGTTAGTTATAACGACTTTATGGAAACAAAAGAATGGTTTTATTATTGGATTTAAAATGGTAACTTGATTTTGGGAAAAGAGAAGTAACTTGAGTTTAAAAGTATAAGTAACTTATTTTCAAATATCGAACTTTTTTTGATGAGAAAAATATAAGTGGCTTGGTTTTAAAAGGTAGGAGTACCTTGATCTTAAAAGGGTTGGTTACTTGGGTTTTAAATGTATACTTGACGTTGTTCTAAAAGTGTAAGCCAGTTGGTTTAAAAAAAAGTGTAAAGTACTTGATTTTAAAACATGAACGTATTTGGTACTACAGATAATAGTATCGAGTTGTTTTTACGTAAAAAGAGATCTTTTTGAAAGGATTAATGTATGTAGTACTTTGGGGTTAAAACCCGGATTTGTTGTAATAAAATGAAAGTCTATGAGTATGTTGAACTTGCCTATGTTTGTGGTGATAGTCTTTGTTGTGCAAGTGTTGTATTTATGTGCTACTGCGTCTCTCGTTGGAGGGTCGGCTATCTGGTTGATTTATGGACATACTGACACGATGGGTGGCCCACGGGTATGCTTCCACTATATCGATCCTTTTGGACATACTGACACGATGGGTGGCCCACGGGTATGCTTCCATTAGGAGTGTGATCTTGTTATTTGCTTTGGACATACTGACACGATGGGTGGCCCACGAGTATGCTTCCATTATGATTGTTATCTTGTTATTTCCTTTTGAACATACTGACACGATGGGTGGCCTACGGGTATGCTTCCATTAGGAGTGTTATCTTGTTATTTCCTTTTGGACATACTGACACGATGGGTGGCCTACGGGTATGCTTCCATTAGGAGTGTTATCTTGTTATTTGCTTTGGACATACTGACACGATGGGTGGCCCACGAATATGCTTCCATTATGATTGTTATCTTGTTATTTCCTTTGACATACCGACGGTGGGTGGCCCACGTATGCTTCCATTAGGATGGTTCCATGGCCATGCTTATACCGAGGTAAGATGCCGGCACGCGTCACAGCTTGCGGTTAAATTCGGTTTATATTTGAGTGATAACTTTACGCGTGAGTCCACGACTGATACGCATCGCTAATATATATCAGGAATCGTAGTTTGGTTATCACACATGTCTCTGCTTTATATAAACTATTATGATTTCATTTACTGATTTTCGGGCCACATACTTGGTACTGTTATCGACCTCTTCGGGGGCTGCGTCATGCCGCAGTAGAGGTACACCGCTTGTTGATCCTCGCCATGATCACGATTCGGCGTTGGGAAGCTCCGTTTCTCCGGAGGCTTATCCTTGGTATAGTCCCCTGTCATTGTAGGTTCTTGTACATTCAGGGGTATGGCGGGGCCCTGTCCCGTCGTAGTTGTGGTTACATTCTTAGAGGTCTGTAGTACTGTTGTGGGCAGGGTTTGTAAGGGATTTAACTGTTCAATTTTTATATATATTCAGGAAGGTAACCGTTTTGGTTAGCCTATTGCTTATTTTATGTCTTGATTCATGCTTAAGATTTTATTTCCGCTGATTTTCTCTGATGTTTGTATCACTAGGGTGCCCGGGGTAAGGCACCAGTCACGGGCCCTAGGTCGGGTCGTGACAAAACCCAAAGTTCCTAGGGGTATTGTAAGGATATCTCAATAGAAAAATCCCGAAAAAGCTACATTTTTACGTTAGTCACAAGATGAAAACCTAAGGTGTTCTTCAACTTTGAAGTTGGAACTTGAAGAAGAGTTCTTCATGAGCTTCTAAGGAGTGCTTGGAGCGGATTGGAACGTAAGAAGATGAGCTAAAAGTTGCTAGGATCGACTTTGATGCTTGGATATTATTAGGGCTTATTGAGGTAAAATCTTCATCTTCTTAATGTGATTAAAGATTACATGTTATAGTAGTTGATAAGTGAGCATGTGGTATATAGATTAAAGTTTGAAAATATTTGGATCATGTCGACATGTTGAAAACCGAAAATGGGCAAGTTAGCCATTAATGTTGTAATCAATTTGGTCGATAGTTACAATCGTCGCATGTTAAGGAAGAAAGGATTTATAGTTGTTGTAATTGTTATTATGTATATAACATGTTGGAATAACAACTTGTATTAAAAAGGAATTGAACAGAAATTGACATTGTTGTTGATATTGATAGTTTCCGAGAATGTGCCTTAAGGATATGGACAGTTTTATATTGATTGTGGGGAAGAATTTTACACGTCCGGCTAGGCGTGTAATCCCCTTGGAATTTCTGAATTGTTGAGCCTTAAATGTAGCATTTGGTTATTGATTTTCGAGCCTTGAAAAAGGTGCAAAAGTACGTAGAAACAAAGGAAGTGCTGCCCGATTTTCCGTAGAATTAAGAGTCCTTATACTTAGAAATATTCTACGTTGAAAGCTAGAAGTTGATAGGCGTATTGTGGTTATTATAGGTTGACATTCTACGTGCGGCATATTCAAGTTAGCAAGTGGATTAAGCCGAAGAGGTATGTGAAACTTTTCTTATCTCTTGAGCATGAGTAGTTATAAATGTATAGTATGGTAGACGTACGAGATTTAAATGAATTCAGTTCATTTGATATCCTTGACTTGTTTTAAGAATGTCTAAGTTGGTTGAGTTAGAGAATTAACTCACTTGTTTTTAAAGGAAGGTTAAAAGAATGGTTTATTCTAATAAAGTAAACAAAGATTTCTTGACTTGAAAAAGTATAGAATACTTGATTTGGAAAGTATTGATTCTTGAACTATTCTAAAGATAAGAGACTTGATTTCTAAGGTTAAGAAACTTGATTTCTAAAGTTAAGAAACTGGATTTCTAAAGTTAAGAGACTTGAAGTATTTTGAAAGTTATGTAACTTGATTTGAAAGTATATGACACTTGGTTTTGAAAGTATAAGTCTCTTGGTTATAAAAAAGAATGAATTTGTCTAAGACATAAGGGTTATAACGGCTTTATGAAAGGTTAAGAGAGTGGTCTATTTGATTGATAGGCATGAGTTGCCTAGGGTATGAAATTAAAAGTTACTTGGTTTCAAAGCCTTGAAATGAATTTCTAAAGGCGTAGTAACTTAATTTGAAAAATAGGCATGCCTTGATACTACGGGTGTTAGTATCTTGGGGTTTTATATGAAAAGGAGTCTTTTGAAAAGAATGGAAGTACGTAGTACTTTGGGTTAAATTCCCGGATGTTTTATGTAATACAAAGTGCCTTGAGTTTATAAAATGAAATTCATTTTTGTATGATTGTCACGACCCGATCCCGGGCCCGTGACTGGTGCCTTACCCGGGCACCCAAGTAGATATACATCAGAGTAACCAGCGGAATATAAAAACAAAGACATGAAGCAATAAAGAGTAAGAACAGTCTAACCAAGAAAAAGTCGCCTTTTGGCATGTATATATATACCAAAACTTGAACAGTTACATCCTTTACAACCCTACCCACAACAGTACTACAGACCTCTAAGAATTTAACCACAACTACGACGGGACAGGGCCCCACCATACCCCTGAGTGTAAGTACCTACAACGACAGGGGACTATACCAAAAGATAAGCCTCCGGAGAAACGGAGCTTCCCAAAATGTTGAACTGTGATCCTATGAGCGAGGATCGACAACCGGTGTACCTCTACCTGCGGCATGAACGCAGCCCCCCGAAGGAGGTCAGTACAACAGGTACCAAGTATGTGAAACTGAAAATACTGTAAATGAAATCATAATATTTCTATATAAAACAGGAGACATATATGATAACCAATTTACGATATACAATATGTAAGCAGTCATGTCAAGTCAGGGACTCATGCCCTCAAAGTCATCACTCAAATATAACCATGGGTCTCATGCCCACAATATCAATCATGACCGTGGAATTCCTTCCTCACTGCCGGCAGTCCATGATATAAAACACCAAGGAATACACATGAACACCAGGTCCCACCTGTGTCATAATAAAACCGTACGGGGTATGTACGAAGGCATAGCCGACTACTAGAACCCACCGTACCAACAATGCTATAAAACGGTATCACGAGGTCTTTCTACACCGCCAAATGATCAAAGCTGAGCCACTCGCCCGCAGTATCATTGTGCGCGTCTAATCCTGGAACTCCCGCAGTTCCGCATAGGCCACATATGTTATACCCCGTATTTCCAGAGTATGTACGTAGGGGAATACGTACGAAAGTCTAGCCTTAAAGATAAGCCTTGGACGTTTTTATTTGTACACAACTCACTAAAAGAATCGTTTTCCGACGAAACGTTTCCACAACTTTCGTAGAGTAAATTCCGGCTATGCCATTTCTTATTTTTGCGGATTTTTCCGAGAGACGAAACATTTTGGACCAACGGGAGGGCAACACTTGGCACCCTCCCATTAGTGGACTTGAATCGTCCATTTGGACGAATTGAAGAACCCTTGGCACGTTTTTTGTGCCTTGTGCACAAGTCAAGGGTTGGTAGGATATTTGTGTTTAGTTAATCCTCACCCTACACTTGCCTTGCACTTGTCTTAATCTTGGCCATTGGTTGGCCACTTCTGACCTATAAATACCTTAGAGATGAAGAGTTCTTCATCCACAAATCTTCCAAGTCTTGAAAAATCCTCTCCTCTCCCTTTGTCGTCTTTTCGTCAAAAACACCTCCCCCCCCCCTTGTGAAGGCCCTGGGCCTAATACCCCCCCCCCTCTAGCCTAGTAGTGTGGCCGAGGCCCCAGCCTAGCCAAAAATCTACCCCCCCTCCCTTGGTAGAAAAGTTACCTTCTTGTATCGTTATAATGCCCAAAATACCCTAGCCCAAATACCTTAGTACTTAGTTGAAGTTGTGAAGAACTTCTAAGGTTCTTGGAGCATACAACTTAGGAGCAAAACCTTGCTCAGCGACTTTTCTAGGATATTATTGGGCTTACCGAGGTAATAATCCTAACCTCTTTTGTATTAGAGAATGCATACCGTAGAAGTATAAGAATAAGTATTAATCACTTAGAAGAATATCACGAATAGAATTGAATCATACCACAGTAGAAGGGTTTGAAAGATGAATAATCAAACTGTACTTACATAGGACTGTTTCACAGTAGACTTATATAGCTCACCGGGTAGGGAAGTGCTGCCCAACTTTCCATAGAATTGTGAACCCTCTGTTTAGAATGACCTTCAGAGTAGTCTTTGATAGATATATGTGACTATTATAGGCTGACTCTCTGCATGACATATTCAACTCGGTGGTTTTCATTGAGAAGGTATGTGATTCTTCCTAAAGCATGATATTTTACAATATATATAGTGCGGTGACGCATACGTGTTAAGCGAATAATAACTATGGCAATGTCTTTGACTTAAGCTCGAATAATACTTACGAATGCCTCACGCTTAAGCCTGAATAATACTTACAGAATGCCTCACGCTTAAGCACGAATAATAAAGAATCAAAACATTTCAAAAGACTCTTGAATCATATTAATGTAAGAGAACTAATTGGTTTTTAAAGCGAAGCTTAAGAGTTATACTAGCTTTATGGGAAGTAAGTATAACCACTTAAGATTGATAAAAGAAACAAGTTTGCCTATGTGTTTATAACAGACTTATATTGTGAAAAGAATAATAAGATGGTTTGATAAGTAGACATGATATGATGCTATGTGTGTTAGTATCTTGTAACGTTTGTATAGGTGAGTATCCTTGTTGTGCTTATGTTGTTTAAAGATAAGTTGTTATGTTAGTATACTATCACTCACCTCTTGAGATGATACCGGGTTAAGCCGCCTCCGACGCGGTAGACTCGAAGATGCAGGACCATGATTCGAGAATACCTCATGCGGTCCAGTGGGGCCTATGCGCGAGCTACGAGAGTTCGAGTTAGTATGCGGGGTTATGCCTCACGCGGTCTATGTGGCCATGCGACAATGAGTCCAGTGATGCCGAGGAGTAGCTACCCTCGACGCGGGTTATACCTCACGCGCCCACGTGAGTGGCCCATGCGGACTCGGAGTCGTGATTAGGCTTGCACGATAATGATACAGGCGAGTGGCCTGCTTGAATCATTCGCAGCCTAGAAAACACCTATTACGCTTACCTATTGTTGCTCTTGTTTGTGATGTGGCACTATGCGGTTTCTTGATTTCTTCATACATATTTGTAAACTGGTTTTAAAAAGTGTTATGATTTCATTTAAGTACTTTACGATTTCACATACTTAGTACTTGTATCGACTCCTTCGGGGGCTGCGTTCATGCCGCAGTAAGGGCAAGCAGTGCTAGATCCGCATCCTAGGATCTCTACGTTGGTGTCGGGAGCTCCATCTCTTCCGAGGCTCTACTTTTGGTATGATCTCCTGTTGTAGATAGTTTTATCTGATCGGTATGGCGGCCCGCCCCGCCATAGTTGTATATTTCCTTAGAGGTCTGTAGTCATGTTATGCAAAGGTCGGATGTAAATCGCTAAACCATGATTATATATATACGCCGAAAGCGATACTTTCTCACATAAATCGTGTCTTACTTTATAAATCGTTTCATGTCTTGCTTTATATTTCCGCCGATTACTCGATGTATGACTACTGGGTGCCCCTAAGGCACCGCCACGCCCGAACGGTCGTGACAAAAGTGGTATCGAGCGATTAATCCTCGGAAAGTGTCTACGCACCGTATCTAGTAAGTCTTGATTATCGGTGTCGCGCACCACACCAATAATCGTGAGGCTATAGGATATTTAGGATTGGTTTCCATTCTTCTCATTCCGAGATCGTGCTTTAGAGTCGTGTTATAGGTTGGACCTCTAACGTATTCCTTTCCCATGCTTATGCCTCCACGTAAGGCAACCCGGCCCGAAGGGCAAGGCGCCAGGAGGCGCTAGCGAGACACCCAGAGTCACGAGGGCTCGTGCCCGCCTATACGAGACGGCGAGTTCTATGACGCCGCCAGCCCAAAGAGACCACAGTACCCACACCTCCCGCCCACACCGGGCGGAGGAGTTAGGTACAAGGAGACGGCCCAGCCTTTGGCTAAAGTCAGGCCCGACACGGCGAGAGGCCGGACGCGCAGTTCAGCCCACTCTAGCTCCATTGCCGTTGTTCACCCGAGGCGAGAGTTTGAGGCTACGAGACTTCTTGAGTCAGCCCACGGAGTTTTATGGGTCGAGGGAGGATGATCCGCAGGAGTTCATCCGTCGCCTTGAGGATTTTGAGAGTGATCGGGCGTCGAGACCGAGTCCGTGATCTTTGGTTCACATAGGCCGCGTGATACCGCAATCGATTGGTTTGATTCATGGGAGTTATCCCGGGAGAGCACGCGTCCCAGCCTACTTGGGATGAGTTCTCGAGGCTTTCTCACTCACTTCTTGCCTCGCGGATGGCGAGGGCGCGGCCGATAGATTTTTACCGCCGAGGCAGAGGACGACCGTCGTGGAGTACAATGTCGAGTTTGATTCATTGCCCGATATGTCCCAAAGATTGGTAGCAGATATGGAGGATAGGGTGCACCGCTATGTCACCGCTAGACGACTATATGGCCGAGTCATGCGGGTTTCTCTCCGGTATGGACATTACCCGCGACGCAGCTCACGCCTTGGATGCGAGCGAGCGCAGAGGTCGACGAACGGATGACAAAGCAGAGAAGGCCGGACGGAGGGTCTTACGGTGGTTATCGTGGTGGCGGCCTCGGCTAGCCTAGATTCGCACCACAACCAGCTCGAGCACTCGCGACCGCCCTCAAGACCCAGAGTTTTCGAGGCGCATCGGCCCAGGGCTTCGACGCCCGCAGTAGCAGAGGTATCGCCGATCGACCACCCCAGGTGTGGCCGATGCGGTGGATCCCATTACGGAAGTGTGGTACTACTTTTGAGCTTGTTACGATTGTGGCCAGCCAGCAGGTCACTTTGCGGATCGGCCCGACCGGCGGCTACGGTGGTAGGCTCACCTTCGTGTTGCCGCTTCATCATCTCCTACGATTATCGCCGAGGGCGTGGTGCTCATGGGGTCACAGGTCGCGCAGAGGTCGTGGCTCGGTTCTAGCGGTCCTCGAACCGCATCTATGCTTTGTTCGTAACCGACAGATCGGGAGGCCTCACCGATGTCGCCACGGTACCTTATCGCTCGGGTTTGATGTGTATGCTTTGATAGATCCGGTTCTACTGCCCCATATATCTCCCTTGTTGCTAGTAGGATAGGGTAGAGCACGAGTCCATAGACCCTTTCGAGGTAGCTACGCCATGGGTGATTCGGTGATAGCTCGGCGGGTATATAGGGCTTGTCTGTGACCATTTACGTCGCCGACCGCCGACTTGATAGAGTTGGAGATGATTGACCGACGTGATTATGGGATGGATTGGCTAGCTTCTTGCTATGCCAATGTAGACCGCAGAGAGAGTAGTACGGTTCCAGTTTCTGCGAGCCGGTTGTTGAGTGGGAGCACGGTATCGCCGGTGGTAGGTTTATTTCCTACCTCAAGGCTAGGAAGACGGTGCGTAAGGGTATATCTACCATCTAGTTCGAGTGTTTGATATCGAGGTCGGGTACCAGATTTTCGATTCCGTAGTCACGAGTTCCCGCACGTGTTCCTGCATGACCTCCGGTATCCTCCCGAGAGGAGATTGAGTTTTGTATTGACATATTGCGGATACTCGCCTATTTCCATTCCGCCATACGAATGGCACTGCCGAGTTGAGAGAGTGAAGGACCACCGAGGATTTCTTCGGAGAAGGGCTTCATTAGGCCCAGTGTTTCCGGGGCGCCGTATTGTTCGTGAAGAAGAAGGACGACGCTGCGCGTGTGTTGATTACGCGGTGAACAAGGTGACCATTAAGAATGATACCCTTCCTGTGATTGATGATTTGTTCGACCAGTTGCAGGGCGCGAGATGTTTCTCCAAGATTGATCTGCGTTCGGCCTATCATCAGGTTCGTGTCAGAGAGGTGGATGTCCCTAGGATCGCATTCGGACCCAGACGCATTATGAGTTCGTGGTCATGTCTTTTGGTTGACCAATGCTCCGCAGTATTCATGGATTTGATGAACCGAGTGTTCAAGCCATTTTTGGACACGTTTGTGATAGTGTTCATTGATGATATCTTGGTTTATTCTCGCCGAGCAGCGAGCACGCGAGTATTGAGGCGATCTTGGCCGATTCTCCAGTGAATAGCCAGTTACGCCAAGTTTTCCAAATGTGAGTTTTGGTGACTTGATGGCGTTTCTTGGGCATATTGCCGGCTGATGGCATTCGAGTTGATACGCCAAGATCGAGGCGTCAGACTGCCTAGACCTACTACTCGGCAGAGGTTCGCAGCTCGGGCCTTGCAGGATATTATCGCGTTCAGAGAGAAGTTTGCTTCTATCTGTGCACCATTGACTAGGCGACTCGTAAGGCGCAAGTTTGATGGATCGATGCCATGAGCGTGGCTTCGATTCTTGAAAGAGAGATCGACGACCGCCCGCTTCTTACTCTTCCGGAGGTCCAGATGGTTATGTCGTATTGTGATGCGTCGGGCATCGGGTTGGGATGTGTGTTGATGCGGCATGGCGGGGTTATAGCATATGCATCCCGACAATTGAAGAAACACGAGGAACTACCCCACCCATGATTTGAGTCGCAGTGATTCACGCCAAGATCCGAGGCACTATTTGTATGGGTTCACGTGGATATTTATACGGACCACAAGAGCCTCCAAGATATCTTCACGGAGGGAGCCGAACTTACGGCGAGACGGTGGTTAGAGTTGCTTAAGGATTACGATGTTGATATCTGTACCACCCGGGAAGGCCAATGTTGTGGCGTATGCTCTTAGTCGTAGGTCGATGGGAGCCTATCGGATGTGCAGCTAGAGAGGAGGACATGGTTCGTGATTTGCATCGCTTAGCGAGCCTTGGTGTCCGTTTGATTGATTCCGATAGCGGTGGGGTTAGAGTTCGTGAGGTTGCCGAGTCTTCCATCGTCGGCGAGGTGAAGAGGCAACGATTCGAGGATCCGGCTTTGATTCGATATCGTGATACGCCTCTTCGTGAGGGCAAGGGTCCTTTTGAGGTAGCACCGGATGGGTGCTAAGGTTTGAGGGCGCATGTGTGTTCCGGATGTTTCAGGACTTGGCAGCAGGTTCTCGGGAAGCACACGCCGCGCGTTACATCCATCCGGTCGACCAAGATGTACCACGACCTTAGATCCGTATTGGTGGGATGGCTTGAAGAGGACGTTGCGAGTTCGTAGCTCGGTGCCCGTGTTGTCGCAGTGAAGGTAGAGCACCGAGGCACGGTGGTTTGTTGCGCATTTATTGAGATCCCGACCGGAAGTGGGAGGTAATCAACATGGATTTCATCACGTGATTACCTCGCACTCGGAGGAGACATGATTCTATATGGGTTATCGTCGACAGTCGATTTAAAATCATCCCACTTTCTTCCGTCGGACGACTTTTTCTGAGGATTATGCCGACTTTACATCCGAGAGATCGTCGACCGCATGGAGTCCCTACCGATCATATCGCATGTGGAGCCCGTTTACGCTAACTGAGATCCTTCGAGGGGTTTAGGGACGCAGTGAGCACGAGTAATCGCTTCATCCACGCATGACGACAAAGTGAGCGCACTATCCGACTCTCGAGGATATCTGCGAGCTTTGTGTTATTGACTTCATGGTAGTTGGGAGGATCATTTGCCTCTAGTTGAGTTCGCATATAATAATAGCTACCACTCCGATTCGATGGCGCCATGAGGCCTTGTATGAGGAAGTGCAGATCGTCTATAGGTTGGTTCGATGTGGGCGGGCGCTAGTGGGACCAGATTTGGTACAAAGCAGTGGATAAGGTGAAGCTTATCCGAGGCGCTATCGACAATTTCGAGTCGATGTAAGTCGTATCACGGATCATCGTCGTCGGCATCTTGAGTTCGAGGTTCATGATTGGGTTTTCCTAGTGTCACCCATGAAGCGGTGTGATGAGATTCGGAAGAAGGAAACTCACCAAGGTACATCGGGCGTTTCGCATTGTCCGCAGGTAGGAAAGGTTGCTATGAGTTGGATCCGCCGTCCGATCCGGAGGCGCATCCGGTTTTTCACGTATCTATGCCGAGGAGATGTATCGGATCCATCTAGTACCCGATTGACGATGTCCAGTGACCGGCGGGTTATCGTATGAGGAGATTCCCATAGCGATAGTCGATCGTCGTTAGGCGTCATGACCAAGGACGTGGCTTCACAAAGTCTTGTGGCGAACGAGCTCGGGAGGAGATGACGTGGGAAGCCGATGAGACATGAGGCGGAAGTATCCTCACCTATTCCCACACCTCCGTAAATTCACTTTCCTACTTGTAAATTTTCGTTATCGTTTCGCCTAAGTGTTGCTCGTGGCCGTGTGTGGCATTTACAATCGCTTAAGCTTCTTCGATAATCGTTTGGGAAGGAACATTCGACGAATGTTTCTAAGGGAGAATGTTATACCGTATTTCCAGAGTATGTACGTAAGGAATACGAGAAAGTCTAGCCTTAAAGATAAGCCTTGGACGCTTTTATTTGTACACAACTCACTAAAAGAATCGCTTTCCGACGCAAACGCTTTCCACGCCTCGTAGAGTAAATTCCGCTATGCCATTTCTTATTTTGCGGATTTTTCCGAGAGGCGAAACATTTTGGACCAACGGAGGGCAACACTTGGCACCCTCCCATTAGTGGACTTGAATCGCCCATTTGGACGAATTGAAGAACCCTTGGCACGTTTTTGTGCCTTGTGCACAAGTCAAGGTTGGTAGGATATTTGTGTTTAGTTAATCCTCACCCTACACTTGCCTTGCACTTGTCTTAATCTTGGCCATTGGTTGGCCACTTCTTGACCTATAAATACCCCCTTAGAGATGAAGAGTTCTTCATCCACAAATCTTCCAAGTCTTGAAAAATCCTCTCCTCTCCCTTTGTAGTCTTTTCGTCCAAAACACCTCCTCCCTTGAAGGCCCTGGCCGAATACCCCCTCTAGCCTAGTAGTTTGGCCGAGGCCCCCCCCTAGCCTAGCCAAAAATCTACCCCCCCTCCCTTGGTAGAAAAGTTACCTTCTTGTATCGTTATAATGCCCAAAATACCCTAGCCCAAATACCTTAGTACTTAGTAGAAGTTGTGAAGAACTTCTAAGGTTCTTAGAGCATACAACTTAGGAGCAAAACCTTGCTCAGGCGCGACTTTTTCTAGGATATTATTGGGCTTACCGAGGTAATAATCCTAACCTCTTTGTATTAGAGAATGCATACCGTAGAGAAGTATAAGAATAAGTATTAATCACTTAGAAGAATATCACGTATAGAATTGAACTGTTACAGTAGAAGGGTTTGAAAGATGAATAATCAAATCAGACTTACATAGGACTGCTTTTTCATGAGACTTATATAGCTCACCGGTAGGGAAGTGCTGCCCAACTTTCCATAGAATTGTGAACCCTCTGTTTAGAATGACCTTGAGTAGTCTTTGATAGATATCCGTGACTATTATAGTCGACTTCTGCACATGACATATTCAACTTGGCGTGGTTTTCACGAGAAGGTATGTGATTCTTCCTAAAGCATGATATTTTACAATATATATAGTACGGTAGACGCATACGTGTTAACGAATAATAACTATGGCAATGTCTTTGACTTAAGCTCGAATAATACTTACAAGAATGCCTCACGCTTAAGCCCGAATAATACTTACGTGAATGCCTCACGGCTTAAGCCCGAATAATAAAGAACAAAACATTTCAAAAGACTCTGAATCATATTAATGAAGAGAACTAATTGGTTTTTAAAGCGAAGCTTAAGAGTTATACTAGCTTTATGGGAAGTAAGTATAACCACTTAAGATTGATAAAAGAAACAAGTTTGCCTATGTGTTTATAATGGACTTATATTGTGAAAAGAATAATAAGATGGTTTGATAAGTAGACATGATATGATGCTATGTGTGTTAGTATCTTGTAACGCTTTGTATAGGTGAGTATCCTTGTTGTGCTTATGTTGTTTAAAGATAAGTTGTTATGTTAGTATACTATCACCACCTCGAGATGATACAGGGGTTAAGCCGCCTCCGACGCGGGTAGACTCGGCGATGCAGGACCATGATTCGAGAATACCTACGCGGGTCCAGGGGGCCTATGCGCGAGCTACGAGTTCCGTGTTAGTATGCGGGTTATGCCTCACGCGGTCTATGTGGCCATGCGGACAATGAGTCCAGGACGACGCCGAGGAGTAGCTACCTCGATGCGGGTTATACCTCATGCGCCCACGCGAGTGGCCTATGCGGACTCGGGAGTCGATTAGGCTTGCAGAATGATAATACGCGAGTGGCCTGCTCAATCATTCGCACCTAGAAAACACCTATTACGCTTTACCTATTGTTGCTCTTGTTTGTGATGTGGCACTATGTGCGGTTTCCTTGATTTCTTCATACATATTTGTAAACTGGTTTTAAAAAGTGTTATGATTTCATTTAAGTACTTTACAGTTTCACATACTTAGTACCTGTTGTACTGACCTCCTTCGGGGGGCTGCGTTCATGCCGCAGGTAAGGGCAAGGTGCTAGATCCGCATCTTAGGATCTCTACGTTGGTGTGAGCTCCATCTCTTCCGAGGCTCTACTTTTGGGTATGATCTCCCTGTTGTAGATAGTTTTGTACAGTCAGGGTATGGCGGGGCCCTGTCCCGCCATAGTTGTATATTTCCTTAGAGGTCTGTAGTCATGTTGTACAGTGTCGGATGTAACTGCTAAACCATGATTATATATATATGCCGAAAGGCGATACTTTCTCACATAAACTGTGTCTTACTTTATAAACTGTTTCATGTCTTGCTTTATATTTCCGCTGATTACTCTGATGTATGACTACTTGGGTGCCCGGCAGGCACGACCACGCCCGAACGGTCGTGACAACATAGGCCCGCATGAGGTATTCTCGCATCGCAGGCGCCTAACCCTCGAAACATCCCGACTCCGCAATCCGCATGGCCACATGGACCGCATGAGGTATTCTCGTGACGGCGTAACACACCCGGCGGTTCCTGGAACTCCCGCAGCTCCGCATAGGTGCCATGGACCCGCATGAGGTATTCCTCGCATCGGGGGGCAGCTAACCCCCGACATCATAACAAGTCAGGGGGTAAGTGATATAATACTAGCACAACGGGATTATCGTTAAACAACATAAGCACAACAAGAAAAAACCCCTTACACAACGTCACAAGACACTAACACACGTAGCATCATAACATGTTCACTTTATCCAACCAACAAGAAAGTATTACAAGGCTATCACAAAACGTAGGCAAGTTACTCACACAAGGTACTTTCGTTTCATGTAAACAATTCCGGGTTTTAACCCCAAGGTACTACATACTTTAACTCTTTAAAAAGATCTATTTCTTTCACAAAAGTCACCCGATACCCGTAGTATCAGAATAGAGTAACTATCTTTTTAAGTAAACCAAAACAATTTCCATACCTTCTTTTTGAATCCACTTAAGACAAAAGCATGCCTTCTTTTTTTTAAACAAAAACACTTCAAATCTTCAAGTCTCTCTCTTTTATAAAATAAGTCCCTTACTTTGGAATTTTTAAGAAAATCAAAACTTGTTTTTAATGATCTTGTTAAAGCAGTTATGATCTAGGAAATGTAATACAATTTTGTCTTATCTTAGCTTCTATGCAGATGGAAGATTCTACTTGTTTTAAGTTAATTATTAGTCATTACATTTTCCTTTATTAACGCTGCAATGGCTTGTTCGATACTCATTCCCATTTCCGAAATCAATATAACATTATTATTAAAAACCAAGTACTCATTACTCACGAATGAGGTTTCACAACTTTCCACACAATTCAAGTTCTTCACATATCAAATCAAGTCAAATATAAGTCAAGTCTCTTATCTTTTAAAAATCAGTAAACCATTCTTTTACCTACATAAAGTTGTTATAATTAACTTCCCATAAAGCCATTATAACACTTTATGTTTTAAACCAACTTAATTCGTTTAGCACACGCACGCTCACCGTACTACATAGTTTACAACAATCATGCTAGAAAGGATAGGAAGAGGTTCACATACCTCGCGACGATTATCGACAATTAGCAAAACGCTCCAAAGTACTATAACCTTGCTAGCCCTTTTCCACCCTTCAAGTAGAATACGCTACTCGTAGTACTTCCACCTATAATGGCCATGAAACGTCTATTAACCTCTAGATCTCTTCGTAGGATATTTCTAAAAACAAGGTTCCATATCCTACGGAAAATTCGCAAAGACTCTCCCGTTTCTACTCAATTTTCCACCTTTTTCAAGGCCCGATAACCGTAATTAACATACTATAATTAAGGTGCCATACTTCCGAATTTTAAAGAAGGGGATCACACGCCCAAACGGAATGCGATTAACAATCTTCCCCTTAACAACAACAATAATTAAAGAAGGGGATCACACGCCCAAACGAAACGCGATTAACAATCTTCCCCTTAACAACAACAATAATTAAAGAAGGGGATCACACGCCCAAACGGAACGCGATTAACAATCTCCCCCTTAACAACAACAATAATTAAAGAAGGGGATCACACGCCCAAACGGAACGCGATTAACAATCTTCCCCTTAACAACAACAATAATTAAAGAAGGGGATCACACGCCCAAACAGAACGCGATTAACAATCTTCCCCTTAACAACAATGTAAATACAGTCCAAAGTAAATACAGTCCTTAAGTAAATACAGTCCAAAGTAAATACAGTCCTTAAGTTGGGGTCCTTGGCCAACTTTTACAATTTTACTTATCCAATTACTTCATTAGTCCTTCAACTTATATTCCAATCTTTATATAAGTTATAGTTTCTTTGTTGTTAACTTCTTAGCAAGTAATGGATACATTTTTACCATTTTAATGGCTAATATGTCAATTCTCCTTTTAACATCTTAACAAGATCCAAATCTTTCCTTATGTCTCATACTCCATAATATACTTCCAATATATGTATAATATCCAATATACATAATAATCAACTTCACAAAGAGGTTAAGGTTCATTACCTCAATTTAGCCCAAAAAATATCCAAGAACTTAAAGTCGATCCTATGCAAGTTTTAGCTCCACATCTTTGTGTTCCAAACCACCACAAGTCACCCTTAGAAGTTTCTAACCAACTTCTATTCAAGAATGAACTCCAAAAAGTGAAGAACACTAAAGTTTCAAATCTGCCCACTCTCGGTTTTGTGAGGGTTTTTGAGGCTAGGGGTGTGAAATCTTGTCTAACTCTTGGTTAATAATCTTCCTAACACATTAAGGAAGAACACTTATAAGTTTAAGAATTTTTGGACAACATTTGCTCAAGAAAGGGGGGGGAGGGGGGGTGGGACGAGAGCAACTAGGGAGGGAGAGAAAAATATTTTCAAGTCTTGAAATGTTCTAAGTGTGGAAGATTTCATCAACTAGAGGTGTTTATATAGGACAACCAAGGGTTAGGATTGAAACATGTGTATGGTATAGATTGTTTGTGTAGGTTTCTTTCTCTACTTGTCCCACAAATGTCATGCAAGACTTTGACCATTTGACTTGCCCACTACTTGAATAAAAACGTCCATAATGTGCCATGCAAGACTTTTGGCCACTTGTCTTGCCCACTAACTTGAAAAAAACGTCCACCCATGTCCATTTGGGGTGACACATGTCGCCCTCCTATTGGTCCAAAATATTTATCTCTCGGAAAAATTTCGTAGTTGGTTAAAATATTGAAAACGTAAAATTTCCTTCACAAGGTTCGGAATATTTTTCCGTCGGAAAACAATTCTTTCATTCTTACCCTAATTAGGGTTTATACATTCGTACTTACGTCCTTACATACATACTCCGGAACTACGGGGTATAACATTCTTCCCCCCTTAGAAACATTCGTCCCGAATGTTCCTTCTAAGTCTCCAAGCATACCTGTGCCGGTATAGTCTTCCCTACTATACTTACGGAACCAATTATGCCACACATGGCCATAATACCACATACGTGCAAAAACTCACATCCAAGCCAACGAAGAATCATCTCTAAAGCGTATAACAATACTATTAGCTCCACCCATGATCCAAAGGATACTTTCTTCACATCTTTACTTATAAAAAGGACACTTCCATCTTTTTAACACATCTTTGCCTCTTTTCTTACTCGTCGTACCCTCCTCGTACACTCGAACTCTTCCTACTATACGTACCACATTTCGCTATTGCTTGATTTCCAAAATCTCGGGGTTACTATCTCCAACTTGGTCATCATTAACTGGGAACACTCTGGATGGATCTCCGACACTCTTCCGAAACATAGCAACATGAAAGACCGGACGTACTGCCTCCTAAGTCGGATGGCAGTGCTAACTTATAGGCAACCTGGCCTATTCTACAACGATCTGAAAAGGCCCAAAGTACCTCAGGCTAAGTTTCCGCTTCCAAATCTCGTCACACCCTTCCGGGTGGTACCTTCAAGAAGACCCACCGTCAACTCGAACTCCAAGTGTCGACGCCGATTATCCGCATCGACTTCGCTGACTCGAGTTGCTAAAAACCTCTTACGATAAGCTTCACCTTATCCACATCCTGAATCAAGTATGGACCAACTACCGAACCTTGCCAACATCGAACCAATCGGCCAAGAACCTACACTTCCGCCATACAAGGCTTCATAAGGCGACATCCGAATACTGAAATGGTAGCTATTGTAATACTCACTCAACAAGAGGCAAATAATCCTCACAGCTACCCCTGAAATCTAAACACCGGCCGAGGTGAATGCACATCGAGACTCACCTGAGTTCCTAACCCCGCCTGGTAAAACCTCCAGAAACAAAAGAAATAGCCGAAAACTGGGCTCCACTGCCTGTCACAAAAAGTAGGAACCCCGTGCAGCCTTACAACCTTCCTGATATATAACATCTCGCATAACCCTCCGCCGAGTAAATACCCCGATCGAAGACAAGATGGGCTGACCTCATCGGCCCGACTACTGGTCGAACGCATCCACGAACTCGTACGATGGTTACCTAAACTTGGGCCTAACACCCTCGTGACCCTACCATCTAGCGGGACCACCTCAAACTAATCCCACCACATTCCGGGCTGCGGGTTGACCCGGGATATGGCCTCAACCCGACCCTCTTCGTACTAAACTCTCGTTCCTGGACCGGAACAATCTCCTTATTCAAGTCATGAGAACCTAGTGGTCTTCTAAGCTCAACTATCCACTTCCATTTCACACCACTCATAGACTTATCACCTGAATATACTCCACGTATACAATGTACCCCGACAATGATCAAACGTACAATCCTTTACTCAAGACGACCTTGCATCTAAGGTCTTCATGGTTATCTGCATTCTATGGCTCACAATCTCCATGGCCCCAAACTTACCCTTTTCAACTAACCATGCTTCCTAATCACAACTTACACAATGCTATCCGAACAAAACACTTAACATTAGGTCATCATATCACGCCTACTAGTCTCTAGAGGGTTAAGGATATACCTGTAACTATTGCTTTACTTTCCCTTTGTCGCTCTAATCTAAATCCTGCTCATTGGCGCCTAGCTATAAGGTGATGAACCACCCGATCCCGGCGTCGAGTCGTAACATTCGTGCCACCTCCGGTCGGACAATTTCTCACCATTTGGCCCTGCTGGCCACAAACATAACAAGCTGTCGAAGCAGTACGACACTCCCTATAATGACACCTACCACAACGGCCACACCGAGGTAGGGGTGGTCTCATCTGATTAACACCCCTTCTCCTCCGAACAATCAATCCGCAATCGACACGGTAGCCGAGTCATCCCATATGTATCCCTCCTACTAAGACATCCTCTCATCACATGGCCCTGACGGCCGCTGGTAAAATAAGCACTAGTATAAAAAGACGACATTCCCCGGGATGACGCCTACCACATAGTGAACACTGAGGGAAAACCCAATCTGGCTGGCTAGAACCTATGTAAATCTGTGAACCAGAAACCCTGGGGCTCTGACCAACTCCTGCATACCCCGAACGCCCCGGCTCGCGAGGACCACTGCATCGGGCGAGGCGCATAACGATCTCTGCCGAGAAGGTCCGCCTCGAAAGTTACCAAGGACCTCGCTGCTCGCCTCTTTTCCGATCTTCGTTAATCCATCGATCTCTACGTTCTCACCACGCTGCATAAGCTCAGACGCGCAATGTCCATGTCTGACTGAAGAGCTACTCTTGTACAACTCTCTGCAAAAATAATCGTCAAGTCCTGTGACATATCGGTGCACACTCTATCCTCCATGTCTGCCACTAAAGCGGGGACGTACCGAGCCAATGATTCAAACTCTACATTGCTCCCAAACCGTCCGCCCGTACTGCCCCAACATCAACAATCCCTCGGCCCGAGCCCTCCTCATCTGCGGAGGCAAGAAATGGCTAAGAAATGCCTCTGAGAACTCGTCCCAAACAGCTGGAAGCGCATGCTCCCCCCCCCCCCGGGATAGTCCCCATGAATCAAAACGCCGATCGCAGATTACGCACGATGTGAACCTAATACTCGACTGCCTCTCGAGGCCTTGATCACTCTCATGATCCGCAGAATCGCCGAATAACTCCCGAGGATCTTTCTGGTTCGATCCATATAACTCGGGTGGACTGCAACTCAAGAAGTCCCGAATTCTCAACCTATCGGATCTAGGTGAACCATCGTACTACCGAACTTCAATCGCTCGCCCTCATGCCTCGCCACAAGCCTAGCTAGTAACTGGGCCATCTCCTTGTAACTCATATCCTCGGCTCCTGGCCGTGGGACTAGAGGCTCAGGTATCGTGGTCTCAGTAGCTACTGCTACTGCTCTAAACTCTCCTGGGGCTAGCGGCGTCGCAGAACTCCCCGAATGAAGCACTGTCTCAGGTAATGACTGGGCCTGTGCCCTCGTAACCCTCTGTATTCTACTCGCAGCTCCCTCTGCTGCCTTGCCCTTCTGGGCTCTGGTTGCCTTGCGTAGAGGCATAACTAGCACATACGAATACGCCAGAGGGAGTCCAACTTATAACACAGCTCTAAGGCACGATCTCAGAGTGAGAAGAATGGAAACCAATCCTAAATATCCTGCAGCCTCCTGATTATAGGTGTGGTGCACAACACGTCAATTATCAAGACTCTACTAGATACGGTTTGTAGACACTTTCCGAGGATTAACTGCTCTGATACCACTTTTGTCACGACCCGATCCCGGGCCCGTGACTGGTGCCTTACCCGGGCACCCAAGTAGATATACATCAGAGTAACCAACGGAATATAAAAACAAAGACATGAAGTAATAAAGAGTAAGAACAGTCTAACCAAGAAAAAGTCGCCTTTCGGCATATACATATATACCAAAACTTGAACAGTTACATCCTTTACAACCCTGCCTACAACAGTACTACAGACCTCTAAGAATTTAACCATAACTACGACGGGACAGGGCCCCGCCATACCCCTGAGTGTAAGTACCTACAACGACAGGGGACTATACCAAAAGATAAGCCTCCGGAGAAATAGAGCTTTCCAAAACGCTGAACTGTGATCCTATGAGCGAGGATCGACAACTGGTGTACCTCTACCTGCGGCATGAACGCAGCCCCCCGAAGGAGGTTAGTACAACAGGTACCAAGTATGTGAAACTGAAAATACTGTAAATGAAATCATAATAGTCTATATAAAACAGGAGACATATATGATAACCAATTTATGATATACAATATGTAAGCAGTCATGTCAAGTCAGGGACTCACGCCCTTAAAGTCATCACTCAAATATAACCATGGGTCTCATGCCCACAATATCAATCATGCCCGTGGAATTCCTTCCTCACTGCCGGCAGTCCATGATATAAAACACAAAGGAATACACATGAACACCAGGTCCCACCTGTGTCATAATAAAACCGTACGGGGTAAGTACGAAGGCATAACCGACTACTAGAACCCACCATACCAACAATGCTATAAAATTGTATCACGAGATCTTTCTACACCGCCAAATGATCGAAGCTGAGCCACTCGCCCGCAGTATCATTGTGCGTGTCTAATCCTGGAACTCCCGCAGTTCCGCATAGGCCACATAGGCCCGCATGAGGTATTCCTCGCATCGCAGGGCAGCTAACCCTCGGCAACATCCTGGACTCCCGCAATCCGCATGGCCACATGGACCGCATGAGGTATTCCTCGCATCGGCGTAACACACCCGGCGGTTCCTGGAACTCCCGCAGTTCCGCATAGGTCTCATGGACCCGCATGAGGTATTCCTCGCATCGGGGGGCAGCTAACCACCGACATCATAACAAGTCAGGGGGGTAAGTGATATAATACCAGCACAACGGGTTTATCGTTAAACAACATAAGCACAACAAGAAAAACCCCCTTACACAACGTCACAAGACACTAACACACGTAGCATCATAACATGTTCACTTTATCCAACCAACAAGAAAGTATTACAAGGCTATCACAAAACGTAGGCAAGTTACTCACACAAGGTACTTTCGTTTCATGTAAACAATTCCGGGTTTTAACCCCAAGGTACTACATACTTTAACTCTTTAAAAAGTTCCATTTCTTTCACAAAAGCCACCCGATAGCCGTAGTATCAGAATAGAGTAACTATCTTTTTAAGTAAACCAAAACAATTTCCATACCTTCTTTTTGAATCCACTTAAGACAAAAGCATGCCTTCTTTTTTTTAAACAAAAACACTTCAAATCTTCAAGTCTCTCTCTTTTATAAAATAAGTCCCTTACTTTGGAATTTTTAAGAAAATCAAAACTTGTTTTTAATGATCTTGTTAAAGCAGTTATGATCTAGGAAATGTAATACAATTTTGTCTTATCTTAGCTTCTATGCAGATGGAAGATTCTACTTGTTTTAAGTTAATTATTAGTCATTACATTTTCCTTTATTAACGCTGCAATGACTTGTTCGATACTCATTCCCATTTCCGAAATCAATATAACATTATTATTAAAAACCAAGTACTCATTACTCACGAATGAGGTTTCACAACTTTCCACACAATTCAAGTTCTTCACATATCAAATCAAGTCAAATATAAGTCAAGTCTCTTATCTTTTAAAAATCAGTAAACCATTCTTTTACCTACATAAAGTTGTTATAATTAACTTCCCATAAAGTCATTATAACACTTTATATTTTAAACCAACTTAATTCGTTTAGCACACGTACGTCTACCGTACTACATAGTTTACAACAATCATGCTAGAAAGGCTAGGAAGAGGTTCACATATCTCGCGACGATTATCGACAATTAGCAAAACGCTCCAAAGTACTATAACCTTGCTAGCCCTTTTCCACCCTTCAAGTCGAATACGCTACTCGTAGTACTTCCACCTATAATGGCCATGAAACGTCTATTAACCTCTAGATATCTTCGTAGGATATTTCTAAAAACAAGGTTCCATATCCTACGGAAAATTCGGCAGCACCTCCCCCGTTTCTACTCAATTTTCCACCTTTTTCAAGGCCCGATAACCGTAATTAACATACTATAATTAAGGTGCCATACTTCCGAATTTTAAAGAAGGGGATCACACGCCCAAACGGAACGCGGTTAACAATCTTACCCTTAACAACAACAATAATTAAACAAGGGGATCACACGCCCAAACGGAACGCGATTAACAATCTTCCCCTTAACAACAACAATAATTAAAGAAGGGTATCACACGCCCAAACGGAACGCGATTAACAATCTTCCCCTTAACAACAACAATAATTAAAGAAGGGGATCACACGCCCAAACGGAACGCGATTAACAATCTTCCCCTTAACAACAACAATAATTAAAGAAGGGGATCACACGCCCAAACGGAACGCGATTAACAATCTTACCCTTAACAACAATGTAAATACAGTCCAAAGTAAATACAGTCCTTAAGTAAATACAGTCCAAAGTAAATATAGTCCTTAAGTTGGGGTCCTTGGCCAACTTTTACAATTTTACTTATCCAATTACTTCATTAGTCCTTCAACTTATATTCCAATCTTTATATAAGTTATAGTTTCTTTGTTGTTAACTTCTTAGCAAGTAATGGATACATTTTTACCATTTTAATGGCTAATATGTCAATTCTCCTTTTAACATCTTAACAAGATCCAAATCTTTCCTTATGTCTCATACTCCATAATATACTTCCAATATATGTATAATATCCAATATACATAATAATCAACTTCACAAGGAGGTTAAGGTTCATTACCTCAATTTAGCCCAAAAAATATCCAAGAACTTAAAGTCGATCCTATGCAAGTTTTAGCTCCACATCTTTGTGTTCCAAACCACCACAAGTCACCCTTAGAAGTTTCTAACCAACTTCTATTCAAGAATGAACTCCAAAAAGTGAAGAACACTAAAGTTTCAAATCTGCCCACTCTCGGTTTTGTGAGGGTTTTTGAGGCTAGGGGTGTGAAATCTTGTCTAACTCTTGGTTAATAATCTTCCTAACACATTAAGGAAGAACACTTATAATTTTAAGAATTTTTGGACAACATTTGCTCAAGAAAGGGGGACGAGAGCAACTAGGGAGGAGAGGAAAATATTTTCAAGTCTTAAAATGTTCTAAGTGTGGAAGATTTCATCAACTAGAGGTGTTTATATAGGACAACCAAGGGTTAGGATTGAAACATGTGTATGGTATAGATTGTTTGTGTAGGTTCCTTTCTCCACTTGTCCCACAAATGTCATGCAAGACTTTGACCATTTGACTTGCCCACTACTTGAATAAAAACGTCCATAATGTGCCATGCAAATGTCATGCAAGACTTTTGGCCACTTGTCTTGCCCACTAACTTGAAAAAAACGTCCACTCATGTCCATTTGGGGTGACACATGTCGCCCTCCTATTGGTCCAAATTATTTATCTCTCGGAAAAATTCCGTAGTTGGTTAAAATATTGAAAACGTAAAATTTTCTTCACAAGGTTCGGAATATTTTTCCGTCGAAAAACAATTCTTTCATTCTTACCCTAATTAGGGTTTATACATTCGTACGTACGTCCTTACATACATACTCCGGAACTACGGGGTATAACAATGATAATGAAAGTCTAAAGATTTTATGAACTTGCTTATGCCTGCTTGTGATAGCCTTTGAGTGCAAGTATTATATTTTTACGCTGCCGTGACTCTCAGTTGGAGGGCCGGCTATCTTGTTGTGAATTTATTTGGACGTACCGACAGTGATGGAGGATTCCACAGGTATGCTTCCATTGTGATTGATCCACGGACATGCTTATACGATGAGGGATTCCGGGGCATGCTACCATGATGCGGGTTAAATTTCCGGATGCTATTATTACTTCATGACCATGCTTATACGATGAAGGATTCCGGGGCATGCGACCATGTTATATAATATTACTCCATGGACTAGCTCCCCAAGAAGACATGTACCCGAGATGAGAGATTCCACGGGCATGTTATATACGATTATTACCCCATGGATTAGCTCTCCATGAAGTCATCTACCCGAGATGAGGGATTCCACGGGCATGAGATATATATATATATATATTGCATATGTGCACGCCGGCAGTGATGTGGGATGCCACAGACGCATTACATGGATATATTTTACACTTACGGCTGTAGGCAGTGATGGAGGATTCCACGGGCAAGTTGTGATGTATGCGGGCTTGAGACCCTTACTGGACTGTGTGATGGTTTTGAGGGCTTGTGTCCCTAGCCATGGTGTGACTATTGTTCATGTGTTGAAATAGACTTTTAAAAGGTAAAACTGACTTTCATTACTTTTATTTCGGCAAGGCACGGTTGTACTGTTAATTTGATTATCATACTTGTCTCCAGCTTTTTATATCTAGACTTTATGATTTAAATTACAGTACTTTCAGTTTTACATACTTGGTACATATTTTGTACTGACCTCATTCGGGGGGGTTGCGTTCATGCCGCAGGTTGAGGTACATAGCTTGTTGATCCTCATTCTTAGGATCACTGTTCAGTTCTTGGAAAGCTCCCTTTCTCCGGAGGCTTTGTCGTTTGGTACAGTTCCCTGAGGTTGTAGATTTATGTACATTCAGGGGTATGGCGGGGCCCTGTCCCGTCATAGTTGTTATGTCAAAAATTCTTAGAGGTTTGTAGTCATATCTTGTGGATTGGGTTGTAAAGAAAAAAGAGGTAACTGCTCTTTGGGTTATGTGTATACTTTTGGAAGGTGGCCTTATCGGCTAACCTGTTATTTATTTCTCTTTGAGTTGTATGTATATTCCGCTACTATTCTCTGATGTATACAGCAAGGGTGCCTGTAGGGCACCATGCGCCCGGTCGGGTCGTGACAAAAGTGGTATCAGAGCAGTTAGTCCTCGGAAAGTGTATATAGACCGTGTCTAGTAGAGTCTTGGTTATCGGTGTGTTGTGCACCACGTCTATAACCAGGAGGCTGCATGACATTTAGGATTGGTTTCCATTCTTCTCACTCTGAGATCGTGCGATAGAGCTGTGTTGGTAGGGTCGTCTCTCCCTAATGAGTTATGTTGATTGCAGCTACGGGAAAGGCAGCAGTGACCCAGGAAGGATTATGTATCCAGGTTGGTAGTAATTGTTGTATTGTTGGTATTATGACATACAACTATACGGATTGTTGTATGAGGGTCAGACGCGTGTTGCCTAGAATGATTTTATATTACCAAGAGTTGGTAAGGACTAATTAGATACCGGGAAGGTATGAAACAGTTTAATGAACTCTCGTCAAGATTTTACGTGCTAATTTGAAATAATTAAGAGATGATGAGTTGTCTGAGAAAGTAATGAACCCTTAAGAAGTCATGTTAAGGGACTTAATGGAAGACTATGTTGATAGATTAAGCTACGTGGTATGCTTAAGAGAATTGTATGAATGAGATCCGTATGGAGTAAGTAATGGTTGTTGTGATCAAGACAACACGATTATGGTTTTATGAGAAGTTATTGTACCCATTTACGGGGGACTGATAAAGTAGGCTTGGAGCATGGAAATTACGAGCCTAAGAATATTGATAACTGCCGAGACCTTAGGTATATAAGGCCGGGCAATAAGATTTAATTCAGACTAAGGGTAAGAGTTAAGTGCGACGGTGGGTCGGGTTGAGGACCTATTACGGGTCGCCCCGTAGCCAGAAATTGAGTGGGATCAGTTGGTAGTAGTCCCTCTACGTGACAGGGTCATGAGGGTGCAAGGCCCAAGTCTAGTTAATTGTTTTACGAGTTCGTGGACGCGTTCCACCGGAACCAGGTCGTGAGAGCCGAAAATGGCCTTATATTGTTCGATTTAGTAACTCCAAAGATTGGAGGCCAGAATCAGTATGGAGGTTATGTACGTATGCTAGTATAAGTTTGGAAGTACGAAAAGAGTACGACCAGTAAGAATGAGAGCAACCAAGTGTAGAGGAATAGAGCCTGAATCCATAAGGACCTTTCGAGGTGGCTACACCAGTGGGTGATTGGGTGGTAGCTGAGCGGGTATATGAGATTTGCCCAATGATGATGCAGTCGTCAGGCCCTATCAGATCTAGTAGAGCTGGATACTACAAACTTTGAGGTCATTATGGGTATGGACTAGTTGGCTTCTTGTATGCCAAGGTTGACGGTAGAGAGAAGTTGGTTCGATTCCAGTTTTCCGGTGAGCCGGTTATCGATGGGGAAGGAATGGAAGTGTTGGTAATATGTAAGTTATTCCTTCCTTCTTTGACATGATAAGTTGTGGAGTCTATGTGACTTGTTTTAGTGAAATGATTGATTTGAATTTGAACGTTAAGAGACAGAGATAAGAACGTACGATTATTGAAGGATTTTATGTTAAGTGCCCTTGGAGGTACTTGGAATTGGTTTAGTGTGGCGGTCAGGGCCACGACTTTCCGAATAATCTCTAGAGAATGCGCAAAGCAAGAATAAGATAAGTACGAGTGCTGCCTGCGGGAAAACAGAATACATCGTTGGTAGGTTTTGAAAATCTGTACGATTATAAGGTGGCATTTGATGATCAAGATTAGAAAAGGGAGATAAGCTCTCTCCCCCACGTAAAAGGATGGTTTTACGTATTATGGAGTTATGTGTACCCATGTTTTTAGGTGATGGATGTGAGACTGGTAAGATCTTCAGTGTCGTCATGCCATGAGTTACAGTTTTAGATAACCGTGGGAAAAGTATTGTGTTGAGGCAATTGAGGATTTTGCGAGATTATATATTGGGAAGATTATGAGACTGCACGGGGTTCCTACATTTATTTTTGACAGACAGATGAGCCCAGTTTACGGCTAGCTTCTGGAGGTTTTTTTTTCCAGAAGGGACGGGGAAACAGGTGAGTCTCAGTGTTGCATTTCACCCTCAAACCGACGGACAGGCAGGGCATGTTATCCAGACCCTTGAGGATAGGTTGCGGGTCTGTGTTATTAATTTCAGGGGTAGCTGGGAGGATTATTTTTGCCTCTCATTGAGTTTACGTATTATAACAGCTACCATTCCAGTATTCGGATGACACATTATGTGGCCATGTGTGGCACGAGACTATGTTGAGTATGGTTAAAGGAGACTATGTCGCTATCTAATTAGTTTGACTCTGAAAGAACATTCGGGGATGAATGTTTCTAAGGGGGAAGAATGTTACACCCTGAAATTTCAGGACATGTATACGAGAATAGACGTGAGAGCACAAAACTTATAAATTTGAACGAAGGAAAGATTTGTTATTCTTAAGGAAAAGTTTTCCGAACCTCGGGAAGGAAAATGTTCGTTAATGAGAATTGGGTTCCCGAATTTGTTATTTAAGATTTTTAGAATTTATCGGAATTATGGAATTTTATTTTCAGAGTTGGATACGTGGGGCCCACCCGAGAAATTTTACGTTTTTGTAGGGCCCACGAGGTTTCCGATATTTTGACCAATTATGAAAATTTCGGGAAACGAAATATTTTAGACCAATGGGAGGGCGACACGTGTCACCCTCCACATGGGCTTGTTTGATGAAGAAAATAATGGACCAAGTCAAATAGTCAAGTGAGCTTGATATTATTGACCACATCTTAGTCATCCATATGTTTTAATCCTAGCCATTGGTTTCCTTATATAATACTACTACTAGTGTAAGACTAGTGTCACGACCCGAATCTGGGCCCGTGACTGGTGCCTTACCCCGGGCACCCTAGTGATACAACATCAGAGTAATCAGCGGAACATAAAACACATACATGAAACAAATGAAGTACAAAACAGTAATCTGAGGAAAACTTGCCTTTCGGCATATATATAAATAACAACTCCTACAAATGAACAGTTTAATCCTTTTTACAACCCTGCCCACAACGATTACTGCACTCTAAGAAATGATACGACAACAATGGCGGGACGGGGCCCGCCATACCCCGAATGTAAATACCTACAACGATGTGGACTATACCAAGATAAGCCTCCGAGAAACGGAGCTTTCCCAAACGCCGAATCGTGACTTAGAGCGAGGATCAACGATCGGTGTACCTTTACTGCGCAGATGAACGCAGCCCGGGCGAGGTCGATAACAGTACCAAGTATGTGAAATCGAAAATAAATATTGTAAATGAAATCATAGTAGTCTATATAAAGCAGAGACATGTATGATAACCAAACTACGATCACAATAAATAAGCGAATATGTCAAGTCGTGGACTCACGCCTCAAAGTTATCACAATAAAACCGTGACGGCAAGTGCGAAGGCATAGCCGACTACTAAGACCCACGCACCAAAAATACCACAAATCGTATCCCGAGGTCTTTCTAGACCGCACCACATGATCGGCCGCCACTCGCCCGCAATATCAATGCGCGCGTCTATCCTCGAACTCTCGCAGCCCGCATAGGTCACCCACGGACCCGCATGAGGTATTCTCGAATCACGGTCCTGCATCGCTGAGGTATACCCCGCATCGGCGGCTAACCTCGGTATCCGCCTAGGCTCCGCAGCCCGCATAGTCTCAAAAGACCGCATAGTCTCAACATACCGCATAGGAATCCCGCATCGCTAAACACCGAAATGATCAATCTCGGTTACCGCGACTCGCATAGTCACAAGGATCTGCATAGCCGTAGAGACCGCATCAAGGGTGGCAAGCCCTCGGTATAATAAGTCGGGGGTATGTGATACAATAATAAGATAACGGGCTTAACGCTTGACAACGTAAGCACAACAAGAGTGACCCCTTACACAATAATCACAAGATACTAACACACGTAGCATCCTAACATGCTTACTTATCAAATCAACAAGAAAGTATTACAAGGCTATCACAAACCAATACAATCAAGTTATTCACACAAGGTACTTTCTACTAACAAGTTCGGATACCTATCCCCAAAGTACTTCATACATTAAATCTTTAAAAGATACGCATTTCACAAAAACCACACAATACGTAGTATATGAAAATAGAGTGATTATCTTTTAAAGTAAATCAATTACTTCTCTTTGTAAAATCAAGTAGCAACATTCTTTTCCAATGTTCAAGTTTGCCTAATTTCCAATGTTCAAGTTTGCCTAGTTTCCAATGTTCAAGTTTGCCTAGTTTCCAATGTTCAAGTTTGCCTTTTTTAGAAAGGTTCCGTAGTTCATAGTCTTATTCATTTAAGAATATAATTCTCCTTTAAACTATCTGAGAAACATAAGTCTTATATGTGAGTAGGATATTCTTGTTTATAACAATCTTATTACAGCAGCCATGATCTAGGAAATATCATTTTGTCTCATCTTAGCTTCTATGCAGATGGAAGTTTCTACTGGTTTTAATAATACTTAATTATTAAAAACATTTCCTTTTATTAACGCTGCAATGGTTTGTCGATACACATTCTGATTTCCAAAATCAGTAAAACATTCTTAAGACGTTATACCTAACTTTCCATAAAGCTAGTATAACTCTTAAGTTTTCAAAACAAATCAAGTATTACTTCTTCTTTCGAAATGATTCAAAAATCTTTTGAAATACTTCAAGTTCTTTATTAACACATAACACGCCAGTTATAGTTCAAATCGCTACCTTTTAAAACCACAAGTATTTTCTTACCAACATAAAATCGTTATAACCAACTTCCCATAAAGTCGTTATAACACTTTATGTTTTAAACCAATCAAATACATTTAGCACACGTACGCGGTACCGCATCACATAGTTCACACATATCATGCTAGAAGAGATAGGAAGAGGTTCACATACCTCGCGACGATTATCGACTAATAGCAAAACGCTCCAAGTACTTCCAACTGTCGGCTACTCCTTTAAGCCAAGTAGATTGCGCCACACGTAGTACTTCAACCTATAAGGCCACAAGGCGCTTATTAACATTTAGATCCCTTCGTAGAACATTCTACAGAAAATTCGGCAACACCTCCCGCAACAAACAGCGTAAATCTCTCCTCTATCTGGGGCCGCTACCAAGCCAACCAGGGGGTTATACGCTTAATCCGACGTACAATTCTACCTCACGTAAAAGCTACACAAGTTCATCAGAATACACCCCTATGTAAATACTGATCAAGATTTTCTTTCAAAAGGTTTCTTATTATTCAGCTTAAGTCAAAAGACATTGCCGATAACAACGTTCAAGACTATATATAGTATACTTCAACTATATAATCTAACAACATGTAATTTCCAATTACAATAGGGGACAAGATATTTACCTCGATAAGCCCATAATTATCCGAGTTTAAATGTCGATCCCGAGCAAGGTTTAGCTCCTACTCCGCACTACGACCCGCCCAAACAACCCTTAGGAGTTCTAACCAACTTCTACTTAATACTCCAACTAACTATGGAGATTTTCCTTAGGGTTTCGGTTTTGTGGTGAAGGGAAGTATAATAGTATTTCGGCTTTTTGTAAAGGTATAACCTTAGAATACTACAAGGTATATGGCTAAGGTAATTTGGGCATTATAACAATACTTTGAGAGTATTTCTAACAAGAGGGGTATTATACGAAGACAACTAGGCTGTGGGGTACACTCGGCTAGCACCCCAGAGGGGGTGCTCGGCCACAAGGGGAGGCCCTACCGAACTCAACACAAGGGGAGGGAGAAGGAGAGCTTTCAAGACTTAGGCAATTTTGTGGATGAATTAGTCTTCAAAGTGGGTATTTATAGGTCAAGTGAAGGCCAACCAATGGCCAAGATCTTGCCAAGTGCAAGGCAAGTGTAGGCCAAGATCTTGCCAAGTGCACCTTATCTATCTACCACCAAAATATCCTACCAACCTCGACCAAACAATGGCCATTCGCCAACCCCTTTACCGCCTAAGGTGTTCCAATGAGAGGTGACAAGTGTCGCCTCTCTTGTTGGTCCAAAACGCTTCGCCTCTCGGAAAAATCCGTAAAAATTAAAAATGACATAGGAAATTCCCTACGAAAGTGGAAAACGTTTCGCAAAAAAACGACTCTAATCGTGTTGTGAACAAAAGAATTCGCCAAGCCTAAATCACAAGTTCAAATTTTTCACGCACGCCCCACGCATACTGGAAATACGGTATAACATTCTCCCTCCTTAGAAACATTCGTCCGAATGTTCCTTCTAAGTCTCAAAACAAACGCGCCAAGATAGTCTTCACTACTATACTTACGAGGACAAACTCGCTACACATGGCCACCAAACAATCGCGCAAAATGCTTACATCCAAGTCCACGGAAGCACCTCTAACATCATAAAGCATACCACTTTTGTCACTTTGCCGCGAGGTTCTAGTGTCACCCGCGACCCAACAAATGGTACCGCTGCATGCGATCATCAAGATGTCGTGACATTCGAACTCTTACTACATTTCGAGCATCGTCAGATCCAAAACTCGGGTTATCATCTTCAACTTGGTCATCATTAGGAATACTCTGGATGGATCTCCGATTTCCTTCTCGAACATAACACGAAAGACTGGACGCACTGCCTCCTAAGTCGGACGGCAAATGCTAACATATAGGCAACCTGGCCTATTCTTCACATGAACTCAAAGGCCCAAAGTAACTCGGGCTAAGTTCCCTCTGTATTCCCAAACTCGTTCACACACACCCCGGTGGTACTTTCAAGAAGACCGACCGTCAACCAGAACTCTAACCGTCGTCGACGATTATCCGCACGATTTCTCTGAGCTGCCAGAACCTCTTCTAGACAAGCTTTACTCTATCCACAAATTACCGGAACAAGCTGAACCAACTATCCAATCCTGCCAACATCGAACCAATCGACCGGCGACTCACACATCCGCCCCTACAAGGCTTCATAAGGCGACATCCGAACACTGAAATGGTAGCTTAAACACTCCTTCAACAGGAGACAACAATTCTCGCAACTATCCCTGAAATCCAAACACTGGCCCGAGGGCGAATGTGATTCTGAGACTTACTTGAGTTCCTAACCTTGCCTGGTAAAACCTCCAGAAAAGAAACAGCCGCAACCTGGGCTCCACTGTCTGACATAAGGTGAAGGTAGGCACCTCGTGCAGCCTTACAACCTTTCTGATATATCATCTCGCATAACCCTCTGCCGAGTAAACGGTCTTTGCTAGAAGACAACACGGCTGACCTCCTCGGCCCAACTACTGGTCGAATGCATCCATGAAATCGTACGTTGGTTAACTAAACTTGGGCCTAACACCCTCGTGGCCCTACCACAAGGCGGGACCACCACAAACTGACCCCACCACCATACATGCCGCGGGTTGACCCGCAACGTGGCCTCAACCCACGCGCAAAACGCTAGCTCCCTGAAGGAAAACTCTCACTAATCACGTTACGAAAACCTAGCGGTCTTCTTAGCTCAACTACCCTCTTTCATTCCACACTACTCAGGGACTAATCCCACAACATAACTCACGTGCACTATGCACTCCTATAAGGGTCAAACATAAACAATACATCTTTTTCTCGAGATGGCCTTACCTCTAAGGTCTCTACGTATAAAACTCTAAGGCTCACACCTTCTCTATCCCCCAAATCTTACTTGGTTAACTAACCAAGATTTCTAATCACCATTTACACAATGTTATCAGAATATAACACTTAAGGTATACTCACCTTATCACACATACTAAACCCCAGAGGTTAAAGATCTATCTCAGATTCATCGCTTCACTCCCTTAGTCGTCTAATCAAACTCGCCTGTAGGCGCATAGCTAAGGGGCGTGACGAACTACCCACCGATCACGAAGGCTAAGTCCTCCTACAAGGACACTCTTCGACACTAGACTCGACGGTCATAGGTACAACAAGTACCAACCAAAAGACGACATTCCTCGATGACGCCTCACACATGAACCGGAAACCCGAGTTCGACCAACTCCTGCATACCCCGAACGCCCCGAACTCGCGAGGACCTTTCGCACCGGTGGATGTGCATAATCTGATTCTGGTGAGGCGACTCGCCTCGAAAGTTACCAAAGCGGCCTTGCCGCTCGCCCTCTTCTCGCCCTTCGTTAACCCGCCGATCTCTACGTTTCTACCGCCGCGCATAAGCCCGCATACGTGCCATGCTCAAGCCTAATCAAGAACTTACTTTTGCACAACCTTCCGTTGATATTCATCAAGACTCGCATACATCGGTATACTCCGGTAGTCAAATCCATAGTTAGTAATGGTCGCCTTGAAATCTATATTCTCTGCTCGGCCGTGGAACCGAAGGTTCAAATATCATGGCCGCAGAGGAATCGGCCGCTGCGGCTAAACTCACTGGGGCTAGTGACGCCGCAGAACTCCCGAATGAAGCACCACCTAAGGTGATAATTGGGCTGTGCCCACGTAACCTCTCAGACTTTACTCGCAGCCTCCTCACCGCTTTGCCTCTGGGCCCGGGTTGCCTACGCGGAGGCATAGCGGTAAGGAAAGAAATACGTTAGAGGTCCAACTTACAACAACCAAGGCACGATCTCGAGTGAGAAGAATAGAAACCAATCCTAAATATCCTATAGCCTCACGATTATTGGTGTGGTGCACAACACACCGATAATCAAGACTTCATCGGATACGATCAGAGACACTTTCCGAGGATTAATCGCTGATACCACTTTTGTCACGACCGAACTGGCCTGTGGATCGTGCCTTACCGGGCACCCTAGTGATACAACATCGAGTAATCAGCGGAACATAAAACACATACATGAAACAAATGAAGTACAAAACAAGAATCGAGAAAACTTGCCTTTTCGCATATATATAAATAACAACTCCTACAAATGAACAGTTTAATCTTTTTACAACCCCGCCACAACAAGCATTACATGCACTTCTAAGAAATGATTCGACAACAATGGCGACAGGGCCCCGCCATACCACGAATATAAATACCTACAACGACAGGACTATACGAAGATAAGCCTCCGAGAAACGGAGCTTTCTAAACGCTGAATCTGTGACTCCTAAGAGCGAGGATCAACGATCGTGTACCTTTACCGCAGATTTAACGCGGCCCGGGCGAGGTCGATAACAGTACCAAGTATGTGAAATCAAAATAACATCAGAAATGAAATCATAGTAGTCTATATAAAGCAGAGACATGTATGATAACCAAACTACGCCTACAATAAATAGCGAATATGTCAAGTCGTGGACTCACGCCTCAAAGTTATCACAATAAAACCGTGACGGCAAGTACGAAGGCATAGCCGACTACTAAGACCCACGCACCAAAAATACCACAAATCGTATCCCGAGGTCTTTCTAGACCGCACCACATGATCGGCCGCCACTCGCCCGCAATATCAATGTGCGTCTATCCTCGAACTCTCGCAGCCCGCATAGGTCACCCAGACCCGCGTGAGGTATTCCTCGAATCATGGTCCTGCATCACCGAGGTATACCCCGCATCGGCGCGGCTAACCTCGGTATCCGCCTAGGCTCCCGCAGCCCGCATAGTCTCAAAAGACCGCATAGTCTCGGCGGACCGCATAGGGAATCCCCGCATCGGCTAAACACCCGAATGATCAATCTCGGCTACCGCGACTGCATAGTCACAAGGATCGCATAGCCGTAGAGACCGCGTCGGGTGGCAAGCCCTCGGATAAATACCAAGGGTATGTGATACAATAACAAGATAACGCTTAACGCTTGACAACGTAAGCACAACAAGAGTGACCCTTACACAATAATCACAAGATACTAACACACGTAGCATCCTAACATGCTTACTTATCAAATCAACAAGAAAGTATTACAAGGCTATCACAAACCAATACAATCAAGTTATTCACACAAGGTACTTTCTACTAACAAGTTCGGATACCTATCCCCAAAGTACTTCATACATTAAATCTTTAAAAGATACATTACTTCACAAAACCACACAATACGTAGTATATGAAAATAGAGTGATTATCTTTTTAAAGTAAATCAATTACTTCTCTTTGTAAAATCAAGTAGCAACATTCTTTTCCAATGTTCAAGTTTGCCTAATTTCCAATGTTCAAGTTTGCCTAGTTTCCAATGTTCAAGTTTGCCTAGTTTCCAATGTTCAAGTTTGCCTTTTTTAGAAAGGTTCTGTAGTTCATAGTCTTATTCATTTAAGAATATAATTATCCTTTAAACTATCTGAGAAACATAAGTCTTATATGTGAGTAGGATATTCTTGTTTATAACAATCTTATTACAGCAGCCATGATCTAGGAAATATCATTTTGTCTCATCTTAGCTTCTATGCAGATGGAAGTTTCTACTGGTTTTAATAATACTTAATTATTAAAAACATTTCCTTTTATTAACGCTGCAGTGGTTTGTCGATACACATTCTGATTTCCAAAATCAGTAAAACATTCTTAAGACGTTATACCTAACTTTCCATAAAGCTAGTATAACTCTTAAGTTTTCAAAACAAATCAAGTATTACTTCTTCTTTCGAAATGATTCAAAAATCTTTTGAAATACTTCAAGTTCTTTATTAACACATAACACGCCAGTTATAGTTCAAATCAGTTACCTTTTAAAAACCACAAGTATTTTCTTACCAACATAAAGCTGTTATAACCAACTTCCCATAAAGTCGTTATAACACTTTATGTTTTAAACCAATCAAATACATTTAGCACATGAAAACGTCTACCGTACTACATAGTTCACACATATCATGCTAGAAGAGATAGGAAGAGGTTCACATACCTCGCGACGATTATCGACTAATAGCAAAACGCTCCAAGTACTTCCAACTGTCGGCTACTCCTTTAAGCCAAGTAGATCGCGCCACACGTAGTACTTCAACCTATAAGGCCACAAGGCGCTTATTAACATTTAGATCCCTTCGTAGAACATTCTACAGAAAATTCGGCAGACTTCCCCCGCAAACAGAAATCTCCTCCTCTATCGGCCGCTACCAAGCCAACCAGGGGGGGGGGGGGTTATACGTTTAATCCGGACGTGCACAATTCTACCTCACAGAAAAGCTACACAAGTCCATCAGAATACACCCCATGTAAATACATTCAAGACTCTTCTTTCGAAAAGGTTTCTTATTATTCAGGCTTAAGTCAAAAGACATTGCCGATAACAACGTTCAGTACTATATATAGTATACTTCAACTATATAATCTAACAACATGTAATTTCCAATTACAATAGGGGGACAAGATATTTACCTCGATAAGCCCATAATTATCCGAGTTTAAATGTCGATCCTGAGCAAGGTTTAGCTCCTACTCCGGCGCTCAGACCCGCTCCAAACAACCCTTAGGAGTTCTAACCAACTTCTACTTAATACTCCAACTAACTATGGAGATTTTCCTTAGGGTTTCGGTTTTGTAGTGAAGGGAAGTATAATAGTATTTCTGGCTTTTGTAAAGGTATAACCTTAGAATACTACAAGGTATATGGCTAAGGTAATTTGGGCATTATAACAATACTTTGAGAGTATTTCTAACAAGAGGGGTATTATACGAAGACAACTAGGCTAGTGGGGTACACTCTACTAGCACCCCTAGAGTGGTGCTCTCGCCACAAGGGAGGCCTCACCGAACTCAACACAAGGGGAGGGAGAAGGAGAGCTTTCAAGACTTAGGCAATTTTGTGGATGAATTAGTCTTCAAAGGGTGGTATTTATAGGTCAAGTGAAGGCCAACCAATGGCCAAGATCTTGCCAAGTGCAAGGCAAGTGTAGGGCCAAGATCTTGCCAGTGCACCTTATCTATCTACCACCAAAATATCCTACCAACCCTTGACCAAACAATGGCCATTCGGCCAACCCTTTACCGCCAAGGTGTTCCAATGAGAGGTGACAAGTGTCGCCTCTTGTTGGTCCAAAACGCTTCGTCTCTCTAAAAATCCGTAAAATTAAAAATGACATAGCGGAAATTCCCTACGAAAGTGGAAACGTTTCGTCGAAAAACGACTCTAATCGGGTGTTGTGAACAAAAAGAATTCGGCCAAGCCTAAATCACAAGTTCAAATTTTTCTACGTACGTCCTTACGTACATACTCTGGAAATACGGGGTATAACAACTAGATCATTCAACACTTGGAAAAAATTTGAGAAAACTTGTTGTGCTCCATTAGAGGCTCTCGGCAATGGCTCCTTGAAGGAGAGAAAATTTTGCAAGCTTGCTCCATAATTCACAATACTTCAACCCAAAGTTCCTAGGGGTATTGTAAGGATATCTCAATAGAAAGATCCCGGAAAAGCTACGTTTTTACGTTAGTCGCAAGATGAAAACCTAAGGTGTTCTTCAACTTTGAAGTTGAAACTTGAAGAAGAGTTCTTCATGAGCTTCTAGGGAGTGCTTGGAGCGGATTGGAACGTAAGAAGATGAGCTAAAAGTTGCTAGGATCGACTTTGACGCTTGGATATTATTAGGGCTTATTGAGGTAAAATCTTCATCTTCTTAATGTGATTAAAGATTACATGTTATAGTAGTTGATAAGTGAGCATGTGGTATATAGATTGAAGTTTGAAAAGATTTGGATCATGTCGACATGTTGAAAACCGAAAATGGGCAAGTTAGACATTAATGTTGTAATCAATTTGGTCGATAGTTACAATCGTCGATGTTACACCCCGAAATTCCAGGACGAGTATATAAGAATGTACGTAAGGAAACAAGACTTAAAAATTTGAACGAAAGAAAGAATTGTTTTCCAAGGAAAAATCTTCCGAACCTCGGGAAGGAAAATTATTCGTTAATGAGAATTGGGTTCTCAAAAATTTTATTTGAGACTGTGGAATTTATCGGAACTATGGGATTTTATTTTCATAGTTGGATACGTGGGGCCCACCCGAGAAATTTTACGTTTTTGTGGGGCCCACGAGGTTTCCGATATTTTGACCAATTATGGAAATTTCGAGAAATAAAATATTATGGACCAATGAGAGGGCGACACGTGTCACCCTCCATATGCTTGTAGGATGAATTAAAGAATTGACCAAGTCAAAGGGTCAAGTGGGAGCTTGATATAATAGACCCAATCCTAGCCATCCATTTTGTTTAATCCAAGCCCTTGATTGTACTATATATCTATACTAGTAGCAAGATGAATTTCATACTTAGAATTTTTAAGAAAACTTTAGTGTTCATTAGAGGGGCTCACGGCCAAGCTCTCAAATTAGAAAAAAAATTCTTCAATCTTGCTTCATAAATCCCAATATTCAAACCCAAGATCCCTAAAGGTATTCTAAGGATATCTCAACACAAAATCCCGGAAAAACTACGTTTTTACGTTAGTCGCAAGATGAAAACTTAAGGTGTTCTTCAACTTTGAAGTTGGAACTTGAAAAGGAATTCTTCACAAGCATCCAAGGGTTGCTTGGAGTGGATTGAAACGTCAAGAAGATGAGCTAAAGTTGCTAATGATCGACTTTAAATCTTGGATTGGATTTAGGCTTATTGAGGTATAAATCTTCGTCTTACTATTGTGATTGAAGATTCCATGTTATGATAAGTTAGAATTGATCATGTGATATATATTATGAAGATTGATAAGTGTTATGGAATTATGGAAGCCTAAATCTGAAACTAGCATGTTTAGCCATAAGATTGTAATTCAATTTAATTGTTAGTTTTAGTCGTCGCATGTTATATAAAGAGGGGATTATTGTCACGACCCGAACCCGGGCCCGTGACTGATGCCTTACCCTGGGCACCCTAGTGATACAACATCAGAGAAAATCAGCGGAAATAAAACATAAACATGAAACAAGAGACATGATAAATAAACAAAGCAACCAAAGCGATTTCAGTATATATACATAAAAACCCAACGCTTATCCTTTTACAAACTCGCCATAACAGCATTACTGCACCTAAGAAGTGACAACAACTATGACGGACAGGGCCCGCCATAACCACGAATGTACAAGAACCTCTGCACTGTGGTAACATACCAAAAGATAAGCCTCCAAGAAACGGGCTTCCCAACACGCTGAATCGTGATCCTATGGCGAGGATCCACAACCGATGTACTCTACCTGGCATTTAACGCAGCCCAAAGGAGGTCGATAACAGTACAAAGTATGTGAAACTGAAATACTATAAATGAAATCATGACAGTCTATATAAAATATGAGACATGTATGATAACCAAACTACAGTTTACAACATAAAAGTAGTCATGTCAAGTCAGGGACTCACGCCCTCAAAGTCATCCCTCATGCCCGTGGAACTCCTTCCTCACTGCCGGCAGTCTAGGTATAAATCGTGTGGAATACGTGTCTCGGCCCATCCCATGGGACTCGATAAAGAACCAGGTGGAATACGTGTCTCGGCCCATCCCATGGGACTCGATAAAGAATCAAGTGGAATACGTGTCTCGGCCCATCCCATGGGACTCGATAAAGAATCAAGTGGAATACGTGTCTCGGCCCATCCCATGGGACTCGATAAAGAATCAAGTGGAATACGTGTCTCGGCCCATCCCATGGGACTCGATAAAGAATCAAGTGGAATACGTGTCTCGGCCCATTTCATGGGACTCGATAAAGAATCATACATAATAGATCAGCCGGCCCTCCATCGAGAGACGCGGTGGTATAGAAATACAGTACTTGCACAACAAGGCTATCACACGCAAACATAGGCAAGTTACACACAACTTGAAGTACTTCCATTTTATGCCGAAGGCCAGGTTCTAACCCCCAAAGTATTACGTACGTTAAATTCTTTAAAAAGATCCAATTCTTTTATAAAGGTCACCCGATACCCGTAGTATTAAAAACAGAGTGACTCACATTTTTAAGTAAACCAGAACACTTTCTTTTAAAAAATCAAGTAACAACATTATTTTCCAAACGTTCAAGTTTGCCTAATTTCAAATGCTCAAGTCTCTTATTTTAGAAAGGTTTCATAACTCATAGTCTTAATCTCTTTTAAAACAATTGAGTAACATAAGTCTTATGTGTGAGCCGTTTGTTCTTGTTTATAACAATCTTGTTACAGCAGCCATGATCTAGGAAATGTAATATAATCTTGTCTTATCTTAGCTTCTATGCAGATGGAGGTTTCTACTAGTTTTAATAACAATTAGTCAATACATTTCCTTTATTAACGCTGCAATGGTTTGTTCGATACTTATTCTCATTTCCGAAATCAGTAAAACATTATTCTTTAAAAGTCAAGTACTCATTACTCACGAATGAGGTTTCACAACTTTTTAACAAAATTCATAGTTCTTAACATTTCATAAAACGTCATTTATAAGTTAAGTCTCTTATCTTTCAAGATCAAGTCTCTTAACTTCTAAAATCAATAAATCATTCTATTACTTACATAAAGTCGTTATAACTAACTTCCCATAAAGCTATTATAACACTATATGTTTTAAACCAACCAAAACTCGTTTAGCACACGTACGTCTACCGTACTACATAGTTCACAACAATCATGCTAGAAAAGATAGGAAGATGTTCACATACCACGCGACGATTATCGACAAATAGCAAAACGCTCCAAGTACTTCAACCCGCTACTCCTTAAGCCAAGTAGATCACGCCACACGTAGTACTCCACTCCTAAAATGGTCATAGTACTTCTATCAAACCTTTCTTACCATTGAAGACTTATACCAATAAAAAGCCCTCTAATTCTACGGAAAATTGGGCAGCACTTCCCCCGTTTTTACTCACTTTTCCATCTTTCTCCAAGGCCCAATAACCGTAATTATATGCCATATATAAGGCGTAATAATTAAACAACATAAAGAAGGGGATTACACGCCCAAACGGTAACGCGTTTACTATCACGCCCATAATAACTATAAGTAAAAGAAGGGATTACGCGCCCAACCGTAACGCGTTTACTATCACGCCTTCATAACAATACAATAATTAAAAGGATCACACGCCCAAACGAACGCGATTGAAAAATCTTCCCCAATGTAAAATGTAAATACATCCAATGTAAATACAAATCAATGTAAATACTGTCCAAAGTAAATACAGTCCAAAGTAAATACAGTCTTTAAGTTGGGGTCCTTGGCCAACTTTGTCCATTTTACTTATCCAATTACTTCATTAGTTATCCAACTTATATTCCATCTTAATATAAGTTATAGTTACTTTGTTAATTACTTCTTCACAAGTAAGATACGTTTTTACCATTTTAATGGCAAACGACCAATCCTTTCTTTTAACAAGTTAACAAGATCCAACTCTTCCAAACTTTACTCCATATATTATATACTCCATAATATACTTATAATATATGTATAATGACCAAATCACAAAGAGGTTAAGATTTACTACCTCAAATAGCCCAAAATCTATCCAAGAACTTAATGTCGTTCCAAGCAAGTCTTAGCTCCAATATTTATGTTACAAACCACCACAAATCACCCTAAGAAGCTCCTCACCATCATCTCTTTAAGAACCAACTTAAACAAGTGAAGAACACTTAGGTTTTCCTCTCCAAGAGCTCTCGGCCAATGTGGTTTTTGTGGCTAGGGATGTGAAATCTTTTCTAACTTTTGGTTAAGAGTCTTCCTAATACACTAGGGAAGAACACTTAAGAGTTTAGGAATTATTGGACAATGTTTGGTTAGGAAGGGAGGAGATCGACGAGAGCTAGGGAGAGAAGGAGGGTTAGGGAAGTATTTTTCAAGCCTTGAATTATCTAAGTGTGCAAGATTTCATCAACTAAGGGTGCATATATAGGACAACCAAGGGCTAGGATGAAGGCAAGTGTGTGGTTGAGATTGGGGACAAGTGTGTGTGGGCCCCACAAGCCACTTGTCCAACTAAAATATCTTGCAAGACTTGGCCACTTGTCTTGGCCACTTGTCACGTGAATTTCGGCCAACCTAGCCCACCTAGGGGTGACACGTGTCGCCCTCCTATTGGTCCAAAATATTTCATCTTCCAAAAATATCCCTAATGGCCAAAATCTCAAAAACAAAGCGGGCCCCACAAAACCGTAAATTTCTCCCGTGGGCCCCACGTGACCAATTCCGGAAATAAAATTCCATAATTCTCTAATATTCCAAGAAGTCCGAATACCAAATCTGGGAATCCAATTCCCATCAACGAACATTTTCCTTTACAAAAACCGGAAACTTTTCCGTCGAAAAATCACATCTTTCTTTCTTTCCAAAATTTCTGTCGTATTCTCGTACGTACGTCCTCGCATACATACCCTGGAACTACGGGGTATAACAATTATAGTTGTTATAATTTATTGCGACTATATAACATGTTAGAATAACAACTTGGATTGAAAAGGAATTGGAAAGGATTATATGTTGTTGCACCTATTAGCCGAGAATGGCATTGTCTATTGAACTACTTAGTATTAATTGTGGGGCAGAATTTTACACGTCCTGTAAGCCGTGTAATCCCCTTTGATTGATTGATGTGTTGAGCCTTAAATGTGGCATGTTGGTTGTTGATTTCGGGCCTTGAAAAAGGTGGAAAAGTACGTAGAAACAAAGGAAGTGCTGCCCAAATTTCTGTAGAATAAGAGACTTAGCACAATATTATTCTACGTTGATAAGCTAGGAGTTGATAGACATGTTATGATTACTATAGGTTGAAGTACTACGTGTAGCTTATTCTACTTGAAGGGTGGAAAAGCTAACAAGGTTGAAGTACTTTGGAGCATTTTGCTACTTGTCGATAGTCGTCGCGAGGTATGTGAACCTCGTCCTTCTTTTGGCATGTTCTATGTGTGAAATATACATGTGGTGTTATCTCACGATTCCTTCTACTCTTGGAAGTTAAGAGGTACATATGTTGATTTACTCTATGTAAAAGGTATGTCTAAGTTATCCTAAGCTCTTACCAGGTCTTATGGGGGATGTTGGTAAGAGTCGTTAGGAAGTAATTGGAGTCGAGTTGACTTTGCTAATGTACTGCACTAATGAGAATAAGTATCGAACAAGCCATTGCAGCGTTAATAAAAAAAATATATCGACAATCAATTATATTAAAATAAGTAGAATTCTCCATCTACATAGAAACTAAGATAAGACAAAATTGTATTACATTTTTTAGATCATGGTTGTTTTAATAAGATCGTTATAAACGAGTATAACCTATTCACAACTCATAAAAGTATATGTTACTTAATTTAAAAGAGTTTATGTTATGAAGTTTTAAGACTATGAACCTTGATTTCTTAAAAGGTTATGAGACTTTATTTTTCAAGTTATGGGACTTGATTCTTAAAGAAAGAAATGACTTGATTTAAAAAGTATGGTTCTATGATTTATTTCAATAATCAAGCGTCTTGATTTCAAAAGAGAATGTAACTTGAGTTTTCAAAGGAAGAAGTTTATTGATTTAAAAGAGAATGGGTTTTATGATTCTTTTTAAGTATGTATGTACGTAGTACTTTTGGGTTTAAATTTTCCCTAATGTAATAAGAAATAAAAGTGTCTTAAGTTCTCTAAAGTGAAAGGTTGTTATAATAGCTTTATGGGAAGTTGTTATAACGACTTAAGAAGGAGTGAAAAAATGGTTTAAAATGTTATGTAAAGAGACTTGATCGCGTCCCAGAATGGGTCGGGCAGTATACCTTTATGGGCAGACTTATATGACTTTATCGCGTCCCAGGAATGGGCCGGGCAGTATACCTTTATGGGCAGACTTATATGACTTTAGCGTCCCAGTAATGGGCCGGGCAGTATACCTTTATGGGCAGACTTATATGACTTTATCGCGTCCCAGGAAAGGGTCGGGCAGTATACCTTTATGGGCAGACTTATATGACTTTATCGCGTCCCAGGAATGGGCCGGGCAGTATACCTTTATGGGCAGACTTATATGACTTTATCGCGTCCCAGGTATGGGCCTGGCAGTATACCTTTATGGGCAGACTTATATGACTTTATCGCGTCCCAGGAATGGGTCGGGCAGTATACCTTTATGGGCAGACTTATATGACTTTATCGCATCCCAGAATGGGTCGGGCAGTATACCTTCGTGGGAAGACTTTTTATGAATTCGATATGTCCCGCAAATAGGATGGGTTACGTTATCACGTATGGATAATCAAAGTGAACTCCAAAATGAGGCGTCCCTCCATAAAGGGTCAGGTTATGTTATGCAAGATACGTAAGTTATGTGTTTATGAACTTGATGATTTTTCCTAAGTATGAATGTAAGAATTTGATTATAACTCTTATTGAAAATGGAAAAAGATAATAATGTACAATTCAGTTCATGAGTTGAAATGGCACGGTAGGATCTGGTATTTACTTTTTTTATACTTGCCCCTGTCATTCTTTGGTACAATTATGATTTGTTTATCAGACTTATTTCCGTTCCATACTGCACTGTTAGATCGACTTCTTCGGCTGCGTTCATGCCCGCAGGTTTTAGGTACACATGTTGGTGATCCTCGCTCTAGGATATCTGTTCAGTTTTGGGTAAAATCTCCATTCACTCCGGAGGCTTATCTTTGGTTCGGATCCCTGGTATTGTCGGATGTTGTACATTCAGGGGTATGGCGGGGCCCTGTCCCGTCACAGTTGTTATGTCAATACTCTTAGAGGTCTGTAGTCATATCTTGTGGGTCAGCTTGTAAAAGAAAAAATATGTAACTGCTTTTGGCTACATATATATATATTTCCAAGGAGGTAGCCTTATCGGCTAACGTGTTTTTTATTTCTTGTTGATTTATTTTATAAGTTTGATGTATGTTTCGCTGATTATCTCTGATGTATACCTGTAAGGGTGCCCAGGTAGGGCACCAGTCGCGGCCCGGGGTCGGATCGTGACAAAAGTGGTATCAGAGTAGTTAGTCCTCGGAAAGTATCTACAGACCGTGTCTAGTAGAGTCTTGGTTATCGGTGTGTTGTGCACCACATCTATAACCAGGAGGCTGCAGGACATTTAGGATTGGTTTCCCTTCTTCTCACTCTGAGATCGTGCAATAAAGTTGTGTCGTTAGGGTAGTCTCTCCCTAACGTGTTATTGTGGTTGCAGCTATGAGAAAGACAACAGTGGCCCAGAAAGGATTATATGAATTGCGTATCCAGGTTGGTAAAAATTGTCGTATAGATGGTATTATGATGATGTATATTTGTACGAGCTTATTTACTTGGGTTCATATGTGTGTTGCCTGTTATGACTTTGAGTTACCATAAGTTGGTAAAGTCTTGATAAATACTTGGAGGGTGTGTAACGGTTTATTTAATCCACACCTAGGCTTTATGTATGTACTAACTTGGAATAGTCATAAGGTAATAAACGGTCTGAGATTGTGATAGACTCTTAAAAGAGATCATGTTTTATTGATTTGAGAGCATACCATGTTGTTAGATTAAGTTGTGTTGTACGCTTAAGTGATTATGTGAATAATAATGGTATGGAGCAATTAGGGTTGTCGTGAGTGGGACAACGTGATTATGAGATATTAAGAGGCTACATTTCCTGTATGTGGGGACTGATAATGTAGGCTAGGGACATAGAATAATTGTGAACTGTAGAATATTGATGACCCGCTGAGACCTTAGATGTATAAGGCCTTCTCGGGCAGTAAGATTTATTTCAGACCAAGAATGAGAATTAAGTGCGACAATAGATCGGGTTATGGGCTGTTGCGGGTCAACCCGTAGCCTGAAATAGAATGGGGTCAGTTGGAGGTAGTCCCGCTATGTGATAAGGTCACGAGGGTGTAAGGCTCAAGTTTAGTTAGTCGTTGTACCAGTTCGTGGACGCGTTCCACTGGAACCGGGTCGAGAGAACCAAAAAAAAATGATGACCAAGTTTTGATGTAGTAACTCCAAGGAATTGAAAACAGAAGCGATGATTGAGATTATGTACGTGTGCTAGAATAAGTTTGGAAGTACGAGAAGAATACGATAAGTAAGAAAATGAGAGAACAAGGGTTGAAACAATTGAAGTGCTTATGGTTATGACTAAAGGAAAGTACGAAAAGAGGATCTTTTTTTATCATGAATGGGAGTAAATAGTGATGATGCACACTTTGGATTTGATTCCTCGTTTGGCTTATGATGGATGGATATGCATGTGCGATGTATTAGGGCTATATGTGGCATAATTAGGTTTCATTTAGTGTAGTTTTAATGAGACTATACCGAGAAATGTTTAGATGGAGCTACGAAAGAACATTCGGGGACGAATGTTTCTAAGGGGGGAAGAATGTTACACCCCGAAATTCCAGGACGAGTATATAAGAATGTACGTAAGGAAACAAGACTTAAAAATTTGAATGAAAGAAAGAATTGTTTTCCAAGAAAAAATCTTCTGAACCTCGGGAAGGAAAATTGTTCGTTAATGAGAATTGGGTTCTCAGAAATTTTATTTGAGACTGTTGGAATTTATCGGAACTATGGAATTTTATTTTCAGAGTTGGATATGTGGGGCCCACCCGAGAAATTTTACGTTTTTGTGGGGCCCACGAGGTTTCCGATATTTTGACCAATTATGGAAATTTCGGGAAACGAAATATTATGGACCAATGGGAGGGCGACACGTGTCACCCTCCACATGCTTGTAGGATGAATTAAAGAATTGACCAAGTCAAAGGGTCAAGTGGGAGCTTGATATAATTGACCCAATCCTAGCCATCCATTTGGTTTAATCCAAGCCCTTGATTGTAACATATATCTATACTAGTAGCAAGATGAATTCCATACTTATAATTTTTCAAGAAAACGTTAGTGTTCATTAGAGGGGCTCTCGGCCAAGCTCTCAAATTAGAAAAAAAAATCTTCAATCTTGCTTCATAAATCACAATATTCAAACCCAAGATCCCTAAAGGTATTTTAAGGATATCTCAACACAAAATCCCGGAAAAACTACATTTTTACATTAGTCGTAAGATGAAAACCTAAGGTGTTCTTCAACTTTGAAGTTGGAACTTGAAGAGGTATTCTTCACAAGCTTCTAAGGGTTGCTTGGAGTGGATTGAAACGTCAAGAAGAGGAGCTAAAGTTTCTAAGGATCGACTTTAAATCTTCGATTGGATTTGGGCTTATTGAGGTATAAATCTTCGTCTTACTATTGTGATTGAAGATTCCATGTTATGATAAGTTAGAATTGATCATGTGATATATATTATGAAGATTGATAAGTGTTATGGAATTTTGGAAGCCTAAATTCGAAACTAGCATGTTTAGCCATAAGATTGTAATTCAATTTAATTGTTAGTTTTAGTCGTCGCATGTTATATAAAGAGGGGATTATAGTTGTTATAATTGATTGCGACTATATAACATGTTATAATAACAACTTTGATTGAAAAGGAATTGGAAAGGATTATATGTTGTTGCACCTATTAGCCGAGAATGGCATTGTCTATTGAACTACTTAGTATTAATAGTGGGGCAGAATTTTACACGTCCTGTAAGGCGTGTAATCCCCTTTGATTGGTTGATGTGTTGAGCCTTAAATGTGGCATGTTGGTTGTTGATTTTGGGCCTTGAAAAAGGTGGAAAAGTACGTAGAAACAAAGGAAGTGTTGCCCAAATTTCTTTAGAATAAGAGACCTAGCACTTAGTATTATTCCACGTTGATGAGCTAGGAGTTGATAGACATGTTATGATTACTATAGGTTGAAGTACTACGCGTAGCGTATTCTACTTGAAGGGTGGAAAAGCTAACAAGGTTGAAGTACTTTGGAGCATTTTTCTACTTGTCGATAATCGTCGCGAGGTATGTGAATCTCTTCCTTCTTTTGGCATGTTCTACGTATGAAATAAACATGTGGTCTTATTTCATGATTCTTTCTACTCTTAGAGGTTAAGAGGTACATATGTTGATTACTCTATGTAAAAGGTATGTCTAAGTTATCCTACGTTCTTACCTAGTCTTATGGGGGATGTTGGTAAGAGTCGTTAGGAAGTATTTGGAGTCGGGTTGACTTTGCTAATTTACTGCACTAATGAGAATAAGTATCGAACAAGCCACTGCAACGTTAATAAAAGAAAATGTATCGACAATCAATTATATTAAAATGAGTAGAATTCTCCATCTGCATAGAAACTAAGATAAGACAAAATTGTATTACATTTTTTAGATCATGGCTGCTTTAATAAGATCGTTATAAACGAGTATAAACTATTTACAACTCATAAAAGTATATGTTACTTAATTTAAAAGAGTTTAGGTTATGAAGTTTTAAGACTATCAACCTTGATTTCTTAAAAGGTTATGAGACTTTATTTTTCAAGTTATGGGATTTGATTCTTAAAGAAAGGAATGACTTGATTTAAAAAGTATGGTTGCCATGAATTATTTCAAAAGTTAAGCGGCTTGATTTCAAAAGAGAATGTAACTTGAGTTTTCAAAAGAAGAAGTTCATTGATTTAAAAGAGAAGGAGTTTTATGATTCTTTTTAAGTATGTATGTACGTAGTACTTTTGAGTTTAATTTTTCCTAATGTAATAAGAAATAAAAGTGCCTTAAGTTATCTAAAGTGAAAGGTTGTTATAATAGCTTTATGGGAAGCTGTTACAATGACTTAAGAAGAAGTGAAAATATGGTTTAAAATGTTATGTAAAGAAGACTTTATCGCGTCCCAGAAATGGGTCGGGCAATATACCTTTATGGGCAGACTTATATGACTTTATCGCGTCCCAGAAATGGGTCGGGCAGTATACCTTTATGGGCAGACTTATATGACTTTATCCCTTCCCAGAAATGGGTCGGGCTGTATACTTTTATGGGCAGACTTATATGACTTTATCGCGTCCCAGAAATGGGCCGGGCAGTATACCTTTATGGGCAGACTTACATGACTTTATCGCGTCCCAGAAATGGGTCGGGCAGTATACCTTTATGGACAGACTTATATGACTTTATCGCGTCCCAGAAATGGGCCGGGCAGTATACCTTTATGGGCAGACTTATATGACTTTATCGCGTCCCAGAAATGGGTCGGGCAGTATACCTTTATGGGCAGACTTATATGACTTTATCGCGTCCCAGAAATGGGTCGGGCAGTATACCTTTATGGGCAGACTTATATGACTTTATCCCTTCCCAGAAATGGGTGGTATACTTTTATGGCAGACTTATATGACTTTATCGCGTCGAGAAATGGGCGAGGCGGTATACCTTTATGGGCGACTTACATGACTTTATCGCGTCCGAAATGGGTGGGCAAGATACCTTTATGGACAGACTTATATGACTTTATCGCGTCGAGAAATGGTCGGGCAGTATACCTTTATGGGCAGACTTATATGACTTTATCGCGTCCCAGAAATGGGTCGGGCAGTATACCTTTATGGGCAGACTTATATGACTTTATCGCGTCCCAGGTATGGGCCGGGCAGTATACCTTTATGGGCAGACTTATATGACTTTATCGCGTCCCAGGAATGGGTCGGGCAGTATACCTTTATGGGCAGACTTATATGACTTTATCGCGTCCCAGAATGGGTCGGGCAGTATACCTTCGTGGGAAGACTTTTTATGAATTCTATGTGTCCCGCAAATAGGCCGGGTTACGTTATCACGTATGGATAATCAAAGTGAACTCCAAAATGAGGCGTCCCTCCATAAAGGGTCAGGTTATGTTATGCAAGATACGTAAGTTATGTGTTTATGAACTTGATGATTTTTCCTAAGTATGAATGTAAGAATTTGATTATAACTCTTATTGAAAATGGAAAAAGATAATAATGTACGATTCAGTTCATGAGTTGAAATGGCACGGTAGGATCTGGTATTTACTTTTTTTATACTTTCCCCTGTCATTCTTGTCACGACCCGATCTCGGGCCCGCGACTGGTGCCTTACCCCAGGCACCCTAGTGATACAACATCAGAGAAAATCAGCGGAAATAAAAACTTAAACATGAAATAAGATAAAATAAGAAACAGGCTAACCAAAACGGTTACCTTTCTGCATATATATATACCTGAACAGTTAAATCCTTTTACAAACCACGCTTACAGCGATTACTACTGGACCTCTATGAATTTTATAACAACTATGACGGGACAGGGCCCCGCCATACCCTTGAATGTAAGCACCTTGTTATACCCCGTATTTCCAGAGTATGTACGTAAAGGAATACGTACAAAAAGTTTGGTCTTAAAGTTAGGCCTTGGACGATTTTTAGGCACAACTCACAAAGCGAATAGTTTTCCGAAAGCGTTTCCACGACTTTCGTAGAATAAATTCGGCTATGCCATTTCTAATTTTTGCGGATTTTTCCGAGAGACGAAACATTTTGGACCAACGGGAGGGCGACACTTGTCACCCTCCAATTGATGGATGTGAAGCGTCCATATGGCCGATTGGAGTTGCCAACTTGGTCAAGTTGTTGGTAAGATATTTTGTGTGCAAGTTGGCTAGGTACACTTGCCCAAATCTTGACCCTACACTTGCCTTGCACTTGTCTTCATCTTGGCCATTGGTTGGCCATCCCTTGACCTATAAATACCCCTCTTGAGATGAAGAGTTCTTCATCCACAAAAGCTTTCCAAGTCTAAAAATCCTTCCCTCTCCCTTTGTAAGCAATTCGTCCAACACACCCCCCTCCCCTTGAGAAGCTTGGCCGAGGCTACCCCACCCCCTAGCCTAGCCGAAACCTACCCCCCCTCCCTTGGTAGAAAAGTTGCCTTCTTGTATTGTTATAATGCCCAAAATACCCTAGCCCAAATACCTTAGTACTTAGTAGAAGTTGTGAAGAACTTCTAAGGTTTCCTTGGAGCATACAACTTAGGAGCAAAACCTTGCTCAGGCGCGACTTTTTCTAGGATATTATTGGGCTTACCGAGGTAACTAATCCTAACCCTCTTTTGAATTAGAGAATACTTACTGTTGTAGAATAAGAATAAGTATAAATACTTAGAAGAATATCACAGTAGAAGGGTTTAAAAGAAGAATAATTGAACTGTACTCGCATAGGACTGTTTTCACAGTAGACTCATATAGCTCACCGGGTAGGGTTGTGCTGCCCAACTTTCCATAGAATTGTGAACCCTCTGTTTAGAATGACCCTCAGAGTAGTCTTTGATAGATATCTGTGACTATTATAGGCTGACTCTCTGCGCGCGACATATTCAACTTGGCAGGTGGTTTTCGCTGAGAAGGTATGTGATTCTTCCTAAAGCATGATATTTTACAATATGTATATAGTACGGTAGACGTACATGTGTTAACTGAATAATAACTAACGGCAATGTCTTTGACTTAAGCCTGAATAATACTTACGGCAATGCCTCACGGCTTAAGCATGAATAATACGTACGGCAATGCCTCACGGCTTAAGCCTGAATAATAAAGAACTGAAAACATTTCAAAAGGACTACTGAATCATTTTTACAGAAGAGAACTAATTGGTTTCTTAAACAGAAGCTTAAGAGTTATACTAGCTTTATGGGAAGTTAAGTATAACCACTTAAGATTGATAAAAGAAACAAGTTGCCTATGTATTTCTAACAGACTTATATGAAATTGTGAAAAGAATAATAAGATGGTTTGATAAGTAGACATGACATGTTGCTATGTGTGTTAGTACCTTGTAACGTTTGTATAAGTGAGTATCCTTGTTGTACTTATGTTGTTTAAAGATAAGTCGTTATGTTAGTGTACTATCACTCACCTCTTGAGATGATACGGAGGTTGTCGCCTCCGACGCGGGGTAGACTCGGCGATGCAGGACCATGATTCGAGAATACCTACGCGGGTCCAGGGGCCTATGCGAGCTACGAGAGTTCCGTGTTAGTATGCGGGTTATGCCTCATGCGGTCTATGTGGCCATGCGGACAATGAGTCGGGGCGATGCCGAGGAGTAGCTACCTCGATGCGGGTTATACCTCATGCGGGCCCGCGCGAGTGGCCTATGCGACTCGTGAGTCGAGGATTAGGCTTGCAGAATGAGGATGTGGGCGAGTGGCCTGCTTCGATCATTCGCGGCCTAGACAAGACGTACATACGATTACCTATTGTTGCTCTTGTTTGTGATGTGGCACTATGCGGTTTCCTTGGTTGTTTCACACATATTTGTAAACCGGTTTTAAAATGATATGTTTTCATTTAAGTACTTCTGATTTCGCATACTTAGTACATGTTATCGACCTCCTTCGGGGCTACGTTCATGCCGCAGGCGGCAAGCAGTGCTAGATCCGCATCCTTAGGATCTCTACGTTGGTGTCGAGCTCCATCTCTTCCGAGGCTCTACTTTTGGTATGATCTCCCGTTGTAGATAGTTTTTATCAGGGTATGGCGGGGCCCTGTCCCGCCATAGTTGTATATTTCCTTAGAGGTCTGTAGTCATGTTGTACAGTGTCGGATGTAACTGCTAAACCATGATTATATATATATGCCGAAAGGCGATGTTTTCTCACATAATCTGTGTCTTATTTTATAAACTGTTTCATGTCTTGCTTTATGTTTCCGCTGATTACTCTGATGTATGACTACTTGGGTGCCCCGGTAAGGCACCAGTCACGGGCCCCGGAACGGGTCGTGACAAAAGTGGTATCAGAGCAGTTAATCCTCGGAAAGTGTCTACAGACCGTATCTAGTAGAGTCTTGATTATCGGTGTGTTGTGCACCACACCAATAATCAGGAGGCTATAGGATATTTAGGATTGGTTTCCGTTCTTCTCATTCTGAGATCGTGCTTTAGAGCTGTGTTATAGGTTGACCTCTAACGTATTCCTTTCTCGAATGATTATGCCTCCACGTAAGGCAACCCGGGCCCAGAAGGGCAAGGCAGCCGAGGGAGCTGCTAGCAGGACACCCAGAGTCACGAGGGCTCAGGCCCAGTCTATACCAGAGACGGCGAGTTCTATGACGCCGCCGGCCCCAGCAGAGACCACAGTACCCACACCTCCTGTCCCACACCGGGCGGAGGAGTTAGGGTACAAGCGAGACGGCCCAGCCTTTGGCTAAAGTTGTGGCCCGACACGAGGAGAGGCCGGACGCGGCAGCCTGGGCCTAGCCCCACGGCCGCATCGCTGTTCACCCGAGGGCAGAGAGTTTGAGGCTACGAGACTTTTTGAGCTGTAGCCCGCCGGAGTTTTATGGATCGAGGCCGGAGGATGATCCGCAGGAGTTCATCCGTCAGCTTCAGAGGATTTTGAGAGTGATCGTATGCCGAGACCGAGTCCGTGATCTTTGGTTCACATAGGCCGCGTGATACCGCGATCGATTGGTTTGATTCACGGGAGTTATCCCGGGAGAGAACGCGTCCCGCCTACTGGGATGAGTTCTCGAGGCTTTCTCACTCACTTCTTGCCTCCACAGATGGCGAGGGCGCGGGCCGATAGATTTTTACCATCGAGGCAGCAGAGGACGACCGTCGTGAGTACAATGTCGAGTTTGATTCATTGGCTCGATATGTCCCAAAGATTGCAGATATGGAGGATAGGGTGCACCGCTATGTCACCGCCAGACGACTATATGGCCGAGTCATGTGCGGGGTTTCTCCACCGTACGGTATGGACATTACCCGCATGCAGGCTCACGCCCTTGGATGCGAGGAGCGCAGAGGTCGCCGAGTGGACAGACAGCAGCAGAAGAAGGCCAGGACGGGAGGGTCTTCTGGTGGTTATCGTGGTGGGCGGCCTCAGCAGCAGTCTAGATTCGCACCACAGCCAGCACAGAGCACTCCTGCACCGTCCTCAAGGCCGCGAGTTTTCGAGGCGCACTAGGGCCCTGTGGCTTCGTGACGCCCGAGTAGCAGAGGTATCGCCGACGGACCACCCCAGGTGTGGCCGACGGTAGATCCCATTACGGAAGTGTGGTACTACTTTTGGAGCTTGTTACGATTGTGGCCAGCAGGTCACTGCGAGGATCGTCCGACCGGTGCGGCTGGTGGTAGGGCTCACCTTCGAGTTCGCTGCCGCCATCATCTCCTCTGATTACGCCCCGAGGCGTGGTGCTCACGGGTCGCCAGGTCGCGGCAGGCCGTGGCTCGTCCCAGCTTCTAGCGGTCCTCGAACCGCATTTATGCTTTGTCCACCGACAGATCGTGAGGCCTCACCGATGTCGCCACGTACCTTATCGGTTCGGGTTTGATGTGTATGCTTTGATAGATCCGGTTCTACTGGCCCTATATATCTCCCTTGTTGCTAGTAGGATAGGATAGAGCCCGAGTCCATAGACCTTTCGAGGTAGCTACGCGATGGGTGATTCGGTGGTAGCTCGGCGTATATGAGCTTGTCTGTGACCATTTACGCCGCGACCGCCGACTTGATAGAGTTGGAGATGATTGACTTCGACGTGATCATGGGGATGGATTGGCTAGCTTCCTGCTACGCCAATGTAGACTGCAGAGAGAGAATAGTACGGTTCCAGTTTCCTGAGGAGCCGGTTGTTGAGTGGGAGGGGAGCACGGTATCGCCGAGGGTAGGTTTATTTCCTACCTCAAGGCTAGGAAGATGGTGCAGAAGGGGTATATCTACCATCTCGTTCGGGTGTTTGATACTGAAGCTGCGGTACCAGATTTTCCGTCAGTTCCAGTAGTCAGCGAGTTCCCAGACGTGTTTCCAGATGACCTCCCGGGTATCCCTCCTGAGAGGGAGATCGAGTTTTGTATAGATGTGTTGCCAGATACTCGGCCTATTTCCATTCCGCCATACAGAATGGCACCTGCCGAGTTGAGAGAGTTGAAGGATCAGCTTAGGGATTTGCTAGAGAAGGGCTTCATTAGGCCTAGTGTTTCTCCCTGGGAGCGCCAGATTGTTCGTGAAGAAGAAGGGCGACGCCGCGCATGTGTGTTGATTACAGGTGAACAAGGTGACCATTAAGAACAGATACCCTTCCTAGGATTGATGATTTGTTCGACTTGCGAGTGCGTAGATGTTTCTCCAAGATTGATCTGCGATCGGGCTATCATCAGTGCGAGTCGAGAGGTGGATGTCCCTAGATCGCATTCGGACTCAGACGCATTATGAGTTCGTGGTCATGTCTTTTGGTTGACCAATGCTCGGCGGTATTCATGGATTTGATGAACCGAGTGTTCAAACCATTTTGGACACGTTTGTGATAGTGTTCATTGATGATATCTTGGTTTATTCTCGCCAGAGCGAGCACGCGAGCATTTGGCGATCGGCCGAGCTTCTCCAGACCCAGCAGTTACGCCAAGTTTTCCAAATGTGAGTTTTGGTTGACTTGTGGCGTTTCTTGGGCATATTGCCGGGCTGATGGCATTCGAGTTGATACGGCCAAGATCGGCGCCAGACTTGGCCTAGACCTACTACTCCGGCTGAGGTTCGCAGCTCGGGCCTTGCAGGTATTATCGGCGGTTCGTGGAGAAGTTTGCTTCTATCTCGCACCATTGACTAGGCCGACTCGTAAGGCGCCAAGTTTGATGGTGATGCTTGTGAGCGTGGTTTCGATTCTTGAAAGAGACCGACGACCGCCCCGTTCTTACTCTTCCGCAGGTCCAGATGGTTATGTCGTGTATTGTGACGCGTCGTGCATCGGGTTGGGATGTGTTGATGCAGATGGCAGAGTTATAGCATATGCATCCCGACACCGAAGAAACACGAGAGGAACTACCCCACCCATGATTTGGAGTCGTACCGTGTGATTCACGCTTTGAAGATCCGAGGCACTATTTGTATGGGTTCACGTGGATATTTTTACGCACACAAGAGCCTCCAGGATATCTTCACCGCAGGAGTGAACTTACGGCGAGACGGTGGTTAGAGTTGCTTAAGGATTACGATGTGGACATCCTGTACCACCGGCAAGGCCAATGTTGTGGCGTATGCTCTTAGTCGTAGGTCGATGGGAGCCTATCGATGCGGCTAGAGAGAAGGGACATGGTTCGTAATTTGCACCGCTTAGCGAGCCTTGGTGTCCGTTTGATTGATTCGATAGCAATGGGGTTAGAGTTCGTGAGGTTGTCGAGTCTTCCATCGCCGAGGAGGTGAAGAGGCAACAGCTCGAGGATCGGCTTTGATTCGATATCGTGATACGACTCTTCGTGAGGCAAGGATCCTTTTGAGGTAGCACTGATGGGTGCTAAGGTTTGAGGGCGAGTTGTGTGTTCCGGATGTTTCAGACTTGGCACAGAGTTCTTGGGAAGCACACAGCGTTACTCTATCCATCCGGGTCGACTCAAGATGTACCACGACCTTAGATCCGTGTATTGGTGGGATGGCTTGAAGAGGACGTTGCGAGTTCGTAGCTCGGCCCGTGTTGTCGCAGGTGAAGGTAGAGCACCGAGACCGTGGTTTGTTACAGCGATAGAGATCCCGACCGGAAGTGGGAGGTAATCAACATGGACTTCATCACAGGATTACCTCGCACTCGGAGGAGACATGATTCTATATGGGTTATCGCCGACGGTCGATTTAAATCAGCCCACTTTCTTCCGTCAGACGACTTTTTCTACCGAGGATTATGTCGACTTTACATCCGAGAGATCGTCGATCGCATGGAGTCCCTACTGATCATATCGCATGCAGAGGAGCCCGATTTACGCCAACTCGGAGGTCCTTCCAGGGGTTTAGGACGCAGTGAGCTCGAAATCGCATTTCATCCACGCAGACGACAGCAGAGCGCACTATCCGCACTCTCGAGGATATCTCGCGAGCCCGTGTTATTGACTTCGATGGTAGTTGGGAGGATCATTTGCCTCTAGTTGAGTTCGCGATAATAATAGCTACCACTCCAGATTCGATGGCGCCTTATGAGGCCTTGTATGGGAGGAAGTGCAGATCGCCTATAGGTTGGTTCGAGGTGGGCGAGTGCGGCTAGTGGGACCAGATTTGGTGCAGCAGTGGATAAGGTGAAGCTTATCCGAGGCGGCTATCGACGGCTCGAGTCGCATGGTCGATGCAGATCATCGTCGTCGGCATCTGGAGTTCGCAGTTGATGATTGGGTTTTCCTGAAGGTGTCACCCATGAAGGGTGTGATGAGATTCGGGAAGAAGGGAAAACTCAGCCCAAGGTACATTGGGCCGTTTCAGATTGTCCACAGGGTAGGCAAGGTTGCCTATGAGTTGGATCTGCCGTCCGATCTGGAGGCAGTGCATCCGGTGTTTCATGTTTCTATCTTTGAGAGATGTATCGGGATCCATCTAGTGGTACATCCGATTGACGATGTCCAGTGACCGAGGGTTATCGTATGAGGAGATTCCATAGCGATAATCGATCGTCGAGTTAGGCGTCATGACGAAGGACGTGGCTTCCGTCAAAGTCATGTGGCGGAATGAGCTCAGGAGGAGATGACGTGGAAGCCGAGGAGGATATGAGGCGTAAGTATCTCACCGCTTCCCCACCCTCCGTAATTCACTTTCCTACTTGTAAATCTTCATTATCGTTTATGCCTAAGTGTTGTTTATGGTCGTGTGGCTTTTGCAAACCGCTTAAGTTTTGAAGAACCTTATCGTTATTCGTCTTGGGAAGGAACATTCGGGACGAATGTTTCTGGCGAGGGGAGAATGTTATACCCGTATTTCCAGTATGTACGTAAAGGAATACGTCAAAAAGTTTGGTCTTAAAGTTAGGCCTTGACGATTTTTAGGCACAACTCACAAAGCGAATAGTTTTCCGACGAAACGCTTCCACTTCGTAGAATAAATTCGGCTATGCCATTTCTATTTTTGCGGATTTTTCCGAGAGGCGAAACATTTTGGACCAACGGGAGGCGACACTTGTCACCTCCAATTGATGGATGTGAAGCGTCCATATGGCCGATTGAGTTGCCAACTTGGTCAAGTTGTTGGTAAGATATTTTGTGTGCAAGTTGGCAGGTACACTTGCCCAAATCTTGACCCTACACTTGCCTTGCACTTGTCTTCATCTTGGCCATTGGTTGGCCATCCCTTGACCTATAAATACCCTCTTGAGATGAAGAGTTCTTCATCCACAAAGCTTTCAAGTCTAAAAATCCTTCCCTCTCCCTTTGTAAGCAATTCGTCCAACACACCCCCTCCTCGAGAAGCTTGCCGAGGCTACCCCACCCCTAGCCTAGCCGAAACCTACCCCCTCCCTTGGTAGAAAAGTTGCCTTCTTGTATTGTTATAATGCCCAAAATACCCTAGCCCAAATACCTTAGTACTTAGTAGAAGTTGTGAAGAACTTCTAAGGTTTCTGGAGCATACAACTTAGTGAGCAAAACCTTGCTCAAAGCGACTTTTCTAGGATATTATTGGGCTTACCGAGGTAACTAATCCTAACCCTCTTTTGAATTAGAGAATACTTCTGTTGTAGAATAAGAATAAGTATAAATACTTAGAAGAATATCACGAGAAGGGTTTAAAAGAAGAATAATTGAACTATACTCGCATAGACTGCTTTCACAGAGACTCATATAGCTCACCTGCAGGGTCAGCTGCCCAACTTTCCATAGAATTGTGAACCCTCTGTTTAGAATGACCTTGAGTAGTCTTTGATAGATATCTGTGACTATTATAGGTCGACTCTCTGCGCGACATATTCAACTTGGCGTGGTTTTCACGGTAAGGTATGTGATTCTTCCTAAAGCATGATATTTTACAATATGTATATAGTACAGACGCATACGTGTTAACCGAATAATAACTAACGGCAATGTCTTTGACTTAAGCTCGAATAATACTTACGGCAATGCCTCACGGCTTAAGCTCGAATAATACGTGACGCAATGCCTCACGCTTAAGCTGAATAATAAAGAATCAAAACATTTCAAAGGACTATCAATCATTTTTACGTAAGAGAACTAATTGGTTTTTTAAAAAGCTTAAGAGTTATACTAGCTTTATGGGAAGTTAAGTATAACCACTTAAGATTGATAAAAGAAACAAGTTGCCTATGTATTTCTAACAGACTTATATGAAATTGTGAAAAGAATAATAAGATGGTTTGATAAGTAGACATGACATGTTGCTATGTGTGTTAGTACCTTGTAACGTTTGTATAAGTGAGTATCCTTGTTGTACTTATGTTGTTTAAAGATAAGTCGTTATGTTAGTGTACTATCACTCACCTCTTGAGATGATACCGAGGTTGTCGCCTCCGACGCGGGTAGACTCAGCGTGATGCAGGACCATGATTCGAGAATACCTACATGCGGGTCCAGGGGCCTATGCGAGCTACGAGAGTTCCGTGTTAGTATGCGGGTTATGCCTCATGCGGTCTATGTGGCTACGCGACAATGAGTCCGTGACGATGCCAAGAGTAGCTACCTCGACGCGGGTTATACCTCATGCGGGCCCGCGCGAGTGGCCATGCGGACTCAGAGTCGAGGATTAGGCTTGCAGAATGAGGATGTGGGCGAGTGGCCCTGCTTTCGATCATTCGCAGCCTAGACAAGACGTATTAGCTTACCTATTGTTGCTCTTGTTTGTGATGTGGCACTATGTGCGGTTTCCTTGTTGTTTCACACATATTTGTAAACCGGTTTTAAAAATGATATGTTTTCATTTAAGTACTTTACGATTTCGCATACTTAGTACTGTTATCGACCTCCTTCTGGGGCTGCGTTCATGCCGCAGGCGGCAAGCAGTGCTAGATCCGCATCCTTAGGATCTCTACGTTGGTGTCGTGAGCTCCATCTCTTCCGAGGCTCTACTTTTGGTATGATCTCCTGTTGTAGATAGTTTTTGTAAATCGGGTATGGCGGGGCCCTGTCCCGCCATAGTTGTATATTTCCTTAGAGGTCTGTAGTCATGTTGTACAGTGTCGGATGTAACTGCTAAACCATGATTATATATATATGCCGAAAGGCGATGTTTTCTCACATAATCTGTGTCTTATTTTATAAACTGTTTCATGTCTTGCTTTATGTTTCCGCTGATTACTCTGATGTATGACTACTTGGGTGCCCCGGTAAGGCACCAGTCACGGGCCCCGGAACGGGTCGTGACACACCTACAACGACAGGGGACTATACCAAAGATAATCCTCCGGAGAAACGGAGCTTCCCAAACGCTGAACTGTGATCCTATGAGCGAGGATCAACAACCGGTGTACCTCTACCTGCGGCATGAACGCACTTCAAGGAGGTCGCACAACAGTACCAAGTATGTGAAATCAAAATATCGTAAATGAAATCATAGTATTCTATATAAAACAGAGACATATATGATAACCAAACTACAATTACATAATATGTAGCAAATATGTCAAGTCAGGGACTCACGCCCTCAAAGTCATCACTCAAATATAACTATGGGTCTCACGCCCACAACATCAATCATGCCCGTGGAATACCTTCCTCACTGCCGGCAGCCTATGATATAACAACACCAAGAAGTACACATGAACACTGTGTCCCACTGTGTTATAAAACCGTGACGGCAAGTACGGGCTAACTACGGATACCAAAGCCGCATCATCAATCGGCCGGCAAGTACGAAAGCCAACTACGGATACCAAATTTGTACCAACAATACTATACAACCAAACAACGGCGTCACGGCAAGTACGAAAGCCAACTACGGATACCAAAGCCGTGTCACGTAGGCGATCGGCAAGTACGAGGGCTAACTACGATACCAAGGTCAGATCACGAGACTTCGCCACTAAACCGAACGGGCAAGTGCGAAGGCTAACTACAGTGTACCAAGGCCGAATCAGCCACGAGGCGGGAAAGTACGAAAGCTAACCACGGATACCAAGGCCGACAAGAAACCTCATGGAGAGCTAGTCCATGGAATAACGCTATCAACAGGAGCGCACCCGTGGAATCCTTCGTCACTGCCGGTACGTCCAAGTAAGATCATAACAAATCAGCCGGCCCTCCATCGAGAGACGCGGTGGTATAGAAATACAATACTAGCACGACAAGGCTATCACACGCAAACATAGGCAAGTTACACACAACTCAAGGTACTTTCATTTTATGTCAACAATACGGGTTTCAAACCCAAAAATAATACCTACTTTCATTCTTTCAAAAGACCTCTTTACGTAAAAGATACTAATACTCGTAGTATCAAAAACACATTTCCTTTTCAAACCAAATTACTTTACTTTCAGAAAAACCTTTACAAGACTTTTAAAATCAAGTACTCTATACTTTTTAAACCAAGTGCCCTTCTTTTTAAAACAACATCAAGTATACTTTACAACTCAAATACTTACTCTTTTCAAAACAAGTAACCTATACTTAAATCAAGTTACCATTTTAAAACCAATGATAAAACCATTCTTTTGCTTTCATAAAGTCGTTATAACTAACTTCCCATAAAGCTGTTATAACACTTTATGTTTTAAACCAATTTAAGACAAAACCATGTCTCTCTTTTAAACCAAAAACTCTTTGATTCCTCAAGTCTCTTTTCTTTTAGAAATCAAGTTCCTTTTAAAGACCAAATACGCATTACTCGCGAATGAGGTTTCACAACATTCTACACAATTCGAGTTCTTCATATATCATATCAAGTCAAATATAAGTCAAGTCATTTATCTTTTAAAATCAGTAAACCAACCAAATTCACTTAGAACATGTACGTCTACCGTACTATATAGTTCACAACAATCATGCTAGAAAAGATAGGAAAAGGTTCACATACATCGCGACGATTATCGACAATTAGCAAAACGCTCCACGTACTCTAACCTTGCTTGCCCTTTCCACCCTTCAAGTAGAATACGCTACTCGTAGTACTTCAACCTAAAACGGCCACAAAACGTCTATCAACCTCTAGATCTCTTCGTAGAATAATTCTAGATACAAGATTCCTTATTCTACGGAAAATTCGCAAAGACCTCCCCGCAACCACATAAATCTCCTCCTCTAACGAGGCCTGCTACCAAAGCAACAATCCCAGGGGGGGTTACACGTCTAACCGGACGTGTACAATTCTACTCCACAATAATACTACAAGTCTACTGTAAATACAGTCCTATGTAAATACAGTTCAATTTTTGTCCATATTCATTCTACATATAGTATACTCAACTATACATTACTACAACATGTAATATCCAATTACAATAGGGGGACAAAGATCATTACCTCGATAAGCCCAAAATTATCCAAGTTTATAAGTCGATCCTGAGCAACGTTTAGCTCCAATTACTTACGTTCCAACCCACTCCAAGCAACCCTTAGAAGTTTCTAAACAACTTCTCTTAACACTTCAACCAAGCTTATGAAGATTTTCTAGGGTTTCATTTTGCGACTATTGGAATAAAGTAGTATTTCCGGGCTCCTAGTATTGAAATAACTTTGGAATACTACTAGGGATACTAGGCCAAGGTATTTGGGATTATACAATAATACCCAAAGTATTTTCTACTCAAGTGGGGGAAGGGGGACGAAAACAACTACAAAGGGGAGGGGAGTATTTTGCCTTGGAAGCTTAAGTGTGGGATGAAAATTGTCTTCAACCTAAGGGGGTATATATAGAAGAATCAAGGGTCAAGATTAATGCAAGTGGGTGGTGAGGATGGGTACATGTGTGTGGGTAGTTGGCCAACCAAGTGTTCACCATAAAAATGGGACAAGTGGCCACCACAAAAATGGGCCACTTGTCCACCTAAAAAAACGCCCACTTGCCCTTCTCCAATTCGCCAACATGGCCACATGGGGTGACACGTGTCGCCCCTACTCGCCCAAAATATTTTATCTTCGAAAATATCCGTAATGCCAAAAATCCGAAAAATAAAGTGGGCCCTACAAAATCATAAATTTTCAGTGGCCCCACGTGACCAATTTTGGAAATAAAATTTCATAATACTCAAATATTCTAAAAGTCCAAATACCAAACTGGGAATCCAATTCCCATTAACTAACCAATTTACTTCACAAAATCCAGAAAATAATCCGTCTAAAAATCACATCTTTCTTCCTTTACAATTTTTGTGTCGTATTCTCGTACGTTCGTCCTCATATACATACTACGGAACTACGGGTGTAACATTCTTCCTTAGAAACATTCGTCCCGAATGTTCCTTCTAAGTCTCCAAACACACATGCGCGCAGATAGTCTCCACTACTATACTTGGAACCAATTATGCCACACATGGCCATAATACCACATACGCGCAAAAACTCACATCCAAGCCAACGAAGAATCACCTCAAATCGTATAACAATACCATTAGCTCCACCTATGGTCCAAAGGATACTTTCTTCACACACGAAATGATCACTTCTATTCTCATAACACATGCTCGCTTCTTCCCTTACTCGTCGTACTCCCTCGCACACTCGAACTCTTCCTCATATACTTACCACATTTCTGTCATTGCTTCAGTTTCCAAAATCTCGGGGTTACTATCTCTAACTTGGTCATCATTAACTGGGAACACTCTGGAGGGATATCCGATTACTCTTCCGAAACATAGCAACATGGAATACCGGACGTACTGCCTCCTAAGTCGGACGAAGCTTAACTTATATGCAACCTGGCCTATTCTACTATTATCTGAAAATGCCCAAAGTACCTCGGGCTAAGTTTCCCCTTCTTTCCAAATTTCATCACACCCTTCCGGGGTGGTACCTTCAAGAAGACCCACCGTCAACCTGAACTCCAAGTGTCGACGCTGATTATCCACACGACTTCTGTTGACTCTGAGCTACTAAAAAAACCTCTTCTGGATAAGTTTCACCTTACCCACATCCTGCTGAATCAAGTAGGGACCAACTATCTAAACCTTGCCAACATCGAACCAATCGACCGGCAACCTACACTTTCGTCCATACAAGGCTTCATAAGGCACCATCCGAATACTAAAATGGTAGCTAGTATAATACTCACTCAACAAGAGGCAATTAATCCTCACAGCTACCCCTGAAATCAAAACACCGGCCCGTAACCTATCCTTAAATGTCTGGATAAAATGCGCTGTTCGTCCGTCGGCCCGAGGGTGAATGCACATCGAGACTCACCGAGTTCCTAACCCCGGTAAAACCTCCGAAAAAGAAATAGCCATAAACCGGGCTCCACCGCCGCCATAAAATAAAAGTAGGAACCCTGCGCACTTTACAACCTTCGATAACATCTCGCATAACCCTCCGCCGAGTAAACAGTCCTAACTGAAAGACAAGATGGGCTGACCTCATCGGCCCGGCTACTGGTCGAACGCATCCACGAACTCGTACGATGGTTACCTAACTTGGGCTTAACACCCTCGTGACCCTATCATCTAGAGGGACCACCTCAAACTGACCCCACCACAATCCGGCCGCGGTTGACTCGCGATATGGCCTCAACCCGACCCACTTCAGACTAAACTCGCTCCCGATCCGGAACAACCTTACCAGTTCACGTCATGAAAGCTACCACTTCCATCTCACACTACCCATGGAATTATCCCACAATATATATCACGCATACCAAGTACTTCGACAAGGACCAACCGTAACATCCACTCAGGACGGCCTTGCATCCAAGGTCCCAACTGTTATAAATTCTAAGGCTCCCCATTTTCTCGTCCCTAGACTTACCCTTTTCAACTACCCATGTTTTCTAATCACAACTTACACAATGCTAACCGAACATAGCACTCCACATGTATCTACCATAACGACCTAAACAAGTCTCTTAAAGTCAAGATATCTCTCAGAACTATCGCTCACTTTCCCTTTGTCGCCTAATCAAATCCCGCTCACGGGCGCATAACTATAAGGTGATGAACCAGCCACCGATCCCGGCGTCGAAGTCGTAACATCCGCGCCACCTACGATCGGACAATTTCGCAAATGGCCCGCCGCCGCAAGCCTAACAAGCTATCTAAGTAGTACGACACTCCCCGTAAGAACACCTACCGCAACGGCCATACCGAGGTGGGGGTGGCCTCCTCTGGCTAACACCCCTTCCTCTCCGAACCACTGAATCCTCAACTGACCTGGTAGGCTAAGTCATCCCACATGTATCCCTCCTACTAGGACATTCTCTCCTCACATGTCTGCCACTAACGCGGGGACATAACGAGCCAATAAGTCAAACTCTATACTGTATTCCCGAACCGTCCCGCCTGCTCGCCTCAACCTCATAAATCTATCCGCGAGCTCTCCTCATCCGCGAGGGCAGAAGCGTGTAAGAAATGCCTCGAGGTCTTGATCACTTTCATGATCCGCAGAATCGTCGAATAAACTCCTGATGATCTTCCTCAGTTCTAGATCCATAGAACTCGGGTGGACTGCAACTCAAGAAGTCCCGAAATCTCAACTATCGGATCTAGGGTGAACTACTGGTACTGCCGGAACCTCCGACTCTCGTCTGTCCTCATTCCTAGCCACAAGCCTAGCTAGTAACTGGACCATTTCCTTGTAACTCATATCCTCGGCTCCTGGTCGTGAAACTGGAGGCTCAGGTATCGTGGTCTTTGTAGCTACTGCTACTGCTCTAAACTCTCCTGGGGCTAGCGGCATCGCGAACTCCTGAATGCGTACGCCTCGATAATGACTGGGCTCGTGCCTCGTAACCCTCGTGCTCTACTCGCAGCTCCTCGCCGCCTTGCCCTCCGGGCTCGGTTGCTTGCGTAGGCATAACGGGTGAAAAGAATACGTCAGAGGGAGTCCAACTTATAACACAGCTCTAAGGCACGATTTCAGAGTGAGAAGAATGGAAACCAATCCTAAATATCCTGCAGCCTCCTGATTATAGATGTGGTGCACGACACACCGATAATCAAGAATCTACTAGACACGGTCTGTAGACACTTTCCGAGGACTAACTGCTCTAATACCACTTTTGTCACGACCCGATCTCGGGCCCGCGACTGGTGCCTTACCCCGGGCACCCTAGTGATACAACATCAGAGAAAATCAGCGGAAATAAAAACTTAAACATGAAATAAGATAAAATAAGAAACATGCTAACCAAAACGGTTACCTTTCTGCATATATATATACCTGAACAGTTAAATCCTTTTACAAACCCTGCCCACAAAGATTCTACATGCACTTATGAATTTTATAACAACTATGACGGGACAGGGCCCCGCCATACCCCTGAATGTAAGCACCTACAACGACAGGGGACTATACCAAAGATAAGCCTCTGGAGAAACGGAGCTTCCCAACGCAATCGTGATCCCATGGTGAGGATCAACAACCGTGTACCTCTACCGCGGCATGAACGCGGCCCAAGGAGGTCAATACAACAGGTACCAAGTATGTGAAACTGAAAATACTGTAAATGAAATCATAGTAGTCTATATAAAACAGGAGACATATATAATAACCAAACTACAATACATAATATGTAGCGAATATGTCAAGTCGTGACTCACGCCTCAAAGTCATCACTCAAATATAACAATGGGTCTCACGCCCACAACATCAATCATGCCCGTGGAATACCTTCCTCACTGCCGGCAGTCTATGATATAACAACACAAAGAAGTACACATGAACACCAGGTCCCACCTGTGTTATAAAAACCGTACGGGGCAAGTATGAAGGCTAACTACCAGATACCAAAGCCGCATCATCAACTGACCGGGGCAAGTACGAAAGCCAACTACCAGATACCAAAGCCGTACCAATAATACTATACAACCAAAACACGAAGCTGATACGGGGCAAGTACGAAAGCCAACTACCAGATACCAAAGTCGTGTCACGAGTCGACGGCAAGTACGAGGGCTAACTACCGATACGAAGGTCATATCACGAGACTTCGCCACTAAACCGAACGGCAAGTGAAGGCTAACTACCAGTACTAAGGCCGAATCACCACGAGGCGGGCAAGTACGAAAAGCCAACCACGGATACCAAGGCCGAATCAAGAAACCTCGAGAGCTAGTCCATGGAATAACGCTATCAGCGAGCGCACCCGTGGAATCCTCCACACCGCCGATACGCCCAAGTAAGATCATAACAAATCGTCGCCCTCCATCGAGAGACGGTGGTATAGAAATATAATACTAGCACGACAAGGCTATCACACGCAAACATAGGCAAGTTACACACAACTCAATGTACTTTCATTTTATGTCAGCAATACGGGTGTCAAACCCAAAAATAATACCTCCTTTCATTCTTTCAAAAGACCTCTTTACGTAAAGATACTAATACTCGTAGTATCAAAAACACATTTCCTTTTCAAACCAAATTACTTTACTTTCGTAAAAACCTTTACAAGACTTTTAAAATCAAGTACTCTATACTTTTTAAACCAAGTGCCTTTCTTTTAAAACAACATCAAGTATACTCTTTAAAACTCAAATACTTACTCTTTTCAAAACAAGTAACCTATACTTAAATCAAGTTACCATTTTAAAACCAATGATAAAACCATTCTTTTGCTTTCATAAAGTCGTTATAACTAACTTCCCATAAAGCTGTTATAACACTTTATGTTTTAAACCAATTTAAGACAAAACCATGTCTCTCTTTTAAACCAAAAACTCTTTGATTCCTCAAGTCTCTTTTCTTTTAGAAATCAAGTTCCTTTTAAAGACCAAATACGCATTACTCGCGAATGAGGTTTCACAACATTCTACACAATTCGAGTTCTTCATATATCATATCAAGTCAAATATAAGTCAAGTCATTTATCTTTTAAAATCAGTAAACCAACCAAATTCACTTAGAACATGTACGTCTACCGTACTATATAGTTCACAACAATCATGCTAGAAAAGATAGGAACAGGTTCACATACATCGCGACGATTATCGACAATTAGCAAAACGCTCCACGTACTCTAACCTTGCTTGCCCTTTCCACCCTTCAAGTAGAATACGTTACTCGTAGTACTTCAACCTAAAAAGGCCACAAAACGTCTATCAACCTCTAGATCTCTTCGTAGAATAATTCTAGATACAATTCTCTGGAACTACGGGGTGTAACAATTCTTTGGTACAATTATGATTTGTTTACTGTACCTTATTTTCGTTCCATACTTCTGCATCACAGATCGACTCTTCGGGGCTGCGTTCTTGCCCGCAGGTTTTAGGTACACAGGTTGGTGATACTCGCTCTAGGATATCTGTTCAGTTTTGGGTAAAAGCTCCATTCACTCCGGAGGCTTATCTTTGGTTCGGATCCCTGGTATTGTCGGTTGTTGTACATTCAGGGGTATGGCGGAGCCCTGTCCCGTCACAGTTGTTATGTCAATACTCTTAGAGGTCTGTAGTCATATCTTGTGGGTCAGCTTGTAAAAGAAAAAGGATGTAACTGCTTTTGGCTACATATATATGTCCAGGGAGGTAGCCTTATCGGCTAACCTGTTGTTTATTTCTTGTTGATTTATTTTATAAGTTTTTGTATGTTCCGCTGATTATCTCTGATGTATACATGTAAGGGTGCCTAGGTAGGGCACCAGTCGCCGCCAGGGGTCGGGTCGTGACAGTCGCATGTTAAGGAAGAAAGGATTTATAGTTGTTGTAATTGTTAATATGTATATAACATGTTGGAATAACAACTTGGATTAAAAAAGAATTGAACGAAAATTGACATTGTTGTTGATATTGATAGTTGTCGAGAATGTACCTTAAGGATATGGACAGTTTTATATTGATTGTGGGGCAGAATTTTACACGTCCGGCAAGGCGTGTAATCCCCTTGGAATTTCTGAATTGTTGAGCCTTAAATGTGGCATTTGGTTATTGATTTTCGGGCCTTGAAAAAGGTGGAAAAGTACGTAGAAACAAAGGAAGTGTTGCACGATTTTCCGTAGAATAAGAGTCCTTATACTTAGAAATATTCTACGTTGAAAGCTAGAAGTTGATAGACATATTTTGGTTATTATAGGTTGACATTCTACGTGCGGCATATTCAAGTTAGCAAGTGGATTAAGCCGAAGAGGTATGTGGAACTTTTCTTAACTCTTGAGCATGAGTAGTTATAAATGTATAGTACGGTAGACGTACGAGATTTAAATGAATTCAGTTCATTTGATATCCTTGACTTGTTTTAAGAATGTCTAAGTTGGTTGAGTTAGAGCATTAACTCACTTGTTTTTAAAGGAAGGTTAAAAGAATGGTTTATTCTAATAAGGCAAACAAATATTTCTTGACTTGAAAAAGTATAGAATACTTGATTTGAAAAATATTAATTCTTGAACTATTCTAAAGATAAGAGACTTGATTTCTAAGGTTAAGAAACTTGATTTCTAAAGTTAAGAAAATGGAATTCTAAAGTTAAGAGACTTGAAGTATTTTGAAAGTTATGTAACTTGATTTGAAAGTATATGATACTTGGTTTTGAAAGTATAAGTCTCTTGGTTATAAAAAAGGAATGAATTTGTCTAAGACATAAAGAGTTATAACGGCTTTATGAAAGTTAAGAGAGTGGTCTATTTGATTGATAGGCATGAGTTTCCTAGGTTATGAAATTAAAAGTTACTTGGTTTCAAAGCCTTGAAATGAATTTCTAAAGGCGTAGTAACTTAATTTGAAAAATAGACATGCCTTGATACTACGGGTGTTAGTATCTTGGGGTTTTATATGAAAATGAGTCTTTTGAAAAGAATGGAAGTACGTAGTACTTTGGGTTAAATTCCCGGATTTTTTTATGTAATACGAAAGTGCCTTGAGTTTATAAAATGAAATTCATTTTTGTATGATAATGAAAGTCTAAAGATTTTATGAACTTGTCTATGCCTGCTTGTGATAGCCTTTGAGTGCAAATATTATATTTTTACGTTGCCGTGACTCTCAGTTGGAGGGGCGGCTATCTTGTTGTGAATTTATTTGGACTTACCGACAGTGATGAAGGATTCCACGGGTATGCTTCCATTGTGATTGATCCATGGACATGCTTATACGATGAGGGATTCCGGGGCATGCTACCATGATGCGGGTTAAATTCCCGGATGCTATTACTCCATGGCCATGCTTATACGATGAAGGATTCCGGGGCATGCGACCATGTTATATACTATAACTCCATGGATTAGCTCCCCATGAATACATGTACCCGAGATGAGGGATTCCACGGGCATGTTATATACAATTATTACCCCATGGATTAGCTCTCCATGAAGTCATCTACCCGAGATGAGGGATTCCACGGGCATGAGATATATATATATTGCATATGTGCACGCCGACAGTGATGTGGGATGTCACGGGCGCATTACATGGATATATTTTACACTTACGGCTGTCGGCAGTGATGGAGGATTCCATGGGCACGCTGTGATGTTTGCGGGCTTGACACCCTTACTGGACTGTGTGATGGTTTTGAGGTCTTGTGTCCCTAGCCATGGTGTGACTATTGTTCATGTGTTGAAATAGTCTTTTAAAAGGTAAAACTGACTTTCATTACTTTCATTTCGGCAAGGCACGGTTGTACTGTTAATTTGATTATCATACTTGTCTCCAGCTTTTTATATCTAGACTTTATGATTTAAATTACAATACTTTCAGTTTTACATACTTGGTACATATTTTGTACTGACCTACTTCGGGGGGGCTGCGTTCATGCCGCAGGTTGAGGTATATAGCTTGTTGATCCTCATTCTTAGGATCACTGTTCAGTTCTTGGAAAGCTCCCTTTCTCCGGAGGCTTTGTCGTTTGGTACAGTTCCATGAGGTTGTAGATTTATGTACATTCAGGGGTATGGCGGGGACCTGTCGCGTCACAGTTGTTATGTCAAAAATTCTTATAGGTGCTACACCCCGTAATTCCAGGACATGTATAAGAGAATAGACGCGAGAACACAAGACTTAAAAATTTGAACGAAAGAAAGAATTGTTTTCCAAAGGAAAAATCTTCCGAACGTCGGGAAGGAAAATTGTTCGTTAATGAGAATTGGGTTCTCAGAATTGTTATTTGAGACTGTTGGAATTTATCGGAACTATGGAATTTTATTTTCAGAGTTGGATATGTGGGGCCCGCCCGAGAAATTTTACGTTTTTGTGGGGCCCACGAGGTTTCCGATATTTTGACCAATTATGGAAATTTCGGGAAACGAAATATTATGGACCAATGGGAGGGCGACACGTGTCACCCTCCACATGCTTATGTTGGATGAATAAAAGAATTGACTAAGTCAATAAACAAGTGGAAGCTTGATATTATTGACTATAATTGACCCAATCCTAGCCACACATTTGCCTTGATCCAAGCCCTTGATTTTAGTATTTATCTACACTAGTAGCAAGACAAATTCCATACTTAGAAATTTTCAAGAAACCTTGTGCAAGTTTGAGAGGTCTCGGTTTTGAGCCCTCTTGGAAGACAAAATTCTTCATTTGTTGATGAAAATTCCCAATATTCAAACCCAAGATCCCTTCCCAACACAAAAATCCCGGAAAACTATGTTTTTACGTTAATCGCAACATGAAAACCTAAGGTGTTCTTCAACTTTGAAGTTGGAAATTGAAGAGAAGTTGTTTATGAGCTTCCAAGGGTTGCTTGGAGTGGATTGGAACGTCGAGAAGAGGAGCTAAAGTTGCTAAGGATCAATTTTAAATCTTGGATTGGATTTGGGCTTATTGAGGTATAAATCTTCGTCTTACTATTGTGATTGAAGATTACATTTTATGATAAGTTAGAAATGATCATGTGATATATATTATGATGATTGATAAGTGTTATGGAATTTTGGAAGCTTAAATCCGAAAAGTTCATGTTAGCCCTTAAGATTGTATTTCAATTTAATTATTAATTACGATCGTCGCATGTTATAGAAAGAAGGGATTATAGTTGTTATAATCGATTGCGGCTACATAACATGTTAGAATAACAACTTGGATTGGAAAGGAATTGGAAGATAATAGATGTGGTGCTATCCTTGTGATTGCCGAAAATGACTCAAGTTATTGGACAATTTTACTTTAATTGTGGGGCAGAATTTTATACGTCATGTTAGACGTATAATCCCCTTAGAATTGTTGGTTTGTTGCGCCTTAAATGTGGCATGTTGGTTGTTGATTTCGGGCCTTGAAAAAGGTGGAAAAGTACGTAGAAACAAAGGAAGTGCTGCCCAATTTTTTGTAGAATAAAAGACCTAGCACTTAGTATTATTCCACGTTGATGAGCTAGGAGTTGATAGACATGTTATGATTACTATAGGTTGAAGTACTACGCGTAGCGTATTCTACTTGAATGGTGGAAAAGCTAACAAGGTTGAAGTACTTTGGAGCATTTTACTACTTGTCGATAATCGTCGCGAGGTATGTGAACCTCTTCCTTCTTTTGGCATGTTCTACGTATGAAATATACATGTGGTGTTATTTCATGATTCCTTCTACTTTTAGAGGTTAAGAGGTACGTATGTTGATTTACTCTATGTAAAAGGTATGTCTAAGTTATCCTAAATACTTACCAAGTCTTATGGGGGATGTTGGTAAGAGTCGTTAGGAAGTATTTGGAGTCGAGTTGACTTTGCTAATTTACTGCACTAATGAGAATAAGTATCGAAGAAGCCATTGCAGCGTTAATATAAGAAAATATATCGACAATCAATTATATTAAAATGAGTAGAATTCTCCATCTGCATAGAAACTAAGATAAGACAAAATAGTATTATATTTTTTAGATCATGACTGCTTTAATAAGATCGTTATAAACGAGTATAACATATTCACAACTCATAAAAGTATATGTTACTTAATTTAAAATAGTTTAGGTTATGAAGTTTTAAGACTATGAACCTTAATTTCTTAAAAGGTTATGAGACTTTATTTTTCAAGTTATGGGACTTGATTCTTAAAGAAAGGAATGACTTGATTTAAAAAGTATGGTTGCCATGAATTATTTTAAAAGTTAAGCGGCTTGATTTCAAAAGAGAATGTAACTTGAGTTTTCAAAAGAAGAAGTTCATTGATTTAAAAGAGAAGGAGTTTTATGATTCTTTTTAAGTATGTATGTACGTAGTACTTTTGAGTTTAATTTTTCCTAATGTAATAAGAAATAAAAGTGCCTTAAGTTATCTAAAGTGAAAGGTTGTTATAATAGCTTTATGGGAAGCTGTTACAATGACTTAAGAAGAAGTGAAAATATGGTTTAAAATGTTATGTAAAGAAGACTTTATCGCGTCCCAGAAATGGGTCGGGCAATATACCTTTATGGGCAGACTTATATGACTTTATCGCGTCCCAGAAATGGGTCGGGCAGTATACCTTTATGGGCAGACTTATATGACTTTATCCCTTCCCAGAAATGGGTCGGGCTGTATACTTTTATGGGCAGACTTATATGACTTTATCGCGTCCCAGAAATGGGCCGGGCAGTATACCTTTATGGGCAGACTTACATGACTTTATCGCGTCCCAGAAATGGGTCGGGCAGTATACCTTTATGGACAGACTTATATGACTTTATCGCCCCCGTAAATGGGCCGCAAAGATACCTTTATGGGCGGACTTATATGACTTTATCGCGTCCGTAAATGGGTCGGCAAGATATCTTTATGGGCAGACTTATATGACTTTATCGCGTCCCAGAAATGGGACGGGCAGTATACCTTTATGGGCAGACTTATATGACTTTATCGCGTTCCAGAATGGGTCGGGCAATATACCTTCGTGAGAAGACTTTTTTATGAATCCGTCGTGTCCCGCAAATGGGTTGGGTAACGTTATTACGTATGGATAATCAAAGTGAACTCCAAAAATGAGACGTCCCTCCATAAAGGGTCGGATTATGTTATGCAAGAGACGTAAGTTATATGTTTATGAACTTGATGATTTTTCCTAAGTATGTACGTAAGAATTGACTATAACTCTTATTGAAAAATGGGAAAATATAATAATGTACGGTTAAGTTCATGAGTTGTAATGGCATGGTAGGATCTGGTATTTACTTTTTATACTTGCCCCTGTCATTCTTTTGTACAGTTATGATTTGTTTACTGTACCTTGTTTTTGTTCCATGCTCGGTACATGTTGTACTGACCCCCTTCGGGGGGCTGCGTTCATGTCTGCAGGTTTAGGTACACAGGTTGGTGATCCTCGCTTTAGGATCTCTATTCAGTTTTGGGTAAGAGCTTCATTCACTCCGGAGGCTTATCTTTGGTTCGGATCCCTGGTATTGTCGGTTGTAGTACAGTCAGGGGTATGGTGGGGCCCTGTCCCGTCACAGTTGTTATGTCAAAACTATTAGAGGTCTGTAGTTATATCTTGTGGGTCAGCTTGAAAAAGAAAAAGAATATAACTATTTTTAGCTATATATATATATATGTCCAGGGAGGTAGTCTTATCGGCTAACCTGTTGTTTATTTCTTGTTGATTTATTTTATAAATTTGATGTATGTTCCACTGATTATCTCTGATGTATACCTGTAAGGGTGCCCAGGTAGGGCACCAGTCGCGGATCGGGGTCGGGTCGTGACAAGAGGTCTGCAGTCATATCTTGTGGATTGGGTTGTAAAGAAAAAAGAGGTAACTGCTTTTTGGGTTATGTGTATACTTTTGGAAGGTATCCTTATCGTCTAACATGTTATTTATTTCTCTTTGAGTTGTATGTATGTTCCGCTACTATTTTCTGATGTATACCTGTAAGGGGTGCCCAGGTAGGGCACCAGTCGCGGGCCCGGGGTCGGGTCGTGACACTCATCCATACACTTGTTTTAATCCTCTCTCTTGGTTGCATTATATATACACATAGAGGTGCAAGACTTCATCAACACTTAGAGAAATTTTCAAGATAACTTTACTCCACTCCTAAGGGCTCTCGGCCAAGGCACCCTCTAGAATAAAAAAATTCTTCAATCCTTGTTGATAAATCCCCATATTCAAACCAAAGATCCCTAGTGGTATACTAAGCATAACCAACCCCGAAAATAGTATGATAATCCGTTAGTCGCACCTTGAAACCCTAAGGTGTTCTTCATATTTTGGGTTGGAACTTGAAGAGGAGTTCATCATAAGCTTATAGTGGTTGCATATTGTGGATTGGAACGTAGAGAAAAGGAGCTAAGGATTGCTAAGGATCGACTTTTAACTTGGATAATATTTGGGCATATTGAGGTAAGGATCGATTGTTTTCTTAATGTAATGGAAGATTACATGTTATAGTTGTATAAATGTTATAACCTATATAACATGTTGGAATAACGACTTGGATTAAAAAGGAATTGAAAAAGGCCTATATGTTGTCATTGTTGTAGCAGAGATTGGCCTTAAATAATGGACTATTATATATGAATTGTGGGGCAGAATTTTACACGTCCAGTTAGGCGTGTAATCCCCTTTGGTTAGTTGTTGGTTGTGCCTTAAATGTGGCGTATTGGTTATTGATTTCGGGCCTTGGAAAAGGTGGAAAAGTACGTAGAAACAAAGGAAGTGCTGCCCAATTTTTCGTAGAATAAGAGACCTTATACTTAGTATCATTCTACGTTAGAAACTAGAAGTTGATAGACGTATTATGATCATTATAGGTTGACATTCTACGTACGGAGTATGCGACTTAGCGTGTGGATTAAGCCGAAAAGGTATGTGAACTATCTCCTCTTCTTCTAGCAAGATTCCTTATTGTAAAGTGAGTAAATCTTACTCCTTAAATGATCTATCCCTTGATTGTACTTGGATTTCCTAATATAGAAGTTGTTCTATATACTTCCTTGATTGTACTTTGGATGTTTAAAATGGAAGTTGTTATAATCCATTCCCTTGATAATATTTGAGTTTCCAAAAGTGAAGTACTTAGAGTCTTAAAAAGGAAGTGGTTCCTAATCTCTTAGATAGTACTTGAGTTTAAAAGTGTAGTAACTTGATTTTATATGTTAAGAGACTTGGATTATTTTTAAAAGTTATAAGACTTGGTTTTCTTTTTAGGAAGATGTGATAGTGCCTTAGTTTCCAAAACCTAAAATTTGTTATAATGGCTTTATGAGAAGTTAGTTATAACGGCTTTAGGGGAGTCAAAAGAGGGTTTACTTGATTGATTTAAAAGAGGATAAATGACATGATTTAAAGAGAAGTAACTTGTTTTAAAAGGTGTGAGTTACTTAGGATTTGAAAGTAGAAGTTACTTGATTTTAAAACCTTGAATTGAATTTCTAAAGGTGTAACTTGATTTGAAAAGTAGAAGTGGCTTGATACTACGAGTGTTAGTGTCTTAGGGTTCATAAATGAATTTGGTTTCATTGTAGTACATGAAAGAAGTGACTAGAGTATAAAGAGTGTAGGTCACTTAATTTGAAGAATAAGTAACTTGATGTTGCAAGGCTAGTGCCTTGGGATTTTATAAATAGGAAAGGACGTGCGGCGGACGTACGTAGTACTTTGGCTTGCTTAAATGATATTTATTCTATTTGTGCCTTAATAGTACTTTGGCTTGCTTAAATGATAATTATTCTATTTGTGTCTTGATAGTACTTTGGCTTGCCTAAATGATAGTTATTCTAATTATGCATTGATAGTATTTTGGCCTGCTCAAATGATAGCTCATTCTATTTGTGCTAATGAGAGTCGATGATGATTTAAAAATGGTGTAGTTGGATCATATGAGAAGGTCCATGATCACAACATAATCTTTATTATGAAATTTGTATAGTTGGATCATGTGAGAACGTCCATGATTGCGACGTACATCTAATTATAAATAAGGGTCAAGGATGATTTGCTTGCATATGGGTTGCTCATATAGTCATTCGTGCAATTGTCGTATTTCCACACCTCCGCGTCCCTCCATAAAGGGTCGGCAACATGGTACATATATATCATGGAGTAGCTCCCACGACGTGAGTCAGTACACACTCACTGCGGGTCTGAAGGACTCATGCGGGTTCAAATCCCTGGACATAATCCATAGACTAGCTCTCCGTGATGCGAGTATCGTGTACTGATGCTCATTGCGGGTCTACATGACCTATGCGGGTGAAATAGTCCCTTGCGGGTGAAATAATCCTATGGTAGGATTGCATAGAAATTTTGAGGGCGGATGACCCTGACATTGGCATGGCTTTCATGTTTTGAAACGGTACTGATTTCATTAATGAAAGGGTGCAGTGTATTCATGACTTAAAGTGGAACAGTTAGTCTCATTGTTAAAAGCATAACTTAAAAGGTAAAGATGATTGCATTACTCTCATATTTGCAAGGCTCAGTGTACTATTATTTTGAGTTATCATACTTGTTTTCTGTTATATTTGGACTGTGTGATCTCCTTTACAGTACTTAGTGTTTCATATAGTTGGTACATTCTTCGTACTGACCCCCTTTCTCCGGGAGGCTGCATTCATGCCACAGGTTTAGGTAAGCAGTTTGGTGACCTGCAAGTGTAGTACCCTTGCTCAGAGTTTTTGGACAACTCCATTTGTTCCGGAGCTTATCATTTTGGTATAGATCCTTCATTACATGCTTTTGTACAGTTATGGGTACGGCGGGGCCTTGTCCCGTCATAGTTCAGTAAAACTCTTAGAGGTCTGTATTCATATGTGGGATTGGACTCATGTACAGTGTAGTTCTTTTGGATTATATATATGGCAGCCTTATCGGCTTAGCCTTTGCATGTTGTTGGTTTTTAAAAAAATGAGGTGTTATTTAGTTATGTGGGTTACTTGTGTCAGTTAGGTAGAAGGGTGCTCAGGTAGAGCACCAGTCGCGGGCTCGGAGTTCGGATCGTGACAGAGTGGTATCCGAGTAGTCAGTCCTCAGAATGTCTACAGACCGTGTCTAGTAGAGTCTTGATTATCGGTGTGTTGCGCGCCACACACATAAACAGGAGGCTACAGGACATTTAGGATTTGATTTCTATTCTTCTCACTCTGAGATCATGTCATAGAGTTGTGTTATTAAGATAATCCCTCTCTGACATGTTATTGTGTTACAGCTATGCCTCCAAGGAAGGCAACAGTTGCCCAGAAGGGCAAAACAGTAGCGGGAGCTACCAGTCAGACTCAGAGAGTTGATAGGGCTCATGCCCAGTATATACTAGATATTGTGCCGCAGTCGGCGAGTTCTTCTGCGCCAGGTTTTGAGGCCCCAGCACCTGAGCCTCCAGTTTCTCAGTTAGTGGAAGACTATAGGGTCATGAGGGAAGCAGTTATGTTATTGACCAAGCTAGCGGTGATGCAGTTTCATCAGCATGAGGTTATTCGGCCAGTATAGACATGGGTATAGAGGGTAGAGGGCCAACGCGGAAATCAGCGTAAAAGGGCTAGACCGGTTGGCTATCCCAGTGAGTGTTTGGGCGCGCAGCCTCAGCAGCGGGTGAGGTATTCGTCCCAGCCTACCAAGGACATACCCCCGCAGCTCACATGTGGTAGATTGGACCCCACAAGGTATTTAGTAGTCGGTCCGACTCCACTGTGTTTTGAGAAGATAGGATTTTCTCGATCAAGGACACTTATCCTCAAGAGCCTGTGGTAAGCGTCATTTGGGGAAGTGCCATTTTCGTACAGGTGTTTGTTTTTATTGTGGCCGTCCGGGCCATATGCAGAGGGAATATCCTTTTATAAAGAGCACTGGTGATGTGGCTCAGCCTACAAGGTCGGTGGCTGGTTCCTTTTCCTCTACAGTTGTGCGCCTCCCAGGGCGGGGTATTCAGATGTCAGCCATCCTTGGTAGAGGTCATGATGGAGTTTATAGTTCTGGCGGTCCTTCAAACCGCATAGATGTTGTGGCTACTAGGCAGGATCAAGAGGCAACATCGCATGGGGTTACAGGTATATTTTGATCCCTTTGAATCATACATGCATTGATAGATTCAGATTCCGCCCTAACGTATATATTTCCCCTTGTTGCTAGTAGAAGGTGAATTTATAGGACCATCAGAGGTAGAAATATTTTGATTAGTAAAGTGAAGAGTGAAGAATGTTGACAAGAATTATAAAATGGAATGAGACTATAGTTGTGTAAGGTTCACAAGTTGTAATTACCCCATAACAGTGTAAAGACCGATAGTAGAGGATTTACAGTAGGAATACTTCAGCCAAGGTGACGAACCTCTAGTGAATGGAAGGATAGGGTGAGAAGTACTTGAGATAGGAGAGAGATTTATTTCAGATCAAGAATGAGAGTTAAGTGTGACGATGGGTTGGGTTGTGGACCAATTTCGGGTCAACCTGTAGCATGGAATGAAGTGGTGTCAGTTGGAAATGGTCCCGCTATGTGATAGGGTCACTAGGATGCAAAGCCCAAGTCTAGTTAATCGTTGTACGAGTTCGTGGACCCATTTCACCAGAACCAGGTCGTGAGGGCCGAGAAGGGCCTTAATGGAAATTTAATCTAAGTATAATGACCAAGTTTGGATATAGTAACTCCAAGGGTTGGAGAACAGAAACAATATTTGAAATTTTGTACGTATACTAGAATAAGTTTTGAAGTACGATAAAAGTACGACAAGTAAGAAAAGGAGCGAACAAGTGTTAAAAGAACTGAAGTGATTATAGTTATGAGTAATGAAGGTGCGTAAAGAGAATTATTTTAGTCCATGAATGGGAGTTAATAGTGATGATACACACGCCTTAGATTCAGTAACACTGTCCATAGGTGCTCGTGGTTGAGATGCTACTAGTATTAGAGTTTACACCAGTTAGTAAACAAAGCTAGGCAGATAATAGGATCATGCCCCAACTAGTAGTTTGACTAGGTGAGACAGAGAAGGAAAGTAACACGAGGGAACACATCAGTTAGCTGAGTGGGAGTCCGACTGAAGGGTTCAGATAGTGTTAGTCCCATGACTTAGAATACGACAGGGTCATCCCTAAACGGGAAGAGGAAAGGAACCTCTAAAGATTCCGTTTTTGAAAAGACTGTAACCTCTGAGTTTTGTGATAAGGGACCGCCGATGGAAGGTCCATTGGTATATACATACGTATGATATATGGTGGCTGTGTGTGGCATCGTTGGTCTTGTGGAGTATTGATTGATAGACATGGTAAGGAGACTATGCTGGAGTTTGTATAGCTTGAGACCGACTATGAACATTCGGGACGAATGTTTCTAAGGGGGGGAGAATGTTACACCCCGTAGTTCCAAGACATGTATATGATAGCGTACGTAAGAAAACAAGACTTTAAATGTGGAACGAAAGAAAGATTTCTTTTTCCTAAGAAAGATTATCCGAACCTCGTGAAGGAAAAAGGTTTATTAATTGGAATTGAGTTCTCAAAATTGGTATGTGACACTGATAGAATTTATTGGAATTATGGAATTTTATTTTCGTATTTGGTCATGTGGGGCCCACCCAGGAAATTTTACGATTTTGTGGAGCCCACAAGGTTTTCGATATTTTTACCAATTATGGATATTTCGGGAGATGAAATATTTTGGACCAATAGGAGGGTGACACATGTCACCCCCACATGGCCCATGTTGGGCGAGAACCTTGAAGCCAAGTGGCTAAAGTGTGGGCTAGATATTTTGTTGGACAAGTGGACTAGTGGGACCCACACACAAGTGTCCACAATCTCATCCATACACTTGTTTTAATCCTCTCTCTTGGTTGCATTATATATACACATAGAGGTGCAAGACTTCATCAACAATTAGAGAAATTTTCAAGAAAACTTTACTCCACTCCTAAGGGCTCTCGTCCAAGGCACCCTCTACAATAAAAAAAATCTTCAATCCTTGTTGATAAATCCCCATATTCAAACCAAAGATCCCTAGTGGTATACTAAGCATAACCAACCCCTTAAACTCCGGAAATACTATGATAATCTGTTAGTCGCACCTTGAAACCCTAAGGTGTTCTTTATATTTTGTGTTGGAACGTGAAGAGGAGTTCATCATAAGCTTATAGTGGTTGCATATTGTGGATTGGAACGTAAAGAAAATGAGCTAAGGATTGCTAAGGATCGACTTTTAACTTGGATAATATTTGGGCATATTGAGGTAAGGATCGATTGTTTTCTTAATGTAACGGAAGATTACATGTTATAGTTGTATAAATGTTATAACCTATATAACATATTGGAATAACAACTTGGATTAAAAAGGAATTGAAAAAGGCCTATATGTTGTCATTGTTGTAGCCGAGATTGGCCTTAAATAATGGACTATTACATATGAATTGTGGGGCAGAATTTTACACGTCCAGTTAGGCGTGTAATCCCCTTTGGTTAGTTGTTGGTTGTGCCTTAAATGTGGCGTATTGGTTATTGATTTTGGGCCTTGTAAAAGGTAGAAAAGTACATAGAAACAAAGGAAGTGCTGCCCAATTTTCCGTAGAATAAGAGACCTTATACTTAGTATCATTCTACGTTAGAAACTAGAAGTTGATAGACGTATTATGGTCATTATAGGTTGACATTCTACGTGCGGCGTATGTGACTTAGCGTGGGGATTAAGCTGAAAAGGTATGTGAACTATCTCCTCTTCTTCTAGCATGATTCCTTATTGTAAAGTGAGTAAATCTTACTCCTTAAATGATCTATCCCTTGATTGTACTTGGATTTTCTAATATAGAAGTTGTTCTATATACTTCCTTGATTGTACTTTGGATGTTTAAAATGGAAGTTGTTATAATCCATTCGCTTAATAATATTTGGGTTTCCAAAAGTGAAAGTTGTTTTACTTGAAGTATTTAGAATCTTAAAAAGGAAGTGGTTCCTAATCTCTTGGATAGTACTTGAGTTTAAAAGTGTAGTAACTTGATTTTATATGTTAAGAGACTTAAATTATTTTAAAAAGTTATATAACTTGGTTTTCTTTTTAGGAAGATGTGATAGTGTCTTAGTTTCCAAAACCTAAAGTTCGTTATAATGACTTTATGGGAAGTTAGTTATAATGGATTTAGGGGAGTCAAAAGAGGGTTTACTTGTGTTACTGTCACGACCCGACCTCGGGCCCGCGACTAGTGCCTTACCCCGGGCACCCTAGTGATACAACATCAGAGAAAATCAGCGGAAATAAAAACTTAAACAGGAAACAAGATATAACATAAGAAAACAGGCTAACCATAACGGTCACCTTTCTGTATATAAATTAAAAACTTGAACAGTTACATTCTTTACAAACCCTGCCCACAACAGTACTACATACCTCTAAGAGTTTTATAACAACAATGACGGGACAGGGCCCTGCCATACCCCTGAATGTACAAGAACCTACAATCTCAGGGAATCATACCAAAGATAAGCCTCCAGAGAAACGGAGCTTCCCAAACGCTGAACTGTGATCCTATGAGCGAGGATCAACAACTGGTGTACCTCTACCTGCGGCATGAACGCAGCTTCGGGCGAGGTCGCAACAGTACCAAGTATGTGAAATCGAAAATACCGTAATGAAATCACATTTCATCATTTTATAAAACCATTTCGCAATAAGTAAACAAGTTATGTCAAGTAAGGGACGATGTCCTCAAAATCATCACTCACATAACTATGGGTCTCACGCCCACAATATCAATCATGCGCCGTGGAACCCCTTCTCACCGCCAGCAGATACATGACGAAACAACACCTATATGTGTACCGAACACTAGATCCCGCTCGTGTCATCAAACCGATCGCCAAGTAGAATAGCCAACTACCGATCCAAAGCTAGTCATAAAACTTCACGCCAAGTACAAGCCAACTACGGATCCAAAACTAGCCACGCAATCGCCGAGGCAAGTATCTTAAGCTAACGCGTGCAGCCTACCGTCTCACGAGATATGACCGAGGCAAGTAACTTAAGCTATCTACCAGAGCCTGCCGATACACGAGAAATGACCAGGACAAGTATCTAAAGTGTGCCTGTAACCACATGTACAAATCAAGCAAGTGATCGCTCGTCACCGCGACAAGCTTCATGGATTAGCGGTCCATGGACTAATAACATAACCCGAATTTAACCCTCACACGACCGCACGCCCAAGATCTTACCTCGGTATAAGCATGGTCATGGAACCATCCTAGTGGACACATACCCGTGGACCATCCAACGTGTCAGTATGTCCCAAGAAAATAACAAGATAATACTCAAAGTGGACGCATACCCGTGGGCCACCCAACGTGTCAGTATGTCCAAAAGAAACAACAAGATAATACTCAAAGTGGACGCATACCCGTGGACCATCCAACGCGTCAGTATGTCCAAGCAATCAATCAAATAACCGGCCCTTCATCGAGAGACGCGGTAGCATAGAAATACAACACTTGCACAACAAAGCTATCACAACAAGCATAGGCAAGTTCAACGTACTTTCATTTTATGTCAACAATCCGGGTTTCAACCCCAAAACACTACTTACTTTCATTCTTTCAAAAAGACCTCTTTTTACGTAAAAGCCACATGATACTATCACTCATAGTATCAAAACACGTTTTCTTTTCAAACCAAATTACTACCCTTCAGAAAATCTTTACAAGACTTTTAAAATCAAGTACTCTATACTTTTTAAACCAAGTGCTTTACAGTTTTAAGATAACATCAAGTATATTTTTAAAACCCCGTAACTTACTCTTTTCAAAACAAGTAACCCATACTTAAATCAAGTTACTTCTCCTTTTCCGAAATCAAGTCGTTTATAAGTAAAGTCTCTTATCTTTCAAAATCAAGTCTCTATTTTATCTTCATAAAGTCGTTATAACTAACTTCCCATAAAGCTATTATAACACTTTATGTTTTAAATAAACCAAATTTATTTCACACACGTACGTATACCGTACTATATAGTTCACAACAATCATGCTCAAGAGTATAGGAATAATCACATACCTCTTCGGCTTAATCCACAAGCCAAGTCGAGTATGCCGCGCGTAGACAATCCACATATAATAACCACAACATAACTATCAACTTCTAGTTCTCTTCATAGCATATTCTAAGTATACAGTTCCTTATTCTACGGAAAATGGGCAAGCGCACTTCCCCAGTAACCACGCCAATATCCTCCTATATCAAGGCCCGCTACCAAGCCAACAACTCCAAGGGGATTATACGTCTAACCGGACGTGTACAATTATGCCCCACAATAATACTACATAAGTCTACTGTAAATACAGTCCAATGTAAATACAGTTCAATTCTTATTAATCATCCTTCCATATATCATATACTCAATTATACATTACTACAACATGTAATCTCCAATTACAATAGGGGAATAAAGATTATTACCTCGATAAGCCCAAAATTATCCAAGATTTATAAGTCGATCCTGAGAAACGTTTAGCTCCTATTCCTTACGCTCCAATCCGCTCCAAGCAACCCTTAGAAGTTTCTAACCAACTCCTCTTCAAGATCCAACTCCAAAAAGTGAAGAATACTTAGGCTCAAACTATGGCAAGTTTCGGCCAAGGCAAGGTTTCAAGGCTAAGGGTGTGAAATCTTTTCCAACTCTTGGTACACAATCTTCCTAACACCCTAAGGAAGAACACTGAAAAGTTTAAGAATTTTTGGACAACATTAGCTCCTAAAATCAGCCCATGGCCGAGAGCTACACTCAAGAGGGAGGGAGTATTTTGCCTTGGAAAATTATCTCAAGTGTGGATGAAGTTTTCACTACAAAGGGGGGGGGGTATTTATAGAGAAATCCAGGGTCAAGATCAAAGCAAGTGTGTGGTCTAGATTGGGACATGTGTGTGTGGGTCCCACCCACCACATGTCCACACAAAAAAACAAGACAAGTGGTTTGCCACTTGTAAGGCCATTTCGGCCACAAGACACTTGGCACCACATTTCGGCTACAAGCCACCTAGGGGGGTGAAACGTGTCGCCCTCCTACTCGTCCAAAATATTTCATCTTTCGAAAATATCCGCAATGTCCAAAATCTCGAAAACAAAGTGGGCCCCACAAAACCGTAAATTTCTCCCGTGGGCCCCACGTGACCAACTCCGGAAATAAAATTCCATAATTCTCTAATATTCCAAGAAGTCCGAATACCAAATTTGGGAATCCAATTCCCATTAACGAACCTTTTTCCTTCACATAATCCGGAAACTTTTCCGTCGAAAAATCACATCTTTCTTCCTTTCCAATAGTACTGTCGTATTCTCGTACGTACGTCCTCACATACATACCCTGGAACTACGGGGTTTAACATTCTTCCCCCCTTAGAAACATTCGTCCCGAATGTTCCTTCTAAGTCTCAAACACGCTTGCGCCGGTATAGTCTTCACTACCACACTTACAAAACCGATCATGCCACCAATGGCCAGAATATAACATGCGCGCAAAACTCAAATCCAAGCCAACGAGGAATCACCTCTAACATCACAAAAAGCTCCCACCCATGGTCTAAAGGATACTCTCTTCGCACCTTCACTTCACAAAAATGATCACTTCCATTCACTAAACACATGTTCGCTTATTTTCTTACTCGTCGTAACCTTCTCGTATACCCGAACTCTTTCTATTGCACGTACCATATTTCAGTCATCGCTTCTGCTTTCAAACTCTTGGGGTTTCTACTATCCAACTTGGTCACCTTACTAGCTTCGATTTCCTCTAAGGTCATTCCCGGCCTTCACGACCCGCTTCTGGTCGAACGCGTCTACGAACTCGTACAATGGTTACCTAAACTTGGGCCTAGCACCCTCATGACCCTATCACATAGAGGGACCACAACAAACTTACCTCACTTCATTCCGGGCTGCGGGCTGACCCGCAATCTGGCCTCAACCCGACCCATTATCGCGCCAAACTCTCTCGTTCCCCGATCCGGAAAAATCTTACTAATTCACGTCATGAAAGCTACCACTTCTATCTCAAACTACACATGGAATTATCACACAAATACTCCACGTATACTATGCACTCCGACAAATATTAACCGTAAATCTTCTACTTAAGACGGCCTTACATCTAAGGTCTCAACGTGTACTATTCTAAGATTCACACCTTCCATGCCCCCATACTTACCTCTTCAACTACCCATGTTTTCTAAATCACAACTTACACAATGCTATCCGCACATAGCACTCAACAAGTATCCATCATAACAACATATACAAGTCTCTTAAGGGCTAAAGATATATCTGTAACTACTGCCTCACTTTCCCTTTGTCGCTCTAATCATAATCCTGCCCTGTATCACAAATCTATCTGCCCGAGCCCTCCTCATCTGCAAGGGCAAGAAGTGTGTAGAAAAATGCCTCTGAGAACTCGTCCCAACCAACTGGAAGCGCATGCTCCCCCCCTGGGACAATTCCCATGAATCAAACCAGTCGACTGCAGTATCACGCAGCCGATGTGAACCCAATATCACCGACTCTGTCTCTGAGGCCTTGATCACTTTCATGATTCGCCGAATCGCCGAATAAACTCACGAGGATCTTCTCGCTCGATCCATAGAACTCGTGAATCGCAACTCAAGAAGTCCCAAGTCTCAAACTATCGGATCTAGGGTGAACCATCGGTACTACGGAACCTCCGACTCTCGCTCGCCCTCATTCCTAGCCACCACTTAGCTAGTAATCGGGCCATCTCCTTGTAACTCATATCCTCGCCTCGCCGTGGAACCGAGACTCGTATCGTGGTCTCAGAGATACCGCTGCTGCTCTAAACTCGCTGGGCTAGCGGCGTCATAAAACTCGCCGCTTGAAATACTATCTCGTAATGACGCCCTGTGCCTCGTAACCTCTCGTTTCTATTCGCAGCCTCCTCATCGCTTTGCCTCTTCGGGCTTTGGTTGCTTGTAGATGCATAATCGTACATACGAATACGTCCGAGGAGTCCAACTTATAACACGGCTCTAAGGCACGATCTCGAGTGAGAAGAATGGAAATCAATCCTAAATATCCTGCAGCCTCGATTATAGGTGTGGCACAACACGCCGTAATCAAGACTTACTAGATACGGTCTCAGACACTTTCCGAGGATTAACTACTCGATACCACTTTTCTCACGACCCGACTGGCCCGCGATCGTGCCTTACCGGCACCCTAGTAATACAACATCGAGAAAATCAAAAATAAAAACTTAAACAGAAACAAGATATAACATAAGAAAACAAAGTTAACCATAACGGCCACCTTCTCAGATATAAATTAAAAACTTGAACAAGCATCCTTTACAAACCCTGCCCACAACAGTACTACAGACCTCTAAGAGTTTTATAACAACAATGACGGGACAGGGCCCCGCCATACCCCTGAATGTACAAGAACCTACAATCTCAGAGAATCATACCAAAGATAAGCCTCCGGAGAAACGGAGCTTTCCAAACGCTGAACTGCGATCCTATGAGCGAGGATCAACAATCGGTGTACTTACCGCGGATGAACGCAGCCCCGGGCGAGGTCAAGACAGTACCAAGTATGTGAAACTGAAAATACTGTAATGAAATCACATTTCATCATTTTATAAAACAATTTCGCAATAAGTAAACAGTTATGTCAAGTAAGGGACGCATGTCCTCAAAATCATCACTCACACATAACTATGGGTCTCACGCCCACAATATCAATCATGCCCGTGGAACCCCTTCCTCACTGCCGGCAGTACATGACGTAAAACAACACCTATATGTGTACCTGAACAATAGATCCTGCCTGCGTCATCAAACCGATCGGGCCAAGTAGAATAGCCAACTACCAGATCCGAAAGCTAGTCATAAAACTTCACGGGCCAAGTACGGAAGCCAACTACCAGATCCAAAAACTAGCCACGCAACTGGCCGAGGCAAGTATCTTAAGTTAACGTACCAGAGCCTACCGTCTCACGAGATATGACCGAGGCAAGTATCTTAAGCTATCTACCAGAGCCTGCCGATACACGAGAAATGACCAGGATAAATATCTAAAGTGTGCCTGTAACCACACGTACAAATCAAGCCCGTGATCGCTCGTCACCGCGGCAAGCTTCATGGATTAGCGGTCCATGGACTAATAACATAACCCGGGAATTTAACCCCTCACAATGACCGCATGCCCCGGCATCTTATCTCGATATAATCATGGCCATGGAACCATCCTAGTGGACGCATACCCGTGGACCATTCAACGTGTCAGTATGTCCCAAGGAAATAACAAGATAATACTCAAAGTGGACGCATACCCGTGGGCCACCCAACGTGTCATTATGTCCAAAAGAAACAACAAGATAATACTCAAAGTGGACGCATACCCGTGGACCATCCAACGCGTCAGTATGTCCAAGCAATCAATCAGATAACCGCCCCTCCATCGAGAGACGCGGTAGCATAGAAATACAACACTTGCACAACAAAGCTATCACAACAAGCATAGGCAAGTTCAACGTACTTTCATTTTATGTCAACAATCCGGGTTTCAACCCCAAAATAATACTTACTTTCATTCTTTCAAAAAGACCTCTTTTTACGTAAAAGCCACACGATACTATCACTCGTAGTATCAAAACACATTTTCTTTTCAAACCAAATTACTACCCTTCAGAAAATCTTTACAAGACTTTTAAAATCAAGTACTCTATACTTTTTAAACCAAGTGTTTTACAGTTTTAAGATAACATCAAGTATACTTTTAAAACCCCGTAACTTACTCTTTTCAAAACAAGTAACCCATACTTAAATCAAGTTACTTCTCCTTTTCCGAAATCAAGCCGTTTATAAGTAAAGTCTCTTATCTTTCAAAATCAAGTCTCTATTTTATCTTCATAAAGTCGTTATAACTAACTTCTCATAAATCTATTATAACACTTTATGTTTTAAATAAACCAAATTTATTTCACACACGTACGTCTACCGTACTATATAGTTCACAACAATCATGCTCAAGAGTATAGGAAGAATCACATACCTCTTCGGCTTAATCCACAAGCCAAGTCGAGTATGCCGCGCGTAGACAATCCACATATAATAACCACAACATAACTATCAACTTCTAGTTCTCTTCGTAGCATATTCTAAGTATACAGTTCCTTATTCTACGGAAAATTGGGCAGCACCTCCCCGAAACCACGTCAATATCCTCCTATATCAAGGCCTGATACCAAGCCAACAACTCCAAGGGGATTATACGTCTAACCGGACGTGTACAATTCTGCCCCACAATAATACTACATAAGTCTACTGTAAATACAGTTCAATTCTTATTAATCATCCTTCCATATATCATATACTCAATTATACATTACTACAACATGTAATCTCCAATTACAATAGGGGGATAAATAATATTACCTCGATAAGCCCAAAATTATCCAAGATTTATAAGTCGATCCTGAGCAACGTTTAGCTCCTATTCCTTACGCTCCAATCCGCTCCAAGCAACCCTTAGAAGTTTCTAACCAACTCTTCTTCAAGATCCAACTCCAAAAAGTGAAGAATACTTAGGCTCAAACTATGGCAAGTTTCGGCCAAGGCAAGGTTTCAAGGCTAGGGGTGTGAAATCTTTTCCAACTCTTGGTACACAATCTTCCTAACACCCTAAGGAAGAAAACTGAAAAGTTTAAGAATTTTTGGACAAAATTAGCTCCTAAAATCAGCCCATGGCCGAAAGCTACTGTTACACCCCGTAAGTCCAGGACTTGTATAAGAGAACGTACGTAAGGAATCAAGACTTGGAAATTAGTACGAAAGGAAGAATTGTTTTTCCGACGAAAAATCTTCCGGACGTCGGAAAGGAAAAATGTTCGTTGTTGAGAATTGGATTCTCAAAATGCATTATTTGAAGAGTATGGAACTTATTAACATTATGGAAATTTATTTTTACGGATTTGGTCATGTGGGGCCCACTCGAGAAATTTTACGTTTTGTGGGGCCCACGAGGGTTACGGAATTTTTATGGACGAATGAGAGGGCGACACGTGGCACCCCCACAAGGTCTTGGTCGAATTAGAGGAGGGGTAAAATGGTCATTGACCATCTTGGAAGATAAGTCTTCAAGCTTGAGATTGTTGACCAAGGTCAACTTGTCCACTTGGCTTTTTAATTAATGATCCTTCATCCTAGCCCACAAGTGTATTAATCTAAGCCATCCAATGTGTTATATATTCACTACACTAGTGCAAGACTAGCTTTTAACACTTAGAAAATTTGAGAGAACATTGAGCTTAGCCAATATTGCTCTCGGGTTTGGAGGGTTTCCACACAAAAAAAATTGTGATTTTGATCCATTGTTCACAAGACTTCGACCCAATGTCCCTAAGGGTATTATAAGGTTATCTCAATAGAAAGATTTCAGAAAAACGGAGTTTTCACGTTAGTCGCAAGGCGGAAACTAAAGGAGTTCTTCAACTTTGAAGTTGGAACTTGAAGATGGGTTCTTCATAGGCCTCTAAGGAGTGCTTGGAGCGGATTGGAACCTAAGGAAAGTAGCTAAGAATTGCTAAGGCGCGACTTTGAATCTTGGAATTTTTAAGGGCTTGGAAAGGTATAAATCTTGTCGTTTTAGCAATTATGGTTTACTTATCATTGTAGCTATGGATTTTAGCAAGCATGAGTTATATATTATGAGGTTTGATAAGTGTTTTGACTATTGGAACCCTAATCCGAAAACTAGCATGTTTAGCCTTAAGATTGGAATTCAAGTTGATTATTAGTTTAAGTTGTCGTATGTTGTATAAAGAAGGAAATTGTAGTTATTGAAGTTGTTTATGACTATATAACATGTTAGACCTTAGAACTTGGAATTGGAATAGAATTGGAAAAGACTTTGAATTGTTAAGTTATGTAGTTGGCCGAGAATGGCTAGTGAGTATTAATCTACTTGGTATGAATTATGGGGCGGAATTTTACACGTATTGTAAGGCGTGTAATCCCCTTTTGTTTGGTTGTTGTTTGGAGCCTTAAATGTGGCGTGTTGGTTATTGTATTCGACCTTGAAAAAGGTGGCAAAGTGAGTAGAAACAAAGGAAGTGCTGCCCGATTTTCCGTAGAATTAGAGACCGTATACTTAGTATTATTCTACGTTAGAGACTAGAAGTTGATAGTCTTGTTGTGACCATTATAGGTTGACAAATTCTACTGCACGGGCGATTCGGCAGCTTGTGGATTTAGCCGAAAAGGTATGTGAACTATCTCCTCTTCTAGCATGATTCCTTAAGATAAAGAAAGTAAGTTCTACTCCTTAAATGATCCATTCCTTGGTTGTATTTGGATTGCCTAAAATAGAATTCGTTCTATGTACTCCCTTGATTGTACTTTGATGTTTAAATTGTAAGTTGTATAATCCATTTCCTTAGTGAAGTTTGGATTCTTAAAAGTGAAAGTATTTTACTTAAAGTACATGGAGTCTTGAAAAGGAAGTGGTTTCCAAACCTTTTGGCTAGTGCCTTAGTTCCAAAACCTAAGGGTTGTTGTAATGAATTTAGGGGAGTTAAAGGAGTGATTTACTTAATTGTTTTAAGAGAGGAGAAATGACATGATTTAAGAGAAGTAACTTGTTTTAAAGGTGTGAGTTACTTGAGGTTTAAAAGTAGAAGAAACTTGTTTTCTAAATATTAAGGGACTTTAAGTATTTTGAAAGTTAAGAAACTTGATTTGAAAGTTTGTGATACTTGGTTTTAAGTGTAAGTCTCTTGGTTATAAAAAAGGAATGAATTTGTCTAAAACCATAAAGGGTTATAACGGCTTTATGGGAAGTTGGTTATAACGGCTTTATGGAAGGTTAAGAAAGTTGTCTATTTTGATTATTGGGCATAAGTTGCCTAGATTGTGAAAATTTGAAGTTACTTGATTTCAAACTTTGAAATGAGTTTTCTAAAAGTGTAGTAACTTACTTTGAAAAATAGACACACCTTGATACTACGGGTGTTAGTATCTTGGGATTTTACATAAAAAAGAGTCTTTTGAAAAGAATGTGCGTACGTAGTACTTTGGCTTGTTAAATGAGAATTTATTCTATTTGTGCCTCGATAAGTACTTTGGCTTGTTAAATGAGGATTTATTCTATTTGTGCCTCGATAAGTACTTTGGCTTGTTAAATGAGAATTTATTCTATTTGTGTCTCGATAAGTACTTTGGCTTGTTAAATGAGGATTTATTCTATTTGTGCCTTGATAAGTACTTTGGCTTGTTAAATGAGAATTTATTCTATTTGTGCCTCGATAAGTACTTTGGCTTGTTAAATGAGAATTTATTCTATTTGTGCCTCGATAAGTACTTTGGCTTGTTAAATGAGAATTTATTCTATTTGTGCCTCGATAAGTACTTTGGCTTGTTAAATGAGAATTTATTCTATTTGTGCCTTGATAAGTACTTTGGCTTGTTAAATGAGAATTATTCTATGTGTGCCTTGATAAGTACTTTGGCTTGATTAATTGAGAATTGCCTATGTGTGCTGGCGATAGCCTTTGAGTGCAAGGATTATGTTTTATTAAGTTGCCGCGACTCTCGGTTGGAGGGCCGGCTGTCTTGTTGTAAGTTACTTGGATGTACCGACAGTGATGTGGGATTCCACGGGTATGCTTCCGTTATTTGTAGTACTTGGGTTAAATTCCCGGATTTTTATAAGAAGACATGGTAGTGCTTATGTTTTGTTTGACGGCCGGTTGAGATAGGGTAAGAGTATAAGTGAGGGGTAAACCCCCAAGATGCTATACCACCTTCTCCAGGGTAAGAGTATAAGTGAGGGGTAAACCCCCAAGACATTATACCCCCTGCTTGTTTTGTTTGATGGTCGGTTGAGATAGGGTAAGAGTATAAGTGAGGGGTAAACCCCCAAGATGCTTTACCACCTTCTCCAGGGTAAGAGTATAAGTGAGGGGTAAACCCCCAAGACATTATACCCCCTGCTTTACCACCTGCTCGTTTTCCTGTTTGGCCCGTACAGTTTTTAGGACACAGGTGGGACTTGGTGTTCATGTATGCCTATTGGTGTTATACTATATCATGGACTGCCGGCAGTGAGGAAGGATTCCACATGCATAATTGATATTATGGGCGTGAGACCCATGGTTATATTTTAGAAATGACTTGAGGGCATGCGTCCACGACTTGTTATATTTGTTTATGTGTTGTATCGTAGGTTGGCTATCATACATGTCTCTGCTTTGCTTAGATCTGTTATGATTTCATTACTGATTTCATCGCTTTCACATACTTGGTACATTCTTCGTACTGACCTCCTTCGGGGGGCTGCGTTCATGCCGCAGGTTTAGGTACGCAGTTTGGTGATCGGCAGGTGTAGGACCCTGCTCAGAGTTTTTGGATAGCTCCTTCTGTTCGGGAGTTTATCTTTTTGGTATAAGTTCTTTCGATGTGCTTTGTACGATTATGGGTACGGCGGGGCCTTGTCCCGTCATATTTCAGTAAAACTCTTAGAGGTCTGTATTCATATGTGGGATTGAACTCATGTACGGTGTAGTGTCTTTTGTTATGTATATTATATGGCAGCCTTGTCGGCTTTGCCTTGCACGTACGTTTGAAAAAAAAAAGGTGTTATCAAATTTCCGCAGTTTATTTGGTTGTTAAGGTAGAAGGGTGCCCAGGTAGGGCACCAGTCACGGGCTCGGGGTTCGGGGCGTGTCAGCTACACTCAAGAGGGAGGGAGTATTTTGCCTTGGAAAATTATCTCAAGTGTGGATGAAGTCTTCACTACAAAGGTGGGGGGGGGTATTTATAGAGAAATCAAGGGCCAAGATCAAAGCAAGTGTGTGGTCTAGATTGGGACATGTGTGTGTGGGTCCCACCCACCACATGTCCACACAAAAAAACAAGACAAGTGGCTTGCCACTTGTAAGGCCATTTCGGCCACAAGACACTTGGCACCACATTTCGGCTACAAGCCACCTAGGGGGTGACACATGTCGCCCTCCTACTCGTCCAAAATATTTCATCTTCCGAAAATATCCGCAATGTCCAAAATCTCGAAAACAAAGTGGGCCCACAAAACCGTAAATTTCTCCCGTGGGCCCCACGTGACCAACTCCCGAAATAAAATTCCATAATTCTATAATATTCCAAGAAGTCCGAATACCAAATCTGGGAATCCAATTCCCATTAACGAACCTTTTTCCTTCACAAAATCCGGAAACTTTTCCGTCGAAAAATCACATCTTTCTTCCTTTCCAATATTACTGTCGTATTCTCATACGTACGTCCTCACATACATACCCTGGAACTACGGGGTGTAACAGTTACACCTCGTAGTTCAGGTTATGCTTTTGAGAACGTACGAAAGGAATTGAGGGTTGACGGAATGTTTCGGACGGGTTGGTAGTCAACTTTGAGGCGCTTTATGTCCTGTTATATTGAGAGTTCCTAGGTGTTTCAAGGGCCTAGTACGTAGTTCGTTGAGTCTAGTTTCCAACGCAACCAACCGTTCGTCGATAGGACATCGGAGTAGAAAGTTATGGAATTTACAAGTTCAGTGCGCAGTCGAGCAGAAAACATTTTTCGGTCAGGGGCCACAGCGCCGCGGCGCCGGATAAACTGAGAAAACGCTGAAGATGCAGCGCCGCGGCGCCGGAAAGCAGGGCCGCGGCGCCGGAAGTTCTGAAAGTTCGCGGAGGTTTCAGCGCCGCGGCGCCGAGGCGGAGTTTTTGCGAGCGAGGAAAATCAGATACTGTCTTTTAAAAAGGCCATGGGAGGGTGACAAGTGTCCCCCCCCCCCCCCATCTGATTTTTGCATGTCCTATTTATTGACAAAGTCTTGAAGACTTGGTCATTCTTCAAAGCTCCTTCTTCTCTCTAAAATCTCTCTTCCTTCTCTCTAAATTTCCTCTCTCTTCTCTCTAGAAATTCAAAAAGAAACCTAAGCCTAGAGAAATTCTGAAAAGGTGGCAAGAAGGAAACATGTTGACAAGCTTGTAGGAGGATTGTGGAAAGAAGACAAGTGGATTTTGTTGGACTAATTTGGGGTAAGCTCTAAGGTAACAATCCTTTCTCTTTTGCTAGTAAATTGGATTGCATGTGTGGAAGAAAGGACTTGTAGTTGTCAATATTGCCTTTAGATATATTGCATGTAGAAATTGGATAAGAATTTGGATTAAAAAGGAATTGGATAAGAAGTTATGTTGTTATACCTCAAAAATTGCCAAGTTGGACTTTGTAGTTTGTATTAGTTGTTGTATATTGTGGGGCAGAATTTTACACGTTCAAGTTAGGCGTGTAATCCCCTTTGTGTTGATTGGATTGTTGAGCCTTAAAGGTGGCGTGTTGGGTTATTGAATTCGGCCTTGAAAAAGGTGGCAAAGTATGTAGAAACAAAGGAAGTGTTGTCCAATTTTCCGTACGAATAAGGGACTTTTCCATTAGAAATGTTCTACGTGAAGATAAAAGGCTAATGGACGTATTATGGTCATTATAGGTTAAACATACTACGCGTGGTATATTTTACTTACAAGTGGATTGACCCGAAGAGGTATGTGGAACTTTCCTATCTCTTGAGCATGACTAGTTGCACTTATGTAGTACGGTAGACGTACAAGACTTTGATATCCCTTACTTGTTTTAAGGATGGCCAAGTTTGGTGAGTAAGGGGATTAACTCATTTCTTTAAAAAGTATTAAGTATGTTTTAATTCTTCAAAGTTAAGGGACTTGATGTGTTTAAGTATATGATACTTGTTTCGTTTTTAAAGTATAAGTCCCTTGGATTTAGGGAAATGTATTTGACTAATGTATAACGTTAATATAATGACTTTATGGGAAGTTGGTTATATTAGCTTTATGGAAGGTTAACAAAGAAAGATTTACTCTAAGTAAAATAAGTACGGATAAATGATTTGAATTTGTGAAAGGCAAATTGATTTTAAGGCATTAATTGCCTAAGGTTTTAAAAGAAATGAAGTCACTTGATTTTGAAGCCTATGATATTTCTAAAAGGAAATGTGACTTGTCTTGAAAAGTAGTCGTGACTTGATACTACGGTTATTAGTATCTTAGAAGTTTTATATAAAAAGGAGTCATTTCTTAAAAGGTTAGAAGTACGTGGTACTCGGGTTGAATTCCCGGATTTTCTCTTAAATGACATGTTAGTGCCTTAAGTAAACTAAAATGAGAGGATATATTAATAATGTTTATAAGTTAGGGATTTTCTTAACTTGCTTATGTTATGATAAGCGTGCGCTTATGTTATGTATAATAGCCATTGTGCTAGGTTACGACATTATTATTATTACTGGTAAACCCCGGGTTACTACTTATGCCATGGATTTGCTACCCATGATGCGAGTGCGGCGCTTGTACTCATGCGGGTCCACAGGATCCATGCGGGTGAAATAGTCCCATGCGAGGCGGATGACCTCATGCGGGTCCACAGGACCTATGCGGGTGAAATAGTCTCAGGAGTAGGATTGCTTAATGATACTACGGGCGAGGGACCCTGTTTTGATCGTGAGTCTCCTATTTTTATGCAGTAAAGTTTATACTTGTTACTCTCATTGTTAGTAAGGCACAGTGTAATGTAATTTGATTTTCATCTATGACTCCAGCTTATTTTATACTTATGATATTATTACAGTATTTTCCAGTTTTACATACTTGGTACATATTGTGTACTGACCCCCTTCCTCGGGGGTTGCGTTCATGCAGCAGGTAGGGGTAAGCAGGTGGTGGATCCTCATTCTTAGGATCTTTGCTCATGTGTCAGAAGCTCCAATTCTCCGGAGGCTTGACTTTTGGTACGGTTCTCCCTGATGTTGTAGATATTATGTACATTCAGGGGTATGACGGGGCCCTGTCCCGTCATAGTGGTTACACATTCTTAGAGGTCTGTAGTCCTGCTATACATTGGGTTGTTAAGGATGTAACTGTTCAGTTTTTGTTATATTTATGTTTACGGAAAGGTAACCATTTTGGGTTAGCCTGTTTCATATTCTATATGGTTTCTTGTTTGTGAGTATTTCCGCTGGTTTTCTCTGATGTTGTATCACAAGGGTGCCCGGGGTAAGGCACCAGTCACGGGTCCGAGGTCGGGTCGTGACAACTTGATTGATTTAAAAGAGGATAAATGACATGATTTAAAGAGAAGTAACTTGTTTTAAAAGGTGTGAGTCACTTAGGATTTGAAAGTAGAAGTTACTTGATTTTAAATCCTTGAATTGAATTTCTAAAGGTGTAACTTGATTTGAAAAGTAGAAGTGGCTTGATACTACGAGTGTTAGTGTCTTGGGGTTTATAAATGAATTTGGTTTCATTGTAGTACATGAAAGAAGTGACTAGAGTATAAAGAGTGTAGGTCACTTAATTTGAAGAATAAGTAACTTGATGTTGCAAGGCTAGTGCCTTGGGATTTTATAAAAGGAAAGGACGTGCGGCGGACGTACGTAGTACTTTGGCTTGCTTAAATGATATTTATTCTATTTGTGTCTTAATAGTACTTTGGCTTGCTTAAATGATAATTATTCTATTTGTGCCTTGATAGTACTTTGGCTTGCCTAAATGATAGTTATTCTAATTATGCATTGATAGTATTTTGGCCTGCTCAAATGATAGCTCATTCTATTTGTTCTGATGAGAGTCGATGATGATTTAAAAATGGTGTAGTTGGATCATATGAGAAGGTCCATGATCACAACATAAGCCTTATTATGGAAGTTGTATAGTTGGATCATGTGAGAACGTCCATGATTGCGACATACATATAATTATAAATAAGGGTCAAGGATGATTTGCTTGCATATGGGTTGCTCATATAGTCATTCGTGCAAGCTTCGTATTTCCACACCTCTGCGTCCCTCCATAAAGGGCCGGCAACATGGTACATATATATCATGGAGTAGCTCCCATGACGTGAGTCGGTACACACTCACTGCGGGTCTGAAGGACTCGTGCGGGTTCAAATCCCGGGACATAATCCATGGAATAGCTCTCCGTGATTCAAGTATCGTGTACTGATGCTCATTGCGGGTCTACATGACCTATACGGGTGAAATAGTCTCTTGCGGGTGAAATAGTCTTATGGAAGGATTGCATATAAATTCTGAGGGCGGATGACCCTGACATTGGCATGGCTTTCATGTTTTGAAACGGTAGTGATTTCATTAATGAAAGGGTGCAGTGTATTCCTGACTTAAAGTGGAACAGTTAGTCTCATTGTTAAAAGCATAACTTAAAAGGTAAAGATGATTGCATTACTCTCATATTTGCAAGGCTCAGTATACTGTTATTTTGAGTTATCATACTTGCTTCCTGTTATATTTGGACTGTGTGATCTCATTTACAGTACTTATTGTTTCATATAGTTGGTACATTCTTCGTACTGACCCCCTTTCTCCGGGGGCTGCGTTCATGCCACAGTTTTAGGTACTCAGTTTGGTGATCTGCAAGTGTAGGACCCTTGCTCAGAGTTTTTGGACAGCTCCATTTGTTCCGGAGCTTATCATTTTAGTATAGATCCTTCATTACAGGATTTTGTACAGTTATGGGTACGGTGGGGCCTTGTCCCGTTATAGTTCAGTAAAACTCTTAGAGGTTTGTATTCATATGTGGGATTGGACTCATGTACAGTGTAGTTCTTTTGGATTATATATATGGCAGCCTTAACGGCTTTGCCTTTGCATGTTGTTGGTTTTAAAAAAAAATGAGGTGTTATTTAGTTCCGCGGGTTACTTGTGTCAGATAGGTAGAAGGGTGCCCAGGTAGAGCACCAGTCGCGGGCAGGGTTCGGGTCATGACATGCAAGCAGCTAAAACTTATGCAGGATCAACTCTCCAACGTCGGAACGCCTGTCTCTGAAACTAAAATGGTATTACAAATGATTGCAGGCCTTCCTAAAGGCGAATATGATACTTTGGCCACCATGATTCAACAGGCGAATCCGTTATCCAATTTTAACAAAGCTCTATCATAGTTGTTGCTCGCAGAAATACGTCGCTCTAAGCAAGATGAGCACAATCAGCAGGTGTTAGCTGTCGACACGCAACCCCAAGACCCGACGTCGCCGGAAAACTCTCAATCGCGTCAGGGCCGCGGCGGCAGAGGAGGTCGTGGTCGTGGCAAGGGTCGCGGTCAGCAGAACCAGCAGCAACAACAAGGTCCGCAGAACAACTGGGCCGCGACGCCTCAACAGTACCAGTACAGCGTCGCGGCGCCCCAGTACAGAGCCGCGGCGCCGGCCCCATTCCAGTACCAGCAACCCTTCAACCAGTATTCTCAACATGGGTTGTTGGGCCCAGCTCCAGCCCCTCAGCAAACTCAATACCCACAACAAGCCCACTTCATGCAAGGATTCCCAAAGCTCGCCTCAGACGGCCCTCTCTCGATTGGGTCAGCCAAAGAACCTCAACCTGCAACAACCGAACAACAATTGGATCATGGACTACGGTGCCACATCTCACCTCACCAGGTCTGCAGGTAACATTCCTAAAATATTTAGTTTAAAGCATCAATTTATTACAGTTGGCAATGGTCATCGCATTCCAATTAATGGTTATGGTACATACTACACACAACCTTCTCATCAACCCTTCTCCCTTAAAATAATCCTATATTCCCCACACATCATTAAGAACCTAATTTATGTCTGCAAATTTACTTGTAATAACTCTGTCTCTGTTGACTTTGACCCTTTTGGTTTCACTATGAAGGATCTGTATACGGGGACACCTCTTACGAGATGCAATAGCACGAAGGATCTCTATCTATTCCCTTTCACCTCCGCTGTCGGATCTTGCTCTCCCGTCTCTCTAGCGGCTATTTCTTCATCAACATGGCATCATATGCTTGGTCATCCAGGAGACCCAGTTTTTAATTTTCTTGGAGGCAGTAATTTCATTACTTGTAATAATGGGAAGCTTGCCCAAAACTGTAATTCTTGTTCTTTAGGCAAACATACTCGTCTTCCATTTAAATCATCTACTAGTGTTACCTTTGCACCATTTGATATTATACATGCCGATTTGTGTACATCACCTATTGCTAGTTTTCTAGGTCATAAATATTATCTTGTCTTACTAGATGATTTGTCCCACTATGTTTGGTTGTATCCTCTCAAATTTAAATCGGAAGTATTTGCCAAATTTCTTGAGTTTCGAATGTTCATCCAAACATAATTTGAAAAAGGTATTAAATCATTTTAGTGCGATAATGATCATCAATTCAACAACTCTATGTTTCATCATTTTTGTACTAATAATGACATGGTGTTTTACTTCTCCTGCCCTCACACCTCCCCACAAAATGGTAAATATGAAAGAATCATCCTCACCATTAATAATATGATTCACACTCTATTGATTCATGTCTCCCTTCCTCCGTCCTTCTGGGTATATGTTGCTAAAATATAAGAATACATTCTAAATATTCTCCCAACTAGTACCCTTCACAATATGACCCCTACCGAAATCATTTATCATAAAGTCCCCTCTTATGATCATTTACGGATATTCGACTATCTATGTTATCCTAACCTTGCCTCTACCGCCCCTCACAAGATAGCTCCCCGGTCCACTCCATATGTTTACCTAGGCTTTCCGCTTAACCATAGGTGATATCTATGCTATGACTTGTCCACTCGTCAAATCCACATCTCTCGTCACGTCACATTCGACGAGATCACATTCCTGTTTTCGAATCTTAAAAAATTTCAAAAATTGGATTACTCCTTTCTTGACGAGCCGCCATTTCTCCCATCATTTTCAGTCAATGTCAACTACAGTCATCAGCGCTGCGGCCCATCATGGAGGCGCCGCGGCGCCATCCTTCTAGTGACCAAGATGTTTATGTCCCGTCGTCAGCGCCGCGGCCCAGTGATGAGGCGCCGCGGTGCCAAAACTTCAGAGAAGATTGTTCATCTACATCATCGTCAGCGCCATAGCCCTTAATCTCGGCGCCTTCAACGGCTTCACCTTCACCTTCTCCATATCCGAACTTACCATCCGTCTCGGACCCCACCACTCAGCTGCCTCAGCCACCAACTATCCCTACTCACCAAATGGAGACTCGTGCCAAACACGGAATCTTAAAACCTAAAGTCCAATTCAACTTGTCTGCCCAAACCATCTCTCCAATTCCCAAGAACCTAAATTGGCCAAACAAAACCCTAATTGGAATGCGTCTATGTCTGACGAATTCAATGCTTTGATCAAACAGCACACGTGGGATCTAGTACCTAGACCTGAGGGGGTGAATGTGATTCTTTGTATGTGGCTATTTCGTCACAAATTCAGAGACAGTGAGGATATTGAGAGGTATAAGGCACTTCTTGTGGCTAATGGTACGAATCAACAGGAGGGCATTGATTGTGGTGAGACATTCAGCCCCGTTGTCAAACCGACTACGATTCGTACAGTTCTGAGCATAGCTATGGGCAAACACTGGCTGATACATCAACTTGATGTGAAGAATGCTTTTTTACATGGGGACCTGAGAGAAACAATCTACATGTATCAGTCGCATGGGTTCACCTATCCAACAGTCCCTCACTATGTGTGTCGTCTTCGTAAGTCACTATATGACCTGAAACAGGTCCCCCCGTGTGTGGTATAATCGCTTTGTCAGGTATATTTTACAGTTGGGGTTGTATGCAGCAGGAATGATACATCACTTTTCATTTTTCATCGAGGTAGTAGTATTGCTTACTTATTACTGTATGTGGATGATATTGTTCCAACTGCCTCCTCCGATGGGTTGAAAAATGAGATTATTGCTCTACTTAAGACTGAATTTACAATGACTGATTTGGAAAAGCTGAGTTACTTCTTGGGAATGTCAGTGACCAGGTCTGTCAACCACATGTTCTTGTGTCAGCGTAAGTATGCAGAGGAGATTGTGTACATGGCTAAGATGGCGAATTGCAAAGTCATGTCTACTCCAGTTGATTCAAAATCTAAGCTTAGTGTTATGGATGTGTCACACCCCGAATCCGGGCCCGTGACTGGTGCCTTACCCCGGGCACCCTAGTGATACAATCATCAGAGAAAATCAGCGGAAAGTAAAACATGAACATGAAATGAGAGATATTAAAAATAAGCAAAGCAACCAAAACGATTGCTTTCAACATATATATATATAAAGACATTTGAGCGATAATCCTTACAACCCCGCCCACAACAAAGCATGCACTCTAAGATTTATACAACAACTATGACGGGACAGGGCCCCGCCATACCCCTGAACGTACAAGAACTTACAGACTCAGGGTAACATACCAAAGATAAGCCTCCGACGGAACGGAGCTTCCCAAAACGCTGAAATGAGATCCTAAACGCGGGATCGGCGGTAGATGTACTTCTACCGCAGATGAACGCAGCCCCGGGCGAGGTCGACAACAGTACCAAGTATGTGAAATCAGAATATCAGAAATGAAATCATAATAGTCTATAAAAGCGGGAGACATGTATGATGACCAAACTACAAGACATAACATATAACGATATCAAGTCGTGGACTCACGCCTCCAAATTATGACTCGTGCGTGGAATTTCTTCCTCATCGCCAGCTTTATGATATAACAATACCAAGGAGTATACATGAACACGAGTCCCACTGTGTCATAAAAACCGCAGACAAGTACAACTACGGATCCGACCGTACCAATAATACAATGCAACCACAAACACGGCGACACGGGCAAGTGCGAGTCGGTACCAGATACCAAGGCGGCCACGTGGCGGCCGGCAAGTACGAGGGCTGACCACCGGTACCAAGGTCAGATCACGAGACTTCGCACTACATCGAACGGCAAGCGCGAGGGCTAACTACTGTACCAAGGCCGAATCAGCCACGAGACGGCAAGCACGAAAGCCGACCACCGGTACCAAGGCCGAACAAGAAGAAACCTCGGAGAGCTAGTCCATGGAATAACACTATCAGCGAGCATACCCGTGGAATTTTCCGTCACACCGCCAGACGTCCAAGTAAGTCTCAACTACCAACCTAAGACTCCATTGAGAGACGCGGTTATATAGAACACCATTTGCACAACAAAGGCTATCACCACAAGCATAAGCAAGCTACACAACAACAAGCATAGGCAAGTTACACAACTCAAGTTACTTTCATTTTATGCCAAAGTCCGGGGTTTTAACCCTAAAGTACTACGTACGTTAAATTCCTTTTAAAGAGATCCATTCCTTTTATAAAAGTCACCCGATACCCGTAGTATAAAAATAGAGTGACTTACATCTTTTAAGCAAGCGAAACAACTTCTCTTATTAAAGCCAAGTTTCCACATTTAAAACCAATGATAAAACCCTTCTTTTGTTCTCATAAAGTCGTTATAACCAACTTCCCATAAAGCTGTTATAACACTTTAAGTTTTAAAACATTTTAAGACAACACAATGCCTTTCTTTTTCCTAAAGTTCCAGTTTGCCTAATATTCATTACACAAGTCTCTTTTTAGAAAAGTTTCATAGTTCAATGTCTTAATCCCTTTTAAAACTATTGAGTAACATATGCCTTATATGAGTGTAGGTTATTCTTATTCATAATCAATCTTATTAAGCCCATGATCTAGGAAATGTAATATCATTTTGTCTTATCTTAGCTTCATGCAGATGGAGGTTTCTACCGGTTTTAATAATACTTCATTAGTCAATACATTTTCCTTTTATTAACGCCGCAGTTGGTTTGTCGATACACATTCGATTCCAAATCAAGAAACATTCTTAAGCCGTTATACCTAACTTCCCTTAAAGCTAGTATAACTCTTAAGCTTTCAAAAACCAAGTACTACTCATTCTTTCAAAACGATTCAAGAATCTTTTGAAATACTTCAAGTTCTTTATTAACACATATCAAGTCAGTTACCTTTTAAAACCACAAGGCATTTTCTTACCTACATAAGGCTGTTATAACCAACTTCCCATAAAGCCGTTATAACACCTTATGTTTCAAACCAATCAAATACAGTTAACACATGTACGTCTAACGTACTACATAGTTATACACATATCATGCTAGAACAGATAGGAAGAGGTTCACATACCTCGCGATGATTATCGACTAATAGCAAAACGCTCCAAGTACCTCAAACCGTCGGCTACTCCTTAAGCCAAGTAGATCACGCCACACGTAGTACTTCAACCTATAGAGGCCACAAGGCGCCTATTAACATCAAGGTCTCCACGTAGAATATTCTACGTAAAATTGGCAAAGACTCTCCCGCAACAACAGCGTAAATCTCCTCCTCTAGCGAGGCCGCCACCCACCAACCGTGGGCGGGGTTTACACGCCTAACCTGGACGTGTACAACTCTACTACACATCAATGCTACACAAGTTCATCAGTAATACACCCTATGTAATTACGATCGCTTCTCTTCTTTATATTCGTGCTTAAGTCGCAAGACATTGCCGTAAGTATTATTCAGCTTAAGTCAAAAGACATTGCCGCACAATTATGTTCACTTCTATATATAGTATACCTTAACTATATATTCCTACAATATGTAATTCCCAATTACAATGTAAGGTCAAGAGTGTTTACCTCGATAAGCCCAAAATTATCCAAGTTATATGTCGATCCCGAACAACGTTTAGCTCCTACTCCTGGCCCAATCCGCTCCAACAACCCTTAGAAGTTCTTCGAACTTCTACTTAAACACTTCAACCGACTATGAAGGTTTTCCTTGTGGTTTCGCTTTTGGATCGAGGAAGTATAATAGTATTTCGGCTTTTGTATAAGTGTAACCTTGGGAATACTACAAGGTATTTGGGCCAAGGTATTTGGGCATTATAACAATACTAGAGAGTATTTCTATACCATAACAAGGGGTATTATACGAAAACAACTAGTTTTGGGGTACCCCACACCACACTACTAGGAGGAGGAATCCTCTCGCCAAAGGCCACACGGGAGGGGGGAAGCTCACGGCTAGAGCACAAGAAAGGGAGGGAGGATTTTCAAGACTTGGGGATTTTAGGAATGGATGAAGTCTTCAAGCTTAGGGGGGTATTTATAGCAAAACCAAAGGCCAACCAAGGGCCAAGATCCTTCCAAGTGTATAGCAAGTGTAAGGACAAGATCAAGCCAAGTGCACCCTAACCCCTACTACACAAAACACTCCACAAAACATGGCACAAAACAAGGCCAAAACTAAGGGACCAATCGGCCAAGGCCAACCACCCTTGACCGCCCCCCCTAAACCGTCCAATGAGGGTGACAAGTGTCACCCTCCCGTTGGTCCAAAAATGTTTAGTCACTCGGAAAAATCCGCAAAAATTATAAATGACATAGCCGGAATTTTCCCTACGAAAGCTGTGGAAACGTTTCGTCGAAAAACGACTCTATTCGGCACTTGTGCCCAAATTTCGGTCCTATGCCTAACTTAAGGCTCAAATTTCGTACGTACGTCCATACGTACATACTCTGGAAATACGGGGTATAACAGGATGGTACTCCAGTATCCGATCCTACTCTCTATAGGAGTCTTGCAGGTGCACTTCAGTATCTTACATTTACAAGGCCAGAAATTTCTTATGTTGTTCAGCAGGTATGTCTATTCATGCATGCCCCCAGGGAGTCTCATTTTATTGTCCTTAAGCGTATCATCTGACACATTGCTGGCACACTAGATTATGGTTTGTATTTATACCCCTCTGCACCAAACATGTTGCTCTTTTATACGAATGCAGATTGGACAGGGTGTCCGGATACGCGATGCTCCACCTTCGGCTTTTGTTTTTTTAAGGGATAATCTGATTTCTTGGTCTGCCAAGCGATAAGCTACGCTATCTCGTTCCAGTGCCGAGACTGAGTACAGAGGCGTTGCAAATGTGGTAGCTGAGATTTGTTGGCTCAGAAATTTACTGTTAGAACTTTAGTGTCTTTTGCGTCAGGCATCTATTGTGTACTGTGATAACATCTCTGCTATCTATCTTTCTCACAATCCGGTTCAACATAAGCGAACCAAACACATTGAGATAGACTTACACTTCGTTCGTGAGAAAGTTGCGCTAGGCCATGTCAGAGTGTTACATGTTCACTCATCCTGTCGGTATGCAGATATATTTACCAAAGGACTTTCCAGACAATTATTTTTTGACTTCAGATCAGTCTCAGCGTCCGGCCTCCTCTCACTCCAACTGAGGGGGTGCGTAAACGTGTATAGTCAATATTATAATCCCTACCCATAATTATAATATATTCCATAAATTGTGTAAATATAAATATGGTAAGACTAAGATTCCCCTTGTATAAGAGATGAATATTGTGCACTATATATATTGATATTAATGAGAAAAACTCTTAAAGAGAGATTAATATCATCTTACACCGGGAAATAGGGACGTAAGTAAATTGAAATTGTACTTGTATGTAAAGCAACTGAATGAATGAACTGTAAGTGGGTGTGTCACGACCCGACCCGACGGACCGCGACTAAACGTCCTAATTGGACGTCATACTGACCTGTCACTCTTAATCTATTTAATACCGAGATCTATAGAAATTTCGGCAGCACAACGCTGCTTTTACAACATCTCCCCAAAATGGGCGAGCCGACAAGGCTGCCAAATCAACAACAGAACAACAATCATAACAGGCTAGCCGACTAGGCTACCACCAACCAACATATGTACACAAAGGAATAGTCAAAATAAGCAAGCCGGCAAGGCTGCTACTAGATAACAACAAGTATAACCGGGAATGCCCCAACACAGAGTACAACAACATTACAACCCAAAACAAGGTACAAACGTCCAACCCACAATCGTTGCATGCACTTAAGAGTACAAAGGTCGACATATGACGGGACAGGACCCCATCGTGCCCAAAATGTGCATAAGTCTGAAAGATAGGGATCGGTAGCAAAATAGCTGGCTCCGGAACAAAGGAGCTCTCCGACTGCTGAATAGAAGCCCTAAACTGGAGGGTCACTTATCTGAACACCTGAACCTGCGGGCATGAACGCAGCCCCCCGAGAAATGGGGTCAGTACGAAATAATGTACCGAGTATGTAAGCATGAAATCATGTAAATAAGATCAAAACTGTGTCCTGTAAGGTAGAGAGTCAACTGTATCATAAAATAATGAGAGTCATACCAGTACTCATGCATGCTTAGTCATTAAATCATCAGATGTAAATAAATGAATAAACTGCCCGGCCCTTGGGTGAGGGACGCGGTGGAATATATTGTCATGGGTATCTGCACCCGCATCACGGATGCCTGTCCGTGGAATCATCATATATATACATAAATTACCCGGCCCTCTAGTGAGGGACGCGGTGAATCATCCTGATATATGTGCACGAATCTGCCCGGCCCGGGACGCGGTGAAGTGGAAACATGACTCTTAGCACGAGTAGATATCATGAGCAACTGTATGCAATTTAAATCATTTCTTTGACTCTCATTAAAATCATTAAATAACTTCTTACAAGAAGATCACATGTGCTTTTCATAACTCAGATTACTATGAATGATACTATGAAGGAGTCATGTACGTCCGCCGTACATTCCATTGTATAATATTCATCTCGAATGAAAGAATCAATAATTCACAAAATCATGCCAAAAGAAAGGAAGATAGGCTCACATACATCTTAGGCAAACTAATCAACTCAATATTAAGGTATGTCTCGTCTAGTACTTCAACCTATAATAAGGAATAACACGCTCGTCAATTTTGATTTTCTAATGTAAGTTATATGAATAACGGCTCCCTTATTTCTATAAAAATTTGGGCAGTATTTCCTTTGTTTATGTGCATATCCACAATTTTCCAACAATCCAAATCAGCCAACAATTCAACTCCAACCAACAATCCAACCAACCAATTAATAAGTCATTACTTAAGAGTATGACCTTAATAACCCATATACTTGGCACATACCATCGATACAACCATTCTTCCCACCTTTATAGAATTTAATCCCAACAACAATTTAGGTGATTAAACCACCTATCTATCATATTCCACCAACTTTTAATTCATAATAAGAAAATAGTCCATTAAGGCAATCCACCAAGTCTAACAATTAGTAACAAGAGCTCAAGTCTTCTAGTTTGCAATATATTACTTTTAACCTCTTTTAAGATATGTATTGACGATCATCGCAACATATTTACAATTTCATAACTTATATTATAATCTAACAAGAACGACCATTAAAGCAGGACAATCATGCTTAACAATTTCATAAAAGTTGGCCCTAACATGTTACAATTCTCTAAATTTTTTTCTTACTTCTTAATCCAACTTCTCTATCATCAATTCCATATCACAAGTGCATTAACATTAAGTTTTCCTTCCCATTTCCAACATGCAATTATCGACCATAACCCAATACTTCAACTACAACAACATGCACTTCAATTTTAACTTAAAGGAAGAATTTTTACCTCAATTAAATTACCAAAATAGTCCCTAGACGAGATCACTGCCCAACCCGTGATACCCGCAGTTTCGTCGGCTTTTCTTCGCTAAATTGTCGTCGTTTCAACTTCAAACCGACATGCAAACATTCTACAATGTTAGATCAACATCCTTACGTGTTTTTCTTCTTAAAAACTTATCCGAAAATCCAAAAAATCTTACCTTGACCCGCGGCCAGCACCCAGTGATTTCCCCACTATTTTGGCTTCTCTTTTGCCCAACTTCACCCCTTTTTAATTTCAAATCAACATGCAACAATCTAGGGTGTTACTCCATCATTCCTACACAATTGTTATCCACAAATTTGTCCAAAAATTGGACAAAAACCGAGACCTAGGGGCTACTGGCAGTGGCCTCGATTTGGTCACTGTTTTGGGTCAAAATTTGGCTTCTAATTGTGATGAATTAATCTAGTAAGAAGATGACAATGTGACTTAGATTCTTGGCTATGGATAGTGAGATTTTCAGATTGGAATTGAGAGAAAAGATGAAGATTTGGGTGTTTAAGAATGAAAATAGAATTGAAATGAAAAAGGGTTTGGGTATTAAATCCAAATCTGAAAATAGCTTTTAAAAATTACACTTTGGCCCTTAAAAGTCTTCTTTAGTCAAGACAATCCCCAAGTAATAAATCTTAATCCTACTTCTATTAATCTCAAACACCCGTTACCTTAAATTCTTATCATCACATCTTTTATACGTCACTAATCCATGACGGAATATAAATGTATATATAAACCATTATTATTAAAGAAATTTCTGACGTCGTATTCGCCATTACCAATAATTAATCCGTATTAGCACGAAAAATACATTTAAATTTGATAATTGGAAATCTTAATCCTTAATGATGTTCTTAATTATCGTCTTAAACTTACGAGGTGTAACATTCTCTCCCCCTTAGAAACATTCGTCCTCGAATGTTCATAACCAACTTTATGTTCTAGAAATTTCGACAGAGTCTCCTTTATAATTGTGTCTATCCATCTATATTCAGCAACCCAACAGATGCCACACAGGACCACAAATAAACACACATATATAGTTCACCAATACTATAATCAACTACGGAAGTTAGATTGAATTACCTGGAGGCATGAAGAATAAGTGAGGATACTTCTTCTTCATCTCGTCCTCTGTCTCCCAAGTCATTTCCTCTCTATTGTTGTTCCGCCACAACACCTTGACGGACGCAACATCCTTAGTCCGCAGCCTCCTGACTTGGCGATCCAATATGGCCACAGGATTCTCCTCATAGGACAACTCCTCAGTCACCTGGACATCGTCCACTGGGAAAACTCTGGAAGGGTCACCAATACACTTCCGCAATATGGATACATGAAAAACTGGATGTACTGCTTCCAAGTCTGCGGGTAGGTCCAGCTCATAGGCAACTTGGCCTACTTTACGAATGATCCGATAACGCCTAATATACCTCGGGCTAAGTTTCCCCCTCTTCCCAAATCTCATCACACCCTTCATGGGTGATACCTTCAAGAATAATCAGTCATAGATTTGAAACTCTAAGTGCCAACGCCGATTATCAGCATATGACTTCTGTCGACTCTGAGCTGCTATTAATCTCTCATGTATGAGTTTCACCTTGTCGACAGCCTGTTGAACCATGTCTGGACCAATCAACTGAGTCTCACCTACGTCAAACCAACCAATGGGCGACCTGTACTTCCTCTCATACAAAGCCTCATACGGGGCCATCTGAATGCTAGAGTGGTAGCTGTTATTGTAAGCAAACTCAATAAGTGGCAAGTGATCATCCCAGCTACCTCTAAAATCAATAATACAAGCCCTCAACATGTCCTCCAATGTCTGTATGGTACGCTTTGCATGTCCATCCGTCTGAGGATGAAATATTGTGATGAGACTCACATGTGTTCCCAATACCTTCTGAAATGATCTCCAGAAGTTAGCCGTGAACTGGGCTCCTCGGTCAGATATGATAGATACGGGAACCCCATGCAGCCTCGCTATCTCCCTGATGTATAATCTAGCATAGTCCTCAGCTGAATAAGTAGTCCGGACTGGAAGAAAATGGGTTGATTTTGTCAGCCTATCTACAATAACCCAGATGGAATCACACTTCCGCTGAGTACGAGGCAAACCTGTAATAAAATCTATATTAATCACCTCCCACTTCCAAGTCGAGATTTTTATCGCCTGTAGTAGCCCACCAGGCTTCTGATGCTCGACCTTAACCTCCTAACAATTCGAGCACTGAGCAACAAACTCTGCTACGTCTCTCTTCATGCCATCCCACCAATACAAGCTCCTAAGGTCATGATACATTTTCGTCGACCCTGGATGAATAGAATAATGGGCATTGTGTGCCTCACCCATAACCTGTTTGTCACGACCCGACCCCGGGTCCGTGACCGGTGCCTTGACCCGGGCACCCTCGTGACACAACATCAGAGAAAACCAGCGGAAATAAACTCAAGGTAAAACAACCATAATAGTATAAATGCGGCCCAAAATGGCTACCCCAAAAGTACATCAAATCGAACAGCTATATCCTTAAACAACCCAAGTTATGACAAGACTACAGGCCTCTAAGAATAAGTAACACTATGACGGGACAAGGCCCCGTCATGCCCCTGAATGTACAAAATATCACAACACCGGGGAGAACCATACCAAAAGTCGAGCTTCCGAAGAAATGGAGCTCCTGACGCCTGAGTAAGAGATCCTAGGAATGAGGATCTACCACCTGCTTCTTACTCGCAGATGAACGCAGCCCCGGAAGCGGGTCGACACAACGTACCAAGTATGTAAAACTGGAAAATACTGTAGTAATATCACAAGTCAAAGATAAGCTGGAGTCATAGATAAAAATCAATTTCCTTGCACTGTGCCTTACTAACAATGAGAGTAACGAGTATAAAACTTATAGCATAAAAATAGGAGGCTCACGATCAAAACAGGGTACCTCGCCCGTAGTATCGTTAAGCAATCCTACTCCTGGGACTATTTCACCCGCATGGGTCCTGTGGACCCGCATGAGGTCATCCGCCTCGTCATGGGACTATTTCACCCGCATGGATCCTGTGGACCCGCATGAGTACCATCGCCGTACTCGCATGGGACTATTTCACCCGCATGGATCCTGTGGTCCGGATCCGCATGAGTGCAAGCGCCGCACTCGCATCATGGGTAGCAAATCCATGGCATAGATAATAACCCGGGGTTTACCCCGTAATAATACAAATATATAACATAGCTCATCCGACTATCATACATAACATAAGCACTACCGGCCTATCATATCATACCTAAGCACTACCGGCTTATCATAACATAAGCAAGTTAAGAAATCTCCTAACTTCTTATTAACATTATTAATATATCCTCTCATTTTAGTATCCTAAGGCACTAACATGTCTTTTAATAGAAAATCCGGGAATTCAACCCAAGTACCATGTACTTCTAGCTTTTTAAGAAAAACTCTTTTTATACAAAGATTCCAAGATACTAATCACCATAGTATCAAGTTACGATTTCTTTTCAAGACAAGTCACATTTCCTTTTTAGAATTATAATAGGCTTCTAAATCAAGTGACTCCATTTCCTTTAAAACCTTAGGCAACCAACGCCTAAAAATCAATTCACCTTTCTTAGTTTCAAATCCTTTACCCGTACTTGTTTTAATTAGAGTAAACCTTTCTTTGTGAACCTTTCAAGTAAACTAATATAACCAACTCCCCATAAAGTCATTATATTAGTGTTATCCCTTTGTCAAAACATTTTCCCTCAAACCAAAGGACTTATACTTTTGAAATGAAACAAGTATCATATACTTTAGAACAAGTGTAGATTATCAAATCTTGTACGTATACCGTACTACATAGATACAACTATTCATGCTCAAGAGATAGGAAAGCTCTACATACCTCCTTGGTCAATCCGCTTGCTAAGTCCAACTACCGCAAGTAAAATGTCAACCTATAATAACCATAGTGTGTTTATTAACCTCTAATTCCAATGTAGAAATTCCAAATTCAAGTTATCGATTCCTAAGGAAAATTGGGCAGCATTTCCTATGTTTCTACTCACTTTGCCACCTTTTCAAAGGCCGATTTTTCATATTCAAACGCCTTATTAAGGCCCAACAACCAAACCAACACAAAGGGGATTACACACCTAATCTTGGGTGTGTAAAATTCTGCCTCATAAGTTATAATAGTACACTTAACAATTCTAAGGTGGTTTTTAGGCTACAACATGCTCATAATATTTCTTTAGCCAAATCCTTCATATTCAACCCACATTTCTAGCATGCAATGACTCTAAGAGCATTATTTACCACCATAAGTATTTTCTTCTTAACATGCAACTCTATAAACTAATAATAGAGGAAGAATCATTACCTTAGAGCTTTAGCCAAATTTTATCCAACAATTTGCTAGCCTTTCTACCAAGAATACCACCACCACCACCTTCACAAGCTAGCCACAAGCTTCCTTCTTGTCTTTTAATTTTTCAGATTTTTCTTAAGGCTAGAATCCTCTTGGATTTAGAGAGAAGGAGGAGCTTGAAATATTTAGAGAGAAGGAAGAGGTTTTTCAAAGAGAGAGATGACAAATGACCAAGTCTTTAAGACTTGGTCAATATATTGCATGTAAAAATCAGATGGGGGGGGACACTTGTCCCCCACTCAGGCCCTTTCAAAATAAAAATCTGACTTTTCCTAAGTTTTTCCGCCTGATTTCCCGCCGCGGCGCCGCAACTCTGCGAACCCTGATCTTCCGCGCGCGCCCGCTTCCCTGCCGCGCGCTGAAACTCCGACCCTCCAAGATTTTCGCGCGCGCCGACTTCCGCGCCCTACAATCACGCGCTTGGCGTTGCTGCCTCGCCGGCCGCGGCTGAGACTTCGATCATGTCCAGTTCGAACCACTGGTATAACATTCTCCCCCCCTTAGAAACATTCGTCCCGAATGTTCCCTCTAGGCTTACTCTACTCAAATTACAATATCGGCATAGACTCAAATAAAGACGCTTCACACGGCCACAACAAAACTCAAGCATAAATACTAAATTTAAAGACCAACAATTTTAGAACGTGGGTTACCTGGAGGTATAGGGAATAAGTGAGGATATTTCTTCTTCATCTCATCCTCCGCTTCCCACGTCATTTCCTCCCTGTTCACATTCCGCCATAGGACCTTGACGGAAGCCACGTCTTTCGTCCGAAGTCGTCTAACCTGACGATCGAGTATCGCTATGGGACTCTCCTCATACGATAACTCCTCTGTCACTTGGACATTCTGAATCGGGTGCACTCTAGATGGATCTCCAATACATTTCCGCAACATGGACACATGGAAAACTGGATGTACCGCCTCCAAATCGGACGACAGCTCTAATTCATAGGCAACCCTGCCTACCCTGCGGACAATCCGATACGGCCCAATGTACCTTGGGCTAAGTTTCCCCTTCTTTCCAAATCTCATCACGCCCTTCATGGGCGATACCTTTAGAAAAACCCAGTCACCTAACTCAAATTCCAAGTGTCGACGCGACGACCGCATACGACTTCGCCGACTCGAGCCGCCAACAACCGCTCTCGATAAGCTTCACCTTATCCATCGCATGTCGAACTAAGTCCGCCCGACTAATCGAACTTCTCCCACCTCGAACCAGCCTATAGGTGACCTGCACTTCCTCCCGTATAAGGCCTCATAAGGCGCCATCTGAATCCCGGAATGGTAGCTGTTGTTGTAAGCAAACTCCACAAGAGGCAAATGATCCTCCCAGCTACCCCTGAAATCAATAACACAAGCCCGCAAAGATATCCTCGTGTATGCGGATAGTGCGCTCGCCCGTCCGCTTGGCCGAGGATGAACGCCGCATCGAGACTCACCGTGTCCCTAATCCCTTCGGAAGGACCTCCGTAAGTTAGCGAATCGCTCTCTATCTCGATATAATCGACACCGACTCGTGCGCCTCACAATCTCTAATATATAATCGCATAGTCCTCCGCGAGAACGTCGCTCGACCAAGAAAATGGGCTGATTTCGCCACTGTCGACAATCACCCAAATGGAATCATGCTTCCTCCGAGTGGTAGGTAGTCCCGTAATAAAATCCATATTTATCACCTCCCACTTCCAAGTCTAATATTAATATCTCGCAATGCCCACCAAGCTCGTGCTCAATCTTAACTGGCTTGACACCGCACTGTGCCACGAACTCCGCAATGTCCTCTTTGCCATCCCACCAATACACGACCGAGGTCACGATACATTTTAGTCGATCCGGATGAATAGAATAACGAACGGTGTGCCTCCTCGTAATCACGACGGTCTCGTCACATCGGAACACACAACCGCCGAATCTTAGCACCTCATCAGCGCTACCTCAAACAGACTTCTTTCCGAACAGCGCATCTTCGCATCGTACCAAAATCGGATCCTCATATCGCCGCTTCTTCACCTCGACGATGGAAGACTCGCAACCTCTCGAACCCGAATTCCGTCACTAACAGAGTCAACCAAACGAACCCCAAGGCTCGCTAGGCGATGTAACTCTGACCATATCCCTTTTCTCCGTGAACAGCATGGACTACCCATCGACCGCGACTAAGGGCATCCGCAACTACATTAGCCTTCTGGGTGGTACGTAATATCAACATCGTAATCCTTAAGTAGCTCCAACCACCGCTCGCCGCAAGTTCGCCTCCTCTGGTGAAGATGTCCGAGACTCTCGGTCCGTGTAAATGTCCACGTGAACTCCATATAAATAATGTCTCCGCATCTTCAAGGCATGAATCACACCGCCAACTCCAAGTCATGTGTGGATAGTTCTTTCATGCTTCCTAAGCCGCCGAGATGCATAAGCTATAACTCGCCGCGGCCGCATCAAGACGCACTCCAAGCCCGACACCGACGCGCCACAATAAACCACATATCCATCTAAACCTCCGGAAGAGTAAGAATCGGGCGATCGCCAACCTCTCCTTTAGCAATCGGAAACTTTCTCACAAGTATCCGTCCACCGAACATAGCCGCTTTCCAGTCACTTAGTCAAAGGTGCTGAAATAGAAGCAAACTTTTCCACAAACTCCGATAATAGCTCGCAAGGCCCAAAGCCGCGCACTCCGGCCCTAGCTGGTTCAGGCCAAGTCTCGATCGCCTCAATCTTAGTCAGACAACCCGAATACCATCCGCCCGATAACATGCCCTAAGAAAGCCACCAAGCTAACGAACTCGCATTTCGAGAACTTGGCATACAATTGCGGTCTGAGGACTCTAATACCGCCTCAAATGACCAGTATGCTCGCTGCTGCGTGAATACACCAAGATATCATCAATAAACACTATAACGAACATATCCAAGAATGGCTCGAACACCCTATTCATCAAATCCATGAATACCGCTGGGCGTTGTCAACCCGAAAGACATCACCGAACTCATAGTGCCCATACCGGTCCCGAATGCGCTTTGGGATGTCTATCTCTAACTCGCACTGATGATAACTGCATCGCAGTCTATCTTGAAAACACTTTGCACTCGCAACCGGTCGAACAAATCGTCAATCCCGGGAGGATACATTCTTGATAGTAACCTTGCTCACCGTCAGAATCAATACACATACGCAGCTGGCCCCATCCTTCTTCTTTACAAACAACATCGGCGCTTCGAGGAGAAACACTTGGCCTAATAAAGCCTTTCTCCAAAGAAATCTTTGATTGATCCTTCAATTCCTTCAACTCGGCGGTGCCATCCTGTATGGCGGAATAGATATCTACGAGTGTCCGTGCCAAATCGATGCAAAACTCAATCTCCTCTCGGGAGGGATACCCTAAGCTCGTCGGGAATACGCCCGAAACTCTCTAACAACCGAATCGATCAAGGTCCTAGATCTCAAATTTCGAGATCGAATACCCAACCAAATAGTAGATATACCCCGTCCGTACCATCTTCCTAGCCTTGAGGTAAGAAATAAACCTACCCCTCGGCGATGCAGTACTCCCCTTCCACTCGATAACCGACTCACCAGGAAACCGGAACCGAACTAACCTCTCTTCGGTCCACATTGGCATAGCAAGACGCTAGCCAATCCATACCCATAATCACATCAAGTCTGTCATATCCAACTCTATCAAGTCGCCAGAGTCCGACGACCATCTATAGTCACCGGGCAAGCCTTATATACCCGCCGCCTACCACCGAAGCACCTACGCGTAGCCACCTCAAAGGATTCTATGGACTCGCTCTATCCCTATTCTACCAAAGAATATGAGGAGATATATAGGACAAGGTAGAACTCGGATCTATCAAAGCATAAACATCACAAAGAAGAGACCAACAATGTACTGTGACAACATCGTGACGCCCCGTCCCGGGCGGCCGGACATAGCATAAATGCGGTTCGAGGACCTGAATCGAACCCCGCCACGACCCGCCGCGCTGTTGGCCCGTGAACACCCTCGCCCGGCGCCAACCATCAAGATGAAGACCCAAAGAATCGAACTCGCTTACCGAGCCATGGCACTCCCGCCGCTCGACGGACAATCTCTCTTCAAATGGCCTGCCGCCACAAGAGTAACAAGCTCACGGAGGAATACGACACTTCATAATGGCAATCACCACATCGACCACACCGAGGCATAGGGCCTCATCTCGACCGGAACTCGTCCTCCGAAACCCGGCCCTCGAACCCCGCCCCGCTTCCCGAATACTCAGACGTCCGAAGATGGTGGAGGAGCGCCTGACCGGCGTGGTGCAAATGTTCGCCGCTTGGGGTTGTCTACCCTTAAAACTACCAGAGGACCGTTGTCTCCGCCTCTTCGCTGATACTGCCGATCCGTCGGCCCTGCGTTCTCACACCTGTGCATGTGCTCGCATGCGGCAATGTCCATGCCCTACCAAGAGCCACCCCGCAACTCTCGCCAAGTGATCATCGAGTCTCGTGACATAGTGGTGCACCGCCCTCCATGTTCGCTACCAAAGCGGCACATACCTAGCCAATGAATCAAACTCCATGTTGTATTCGGACCGCCCGCCCATTCTGTCTCGGGTCAAAAATCTATCGCCCGAGCCTCCTCATCTGCGGAGGCAAGAAATGGCCAAGTAACGCCTCCGAGAACTCGCCCCAAATACTGGAAGCGCATGCTCCCGAGACAGTTCCATGAATCATACTACCAATCGCAGTTGTCCCGCGGTGATGTGAACCTAGTACCACCGACTCGGTCTCCGAAGCCCCGATCACCCTCATGATCCGCTGAAATTGTCGGATGAACTCCTGAGGATCATCCTCAGGCCTCGACCCATAAAACCTCGGGTGGCTGCAACTCAAAAGTCCTCGCCTCGCTAGCAGCATGTCTTTGAACCACGGCACAATGGAATCGCTGTCTCCAACCTATCTCACGTTCGCCACAATCTCGCTAGCAATCGGCCATCTCTCAGAGCCCATATCCTCTCGCCCCTGGCTGGATCGAGGCTCGGTACCGCGGTCTCGTGAGGCCGCCTGCCGCTCGGACTCTCATGGGGTTGGCGGCGTGGTAGAACTCGCCGTCCAAACACCACATCCGTAAGGATCGGGCTCGTGCCTCAGTGACCCTGCGTTCTACTAGTAGTTCTCCATCCGCCTTGCCCTTCGGGCGCGGTCGCTTGCGTGGAGGCATAATCGATACACACAAAGTTTACGCGAGGAAATTCAACCTATAACACCTCTATTGCACGATCTAGAGTGAAAGAAATGGAAACCAATCCTAAATATCTCGTAGCCTCCTCGATTATAGATGTGGTGCACAACACACCGATAATCAAGACTCTACTAGATACGACTCAGACCCCTTCCGAGGATTAATCGCTCGATACCACTTTTGTCACGACCCGACCCGGTCCGTGGCCTGCCTTGACCCGCACCTCGTGACACAACATCGAGAAAACCAATGGAAATAAACTCAAGGTAAAACAACCATAATAGTATATAAACACCGCCCAAAATGGCTACCCCAAAAGTACATCAAATCGAGCGGATATATCCTTAAACAACCCAAGTTATGACAAGACTACAGGCCTCTAAGAATAAGTAACACTATGACGGATGGGGCCGTCATGCCCCGAATGTACAAAATATCACAACACCGGGAGAACCATACCAAAAGTCGAGCTCAAGAAATGGAGCTCGACACTGAGTAAGAGATCCTAGGAATGAGGATCTACCACCGCTTCCTTTACCTGCAGATGTAACGCACTTCGGCGGGTCGACACAACGCATCAAGTATGTAAACCGAAAATACCGTAGTAATATCACAAGTCAAAGATAAGCCGGAGTCATAGATAAAAATCAATTTCTCAGACCGTGCCTTACTAACAATGAGTAACGAGTATAAAACTTATAGCATAAAAATAGGAGGCTCACGATCAAAACAGGTACCTCGCCTGTAGTATCGTTAAGCAATCCTACTCGACTGCTTTCACCCGCACGGGTCCTGTGGACCCGCATGAGGTCATCCGCCTCGTCATGGGACTATTTCACCCGCATGGGACTATTTCACCCGCATGGATCCTGTGGACCCGCATGAGTACCATCGCCGTACTCGCATGGGACTATTTCACCCGCATGGATCCTGTGGTCCGGATCCGCATGAGTGCAAGCGCCGCACTCGCATCATGGGTAGCAAATCCATGGCATAGATAATAACCCGGGGTTTACCCCGTAATAATACAAATATATAACATAGCTCATCCGGCTATCATACATAACATAAGCACTACCGGCCTATCATATCATACCTAAGCACTACCGGCTTATCATAACATAAGCAAGTTAAGAAATCCCCTAACTTCTTATTAACATTATTAATATATCCTCTCATTTTAGTATCCTAAGGCACTAACATGTCTTTTAATAGAAAATCCGGGAATTCAACCCAAGTACCATGTACTTCTAGCTTTTTAAGAAAAACTCTTTTTATACAAAGATTCCAAGATACTAATCACCATAGTATCAAGTTACGATTTATTTTCTAGACAAGTCACATTTCCTTTTTAGAATTATAATAGACTTCTAAATCAAGTGACTCCATTTCCTTTAAAACCTTAGGCAACCAACGCCTAAAAATCAATTCACCTTTCTTAGTTTCAAATCCTTTACCCGTACTTGTTTTAATTAGAGTAAACCTTTCTTTGTGAACCTTTCAAGTAAACTAATATAACCAACTCCCCATAAAGTCATTATATTAGTGTTATCCCTTTGTCAAAACATTTTCCCTCAAACCAAAGGACTTATACTTTTGAAATGAAACAAGTATCATATACTTTAGAACAAGTGTAGATTTATCAAATCTTGTACGTATACCGTACTACATAGATACAACTATTCATGCTCAAGAGATAGGAAAGCTCTACATACCTCCTTGGTCAATCCGCTTGCTAAGTCCAACTACCGCAAGTAAAATGTCAACCTATAATAACCATAGTGTGTTTATTAACCTCTAATTCCAATGTAGAAATTCCAAATTCAAGTTATCGATTCCTAAGGAAAATTGGGCAGCATTTCTTTTGTTTCTACTCACTTTGCCACCTTTTCAAAGGCCGATTTTTCACATTCAAACGCCTTATTAAGGCCCAACAACCAAACCAACACAAAGGGGATTACACACCTAATCTTGGGTGTGTAAAATTCTGCCCCATAAGTTATAATAGTACACTTAACAATTCTAAGGTGGTTTTTAGGCTACAACATGCTCATAATATTTCTTTAGCCAAATCCTTCATATTCAACCCACATTTCTAGCATGCAATGACTCTAAGAGCATTATTTACCACCATAAGTATTTTCTTCTTAACATGCAACTCTATAAACTAATAATAGAGGAAGAATCATTACCTTAGAGCTTTAGCCAAATTTTATCCAACAATTTGCTAGCCTTTCTACCAAGAATACCACCACCACCACCTTCACAAGCTAGCCACAAGCTTCCTTCTTGTCTTTTAATTTTTCAGATTTTTCTTAAGGCTAGAATCCTCTTGGATTTAGAGAGAAGGAGGAGCTTGAAATATTTAGAGAGAAGGAAGAGGTTTTTCAAAGAGAGAGATGACAAATGACCAAGTCTTTAAGACTTGGTCAATATATGAATGTAAAAATCAGATGGGGAGGGGACACTTGTCCCCCACTCAGGCCCTTTCAAAATAAAAATCTGACTTTTCCTAAGTTTTTCCGCCTGATTTCCCGCCTCGGCGCCGCGGCGCCGCAACTCCTGCGAACCCTCGGATCTTCCGGCGCCGCGGCCCTGCTTCCCGGCGCCGCTGAAACTCAGCCGACCAAGATTTCGGCGCCATGCCCCGACTTCCGGCGGCCTACAATCACCGTCTTGGCGCGCGGCCTCGCCCGGCGCGCTGAGACCTCGACCGCGATCCAGCGAACCACGGGGTATAACACTGTTGATGCAGTCCTGCAATGTCTGGTACGCATAACCTACAATCATACCGTAGCACACCATCAGAGGTCACCTCAAATAAAGCCTTCTCCTTTCGGAGAGCTGCATCTCTATACTGTGCCAGAACAGGATCATCATACTGGCATCTCTTTATCTCTTCTATGATAGAAGACTCAGCAACTCCTCGAACAAGAATACCACTAACTCCAGAATCCGCCAACCGAACTCCAAGACTGGATAACCTGTGAATCTCTCGAACCATCTCTTTCCTGTCCGGTTGTACATCCGACAAACTATCCATGGATCTACGGCTGAGAGCATCTGCCACAATGTTGGCCTTCCCTGGGTGGTATAGAATATCAACATCATAACCTTTCAGAACTCAAGCCACCGCATTTGTCTCAAATTCAGTTCCTTCTGCTTAAAGATGTATTGAAGACTCTTATGATTCGTGTAAATATCAACATGGACACCATACAAGTAATGTCTCCATATCTTCAAAGCATGAATTACCGCTGCTAGCTCTAAATCATGAGTGAGATAATTCTTTTCATGTTTTCTAAGTTGTCGGAAGGCATAAGCTATAACTCTGCCATGCTGCATCAACACACAACCTAACCCGACACCTGAGGCATCACAATAAATCACATACCCGTCTAACCCCTCTGGAAGAGTCATAACTGGGGCTGAAGTCAACTTATCCTTCAATAGCTGAAAATTGTGCTCACAAGCATCGGTCCACTGAAACTTAGCTGCCTTCTGGGTTAGCTTAGTCAATGGTGCTGAGATCGAAGCAAACTTCTCCACAAACCTCTTGTAATACCCTGCTAGTCCTGCAAAGCCGTGTACCTCGCAGTGTAGTGGTGCGGGCCATGTCTTCACTGCCTCAATATTCTGAGTATCCACACGAATACCATCTGCCCCGACAATATGCCCCAAGAATGCCACTGAGGCCAACCAAAACTCACATTTCGAAAATTTGGCATACAACTGTCGGTGCCGGAGGACTCCAAGTATTGTCCTCAAATGGTCTGCGTGCTCCTGCTCTGAGCGAGAATATACCAGGATGTCATCAATGAATACTATAACAAATGTATCCAAAAATGGTTTGAACTCCCGGTTCATTAGGTCCATGAACACTGCTGGAGCATTAGTCAACCCAAATGACATCACCCTGAACTCATAATGCCCGTACCGGGTCCTGAACGCAGTCTTTGGGACATCTGCCTCTCTAACCCGTACCTGATGGTAACCGGATCGCAGATCTACCTTCGAAAAATACTTCGCACCTTGCAACTAATCGAACAAATCATCAATCCGGGGAAGGGGGTACCTATTCTTGATGGTTACCTTGTTCAGCTGCCTATAGTCAATGCGCATCCGCAGCGAACCATCCTTCTTCTTTACAAATAGCATCGGTGCACCCTATGGAGATGCACTAGGCCTAATAAAGCCCTTTTCTAATAGGTCTCTCAACTGTTCCTTCAACTCCTTCAATTCTGCAGGTGCCATTCTATAAGGGGGAATGGATATAGGTTGGGTACCTGGCAATATATCTATACTGAAATCTATCTCCAGCTCTGGAGGAAGACCTGGGAGATCATCTGGGAATACATCCGGAAACTCACTGACTATTGGAACTCACTGAAGGGCCGGTACCTCGGCCTCCGTATCATGCACCCGAACTAAGTGATAAATACACCTCTTTCGAACCATCTTCCTTGCCTTGAGGTATGAAATAAACTTACCCCTCGGCGATGCTATATTCCCTTTCCATTCAATAACCGGTTCGTCTGAAAACTGGAATCGAACTAACTTCTCTCGACAATCAACGTTGGAAAAACAAGAAGCCAACCAATGCATACTCATAATAACGTCGAAGTCGGTCATATCCAACTCTATCAAATCTGCTAAGGTACGACGACTATATATCACCACCGAACAATTCTTATACACACGCCTAGCTATAACCGAATCTCCCACCGGTGTAGCTACCTCAAATGGTTCTATCGACTCAGGTTTTATCCCTATCCTAGTAGAAACAAGAGGGGATATATAGGATAAGGTGGAACCTGGATCAATCAAAGCATACACATCATAGAAAAATACCAATAATGTACCTGTGACAACATCTGGTGACACCTCATGATCGCGTCTACTGGACAGTGCATAAATAAAGTTCAGAGGACCGCTGAATCGAACCTCGCCACGGCCGCCACGCCACCGATGTCCGAGTACCGCCTGACGGGCGATAACTATAGATGACGATGAACCAGCAATAGAACCCGTAGGCTGAGCCATGCCCCCCGCACTATCTCTAGAGGGACATTCTCTCATCACATGGCCCTGACGGCCGCAAGAAAAACAACTCCCCGTGGTAACACAACATACCCCAGAATGATGCCTACCACACTGAGAACACTGAGGCAACGGTGGCCTCCACTGACTAGAACTCTTGTGCATCTGTGATCCTGTCACCCGGGAACCCTGACCTGAATACCCCGTGCGATCATATCGCCTACCAGAAGACTGTGAAGGAGCACTCCGTGTTGGCTGGGAGGAATACCTGGTATGCTGCTGAGGCTGTCCGCCTCGGAAATCACCCGAAAACCCAACTGATCTGGCTCCCTTATGCTGGCTACTAACATGGTCTCTATCCAGTCGTCTCCCTTTATGTCGCTCCTCGATACCCTGCGCAAATGCCTAAATACGAGCAATATCCATGATTGGATGAAGCGCTGTTGTCATGCACTCATCAACAAGATAGTGGTATACCCCTATCACATAACGGTGTACCCTATCTGCCATGTCTGCTACCATAGTAGGTGCGTACCGAGCCAAGGAGTCAAACTCCAGGCTATATTCTCTAACCGTCCTCCCATTCTGCCGTAGTTGTAGAAACCTGTCGACCCTGGCCCGTCTCATCTCTGGAGGCAGAAAGTGGCCAGAGAATGCCCCTGAAAACTCATCCCATACTGCAGGAGGAGCACCCTCACCCCTGTACAACTCCCATGACTCAAACCAGTTGACCGCTATATCGCGCAACCTGTATGAGGCCAGTATAACTGACTCCCTATCTGAGGCCCTGATAACTCTCAACGTCCTCTGTATCTGGCGGATGAACTCATGAGGATCATCATCGAGCCTTGACCCATAAAACTCTTGTGGACTGCAACTCAGAAAGTCTCTAACCCTCAAACTGTCTGCCCTAAGGTTAACTGTCGGCTCCTGCCTGTAAGTCTGCCTCGCTACTATCCTTGCCAATAGTTGGACTGTCTCTCTCAAATCTCCATCATGTGCCTCGCCGGGAATCAAGGCTCGTATCGAGTCTTGATACGGGTGATGTTGCCCCCGAGAGGAGCTCTAGAATCGTGACGAGGCGTAACTCGTCATCGGCCACACTCGTAAGATCGCCATGGGACTCGTAGCTCTCCGCATCGACTAGTGTCCTCATCAGATTTGCCCTTCGCCACCGCGCTTCCTCAGAGGCATAACTGTAAATATAGTAAACTATCAGAAAACGGATCATCCTAATAACACAGCTTTATAGCACGATCTAAGAGATAGAAGAATAGAAACAATCCTAAATGTCCGGCAGCCTCCTGTGTATAGGTATGGTGCACAACATACCCATACACAAGACTCTACTAGACACGGTCTGTAGACATTCCGAGGACTAACCGCTCTGATACCACTTTTGTCACGACCCGACCCGACGGGCCGCGACTACACGTCCTAATTGGACGTCATACTGACCTGTCACTCTTAATCCATTTAATACCGAGATCTATAGAAATTTCGACAGCACAACACTGCTTTTACAATATCTCCCCAAAATGGGCGAGCCGACAAGGCTGCCAAATCAACAACAGAACAACAATCATAACAGGCTAGCCGACTAGGCTGCCACCAACCAACATATGTACACAAAGGAATAGTCAAAATAAGCAAGCCGACAAGGCTGCTACTAGATAACAACAAGTATAACCGGGAACGCCCCAACACAGAGTACAACAACATTACTGTTACACCCCGGAAATTCCAGGACAAGCTTATAAGAACGTACGTAAGGACTCAAAAATGTTGAGATTTGAGACAAATAAGAATTTATCGGAATTTTGGAATTTGTCGAAAAACGAAATATTGCGACGAACGGGAGGGCGACACGTGTCACCCCCCCTTTGTGGTCTTGGACGAAAATGGCATGGATAAAATGGTCATTTGACCATAATTTAAATGTCCAAAGTCTTGCTAAAGCTAGAGCTTGATAAAATTGACTAAGTCAAATGCCACTTGGCTTGATCCTTGTGAAATGCATCCAAATCACCCATTTGTTCTAATCTTGACCCTCCATATATTTATATAAGCTTCCTAGTGCAAGACAAGGTTCTACACTTAGCTAAATTTTCAAGAAAATGGGATGAACATTGAGGAGTGCTCTCGGCCAAGGCTAGGAGGGTTTAAAGGGAAATTTTTTCAATTTTTGTCCAATAATCCCCATACTTTAAACCAAGGTTCCTAAGAGTATTGTAAGGGTATCTCAATAGAAATATCCCGGAGTGGCGTTTTTGTATTAGTCGCAAGGCGGAAACTTAAGGAGTTCTTCAACTTTGAAGTTGGAACTTGAAGATGAGTTCTTCATAAGCTTCTAAGGGTTGCTTGGAATGGTTTGGAACGTCGAAAGGAGGAGCTAAAGTTGCTAAGGATTGACTTGTAATCTTGGATCCTATTTGGGCTAAATGAGGTATAATCTTCGTCTTACTTTTGTAATTGAAGATTCCATATTATTATAAGTTAGAAATGATCATTTGATATGTGGTATGAAGTTTGATAAGTGTTATGGAAATTTGGAAGCTCAAATCCGAAAATGACATGTTGAGTCATTTGAAATTGAATTACAATTTGGCCGTTAACTAGAATCGTCGCATGTTATTTACTGGAAGATTATAGTTGTTATAATCAATTGCTAGGGGTGTTCACCGGTCCAGAACCGGACCGGACCGGAACCGGAATGGACCGGAACCGGAATCCAAAAATTTTCTGGACCGAGGACCGGACCGGAATATTCCGGTCCGGAAAAATTCCGGTCCGGTCCCGGTTTTGGATCGGTTGGACCGATTTTTTTTTTTTTTTTTTTTTTGTTAAATGCAATTTATAAATTATAAATTTTTAAGAATGTGTTTGTTTATCAATTTCATTAAATATGTTTGTTTTTTTTCCTTATCCTTCAATAAACTTTATTTCATTAATATGACTAACTTAAAGAAAATCACCAAATGTACTTGGTTCGTATACGAACTACTGAACTACTCATTAATTAAAGTTACACACCACATTTATATTTTCTATTTTCTATTTGAAATTTGGACATTCTTGAAACTAGGGGTGCACAAAAGGTTAAACCGACCGATCAAGACCAAATTACAGTTACTCGGACCGAATGATTTGCCCCACCCCCCACCACCACCCCCACCCCCGCCAGCCCCCGACAGCCCCCATCCACCTAGTCAGGCCCCCGCCAGCCCGGACGTATTGACATATCTAATATAGGTTGTAAATTGATCAAACTTTATACGGTCATAACTTTGCGCTCGGACGTCCGTTTTACCTAATGTTTTTTTTATTTCGCGTATTTTTTTATACGGGGGCGGCCAAACAGCCTAAGTGGTTTGATTCCGCCGATTTCTCCAAAAACGTCCGTCTTGCCCCTCAATTTCACTTTTCTCCCAAATCGTTACGTTTTTTCCCTTTTCAAATCTAAATATCTCGCGATGTACAATTGATTTCAACGTAAAAATTGCGTGGCACCGCATCCGAGAATGTTAATTTCAGTATTGGAAATTCAATTTTAAAAAAATCGGGCCCCGAACCCCAATTACGTTTTTCTATTTTCAAAGCTAAATATCTCGCGATATACAATAGATTTCAACGTTCCAATTTCCTGATAATGTGTCCGGGAATGTCAATTTCAATATTGGAAATTCAATTTATAAAAAAAATAAAAAAAAATAAATAAATAATAATCCGGTCCATTCCGGTCCGGACCGGAAAATTTCGGTTTTTACCCGGACCGGACCGGAAAACCGGAATCCACCATTTTGACGGACCGAGGACCGGACCGGAATCCACCGGTCCGGTCCATTCCGGTCCGGTTTTCCGGTCCGGTCCTGTTTTGTACACCCCTATCAATTGCGGCCTTATAACATGTTATACTAAACAACTTGGATTGAAAAGAAATTGGAAGAAGAATTGGTATTGTTGTCCCTAATTGCCGAATTGACATTGTAGTTTAGACTAGTTTGATATATATTGTGGGGCGGAATTTTACACGTCTTGTAGGCGTGTAATCCCCTATTGTTAACTACTTTGTTGAGCCTTAAATGTGGCGTGTTTGGTTATTGAATTCGGCCTTGAAAAAGGTGGCAAAGTATGTAGAAACAAAGGAAGTGCTGTCCGATTTTCCGTAGAATTTAGTAACTTTGCACTTGGAATATTCTACGTTTGAAGTAAGAAGTTAATAGACGTACTATGGTCATTATAGGTTGACATACTACGCATTTGACGTATCGACTTAGCAAGTGGATTAAACCAAGAGGTATGTGGAACTTTCTTATCTCTTGAGCATGAATAAGTTGTAAATGTATAGTACTAGATTTAACAAGATTTTGACAATCTAGTCCATTTGATATCCTTGGCTTATTTTAAGAATGTCCAAGTTGGTTGAGTTAGGGAATTAACTCACCTGTTTAAATATTAAGGATATCTTGGTTTTCAAAAGTTAAGAGACTTTAAGTATGTTGAAAGTATTTTTGATACTTGTTTTGTTGGAAACTTTAAGCCTCTTGGTTATAAAGAAGAGTGTAAGTTTCTAAGGTATAAAGCTAGTATAATGGCTTTATGGGAAGTTGGTTATAATAGCTCTATGGAAGGTTAAAAAGAGCGATTTACTCTAAGTAATATAAGTATGATAAATGACTTGAAATAAAGAAAGGCAAATTGATTTAAAGACATCAATTGCTTAAGGTTTTTAAAAGAAAGAAGTCACTTGATTTAGAAGCCTGAAAATGTATTTCTAAAAAGGTATTGTGACTTGTCTAAAAATGTAGTTATGACTTGATACTACGGTTATTAGTATCTTGGAAGTTTTGTATGAAAAAGAGTCATTTTTAAAAAGAGTAGAAGTACGTAGTTGTCACGACCCGAACCCGGGCCCGTGACTGGTGCCTTACCCCGGGCACCCAAGTAGACATACATCAGAGTAATCAGCGGAACATAAAGACAATACATGAAACCAGTGTAATAAGACAGTGAAATAAGAAGACAAAGCAACTAAAAACGGTTACCTTCAGATAAATATAAATAGCAACTTTTTCAACATGAACAGCTTTAATCCTTTTACAAACCCCGCCACAACAAGATTACATGCACTTCTAAGAATGATATGATAACAATGGCGGACAGGCCCCGCCAAACCCCCGAATGTAAACACTTACGACGACAGGGACTATACCATCGATAAGCCTCCGAGAAACGGAGCTTCCTAAACGCCAAATCGTGACTCGAGAGCTAGGATCAACGATCGGTGTACCTCAACTCGCGGCATGAACGCAGCCTCGGGCGAGGTCAAGCATAACAAAACCGAGTATGTGAAATCAAAATACATATCAGAAATGAAATCATAGCATATAAAGCAGAGACATGTATGATAACCAAACTACTGATTACAACAGCAAATATGTCAAGTCGTGACTCACGCCTCAAGTCATCACTCAAATATAACAATGGGTCTCGTGCCCACAACATCAATCATGCCCGTGGAATACCTTCCTCACCGCCGGCATCATGATATAAAAGCACCAAGGAACACACATGAACACCGTGTCCCACTGTGTCATAATAAAATCAGACGGGTAAGTACGAAGGCATAGCCGACTACTAAAACCCACGCATCAACAAGGTCATGAATCAGATATCATAAGATCTGTCTAGACCGTCACATGATCAAAGCCGCCACTTGCCCGCAGATCAATGTACGCGTCTAACCACGAACTCCCGCAGCTCCGCATAGGCCAATCTCATCGGCCCGCATGAGGTATTCCCCGCATCGAGGGTAGCTACTCCCCGGCATCGTCCTGGACTTCGCAGTCCGCATGGCCACATGGACCGCATGCCCATAAAGGACGCACACTAACCTGAACTCTCGTAGCTCCGCATAGCCCCCGGGACTGCATGAGGTATTCTCGAATCATAGTCCATCGACCGCGCTGAGTCTACCCCGCATCGGAGGGCAGCTTAACCCCCGGAATCATCTCAAGAGATGAGTGATGTAAAATACTAACACAACACTTATCGTACAACATAAGCACAACAAAGGAAAACCCCTTTACTCAACATCACAAGATACTAACACACGTAGCATCCTAACATGTTTACTTATCAATCAACAAGAAAGTATTACCAGGCTATCACAAACCAACACAATCAAGTTATACACACAAGGTACTTTCTACTATATGCCAACAAGTTCGGGGTTTTATCCCCAAAGTACTTCATACATTAACTCTTTAAAAGATACGTTACTTTCACAATGTCACACAATACCCGTAGTATAAAAATAGAGTGACTATCCTTTTAAAGTAAATCGATTACTTCTCTTTGTAAAATCAAGTAGCAACATTCTTTTCCAATGATCAAGTTTGCCTAATTTCCAATGTTCAAGTTTCTCATTTTAGAAAGGTTTCGTAGTTCATAGTCTTATTCATTTAAGAATATAATTCTCCTTTAAACTATCTGAGAAACATTAGTATTATATGTGATTAGGATATTCTCGCTTATAACAATCTTATTACAAATGACCATGATCTAGGAAATATCATTTTGTCTCATCTTAGCTTCTATGCATGGAAGTTTCTACGGTTTTAATACTACGTACGTCTTCAAAACATTTTCCTTTATTAACGCTGCAGTGGTTTGTCGATACACATTCTGATGTCCGAAATCAGTAACCATTCTTAAGCCGTTATACCTAACTTCCCATAAAGTTAGTATAACTCTTAAGTTCTCAAAAACCAAGTATTACTTCAAGTTCTCTATTAATCACATAACAAGCCGCTTATAGTTCAAATCGATTACCTTTTAAAACCACAAGTATTTTCTTACCAACATAAAGTCGTTTATAATCGACTTCCCATAAAGCCGTTATAACACTTTATGTTTTAAATCAACTAAATACATTTAGCACATGTACGTCACCGCATACTACATAGTTCACACATATCATGCTAGAAGAGATAAGAAGAGGTTCACATACCTCGCGACGAGTATCGACTAATAGCAAAACGCTCCAAGTACCTCAAACCGTCGGCTACTCCTTAGCCCGGTAGATCGCGCCACACGTAGTACTTCAACCTATAAGGCCACAAGGCGCTTATTAACATTTAGGTCTAACCGTAGAACATTCTACAGAAAATTGAAGATTCCTCCCGCAACAACAGAAATCTCCTCCTCTATCGAGGCCTACCAAGCCAACCAGTGGGTTATACATCTAACCCTAACTGGTAAACTTATACTCCAAGTTACTACTACACAAGTATAGTGTAATACAGCGCTCAGTAATTACAGTTTAGTAGTCTTCTTCGAAATGGTTTCTTATTATTCAGGCGTAAGTCCAAAGACATTGCCGACAACAACGTTCAGTTCTATATATATATAGTATACTTCAACTATATAGTCTAACAATATGTAATTTCCAATTACAACAGAGGAACAAGATAATTACCTCGATAAGCCCATAATTATCCTAGTTAAAGTCGATCCCGGCAATCGTTTAACTCCAACTCCGAGCGCCAACTCATTTAAACCACCCTTAGAAGTTCTAACCAACTTCTACACAATACTCTAACGGACTATGGAGATTTTCCTAGGGTTTCGGTTTTTGTGACGGAAGGGAAGTATAATAGTATTTCTGGGCATTTTTGTATAGGTATAACCTTAGAATACAACAAGGTATACGGCTAAGGTAATTTGGGCATTATAACAATACTTGGAGAGTATTTCTACCAAGATGGTATTATACGAAACAACTAGGCAGTGGTACCCCACGGCTAGCACCCCAGGAGTGGGTGTATACCCTCGGCCTACCCCACTGGGGGGAACTCGCGGCCAAGGGGAGGGGAAGGCTTTTGGACGAGAACCACAAGAAGGGAGAGGGAGGGATTTTAACACTTAGAAGATTTTAGGATGAAGAAAGTCTTCAACATGTGGTGGTATTTATAGCCAACCAATGACCAACCAATGGCCAAGATCTTGCCAAGTGCAAGAAAGTGTAGGCCAAGATCTTGCCAAGTGCCCCTTAACCAACTAACACACAAATATCCTACCAACTAAAGCCATTCCAATCGCCACAATCGAGCTCTCACGTCCGCCAATGGGAGGTGCCAAGTGGCGCCCTCTTGTTGGCCCAACACGCTTCGCCTCTGGAAAAATCCGCAAAAATTAAAAATGACATAGGAAATTCCCTACGAAAGTCGTGAAAACGCTTTCAAAAAACGACTCTAAACGTGTTGTGAACAAAATTAATTCGCCAAGCCTTAGTACAAGTTTCAAATTTTTCTACGCACGCCCCACGCATATACCGAAATACGGTATAACATTCTCCTCCTTAGAAACATTCGTCCCGAATGTTCCTTATAAGTCTCAAAACAAACGCGCCAATATAGTCTTCACTACTATACTTACGAGAACAATCTCGCCACACCGCAGACTGCAGAAATACTTACGCCAAAGTCCACGAGGAAACACCTCTAATCATCACCACAAAACACTCTCACCGGGTCTAAAATATACTTCTTCCACACTTTTCCAAACAAAAGAAATGTTCACATCACTTCTCGCCATACATGCTCGCTTCTTCCCGATACCACTTTTGTCACTTTGCCGCGAGGTTCTAGTGTCACCCGGCGACCCAACAAATGGTACCGGACTACACGCGATCCCCGAGGTCAGCCGTGACACTCGAACTCTTACCACATTTCCGACATCGCTTCGCTTCAAAACTCGGTTACTATCCCTAACGTGGTCATCATTAATCGGGAACACTCGATGGATCTCCGATACTTTCCGAACATAACAATACGAAGACCGGACGCACGCTTCCTAAGTCGGACGGCAAAGCTATCATATAGGCAACCCGCCTATCCTTCACATGAACTCAAAGGCCCAAAGTAACTCCAAGCTAAGTTCCTCTCAGATTCCAAAACTCGTCACACCCACCCCGGTGGTACTTTCAAGAAGACCGACCGCCAACTCGAACTCTAAGCTGCCGCCGATTATCCGTGACGATTTCTCCGAGCCGCTGTAACCTCTTCTAGACAAGCTTTACTCTATCCACAAATTACCGGAACAAGCTCAACCAACTATCCGAATCTTGCCAACGCCGAACCAATCAACCGAACTTACACTTCCGCCCCTACAAGGCGCCACAAAGCGATATCCGAACACCGAAATGGTAGCTTAAACACTTCCTCCACAGAGACAACAATCCCCACGACTACCTCCGAGATACACACATCGCCCGAGGCGAATGCGATTCTCGAGATTCACTGAGTTCTTAACACATGCTTGGCAAAACTTCCAGAACAACAACAATTTCTACCTGGGCTCCATCTGTCATAAGGTGAAGGTAGGCACCCTGCGGCAGCCTTACAACCTTTCGATAACTCAACACACCGAGTAAACGGCCTCCGATCAAGAACACGATGGGTCGCCCATCGACCACCATCGGTCGAACGATCCACGAACTCGCAGACTGGTTAACTAAACTTGGGCCTAACACCTCACAACCCTAACACAAGCGCGACCACCACAACCTGGCCCCACCACCAAACCTACCGCTGGTTGACCCGCAACGTGGCCTCAACCCGACCCGCAACGCGCACAATACTAGCTCCCGATTCTAACAAACTCACAAATCACGCTTCAAAACCTAGCGGTCTTCTTACCTCAACTACCCCTTTCATTCCACACTACCAGGACCTATCCCAAACATAACTCACGTGCACTATGCACTCCGATAAGGGTCAAACATAACACTACACCTTTCTCGAGATGGCCTCACCTCTAAGGTCTCTACGTAAAGCTCTAAGGCTCACACCTTCTATCCCCAAAATCTTACTCTTAAACAACCATGATCTAATCACGACTAACACATCGTTATCGTAACATAGCACTTAAGGTATACTCACCTTATCACACATACCGATCTCTAGAGGGTTAAAGATATATCTATATCATCGCTTCACTCCCTTAGTCGCTCAAATCAAACTCGCCTAGTAGGCGCATAGCAGGGAAGATGACGAACTACCCACCGATCCTCAAGGCTAAGTCCTCATACAAGGACACTCTATCGACATCAGACCCTGACGGTCGTAGGTACAACAAGTACCAACTAAAAGACGACATTCCCGATGACGCGTCACACATCGCGAACACCGAGGAAAATCGAATCCGGCCGGGCCGAACCTACGTAGCCGTGAACCTAAGCTCGAGCTCGACCAACTCCTCGCATACCTAACGCCCCGAACCCCGCGGAGGACCACTCAGACCGGTGGATGCGCATATTCAATCGCCGTGAGGTGACTCGCCTCGAAAGTTACCAAAGGACTCACGCCTCGCCTCTTCGCCGCCCTTCGTTAACCCGCTGATCTCTACGCTTGGCTCGCTGCGCATAAGCCCGCATACGTGCCATGCTCAAGCCTAATCAAGAATTACTCTTGCACAACCTCTCTAGATAGTCATCAAGACCCGTGGTACATCGGTATACTCCGCAGCCACATCCATAGCTAGTAACGGTCGTCTTCTTTGCACTCTATATTCATCGCTCTGGCCGGAATCAAGGTTCAAATATCATGGCCGCAGCTGGGAACCGCCACGCCGTACAAACTCTGGGCTAGTGACGCCGCAAAACTCCCGAATGAAGCACTACCCTAGGTAATGATTGGGCTCGCGCTCGCCACCCTCGAACTCTACTCGCAGCCTCCTTTGCCTTGCCTCCGGCCCGGTTCACGCGGAGGCATAGCGGTAAGGGAAAGAAATACGCCGAGGGTCCAACTTACAACACACTCTAAGGCACGATCTCGAGTGAGAAGAATAGAAACTAATCCTAAAATATCCTATAGCCTCACGATTATTGGTGTCGCACAACACACCGATAATCAAGACTTCATCGATACGGTCAGTAGACACTTTCCGAGGATTAATCGCTCGATACCACTTTTGTCATCAGGCCGGCCGCCGAGGCATTAACCTTCTCAGCGACCTACAAAGTGTACCGCTGCTATGATCCCCGAGGCACGCCCAACGGCCCTTCTCGTGATGTGCCATACGGAGCCACTTGCCGCTCGTTTCGAGTGAGAGGCTCGCCTCTTATACGCCACTCAAGGGCGAGGTCGCATAACAGGTACCGAGTATGTGAAACTGAAAATACATACTGTAAATGAAATCATAGCAGTCATATAAAGCAGGAGACATGTATGATAACCAAACTACAGTTTACAACAAAGCAGTCATGTCAAGTCAGGGACTCACGCCCTCAAGTCATCACTCAAATATAACAATGGGTCTCAGGCCCACAACATCAATCATGCCCGTGGAATACCTTCCTCACTGCCGGCAGTCTATGATATAAAAGCACCAAGGAACACACATGAACACCAGGTCCCACCTGTGTCATAATAAATCTGACGGTAAGTACGAAGGCATAGCCGACTACTAAAAACCTACAAGCACTCAACAAGGTCATGAATCGTATCATAAGATCCGCTTGCAGACCGTCACATGATCAAAGCCGCCACTTGCCCGCAGATCACCGTACGCTGCCTAACCCCGAACTCCCGCAGCCCGCGATAGGCCAATCTCATCGGCCCGCATGAGGTATTCTCGCATCGAGGGTAGCTACTCCGGATCGCCCCGACTTCGCAAATCGCATGGCCATGGACCGCATGCCCATAAAGGACGACACTAACTCGAACTCGTAGCTCCGCGATAGGCCCTCGGGACCGCATGAGGTATTCTCGAATCATAGGTCCATCGACCACCGAAGTCTACCCCGCACGGAGGGCCTAACCCCTAATCATCTCAAGAGATGAGTGATGTAAAATACTAACACAACGACTTATCGTTAAGCAACATAAGCACAACAAAGGAAACCCTTTACTCAACATCACAAGATACTAACACACGTAGCATCCTAACATGTTTACTTATCAATCAACAAGAAAGTATTACTGTGCTATCACAAACCAACACAATCAAGTTATACACACAAGGTACTTTCTACTATATGCCAACAAGTTCGGGTTTTATCCCCAAAGTACTTCATACATTAACTCTTTAAAAGATACGTTACTTTCACAATGTCACACAATACGTAGTATAAAAATAGAGTGACTATCCTTTAAAGTAAATCGATTACTTCTTTGTAAAATCAAGTAGCAACATTCTTTCCAATGATCAAGTTTGCCTAATTTCCAATGTTCAAGTTTCTCATTTTAGAAAGGTTTCAGAGTTCATAGTCTTATTCATTTAAGAATATAATTCTCCTTTAAACTATCCGAGAAACATAAGTCTTATATGTGAGTAGGATATTCTCGCTTATAACAATCTTATTACAAAGAAATGATCTAGGAAATATCATTTTGTCTCATCTTAGCTTCTATGCAGATGGAAGTTTCACCGGTTTTAATAATACTTACTTATTCAAAACATTTTCCTTTATTAACGCCGCAGTGGTTTGTCGATACACATTCGATTTCCAAATCAAGAAACATTCTTAAGCCGCTATACCTAACTTCCCATAAAGTTAGTATAACTCTTAAGTTCTCAAAACCAAGTATTACTTCAAGTTCTCTATTAATCACATAACAAGCCGCTTATAGTTCAAATCGATTACCTTTTAAAACCACAAGTATTTTCTTACCAACATAAAGTCGTTTATAACCGACTTCCCATAAAGCCGTTATAACACTTTATGTTTTAAATCAACTAAATACATTTAGCACACGTACGCTCACCGCACTACATAGTTCACACATATCATGCTAGAAGAGATAGGAAGAGGTTCACATACCTCGCGACGAGTATCGACTAATAGCAAAACGCTCCAAGTACCTTCAAACCGTCGGCTACTCCTTAGCCCTAGATCGCGCCACACGTAGTACTTCAACCTATAAGGCCACAAGGCGCTTATTAACATTTAGGTCAACCGTAGAACATTCTACGTAAAATTCGCAAAGACTCTCCCGCAACAACAGAAATCTCCTCCTCTATCGAGGCCGCTACCAAGCCAACCAGTGGGTTATACATCTAACCCTAACTGGTACAATTCTACTCCACTGCACTACTACACAAGTCACTGTAATGTCTAAGTAAAAACAGCTTTAGTACTCTTCTTCTAAAAGGTTTCTTATTATTCAGCTTAAGTCCAAAGACATCACGACAACAACGTTCATTCTATATATATATATAGTATACTTCAACTATATAGTCTAACAATATGTAATTTCCAATTACAACAGAGGAACAAGATAATTACCTCGATAAGCCCATAATTATCCTAGTTAAAGTCGATCCGGGGCAATCGTTTAACTCCAACTCCGAGCGCCCAACTCGCTCTAAACCACCCTTAGAAGTTCTAACCAACTTCTACACAATACTCTAACTGACTATGGAGATTTTCCTAGGGTTTCGGTTTTTGTGACTAAGGAAGTATAATAGTATTTCCGGGCATTTTTGTATAGGTATAACCTTAGAATACAACAAGGTATACGGCTAAGGTAATTTGGGCATTATAACAATACTTTGAGAGTATTTCTACCAAGAGGGGGTATTATACGAAAACAACTAGCAGTGGTACCCCACGGCTAGCACCCCAAGGAGGGGTGGGTGTATACCCCTCGGCCTACCCCACTAGGGGGGAACTCTCGGCCAAGGGGGAGGAAGGCTTTGACGAGAACCACAAGAAGGGAGAGGAGGGATTTTAACACTTAGAAGATTTTAGGATGAAGAAAGTCTTCAACATAGGGTGGTATTTATAAAGCCAACCAATGACCAACCAATGGCCAAGATCTTGCCAAGTGCAAGGCAAGTGTAGGCCAAGATCTTGCCAAGTGCCCTTAACCAACTAACACACAAATATCCTCCCAACTAACGCCATTCCAATCGTCCACAATCGAGCTCTCACGTCCGCTAATGGGAGGTGCCAAGTGGCGCCTCTCTTGTTGGCCCAACACGCTTTCGCCTCTGGAAAAATCCGCAAAAATTAAAAATGACATAGCCGAAATTCCCTACGAAAGTCGTGGAAAACGCTTCGTTAAAAACGACTCTAAACGGGTGTTGTGAACAAAATTAATTCGGCCAAGCCTTAGTACAAGTTTCAAATTTTTCTACGTACGTCCTTACGTACATACTCTGGAAATACGGGGTATAACAGTAGTACTTTGGGTTAGATTCCCGGATTTTTATAATGACATGTTAGTGCCTTAAGTAAACTAAAATGAGAGTGTACATATATAAGACTAATAAGAAGTTAGGGGATTTCTTAACTTGCTTATGTTATGAATGATAAGCCGATAGTGCTTATGTTATGTATGGTAAGCCGGTAGTGCTTATGTTATGTATGATAGCCGGTTTGTGCTAGTGATATATTATTCATTACGGTCATTCCCTGCTTTGTGGCATTTGCATATTCCGTGGATTTGCTACCCATGACGCGAGAATACCTCACGCGGTCCGGAAAGGGCTTATGCGGGTGAAATAGTCCCACGCGGACCACCCTACGCGAAATACCTCACGCGGTCTACACGACTATGCGGGTGAAATAGTCTCACGCGAGACGGATGACCTCACGCGGATCCACAGACCTACGCGGTGAAATAGTCCTGTGAGTAGGATTGCTTAATGATACTACGCGAGGAGGACTGTTTAGATATTAATCACCGGCCGTAAGTTAATAACATCCGCTGTTTCTTATGATGCAACTGCTCATATGTGTGCACAATTTTGTTGTGAAGTGATAAATCTGATGCTTTTTTCAATGTAACTATCCAATAACATTTGTGCGAAAATTTCTTTATTCTCAATTATGCATAGTTAGTTATCCACCTGGAAATAATGAATGCTTCTGTAAATGCCATATTTGGTTTTGTGGCTGAAAAATCTGAAGTTTCAGATATGGGACTGTCTTCAGCCACTGCACAACTATTACAACTTTTGTCTCTTTTACCTGTAAGGATATTGCCAGTAATTATCCTTCTTTATCACAACTGAGTGTTGCAAGGATAGATCTTCCCCGGAATAGCATTTGTTTTCGAAGTTTTTACCTTCTATATCACTTGGCCCAAGCTTATAACCAAAATGAGCCTATTTTCAGACCTTACCCTATTTGGCCCATTTTGTAAACATTTTGACACATATAGGAAAATTGATTCACAAGTCATACCCAAGAAAGGAAGTTTCAAGTATCCTGGGTCTGTAATACAAGGAAACGGGAAAATTGCGATGATATCACACATCGTATTGGAGAACTGCGGGTGAAATAGAGGCTTGCGTCCGTGGTACCGTGCGATAAGAATGTGTCACCAAGACAACGATAAGTTCGTAGAGTTGTTGTTAGACCTACATTGTTATATGAGGCAGAGTGATGTCTAGTAAAAAATGCTCACGTTCAGAAGATGAAGGTTTTGGAGATGAGGATGCTCAGATGGATATGTGGGCATACTAGGAAGATAACATTAGGAACGAAGTTATACAGAACAAGGTGCGAGTGACCTCCGTGGCAGACAAGATCAGGGAAGCGAGGCTGAGATGATTCAGACATGTGAAGAAGAGCATCAGAGATGCACTAGTAAGAAGGTGTGAGGGGTTGACATATTTTAGGAGAGGTAGAGGTAGGCCGAAGAAGAAATGGTGATTAGACAGGACATGACACATCTTCAGAGGACATGACCAAAGTCAAAGATTAGGATACAAGGATCGTAGGTAGTTGAATGTGGCTGTTCTTTAATAGTATTAGTTAGTAGTTGCGTAATATCTTAAAGTTTTACTAGTACCCGTTGCTTCCTTTGCTTTGTTCATCTTACTATTTTGCTATCGTTATTTTCTTTTCAACCCTGCTTTGATTTCACTCCTTTTGAGCCGAGGGTCTATCGGGAAAAACCTCTCTACCTCACAAAGGTAGGGATAAGGTTTGCGTACACCCTACCCTCCCACAAAAAGTATGTTGTTATAGGAAAATGCAATAATTCCTTAGTTTGTGACTATGATTTTGCATTTTTTGATGCTTAGAAACTGATTGAGAATGATGTTCATCTTTATTATACATATTTAAACATTGTTGGGTGAATTAAAATGAAAAATTAAAAACTCTATTGTTAGGTTTTTTAAAAGCTTGAAAACTCACAAATAAGTTTTTTGATTTATTGAATTTTTTGACATAGTAATGATTGAGGTTCGTTGGGGATGCCATTTTAAAGTTGTGGCTAAAATTTGAAGCTATCCGATGAAGATTGAGCTCTTTGGTGATGTTTTTGACCCATTTCTTATGGAGTTTGGTTGGTTGAAGTTTGACGGAGACGAGACCTTTTTTTGTATAATATTGTATAATTTTATATAACGTAAAAATGTGTATAAAAGCCTCTTATACAATTTTATACAAGTTTGATACATTGTTTACAGTAAGTGTATAATATTGTCTACCGTGTGTAAACACTTGTGCGAAAAAGAAAGTTGGCTATGCGGGTGTAAACTCAAAGTATAGCTACGTCGGTGCAATGTGTTGTGTTGGTCTGTATATTGTTGAACAATTCCCTTTGTTTATTTACTTAAGAAAGTTATGCTTTTGTAAAATTAAGCACCATCACTTTTCAAGGCTTTTGAGCTTGGAGATGGTATTCTTGGAGTATTGTTTTTTTTGGGTATAATCTTACAACTTTTTTCTGAGTTGTTTGGGTGTAATCTGGAGCATGATTTTACCTTGTATTTTCTGGATTGTTTGGACTGAAAGGAATCACAGGTGCATTTTGATGGAATATTAGCTTTGTAGACTTCATCAGCTCCCTAGATTAGGCATATGTTCTGATCCTTTTTTGCGGTCTTCATCCTTTGTAACTAATGCATCTTCTTGATGCCATTAATTAAACTATTTGCTTCATAAAAAAAATCTTTTAACATTTTTCCATAACCATGTTAAATTACTCCACGTGGTTAGCTTATCTATTATGGTTTTACCTTTTCAGGTTGCCGACTTGGATGATATATTATCTGAAAGAGGCGCATGTGGGGTTGGTTTTATCGCTAATTTGGACAATAAAGCGTCCGACGGATCGCCGAGACGCTTGTAGCTCTTGGCTGCATGGAACATCGTGGAGGTTGTGGAGCTGACAATGATTCTGGTGATGGTTCTGGATTGATGACTTCGATTCCTTGGGATCTTTTCAATGATTGGGCTGAGAAAGAAGGGATTGCAGTCTTTGACAAGCTTCTTTTCAATGATTGGGCTGAGAAAGAAGGGATTTCAGTCTTTGACAAGCTTCATACCGGCGTCGGAATGATTTTTCTTCCTAAGGATTGTAACCAGATGAATGAAGCCAAGAAAGGTCAGTCTTTAAAATATAACTTAAGAGGATCTGCTACCACATACTTGCCATTATAACATAGTAACCTATACTCGTTACTTGGTTATTGAGAATTCTTGTTATATCAATATAGAGCCTCTCTGTCTTTTATCCATGATTAACTTTCTCAATTTGTGTCTTTGCCTCCTTGTAGTGTGGAAAGGTTGAAACCTCTATATGTGATTTTAGAACCACACATCGTACTTCCTCACTTTAGATTAGGCCGCCAATGGCGGCCTGCCCACCTGGGTCGGGTCATGAGCGACGGCTGGCGTGGGAAAATGGGCTGGGTCGAGCAAGGCCCGGGAGTCGGGCCTGACGGACCATACCGTGTCTCCGCCCCGGCCCCGCTAAGTGGGCCTGACGGACTGGTCATGGTTTTGTTTTTTTTTTTTTTTAATTTTTTCACTAAATTAAAAATACTAAATTACTAAGTACTAACAGAGTAACAAAGTAACATTAACATATACTTGTCATATAGTCATAATGTCATATACAAATACTATAATATTATAGACTTATAGTATTATAATTTATAATTATAGTATTATAGTATTATACTCATATATATAATATATTTATAAAGTATAAAGTATAAACTATAAAGTATAAAGTTATAAACTAAATAATTAAACAAAGACAAAATAGTGTAAAAACATCTCAAGGTTGTTTTGTGCTCTTATATTATTAATTTCATTGAAATATCAAATATACAAGATTCAAAATTACATCAGAATGTATCGTTGTTGAAAACAATTGCAAAAGAGTGAAAGACATAGAAAAATTTAAAAATTGCAATGAAATAAATTACCAATTTGAAAATATTTTTCTAATTTCTTTATAATTTCGTGGTTCTTCGGTTGGAATTGGTATATCTTGATCAAATTGGTCCACGTCGCTACTCATGCCTTCAGATAAAATGTCGTTGTAATTGTCGTCATCTTCTTCGTTAATCTCTGGTTGACCGCACCTCCTTCGCTCCACTCGTATCCAATCTCGAATAGTACCGCCATCTCCAAGCCGCTCGCTAATGAGTGTGCAGGTTTCCTATTTGAAATCTGCTCAGAAAAGCGCTTTCAGCGATTGACGACGCCAATGTTCAAAATATCTCGCCATCATTGAAAGTGTCGAAATGTCTTCTCATTCGCTCCAATATTTCAAAGAAGTCTTCCTTTCCTTCTTCATTGATAATCGCTGGTAAGGTAAATTACCCCGCAAAACAAAAACATCGAACTCACTAATTTGGTTAGCATCGCACACCGCACATTCTATTTACGAGGCTTTCAATAGAATTAATACTAGCCCAGCCACGTAAAACTACCGGTCTTTTTTAGGTTGTGTTGAAGAAGAAGATGGTACAAAAGTCGGTTGGTTACTAGCACTTTCACGGGTAATGCCGATATACTTTTTGCATTCATCTTCTACGCTATTCAACACTTCTTCTAGCGTTAGTTCAATAGGTGGCTCAACATTTAAATTTTTGGGAGTCGAGGTGGTAGTACGTCCATACAGGTATAAATATTTTGAATAAGACTTTTACAACCTCTACTTTAATAGTGGGTTTAATACAAGACCAATAATATAAATAGGAATAGGAATAAAATATTTCTTTAATTTCATAAACATTTTTTAATAATAGCAGATAAGGTGTTTTTTCATATATTCTTTAAGAAGTAAAAATATTATAGCTATATAAAACAACATAGTTGAAATAGTAGGATAATATAAAGTAGAAAATTCTTTTGTTGCTCGTTGAAAATTTTCTAAAAATACAATAAGTTCTCTAATTTTCTCCCAATCAAGATTCCACAATCATATCATTTGGATTTTGATTACGGCGTTAAAAATAAAGTAATAGATTTTCTATAGTCATAAGCAACAACTAGTTGGTCATATAAAGAATTCCACCTAGTTGGTACTTCTTCTGAATTTTTCGTAAGATAGTCCACAATCGTGACAAGTTTTTATATTCTTTTCTCTGTTGAATTCTATTATTTTTAAAAATAAAGTGTATAGCAAATTGTATTTTTCAAGAATATCTTGAAAAGTGAAAGACCATCCTTTACAACTAAGTTATAAATATGGCACACACATTTGATATGAAAATATTTTGGAAAAGATGAGTTAAAACATCTCTTAAAATACTAATAGCGTAATTGTTAGAAGATGCATTATCTAATGTAATACTCATAACTTTATCTGCTATTCCGTAATAATCACTGCATCAATAAATATTTTCGTAAATAAACTCACCATTATGCCTACTATCTAGATATCTATATGCTAAAATACGTTTTGCATAGACCATTTATAATCTATCCAATGACAAAGTTACCGTTAAATAATCACGGTCATTAGTACTACGACCTATATCGGTTAAAGCGACTTTGCAATTTAAATGATATAATGCATAACGAAATATCATTGATATTCATGCAAATTTAAATACATCTCTTTAACAATTGATCTAGGAAAACCTTTATAAGCGAGGATTATACATATCTCTAATATAATGAATAAAACCGGAGATTCAGAAATGAAAAGGCAAACCTCCACAAAGAACTAATTTTGCAAGGCTTCCTATCTTTATGTTTATCGTATTTAGTGGCCTACAACTCCCCTCCATAGGTTAATTTGACCAGATTTCTCCGACGAGTATGTGAACTTTGTCCCGATTGAGAGGACGCCTTATCACCTTCTTTTTCAATCATGTATCGAGCATGCAAGGCTTTGTGTTTTGCACAGTGTGTCTTCCTAAACCCCGTCCCCACCACGACCTTGTCCAGCTTTTAAAAGAATAAACATTTTTACAAGTTTTACATACATCTACTTGATTCGCACGCCCTCACAAAATATTTCCATACAACCGATTTTAATGGTCGCTTTACCTGACTCGCCTCATAAGAGTGGATAGGAGACATTTCACTAGTGGGTGTATCATCATCTTCATTAGAGTGTATCATCAACTAGAGTGTCATCTAAATTAAAATCTTCTTCAATTTCGTGATAATCATTTGTGTCAAGATCATATGGTATTTCAGAAACATTTCAGATCTATAAAATCATCTTGTCTAGGAATAGTGAACATGAATACTAGAAGAAGCACTTGCCCTTGTTACCACCCCTACTAGAAGTTCCCACTTACCCTTACCCAACACGCCTCTTAGTCCTTTCATTTTAATTATGCTAATAAATAGTTAAAGATAATGAAATTAAATGTGCTAAATGAAATAAAGACAAAATAATAATTTAATGAGAGAACGATCAGACCAAACGCGACGTAGAGTCGACGTGTAATCGAGAGGTTGAAAATTGAAACTTTGCTCGATAGATAATCCTCAAACTAGTTGTCAACTTCACTCCCAATTCTCAAATTAATAAATAGATCAATATGTAGACAATGTCAGATAGAGATTGATTGATAATTGATTGAGAGATTAGAGAGTAGAAAGATTTGTGAAAATAATAAGAAGATGAATGAAGTATTTATAGTTGAAAAATTGGGTTAAAGTGTAAATATAATAACTTAGGGTTAAAAATAAATATAAAGCAGTGGGTTGGAGGGGAGGTTTAAATGGCCGTTGTTCAACGGCCAAAATGTAAAATGGCCGCTGACAACGACTATTTTCTCGCAGCGGTCGAATCATGGTCGGGGCTGGGGCGGGATCGGGGCGGGATCGAGCGGATCGGCTCGGCGGGGTCGTCGCGACCATACCGCCCCGCCTTGCCGAGCCCCGATCCCGCTTTTTTTTTTTTTATAGCGGGATCGGCCGGACCGACGGTCGGTCGTCGCCCACTGACCAGTCCTACTTTAGATAGTTAAGTTGGTCTTTGTTATCATTTACATTTTTACCAAATGAGGCTTGCTTTCCATGTAGAAGAATTCAAAGCAGCTAAAATAGTTATTGAATGTAATGTCAATAACATCATATTCAATTTGGGCAAATAGTCAAATTTGCTCCTGAACTTAGAAATAGTCTAACTTTTCCTTCCATTAATAGTTGGGATCATCCGTGTCCTTGCCGTTACAAGATTGGGCTAAATATGCCTTTATTTACTAATGACAGAAGCTTTGAGACTATTATGTCTCTAATTATCCTGCACGTGTCCCCCAATTAAACATAAAACCATTTACCCCCTCTCCTCCTTTATTTACTGGAACAGTCGTGTAACAAAACCTTAAAAGTCATGTCTTGGTCAGAGCCACCACGTGAGGCCACACTCAGGGAAAAACTTTTAGCTAACCTAGATGAGTCATCCCCTCTACAATGTGTTAAGTATTTTTAATAGTGTATAAGTTGGTAATATGTATGATATGGAGTTGACAGATCGTGATAACTCATGAAATTATAAGCATGATGAGTGTTGTGTGATTATAATACCTTTTCAAGGAGCAACATAAAGACAACTTCATTTGAGTAAGTGCTCGACTGAAGCAGGGGATATCGTTGAGTAGGCAATGAGACACTTCACTTGACAAACTTTGTGTACCGGTATGAACAAAAACATCAACAGGATTAGTTAGCAGAGGTTTTGGTCAAGGTTCTCTAGCTCTAGAGTAGACTTGAAGAGGAATAGGAGGATTTAGAGTCGAAAGAGTTATCGTAGCGATGATTATTTGATATAAATTAATTCTTTGATGAACCACACTTTAAAATTTAGCGGTGATGACAATTGGCAGTGATAATTGTAAGGTGGTTATTATGGTTAGTGGTGTAAAATGATGGTGGTTGTTGTGCAGTGGTGGCCGGTGCGGTGTTGGCAATGGTGGTTGTGCAGTAGAGGTTAGTGATGAAGGTAGTTGGTGATGGAGGCTAGTGGTCCGTGGTGGAGGTGGTTGGTTGGAAGTAGTTGGTTGTGGTGACTTATCGTGGAGGTGGGTTGATTGTGGTGGTGACAAATGGTGGAGGTGGTTGGTCGTGGAAGTAATTGGTGGTGGTGGTGGCTGATTGCAGAGGTAGTTGGTTGTGGTGTTGTGTGGTAAAGGTTGGTGGGAGAGGTGGTGTTAATGGTGACAGGTTGTAGAGATGGCTGGTGGGGGTAGTTGGTGGTTGGCTGCGGTAACATATATAATGGGGGTAAATATTACACTCATAAAAATCTTTAAGTTAGCATCTTAATGAGTTAAGAATGTATAAGATTTCAATGATCCTTATATAAAAAACAGGGTTTCAATGATCCTTATCAAAAAAGAAGGTTCCAATGAACCTATTAAGAGCTAAGTGTTGTGAAAGAAAATAAAAACAAAAGGTGGGGCCTTATTATTCCTAAGGGGGTCTAGAAGGATATTGGAAGTTGGCTGACAACTTGAGCTATCTAGCCATGACCTTTTGGTTAGAGATTTGGTACTCATTGCGATATAATGGTTCGTATTTTCGATACATTAGAATTGCTTTACGAAAAGGATTACTTAACAAAGATCTTTGACATGAACAAATTGTTGGATATACAGATGCAAATTGGGCAAGGTAATTCAATATATGTTTTAATGCTGGATATTGTGTTCTAGTTGGAGTAACTTGATGTCTTGGAAGAGCAAAACAAAGTGTGATTGCTAGTCTATTACAAAAGTAGAATTTTGACCATGACAACGGCAACTTGTGAGAACTCGGAGTGGTGGGGGGTTGAGGCAGTGGAGGGCTATGTTGCTGTATACCTCTTTTATATGGATATTTCCTATTTACTTTTTAAACAACGAAAATGGTGAAAAGATCAAGGATGGGTTAGAATGTACAACAATGATAACAACAAATACACCTTAATGCAAAACTGGATTGTGCTCTATGAATCCTTAATTCTATTTTGCCACATCAGAACCATGACATTCCAATATTCAATAGTTTGTTTCTTAGGATAAGTTAAGGGTTATCTACCACTAGAAGACTTCAAATTCTCAAGCTTATCTCATATGGGATAAATTGACATAATATGCAATATACAAAAACCAGAGATTCTCTACATGAATACGGAAAACAGATAAACTATGAAATTAAAAATCCGAACTCCTCTATGTTGAATGAAATTCCTGTAATATCTACTTTTATCTTGTGTGTTAAAAAATTCTCTTTTGCGATTACCGTCTCGAGTTATTATCTGCTGCACTGCATAAAAGAGAGCAAAGATGATGGATGGAACTAGAATATGCAGTTTTGAATATTGATTCAATTCTCTTTCTGCAAATGTGTTGAAGACTGCAAGTATTACTTTCCATTATGTATGCGTTAGAGGTTTCTCGAGATTGCACTAGTTTTACAATTGATGGTTTTGTGGCTCTCAAAACTGTTATCTGAGGTATCTCAAGATTGTGCAAGTGATTGATAATTTTGTGGCTCTCAAAATTGTATATTTTCCTATAAGCTTTTCTGCACCCATACCTCGTACTTGTTTTACCTCTTATGAGGTCCTCTCTTGAAGGATTATGGTTGTTGTATTTTTTCTAATTTGTTTAATATATTGTAGTTATTTCCAATACCTTGAACAACGAGGGTCTTGAGGTGCTTGGATGGAGATCGGTTCCAGTAGATCCTTCTGTAGTTGGATATTATGCAAAAGAGACAATGCCCAACATACAACAGGTTTTTGTTCGAGTTGTTAAAGAGGAAAATGTTGATGATATTGAAAGAGAACTCTATATCTGTAGAAAACTCATTGAGAGGGCTGTGAACTCAGAGATTTGGGGAAATGAACTTTATTTCTGTTCATTGTCCAATCAAACCATAGTTTACAAGGGAATGCTTCGTTCTGAAGTCCTTGGGAGGTTCTATTATGACTTACAAAGTGAGCTCTATACATCTCCTCTTGCTATTTATCATCGTAGATTCAGTACAAACACCAGTCCCAGGTGGCCTCTTGCTCAGCCAATGAGGTTTCTGGGTCATAATGGGAAGATCAATACTATACAGGTAATTATAGGTGCCAGTAACATTTTCTTTGGGTTGCTGAATACTTGTATTTATATGTTATTTTGACATCCACAACCATATGCAGGGAAACTTGAATTGGATGCAATCCAGAGAGGCTTCATTAAAGTCAACTGTTTGGAGTGGCCGTGAGGATGAAATCCGTCCTTTTGGCAACCCAAAGGCATCTGATTCTGCAAATTTAGATAGTGCTGCTGAAGTATGGATCACTGTTTTTTTTATCACTACATCTTTAGTTATCTAGTCTTAGTTATTATTGAAAGCATAGTACTATTTTTCCCACCACGAGGAACTGTTTGACCTTTAATGTTCAGTAAGATGGTTTCCTTAGGATACTTGTGTTGACTTTAAATTGCTTCTGGGTGAGTTTATCTTAACATTTCTTCCAACATCTTATGCTACTTATTATTGGTTATAAAAAAAAACATCTTATGCTACTTATCATTTTTTTTGTCACAGATGTTATAACTTGTTTCATGTAGACTTTTAAACATGAGCTGTTTGTTGTTAGTCCTTTTTCCTTGCCGCTTTGTTTTCTCTCTTTTATAGATATATAAATAGATTTTTTCATCTTCTAACCCTTTTTTGGGATCAGTTACTCATAAGAAGTGGCCGGGCTCCCGAGGAAGCACTGATGATTCTTGTCCCAGAAGCATATCAGAATCATCCAACATTGACTATTAAATATCCAGAGGTTATCCATGTTGGCATTTAATCTGAATTAGATTCTCGTGAAGTTCTGTGCTTACAAATATTAGACGGGCTCTTGTGGGGGTCAATCTTGTTTTATATGCTAACACAGTAGATACTCTCTTTGTTGCCTTGTCAAAATTTTACTTCTAAAGCTGTTTCCTTAACCATTGTTTTTTATCTTCTGAATTGCAACTAAATAACTAATATATGTAATGCATGAGATGGTTATTAGAACGTTACCTTTAAAAACCACTTTTTCATGACTGAATATTTGACCACTGTAGGTTCTTGATTTTTATAATTACTACAAGGGTCAGATGGAAGCTTGGGATGGGCCAGCCTTACTCTTATTCAGGTTATCTTCTGAATGCCACTTCTATTTCAACTTGATTTGTTTTCTAGATGCAGTGCTGTAATATTATCTCATAGGATTATGTACTCAACTAGTGATATGTATTTTATTAAAAACAAAACAGAGTCTCAAGAGGTTGGCCTAGTGGTTGAGGCATGGCAGTAACAACCTGGAGATACTACTTCCAAATTCCTGCCACAATGCTTGGTGTGAGCCTGTCTCCTCCAGCTTTGGTGTTCAGGATAATCTATACAATATGTGCTTGTCGGCTAGGTAGGTTTGGACTGTAGATTAGTCAAGGTAACATGCACATTGGAGTCCAGACACAACCGATAAAAAAACAAAATTAATGTGAACACTCTTATCCATTTAGTGTGTTTACTGTTGATCGTGCAAAGGCTTATGCGTTTATCTACTGTGCATTTTCTTGACTGTCTATTATCTTGAAATCTCCAACAGTTGGACTGTAGATTAGTCGAGGTAAGTGCAATTAACATGATTTTATAAGACTTTTATTTGTACTTTTCCTAGCGTAATTATAGGATAAGAATATTTCTTATTGTAATTGGTTGTCTTTCCTTAATTAGTTAGGATTCACTTATATAAATATCCCTTTTTTTATCAAGTAAAAGATTTCTTTAATGTTAACAAGGCCAACTTGGCCGTATACAAGTGGTATACCAAAAAAAGAGAAACCTACTTTTATTGTTGTATATTTTTGTTTAACTTCCTTTACTCCAATCAAAATATAATTTGGATTTGATATTTTTGGTCAAAAGAAAGTGAGATCTCTTGATTTGAGAACATCATGGTCTCATGAGATAAGAGAAACGGGATTGAGTGCATAAAAGACATTCCCACTTGGTTCTTTCTTTCATTGTCCGATATTTTTCTAGAGCTTTATTTTGTTCCAATCAAAAGGTCATTTGGATTTGAGAGTTTTGGTCACAAGAAAGTGAAAGCTGATGGTTTGAGGAATAGAATGGTCTCTTAAGAAATACGAAAAATTTGAGAAAGAATGAGAGATTGTGTGAAGACGAACGTGTTAAACCTGGTTCCTCTTTTATAATTATCATAAATACAATTACATTTCTCAATTTGGCACAATCATTTACACTTATAACTACGGACCTACAAACGGCTATTTTCTTCAAGTCTCCCTTTCATAGAGAAAAATGGAGTTCATATCCTAATATTGTGAAGTCAAGCATGGAATGGTCTTTTAGTAAGACAAGATGTCATTTTGTTTTCCACCTCTCTTGTTCTTTGTGTCAAACACTTCTATGTGGTTGAGATCTACTTGCTCTGGATAGATGTGAGGGATCATCATTCCTTACCGATGTGAAATTTGAAGTTCCTCTCGGTACCCATGTGATCTCGTTCATTAGGTATGAAATGGTTAGTGATGTCACCATTGTTTGATTCCATACATTAGGCCTTCTTATTCCTGTTAGCGATTTTCTCTTCAACATTTTCTGCTTAATTTTGATTTAGCTCTGTCCGTATAGATTCTGGAAAGCAAATGCTCTGTTTGGTGATGTATCGGTCTCCTTGGAAACTGTTAGAATAGGAATATGATTTCATATATAGTATCCTACTAGGAAAAGGATTGTAATGGAGTGTCTATAAATAGAGTTCAGTGTAATCATGTAGATACAACAATTCAATAATATATTCTCCCATAATTTCTCACATGGTATCAAAGTTTCTACAATCTTGGTAGAGAATCAAAGAGCTTCCGCTGCCGGCGGGCGACACTAGAAAATGTGTCGTCCGTCTAGCCAAAGATAATGGTAGAGTGAAGATTGTAGAGAACTTTCAGATATTTATAAATAAAATATTCTCCTTCAGATAATAGAGTATTATTACCGGAACAAAAAAATCGACGTGAACAGTACTGCGTAAACAATGCCGTGTGGCCAGTGTTTTCCGGCGTGAACAGTTACTGGATTTCGATCATCATAATTAGGATTTATGTGATTCCAGGCTATTTCAGGTCATTCCTTTAAAAATTATTTTTATTGCTAGCATCACACAGAGATTCCGAGCTGACCCATGCCACTTTTTTCGAGGTTCACCAACTTTTCCGGAATAATTTCTTGTCCGTAGGGTCGTACCATCATTCTGATCCTACTCACAAAATACCATCACAATCCTGTGCTTCAATTCCAGCGACTGTTTTGCGTCTCCTAGGGTCGTGCAATCATTCCGATCCTACCCACAAAATACCATCATAGTCCCGTGCCTCAATTCCGGCGACCATTTTGCATCCTGTAGTTGTGCCATCATTCCGATCCTACCCACAAAATACCATCACAGTCCTGTGCCACAACTCCTACGATTGTTTTGCGTCCTCCTCTTTCAGAGCATTTGTAACAAAGTATTCGCTATGCACCAACGAAGATTTGAAAAAAAAAAATCATCAACACGCATAATTTTTCCGGTGTCTACTAGTGTCACATCTCTATTAAGTGGTATTGTGCAGTATCCAACACCACCACAACATAGATCAGGTTCAAGCTAGTGAGAAACTAATTGTTGTGCAAATTTCCAACAATTTACGGGAACGCAAATCAGTCATTGTGCAATATTTCCAGTGACAACATAGATGTCCGCGTCAAAATTACTTTCGGTAGTGTTGCACAAATTCCAACACCACCACGAGGTAGATCAGTCCCTTCCGACCAAAACTCAGTCAGCGGCTCCGGCAAATACCCACTCATGCGCCACCACATGCCACTCAAAATGTCAGCTCCGACTAGCGCGTCAGATCCACGCGCCACGCATGCACCTTTTTTCGGCCAGATCTCAGTGATTTCCTTCTTAGGTTATGTTCGTCAGATTCCATCCATCTTTTATGTCATATTTTGCTACGTCACTCGATTTTGATATGTTAAACTCCAAAGACACGGGCATTGAAAGTTCAAGTCCTATGATTACTTCAAAACCCTTAAGAAGGAGATAAAAAATCGCACATCACAGTCCTTGAAGAAGCGACGAGGAGGAGGTTGTCTTGAAAGATATCGACCTAGGTGTAGTTATTGTAATAGGCTTGGAAACATTCGTGAAGTATGCTATTCTCTCCATGATGATCTTGAGGAGGGGAGGAAGTTTATATGGGGCAACAACCTGGTTTTGTTGCTCTGGGGGAGTCTAGCTTGGTCTGCCGATTGCGCCGAGAACTTTATGGTCTGAAACAATCTCCTTGAGCCTGGTTTGGAAAGTTCAGCACAATAATTCAGGAGTTTGGCATGACTCGTACATTTTCAATTAGATGTAAGAAACTGACTTATCCCCTAAAAACGAGAAATAGATGCAAGATAACTGTGATAGAGGCATAGTCATTTTGTTGCGTTATAGGAACTTTGATATGTAGTTGTTGGATGTGCTTGTCAAATGAATAAACTAAGACTGCTTGATGTATAATACTTTTAAGAAATTGTTATATTCTCAAACTGTTGTCTAAACTATTTACTGTTAGTGTCTTACTTATTTTTGGTTTTGTCCTTCCATTTTCACTGTGATGGGAAAACAGTTGGTGCTTGTCTCGATCGTAATGGACTTCGTCCTGCTAGATATTGGCGGACCAAAGACAACGTTGTCTATGTTGCATCTGAGGTGTGCATGTTTTGTTCATTTTCAGAAGCCTAATTCTGATTTTAAATGTTGCAGAAGCCATAGACTATGTCTCGTCTCCGTAATGTGTTTCTCCTAACCCTTTCTAAAGTAAATCAAGCTGAACAGTCGCACCTTTTTCCTATTTGTGTTCTTCAAATGTAATCAATTTATTGTCAGTGGGATTGGCTTTTGATGATTCTGTTGTCTTAACCACTGGATATTAATTACAGTGACTGGAGGTGTTTTTTCTTTTGGTTAGGTTGGTGTGATACCCATGGATGAATCAAACACTGAAAGGACGTTTAGGTCCTGGTATGATGATCAGCGTTGATCTTTCAAGTGGTCAGGTTTGTTAGAGATTTAATATTTTAATTGCATGGCATTTTAATACAGTTCAATTATGCATGGATAATCATGAAATTTTTTAAAACATATTATTACTGCTGCTACTACTACTACTACTACTACTGCTACTACTATGAGTACTAGTATTGTTTATTATTATTAGTATTAGTAGTAGTAGTAGTAGCAGCAGCAGTAGTTTTTATTATTATTATTATTATTATTATTATTATTATTATTATTATTATTATTATGTTTGTTCATATCCTTCATCAACCTATCATTCCCTTCCAGGTCCAAAGGCTTTTTATGGACATAACTTGTTTGTTTTAATTTGGTTGTTGATTAACATAGGTATTCGAGAATACAGAAGTCAAAAAGCGAGTTGCATTGTCCAATCCATATGGGGAGTGGGTCAAAGAAAATTTGCGATCTTTGAAGCCTGTGAACTTTCTTTCGACAACAGTAATGGATGGTGAAACAATACTAAGACGCCAGCAGTAAGACTTTGGAACTTCACTTTGTACATAAGATTTTTTACTTTTGTAGTTCAGGTACTTCAGATGGAATCCTATTCTCTGCAAACAGATGCTATAAGGTTTGTGATTGTCTCCTCCGCCCCTACTGCTATGATCACATTTGTCTAGTCAAGACCTAGTAAGATGTTAATTGTGATTATATATATCATGGATAATTTATTTGTTCTATTGCGTGTCTCCTGGAGTTTCTATCTGCTCATTTGTAGTTACACTCTCTTTAATAGTATGATCTGTTTTCTGATTTGTTTCAAGTAACATTCAGTAGTGTGAAAAGGACAACTGCAATTCCAATACTCTGAGCATTACAAATGCTTCTAGGGAAGTTTGGACTACATCACATGCATTTCAGTTAAGCAGTGATTTGCTGTGTGAAAAGACGGGCAACGATACAGCTTGAACTTGGATAAAGTAGGAGTGGCTTCAGTCGAGGATAAGATGCGAGAAGCGAGATTGAGATGGTTCGGGCATGTGCAGAGGAGAGACACAGATGCCCCAGTGCGGAGGTGTGAGAGGTTGGCTATGGACGGGTTCAGGAGGGGTAGAGGTAGGCCAAAGAAGTATTGGGGAGAGGTGATTAGACGGGATATGACGCATGTGCAACTTACTGAGGACATGACCTTAGATAGGGGGTTGTGGAGGACACAGATCAGGGTAGAAGGGTAGTAGGTAGTCGAGCGTAGTCCTCTTTACGCTTACAAAATGATAGTGTAGTATTATTACTATAGGCTCGATTAGCTTGTTACACTTATAGGCGCATTATTGCTCTATAGTTAGGGGTGACAGATGGGCCGTTTGGGCTGAAGTTGGGCGGGTCAAGATGGGCTGAGGTTGTAGATGTGTCAATGCCCAACCCGCCCAAAACTTACATGGGCTAAGATGGGCGGGTCAAGATGGGCTAAATGATGAGTCATAACCCAAATTGCCCAACTTGACCCATTACTTTTACAAATTTCAAACTTATCTTCTATGATGTTATTTTATTTTGTATGATATTTGATTTTTCCATATCTTTATTTTTAAAATAAGAATAATATTTTTCATTTTTTATAAAAGAAAAAAAATATAAAATAGAAATTTGAGGATGGAGTGGGGGTGGATACGGGCGGAGTAAGAAAGAAATTCATATGTTTTATAAATTATTTATAAAAGTAAAAAAATATAAAATAGAAATTTGAGAATTGAAGTAGGGGTGGGGGTGGTTAGGGCAGAGGTGGTAAGAGAAAATATCATATTTTTTATAAATTGTTTATAAAAGTAAAAAAATATAAAATAGAAATTTGAGAATATGGTAGGGTAGGGAGAGGTGGGGGTAGGGAGGGGGTGGTAGGGGCGGTACAATTTTTTTCATATTTTTAATATTTTTTTTATAAAAGTAACAAAATATTAAATAGAAATTTGAGGATGGGTTGGGGTAGCAGGGGTTAGGGTAGTAGGGGGAGGTAAGAAAAAATTTATATTTTTTATAAAAGTAAAAAAAATATGAAATAGAAATTTGAGGATGAGGTGAGGGCGGAAGGGGTAGGTGTGGGAAGTAGGGGTGGAGGTAAGAAAAAAAATCATATTTTTTATAATTTTTTATAAAAATAAAAAAATAAAAAAATAAAAAATAGAAATTTGAGAATGTGGTAGGCGGGGGTAGGGCGAGAGGTGGGGGTAGGTAAGAAATTTGAGAATGGGGTAGGGTAGGGCATGGGATGGAGGGGTTAGGGGGAGGAGGTAAGAAAAAATCATGTTTTTAATAATTTTTTTATAAAAGTAAAAAAAATATGAAGTAGAAGACTTGGGTAAACAATAGAATAGTAGATGAGTTACTTTGAACGTGAATGTAATGATTTGAAATTGCTCAAGATGAATGAGTTAAGTTGGGCTAGCCCAAACTTAGCCCATTTAATAGTATGTCAATGCCCAAACTCATTAAAATCTGGGCGGGTTGGGCGGTCAATTGGGTTTGGGTCCAATTTGCCACCCTTATGACTATAATACTCTGTAGTTTGATTCCTGTTGCTATGTGTTCTTTAGTGTAATTTATTCATCTGCTATGCCCAAACTCAGGTGCTGTTTTCTCCAATTATTTGCAGGTTTCAGTTTTTAAATTTTAAACTACTTTTAGTTTACCCCTTGAGTAACCCACTTATTTCAAGGAATATTCGAATTGTTGAGGTCATCATCTTTTTCTTTTTTCTTTTCTGTTTCTTGATATCTTTGAAGTCTGGTTGTTTCTGAATTTCCTCTCCGATGTGGTTCTTTCAAAGGTTCAACTTTCTGCTACGGCAGTCTGTCTTTCGGATCTGTTAATTTATTTTTCACTCTTAATTCTTCCTTGATAAGAACTTTAATGCTGTTATTGTAGTTAACAAGTGTAATAAACTTAATTCCTTGCTACATCCAGGAAGCTACTCGGCCTGCGATTCCAATACTGCTGTAGGTGCCGTTCACCAGCATCTGATTCAAAATGGCCTTAGAATGTCAGCTTCAATTGTTGCTGATACTGCCCAGTGCTTCAGTACCCATCAGTTCGCTTGCTTGATCGGATATGGTGCAAGGTTATTTCCAGGACATAAAACCCCTTTCTGCTTTTATTTCCCGTCCTCTTTACAAGATCTCTATGTGATTTCAAGCGCATCAGTCTCTATTCTTTTGTCAGTCTGTGTAACATACTGATCAGAACAGATACAGCAGTTACCCTTATCCAAAAGGTGGATAAATGTATCGTTCAGTCTGTATGACATACCACCCTCTTAATCTGTCTCTTAACCTATTGGATTAGTTCAATTTAATTTACCACTGTGGTAAAGTTATCTTTTTCCCTTAACATATATCATCTGGGTCAGTTCTGCTGTTGTTTAAACATTCACGCAAAGACATTCTTATATTTTCTCTTTTCATTCAGTGCTGTATGTCCATACTTGGCATTTGAGACATGTCGACAATGGCGCTTGAGCACTAAAACTGTGAACTTGATGCGAAATGGGAAAATGCCTAGTGTTACCATTGAACAAGCTCAAAAGAACTTTTGCAAGGTATTCCTTTTTTGGTGGAAGTATGCTTACTAAAGTTCTGTTGACTGGTTGGCGTTTTTTGAAAAGCACGTTGGAAATATATTTTGCTAATGGAATTTAAGGGTTCAGAAGTGCCTTTTGTTTTTATCTACATGCAACTGGCAGATGCTTGCAGTTCAAAACACAGACGTTGACTTGATCTTTTTCCCCTCAATTACAGGCAATTAAATCTGGCCTTCTCAAAATTCTTTCAAAAATGGGGATCTCCTTGCTCTCAGGTGTCTGCCAATACCAATATAGTTTGAGCGAGCAATTTTCCAATTGTAGCCTTTCTTTCTTTTCTTGTTTTTTCTGTCTTCTTTATGGCAGTTTACTTTTCTACGTTCCCTCATCTGCTTCTCTCACCAAAAATTATTTGGTTCAGTTATTGTGGTGCTCAGATATTTGAAATCTATGGATTGGGAAAGGAGGTCGTTGATGTTGCATTCTATGGCAGTAAATCGAGCATTGGTGGATTAACCCTTGATGAGGTGTTAAAGAGATGAAGCATCTGCTCTGTGGATAGCTTATTATCTTGCATCAATTTTGGTATATAGTGTCAAAGTCTTAACCTATGTTGGCAATTAGGTAAAGGGAAGAGAGCAGAGACTGGGAATTTTTTTTTCTTCCCTTGCTTGGTATGACAAATGAAAGAGGGAAAGTGAAGGGAAAAATAAAGTTTTTTCTTCTGGGACCCACTTATTTCCTTCTCACTTTCGTTCCTTTACCCCCTCGTACTTTCCCTTTCCTTCTCCAGTTGCCTAGGATTAGCACCCCTCACATCTTAATGTAGGAACCATCAAGCCCAGTAGTAGCAAAGAAACCACATTGATTGCACTGCTTCTTGAACATGAGGTCTGTGTACTAAGACTAATAAAAGAAGTTTTGCATTTATACTCTTCACTCTGAAGTGTGGAGATTTACATTCACAGTCTTGTAGTACACGTGAATTCTTCTTTGAGGGTCTCTTTTTAATGATTGTAACACTATGAGTAAACTGTTAGATGAACGGCGAGATTCCTGATTTCAAAGTGATATGTTCCACATAGCAAGCTGGTCAACTAATCTTATTACAGTGCTAATGGAGTCGTATGGAATGTACTATACATACTATACATACTATACATACTATACATACTATACATCAGCTGTCTTTGACCTTGAAATGATTTTGGTTGTATCTAATCTACAATATATTTGTTCGCGTCTTTAATTGTGTTCTAGAGTACATAACATAGGGTGGTGATTGCATTCATTGTGGAAAATCTAGCATCTTCAAGAGAATAAAGATATTGAAAGTATTGGAAGTATATTGATAGTGTGTAACTTGTTAGCTCCAATTTCAGTGGGATATCTGTTTTGTGAGCTTCAGATTTAAATATTGATATGCGAAATAGTTGGTTGGTGTCTGCAGTGGTCCAATCAGACTGCTGGAAAAACTTTGATTTGATTTGGAAGAAATATCTAGGCTAGAATTAACAAGGATGATTGTTTCACTTGTGTGCATAATTGATGACGACTTCACATGAATATCGGGTTAAAAGTTTACCTTGATCTCTGAAGTTCTGCAAAATGGTGGCTCTGATGACATGGGTGGTATACTTACAATCTGTGTTTTTCGCAGCTGGCAAGAGAGACTTTATCATTCTGGGTGAAGGCTTTCTCTGAAGATACAGCAAAATGACTAGAGAATTACGGGTTCATACAATTTAGACAAGGAGGTATATTTTATAGAGGCTGAAAACTAAAAGTTTTGGAAGTATATCTTTTCATTATACAGTATCCAGATCCATGGAACCTAGGCAAATGTTTTTTAAAATTGTATTGACCTTTAATGATGTTTAAAGTCTGCATATACCGTGTCAGTTTCTTGTGTCTTCAGAGGAATCTAGTTCAAGACAAAAACATTTCCTGTGTGCGCTCTGGTAGATTTTCTTAACATGAGGTAGGTCGTTAGGAAACAATACCAAGCTTAACCAAATTGAGATCTCATCAACTAGTAATTGTAGTCTGCTGAGTGAACAAAGTTAAACAGCCTTTGGGCATCCCATGATAAGAATCGAGTTACTTGAATGAAACAAGAAAATAATGCGGAAGCGAAAGTATGAAGATTAAAGAGTATTTATTCTTTTCTATGTTGTATGAAGCTCCACTTTTAGCATATTATGGTTTTTCCAATAAGATATGACAACTATACGTGGGAACAACATCATACCAAACCTTGTCCTCATATCTTCCAAGAGTGAGCACTGAATAACAATAACACCCTTTTATTTACCTTTAATCCTTTCCGCATGTAGGGTGAAATATGCTCAATACAATGTAAGTTCAATCTCTCAACGTTATTATTGCTAATTAAGTTATAACCAGACTGTCAATTCTCATGGCACATTCCTTAAATAACACTCTTAACTCTAGTTTGAAAAATAGCTCTACATGTATCCTCCTCATTCTTGTCAAGTTATACATTCATTCGGTTTGTCCTCCTTCGCTCAACTAGGGTGGCATCTATCACATCAAGTCAGGCAGTAATCATTCTGAGCACCTCGGCCAAGTTATTGTCGTTTTGAGTTCCAACTTCAATTTCCGTACCTGTTCGAGACATCTCAAGAAAATATCAAAAAACAAGTATATCTCAATTTGGCTCTTTTCTTTTTCTATCTATTTTTTTGTTTTTTGCCTTTTTCCTTTTCTTCTCAATGTACCTTGCCTTTTAAGCTACTACAAAAAAAACTTTTCGTATTTCTTTTGCTTTCTTTTTGCTACAAAATTCCCAAGATTATCAAGACCGAAACCTTCATAGAATCGCTATAATACCACTTGATAAGAATCGGATTACTTGAATAAAAACAAGAGAATAATGCCGAAGTGAAAGTGCGAAGATTGATGACAGTAATTCAAAGATATGCGAAATTCGAGAATAAGATCCCCACATTAAGTGGTAAGAACCCTAATTGATTTAAGTGGACTAAAGCTAATTATGATACTAATAGAGTCAGTTTAAGAAGCCACCGTGGACGCTATCATTCCATATTTTGGGCATTCTATTTCTTTATCCTGTCTGTTGTTTTTTGACATTCTAGACTCCAAAAGCTTGTATAGAGGGTAGCTGACCCGGACACCACCTTTATCCAATAAAAAGAGCTTGTATAAAGGTAGGTCAGAGTTAGGTCTTTACCTTGAGGAAGCTATACCAAGTTTTTAAGCCAGCCTTCACATTCTATTTCTTTATCTCTTTCTGTGCGAAGGAGGAAGAGAGATGAATGAGGACAGAGAATGGGAGGGAAGAAGAGAACTCACATGAAAAATCTGATATTTAATCTAGCTGTTTCATACTTGGATCATTAGCAGGGGAGAGCAGTTAGAAGCATTAGATAGAAACTGCTTGACTGGGAAATTCAGATAAGATACTTGACCATATTCATTTAAAGGAAGATATGACGCATTCCTCAATTGCTGAGTCTCTCTCTCTCCCCCCTCCTAAGTTTGGATGTGAGTTCTGTAGCATCAAATTTGACAAGGAAGACAAATTGCCTATAAACAAAAGAAACTCTGTATAAATATGCAAATGACATGTCTGAGAAGCATTAGATGTTTGTGTACTTGGGATATTTGTGAAATTAAAGAGTGAACAATGCTCTCCAAACATAAATTTGTACTTCACGGATAAATAGATGTAGTTGAGTGGCAAAACAGTTCTCGACTGGAAATCTGTTTCCTACAAGTTTACAAAGTTAAGAGTGTGAAGAATAAAGCACTTGACCAAATTTGATGTGGGTCACTTAGTCAATTTCATGCTGGATTGCAATATTTGAGTAATTTTATCCGATGTATCATGTATTATAGTGTATTAAATGTTTCTTATTTTCTTGATTTTAAGACTAATTTTTAAACAAACATTTGAAGGGATAAGGGAAGTAACCTAGATAGTGGCGATTAGCTTCTGTCACCTTCACTTTCTGATACCTGACTGGTGAATTCACATACTTCAGTGAGGACAGTTGTGATTCTATTTCCTTCCCCCTCTATGTGAATTTTATGGAGTCTATTGTGGGAGAAGGATCCAAGAAATAACAGTGTGGTTTCTACCTGCTGGCTAGTCGCCTAGTCCTATGGTTCCAAGTTCCTCCAAGATACCAGGTTTCTTAGAATCATGTGTCTTGTTAAACTTTTGTGTCTCTTTCTTGTGTCTCTTGAGCAAAAACTCAAAGGTTAAGCAAAAATCAATATGGTGCACTCATCTTAAATTGTTGCAAGTGCTACAATCTGGCGCTTTCGTCGTGAATGGATGTTTTTTGTAAATCAAAAGGTACTCTTTAATCATCTCTTTTTGGGAAATGAAAAGTAGTTGTATCTTTGTTTCAAGATGAAGTCTTGATGGCTATTACCCTGTGTTCCTTTTGGTTTTCATTTCCTTCTCTCTTTTCCCTTTAATTAAAAGGTGAATACCATGGAAACAACCCAGAGATGTCAAAGCTGCTCCATAAAGCTGTTCGCCAAAAGAGTGAAAGTGCATATTCAGTTTATCAGCAGCATTTGGCCAATCGACCTGTAAACGTGAGTTGTTTTACTAGTTTCTATTTCTTGTAATTGGATATCTTTACATCTTCTTATCATCTGGATATCTAATTTGATCATGTAGTTTACTACTATTGACTATATGTCTCCTGATGCTTATGCACAGACAAATATCTCTCCTTAAAAAGCAGATGCATAAGATGCATTAATAGTAATTGCTGACATAAACCATCTAGTAATTTCCCCTCTATTGTTCAATCCATTAAAGATGAAAGAAGGGTGAAACCTAGGTTGCGCGGGCTCTTTGCTTTCGGTGCCACACCCGTGTCGACACGACGTTGGTGTGAGATCCTTACCCAATATGGTCAAATCCTTACCCAATATGGTCAAACGATTTTGGATACTTTGACCAAAATCGATGAAAAAATTCGAGACATTCAATGATTTTTGAAATCAAAACAAAAAGTTGAGTGAAATCATAATTTAGGGTATATGTTTTATCGTTAAAAGATACTTGTATTAAAAAGTTAGCAACCAGAAGGTGCTTTAGATACAAGTCAACACCATTGTTGAATGTGCAATGAACTCAAGAAGTCTATTGTGGCCTCTATATCATTTGCAATAGCCATGTTACACCCAAGATAAAGTAAAGAGAAGCATTTGTACTTAATAATAATTACATGTTCGAACTTGCTCCAAACAATCTGTGCATTTCCTTCCTTCCAAATAGTCAACCATAATTTAGGCATACTTTTATAACTCTAGTTTTAGATATTCGAATTATTTTTAGCAGAATCCCTGCACCCGTATCTATACATAGATCCGTACCCCGAATTTTAAAATTTAAATCATGAAGGATCCGACATCTAGATCCGCACCCGTATCAGACACCCAAGTCCGAGCAAGTTAGGTTGAAATAGTGTTATCATAAGTGAAAAGCGCAACAATCTCTAAGGTCCGTTGCATCTTTAAGCGCAAAGCACAAATAAAGTGTGGGCTTTAATGAAAAAAGGCAAATGAAGTAAAAAATACAAATATATATGTTTAGTCAAAGACTCACACTTATAAGCATAAATAACAAATACATGGACACAAAAAGTGAAACTTTTTTACTATAAAGTAAACATCAATTGTTTAGTGTCGCCTCTGTAGGAAACACTCATTCACAAGGAAAAGTTTGTCTTAGAGCCTTGATGACGACACTGAAGCACGCAATAGGCGAGGCAAAACACCCAACATGTTTTGAGCCTTGCTTTTGGGCTTAAGTGCACCTTTGATAACATTGGGGTTAAATACCCCAAAACAAATTATCTGAAGATATCTATTTTTTGCAGGTTCTTAGAGATCTTCTTGAATTCAAAAGTGATCGTTCGCCTATACCAGTTGGAAGGGTTGAACCTGCTTCAGCAATTGTGCAGCGGTTTTGCACTGGTGGCATGTCACTTGGAGCTATTTCAAGGAAAACTCATGAAGCTATCGCAATTGCAATGAATAGATTGGGTGGAAAATCGAACTCAGGAGAAGGTGGTGAGGTAAGTTATACCAGTGTTGTGTTGAGCACAATCTAGATTTCTCTTTCTTTGCCATTGGAATTGTTTTCTTTATCTCATATCTACACGAATGATGATGTTTTGAATTGTTAACTTCAAACAGGATCCAATTCGCTGGAAACCACTGACTGATGTAGTTGATGGATATTCTCCAACACTTCCTCACCTTAAAGGTCTGCAAAATGGAGATACTGCGACAAGTGCAATTAAGCAGGTATGTGCACTATGAGTTTGCTGTGCATATCTCTTGATGTGATTGTTAGTCCTTTTTATGGGCAAGTTGTTTTCCTGATGACTTGTGGAGAACACAGTTGACTTCCTTAAAACCTTTTCAGGTTGCTTCTGGACGCTTTGGTGTCACTCCTACATTTCTAGCTAATGCCGACCAGTTAGAAATTAAAATTGCTCAAGGTGCAAAGCCAGGTGAAGGTGGCCAATTGCCTGGTAAAAAAGTTGGCGCTTACATTGCAAGACTAAGGAATTCAAAACCTGGAGTTCCTCTTATATCTCCGCCACCACACCATGATATTTATTCTATCGAGGATCTCGCTCAGTTGATTTATGACCTTCATCAGGTGAAATGCGTGCTTAACTGTTGTTCCTTTCAACTGTGATTTTCATTCATGAGCATTATCAACCCAGAAGCTAAGGTATTGTAAAGCATAATATTCTGATTTCATTCATGAGCAGATCAACCCAAACGCTAAGGTATATGTAAAGCTTGTGGCTGAAGCTGGTATTGGTACTGTGGCTTCTGGGGTGGCAAAGGGAAATGCTGATATCATACAGGTAACCTTTAATATTTGTTCCTGCCTTTTATATGCGTCCTTTGTGCTTTCACCTGTTCAGAGATTGAAGCTGAATCTAAAAAAAAGAGAAATTGGCCATGTTTCCTTAAAAGAGACTGTGAGCTAGCTTAGCTGTCTAACATTTTTCAGCTGGCTGTTATGGTGAACCACTTGCAATTTTTTTTTTTGAAGTAATAGCTTATAATGTGGTGGAAGATTTCTCGGTATATAAGTGGCAAAACTAGAGACCTATACAAAAATGTGTTTTTCTTCATATAATTGCTGGTTATCTATACTGAGTGGAACCTCATGTTTGCACCATCAATTAACTAGAAATAAATGGCAGACCTTCATCTGCTAATAATCATTTTTCAGAGGCTCTCCTGTTCCTTTTCCCTCCAAAGTTAAATGACTTGAAAATTCGTAGGTGTTGAAATTTAAAACACTCCCTTCGTCCCAATTTATATGATCTGGTTTGACTGGGCACGAAGTTTAAGAAATAATGAAGACTTTTGAATCTTATGGTCTAAAACAAGCCAGCGATATTTATTTGGTTATAGATCATCTCATTAAGCGTAAAAGGTAAAGTTTAAAGTTAAATTGTTGCCAAATAAGGAAATGTGTCATTCTTTTTGGGACTGACTAAAAAGGAAAGTGTGTCATATAAATTGGGACAGAGGGAGTATTTTTTAATTTCTTAATGTAGGTAAATCCAAAACATCATTGTTAATGTGTAGTAGATTGGCCCAAGTTCCCTACTCCCTATCAAAATGATACATATTGTGTTTTGGGATGTGACAGTTGGTTGACTCACATCCTTATTATGTCAAATTAAATTAAGTTGGTTAGCTTGGGACAGTTGTTAGATAAGAATTATAGTATCAAACTATTAATTTGTATAGATTGGAGGGAAAGGTGGGAGTCATCTTTTAAATTCTTACTGTTAAAATGTTTGAAATCCTAAAACTAATTTGTCTTTTAAAATGTCATTAGGTATGAAATGGAAACAAAGAATGATCCAATATTAGGTAAGCTAAAAAAGACAACTGAGAGGAATTGCCAGTTCTTACATTGTACTCATAGTTCTCAAGATTATAGATGTCTAAGCTCATAATATATATATATCATTTAAATTACTAGTAAATGGACCTTAGTTGACGTCTGTATTGATTCAAGATTTATTGTACATATGTATAGCAAGTAATAAAAATTATTTTGTTGTAGGCATTGTTTAAAATAATTTGTCATGTTTTCTATAGTATTTTGTTAGAACTTCTTCACGTATTTTCGTTATTTCTTTTTCCGAACTGCTTTGAATTCTTTTTCCTTGAGCCGAGGGTCTATCGAAAACAACTTCTCTACCTCCAAGGTAGGGGTAAGGTCTGCGTACACTGTACCCTCCCCAGACCCCACTTGTGGGATTACTTTGGGTATGTTGTTGTTGTTGTTGTAGAAAGAAACAAACTAGGAAACTGATCCCTTGATTCTAGGAGATCTGAGAATCAAGGAATGATTTGCAAAAATCATACCACGACTTCTTTTTCTTGTTATTTTCATTTTTCGCAACAACTAGAGCAGAGGTGTCTATTTTCTTGCTTCTAGATTGGAATCTATTTTTAGCATAACATTCTTGTTTCTTCTCGCCTAATCGCAGAAAAAGTTTCCCTCAAAGTGGACAGTTGGTTTTTTCCAAGAATTCGCAAACGAATTTCATCGAAGTCTGGTAGAAATAGATATACCCTCTCAATTTCTTCCTTTTCATTACTTTTGCAGTATCTAAGCTTAGGACACCCCCGTTAATCGTTATAGCATTGATCTAATTCCTGCCATAGGGAAACCATCTCATTATAGTAAATAGTAACACCTCTCTCCCCCTGCCTAGATTTCTATTGTTTGGGTTTAAGTAAAAATCTGAGAAACATTTCTACATCAGAATAAGTCTGTCTAATAGCATGCCAAACATCCCTAACAGTGGGTAGAAACAAATATGGTTTATGCAGGTTCTATGGATTTTAGTAGCCAAGCGATTACTATCGAGTATCCTAATCTCCAGGCGTTTATTTTTGGTCTCCTGGTTTATGCTTTTTCGTCTCGAGTTAGGTGCCTAAGTTTCCCTCTACCATCAATTGCCAAACAGACATATTGTTCATTTTCGGTTGTGAGAAGTAAGCTGAAAAGACAAATGCGAGGAATTGCCACTTTGTTCATAGTTGTCTCGTCCGGAACTTTGTTATGTGGCTGGGTGACGTTTCCCAGTAAGTGCTGTTTAGTCATGTACAACACATGAATAAAACTGTTCTGATACCATGTAAGTTTTGTATCAAAATTGCTCAATTGTATTCATCTGTAGAGGTACCAATTTTATATTAAAGAGAAACAAACAAACTAGAACATTGATCCTTTAGTTCTAGGAGATTTGACAATCAAGAGATAATGTCAGCTGATCTAATTTCCTAAAATTCTACGACATGGAAAATCTGATTTTATGAGATCAATTTAGATCCTATAAATCAGATATTCACAAATCAACAATTCGTTACCTATTTCATTGGAGTTTTTTTGTAGAGAAGGTACACATTTATTCGGATTGCCTCAAAAAATGACATGATTGATGAAGATGTAAGACATGCTATTTTATGCTGCCACCTAACTTACTGAAGAACCAAGTTCTTCAGCAGTAAACAACAAATAAAGTGCGGAATAGTAAATCACATAAGGATTTTACGTGGAAAACTCCTTGCTCAAGGGAGGCAAAATCCACAACCTATCTCCAATAGGATTTCCTAAATCTCCACTAAAACATGAGCAATTTTAAGGTTACAACTCAAATAACCTAAGGAACTAACCACTATAGTAACTTCCCCCTCTACAATATCACATGGAAGTGATTTTGGGCTTGTGGATTCTAACACATTCGCAAGATTAGTGTTGTAGAAATGCTGATGTTAAGAAGGATAGTGTCATACGGGATTAGACAATATTAGAAATGATCACATCGAATTGAAGGTGTGTGCAGTATACATTATGAAAAAATGTGAGATCTCATACGATGGTTTTAGACCTCAAATCACATCGAGAGACGTTTCCTCAAAAGATTTATAATTTCTCACAATTTATGCGAAGTTAATGACAAATGAATACAGTGCAAGCAAAGATCCACGTAAGCTATACATTCTTCTTCATTCAATGATCCAACACTTTAACATGTCACAAGTTTCTCTAGGTAGTCCATTTAAATCCCGCCATGTTAAGAAACAGCTGTCACAATTGGTCAGTTATATGGCAATGCAAAAATAACTAAATAAGTGATTGGCATCTCAGTCTTGACTCAAAAAAATGTACTCCCTCTGTCCCAATTTATATGACACACTTTCCTTTTAAGTCAGTCCCAAAATAATGACACATTTCCTTATTTGGCAACAATTTAACTTTAAACTTTACCTTTTACGCTTAACGAGGTGATCTATAACCACACAAATTTTGTTGGCTTGTTTTAGATCAGAAGATTCAAAGTCTTCCTTTATTTCTTAAACTTTGTGATGAGTCAAACTACATCATATAATTTAGGACGGAGGGAGTAACACTTTGAGCACAAATTAAATCCTCTTCTCGGTAGATTTTCATGTGTCAGGCAAGCCTCTCTAGCCACCAACCAAGTGAAGCATGCCACCTTTATAAGGGGCATTTCTCTTTCAGATTTTCCCCTAAGGCCAGCAGCATCCTTGCTGTCCAACAAAATTTAGCAACCTATAACAAGAGTTCACTATGAAGATACCCTTGGTACGATCTTCCCAGAGTAGTTTGTCTTATCCTTGGTCAAACCTTTAAAAGGTTCTAGTACTTCCAAGAATTGAGAGAAAGAAATGACGGATGCTTCCAAGACAAAGGAAACTCCTTTTAGAAGATACAAAGGAATTGTTTACTTCTGTTTTACTTTTGGTGTAAAACAAATTTTGTAGCTGAAGCTGAAGCAATGTTAGATCTCATAGGGTCCCTTAAGATTAGGAAAGGACACACCTTAGGAGTCTCTGTAAATACTTTTGAACAACACCCTATCGATGTTTATTTTCTTTATAGTACACCTGCCTTTCTTGAAAAAGAAACTAGTTTGTATTAAAGTTTAATGTTATTGGTATACTTACATTGGGTCTGATTTTTGACATGAGGCCTTTTAGTTTTGTTAGAGATTGAATGACAGTATAGGGATAAGTGTGAGATTTTGCGTAGTCCCTATTGTTAGAGACTCCTCATTTGTCTTAAAAGAAAAAATGATGAGTAGTGATACAAAACAGGCCCAAGAGGAGATTATCTAATATAGATATTTATATAGCTGATCGCAACTACCTTGAAGTGAAGACGTAGTAGCAGTTGTTGTAATGAAATTTAGTATCTACAACTAACAATTAAAAAAAAATAGTATCTAGAGTTTGTTTTTTTGCTCTTTCTTGTGTTTTCAGTGTATCTGATGTATCTTGCAATGTAGTAGATGATTATTAACGTTATCTCAACTTATGTGGTTTTCCTTATAGATGATTGACTTTCTTCAAAGATGTCTTTTATTATGAATCTTTGACATTATTTATTCACGATAACCTATCTAAATTGTATCTTCTCGTGTCAATCTTTCTAGTTTTCATCATTTTGGTGATACATAGTGCTGCTTTGTCCACCTAAATTGAGGGGATTTCTGTAAAATTTTAAATCTAATTATAATTTATTTTTGCATGGGTGTTGAGAAAATGAACCTTGAACCTAATTCATCCTCCAAAGCTTGTTCATTAGGTGAGGATCATGCAAACTATATAAGGTAATACCAATCCATTCCCTCGATCAATATGGAACTAAATACCCCTCATCCTCGACACTCTGAACTGGATATCTCGAGCATGGACAAAATAACATGAAGACCCAACATAACCAAGAATTGGAATGAGTTTGGCTTTGCTACCATATTTATAAATTCACCTTGAGTCTAACTCAACGTTAAAAGCCAACTTACGAGGGCATAATTGCCCAAGACCATGTAAGGAGACAACAACCTATTCCCTAATTAAGTTCTGATACTTAACACATGGAAACCTTGAGGCTTGATGTTATTTGGAAAATAAAACGTAGTAAACTAAGTCTTTTCGGCGGTTGTGTCACTTGCAGATATCAGGGCATGATGGGGGAACTGGAGCAAGCCCAGTAAGTTCAATTAAGCATGCTGGTGGTCCCTGGGAGCTTGGACTTACAGAGACACACCAGGTTATTTACTGTAGAAATGAACCATTTTCAGTGTTTATCTAATAATACTTCATATAACATGCAAGTAAGTTGCAGTTAATACTTTGTTCGTTCTAATTCTGTTCTTTTTCTGTTATAATTTTTGAACGGCTGTGTGCAGACACTCATTGTGAACGGGTTAAGAGAAAGGGTTGTGCTTAGGGTTGATGGTGGATTTAAAAGTGGATTTGATGTCATGATGGCTGCAGCGATGGGTGCAGATGAGTATGGATTTGGTTCGGTAGCAATGATAGCCACTGGTTGTGTGATGGCCCGCATATGCCATACAAACAATTGTCCAGTTGGTGTTGCCAGTCAGGTAGCCTATGTCCCATTTTCAATCAACTTCTTCGTGTTTATTGATAATCTTTGAATTTCTTAACATTTTTGTTGTCAAAACTATTAGAGAGAGGAGTTACGAGCTCGGTTCCCAGGTGTTCCAGGAGACCTTGTTAACTACTTTTTGTATGTTGCCGAAGAGGTAAGCTCACATGTATAATGTGGTTGAAGAAATTCTGTTTTCCGTTTGATCTTTTGTATTTCTTTAGAAAAGACTAGACTGTTCATTTCTTTGTTTGTTTCCATGGCTAACTTTTGCATCATTCCATTGTTTGAAAATATATTATGGTTACTTTGATCGTTTTACTATAGATCCTTTGGGTGTAAGGGTCTACTCAAGGGTGATAAATTGAATTTTGACGTAAGCATGGTGCAAAAGGGATTCTGATGTTGTCTCTTGTGGGCTAAAGAGATATCATGTCGTTGCATAATTTGCAATAAGTATTTAGTTTAAGTTGTTGATAGAATTTAGCTTCTGAATTTTTGAATTGAAATTTTTTGTGATTCAGATCCTTCCATTTTTAGAAGTTACTTTGGTTATAGATCGCTTGAAATTCAGAAGGTTTCTTATGCAGTAGTGAGTGCTAGCTTGGAACTTACGAAGGAACAATACGTCTCATTTTTATCTGATGTAACTCTTCACTGGGTTGCCGAAGCTTAGTTCTCTTCTCCTGTATGTGTGTTGGGTAACTTGGGGAAGAAATAACAGAATGGACAGTAAAATGGTTAATTATATGTTCAAATGGTTCTTTTCTTCCAAGTAAATACATTATTCAACTACACTCATATATCAAGTTACTCCAGCTACCTATATGTACGTGTATTTTCTCTTTACACCAAAAAGATAAATGAAAAAGATATGATTGTTTTCATACTACATTATCTCGGTTTCAGAATACATACTCATTCTCTCATTGAAGATAAGCCAAAAAGGGTGCAGAGCCGTTGTTCTGAAGCTGATTTTCTTTTAGTGCCATCTTCTGTAATGTCTAAGTCGTTACTGCTTCTCCCGCTGTCCTTTAGAAAACTTCTTTGCTGTTGAACATCAAATATGCCAGGGCCCAAACCTCTGAAGCAGACCTGCAAGCAATAGGATATGGTCCGTATTCTTTCTGCATTCCTCATACAAGGAACAAAACTTAGCATATCCACCTCCTTTCAAGTTATTTCCCTTTAGCATATCCACCTCCTTTTCCTTATGTAATATACTGTTAAGACTGTATCTCAGAGTATAGACCTGAGTGTTAATTTCTCTGGTGCTTTGGTATGCCAAACTTTCTCCCTTTTTGCAGTCAACATAGAGGCAACACCAACTTAACACATCCACCTCCTTCTCTGTATGTCATTTGCCGATAATATTGTATCTCTCACTACATGCCAAGTAAAGAACGCTATTTCCTCTGTTTCCTTTGTATACCAAAATTCTCCCATATTTTTCTCTTAACCCTGTAGAAAACTCGCATTAATATGGTCTCACTGTAGGTGAATTCTATGAGAAAAAGATAAGGAAGAAAGAATGAAAACTCAGCTTGATTATTCCCCCAAGTTATTGGGTTTTAAATAGTGAATATACAAGTTCTAAGATAGGAAGGAAAATGCGATACCTAATTGATACACAATTTCATTTACAATATTCTTACAACATTCGTAACACTTCCCCTCAAGTTGGTGCACACAAGTCATAAGTACCAAGCTTGTTACAAATGAACTGATACAGAAACAAGTGAGAGACTTGATGAAAATATTTGCTGACGATTTGATTTCATGAATTTTGTAACAATTTCTCCTGAGAGTATCTTTTCTTTGATGAAGTGACAATCAATCTCAATATGTTTGGTTTTCTATTGAGACGTTAGATATATTGCAATATGAAGAGCAACTTGGTTATGACACACAAGTTCCATTTGACTGATTTCTCCAAACTTAAATACTATGAGCAACTATTTGATCCAAATTAATTCAACTGTTGCCATAGCCATTGCTCGATATTTTGCTCTGCATTAGATTGAGAAACCACATTTTGTTTCTTGCTCTTCCAAGACACCACATTACCTCCTATCTGAACACTATATCTAGACGTAGATTGCATATTAGATTGTAATCCTGCTCAATCAGCGTCTGTGTATCTAACTATCTACTCATAACCTTGATCCTCAATAGAAATCCTTTGCATGTGGCTGATGATTACATATATTGAAGAGTACCGATACTTGCATCCTAATCTCTATGAGAGTTCATAAATTGACTTATAACACTACATGAAAGAAAATGCTAGGCTAAGTCACTGTGAGGTAGTTCAACTTACTAACCTGTTGCTTATACCTTCTAGGATCACTAAGGGGCTCCCTTTATCTTGGAAAACGAATAACATTCCGGTCCCTAAGAGTGTCAATGTGTCTACCTCCTATCATTTATGTCTCCTCAAGAATGGCTTGAAGCATACTTGCGCTATGAGATGATAACTCCTGGTTTGGACTTAGTAACCTCGACGCCGAGGAAATACTTCTATTGAGATTATAATTAAGTAAATAAAAGTGTGTTCTCTCCAACAACTTATAATTATAATCATCCATTGTAACCTCCATGTTATTTACTAAACCTAGAACATGTGAATATGCCTCTCTAAGTTGCTCGGACTCTTCACTTTCGGTGCCTCACCCGTGTCACTTGTGGGTGTGGGATCTATACCGGATATGGTCAACCGATTTTGTGTACTTTAACCAAAATCGACGGAAAAACTTGGGACAGATACAATGATTTATGTAATCAAAACAAAAGCAAACGTGAAATTGAAGAAAATGGAGTACCTTGTATATAAGAAATTTCCATGGCAGTCTGTTTCCGTATTTCTCCTTCCGGGGTTCTCTCTTGATCAATATTTTCTCCTCAAAATACATTGTAAGTTTTCCACATTATTTCTCATAATTTAGACATGTAACTCTAGTTTTTAGATATTTTAATTATTTTTAGCAGAATCCCCACACCCGTAACCGTACCCCGAAATCTTAAAAGTTATTATGAAGGATCCGACATCTAGATCCGCACCCGTATCGGACGCCTGCACTCAAGTCTCAAGTCTGAGCAACTTAGGTGCCTCCTACAAAGTTCTTTCTCCACTCCAATATCCTTCGAGGATAATAGTATCTTTCACGATATTGCTAACAGCTATCTAATGTGCCCTATGAACCTATTTCTTCCCTTCATGATCCCCTTTAGCACTGCACTTACCATATAAGTGTCTATTACCTCACCCGAAAACATCAACTGTTCACTAATTTTATATTAGGTGTTTATTACCCCTCTCGCCATAAAGTGTACTTCCACCGAGTGAATCTCCACACCCACTTCTCATTTTTTCTGCATTGAAATTAAATAATTTCTGCATATATAGTTTTACTTTTATCTTTTTTGTCTACTGCATTCCACCAAATACTACTTTGCACTCTCATTTCCTTCGTACAACAAGTCTCTCATATGTTCTCTGAATTTCCTGGAATGCCAAAGAATACAAAATAAAGACATATGTGTTGATAATTCGTACTTGTAGACTTCAACGACGTAATTTCCCCTCCTTCGACTAATATTCTCTCTTCCACTTGCTCAACCTGTTCTTTAATTTCTCTTACAAGAGATCCTTATCTTTGATATTCCTCCGGAGAAGCAATCCCAGATATGCTGCTGATAATGTAGCCAACTTTACTGGCAACATGGTTTTACATAATACAGTTTCAGATAAGGGGTTTGGCTCAGGAACACCAATAATCTGTTCAGTGAAGATAGATTCAAGCAGAAGACATGGAATCACAACCCCCCCCCCCCCCCCTCTTCCTATATAAGTGATATGAGGATGTTCGGATTGCACTTCTCGAATTTCTTATGCGGAACTGGAAGAAGTAATCTATATTCAAAAGTCACTTCACTTGAGCAAAAACTGCAAGCAAGGATTTGATGATAAAAAACCAGCAAATTTACTGTCATGGGCAATTTCATTTACTACAAAATTTTAATTTGAATTCATCAGTGTGCCCTTCTTTGTTTGTCTGCACTAATTTCTTTTTCCACTTATCTTTGGTCAGGTGAGAGGCATGTTGGCTCAACTAGGCTATGAGAAACTGGATGACTTAATTGGACGCACGGATATTCTTAGACCTCGAGATATATCATTAATGAAAACTCGGCATCTTGATCTTAGTTACATCCTCTCTGTAAGTAATTTTAAAGACAGTTGATCTATGGATCAATTCATTAAGTTACTTGTTAGTTGTTTGTGTATTTCTTTCTTCCTATTTTATTTGACAAAAAAAATCATGACATTTCATTATGCTTTTAGAACTATGAAGCACGGACACCTCATTTAGGGTGAGGTGTCCGTGTCGGACACCTCATCGGACATGAAACGCCTCGGACACGTGTCCGGGACGTTTCCCAGCAAAAAAAAATAAAATAATCGGACACGGCAGGGACACGCGGGGGACACGGCAGAGACATTTTTTTTTTTTTTTTAGAAAAAGTTTAGTTTTAATTTTATTTGATTTATTTTAAGTAAATTTATATTTATTTGAATTTGGGTCTTGGGACATACTTATGTATTAGTTTATGGACTATGGTCTTATGAATTATGTATTGAATATTTGATTGATTGTCAATTTGTTATGAATGTTTCTTTTTAATTTGGTACATATTTAATTTGGTATTTTGGTTATTTGGTTATTTGGTATATAACAAATTTGAATTAAATTTATAATTTATTTATGAATGTGAAGCTTTAATAATATTAATTTTAGTATTTTATATATTATATTATATATTATATATTATATATATATATATATATATTTTTTAATTTATTTTTACAGCCGTGTCCCTGCCGTGTCGTGTCCCCTATTTTTCAAAATTGCCGTTTCCGCGTGTCCGTGTCCGTGTCCGTGTCCTATCGGACACCTCTCACGTGTCCGTGCTACATAGTTTTAGAATGTTGGGTTGCCTGAATGGAGCAGCAGTATGATAAGGAACCAGGAAGTTCATAGTAATGGTCCTGTTCTGGATGATGTTTTGCTTGCAGATCCAAAGGTAAGATCACTTAAAAAATTTCATTGCATGTAACAAAATATCCAATGAATCATGTTAAAAAAATGAACCCTGCACACTTGATAAAAAAAAATGAAAATGAACCTTAAGCCTAACTCAATCCCAAGAGCTAGCCCATAGGTGAGGATTATCCAAGGTCATATAAGGAGACATCAACCCATACCCTCAACCAATATGGGACCCTAACATCCCCGCACACTCAGGGATGCATAGTTGGAGCGTCAACAACATAACGTAGGGCCCAACATTGGGTAATCCAAGTATAGGGATGGGTCTGGATACCATGTGAAGAAATGAAACACAGGGCCTAACTCAACCCTACACGGTAGATCATGAGGTGAGAATTGTCCAAAGCCATATCAGGAGAAAACATTCCATACTCTATTGATGCAGGACTCTAACAAATAAAAAGGGAAATAAGGACAGTTTATTCGGGACAAGCAAGTATAACTCATGATAATTTGTTCTTGTCCATGTATATTTACTCTTGTCCCATTCAATGAAATTTGTCTTTGATGGAAAGAGGTTAAAATGAATAACAAAAAAGAAAGTTGACCAGTCATTGGCACAGAGAGAGCAGCGTCTCCCATTCTTTGTTTATGACACATGCTTATTTGGTGCCTTTTCAATTGAAATGAAAATCCATTAGATTATAAGCAATGGATGGATAAACTCTTAATATGCAGATATCTGATGCAATTGAGAATGAAAAGGTGGTCAACAAGACAGTTGAAATATACAATATTGACCGTGCTATATGTGGTCGTATTGCGGGTAGGGGTGCACAAAGGGTCAAAACCGGAACGGACCGGACCGGACCGAAGACCGAATCTTCGGATTCTCCGGACCGAATTTCTCGGTCCGGTCCGGTCCGGTCCGGGTCAATTTCGGTCCGTACGGCCCATCGGACCGATGGACCGACCGCCCCAGTGCAGTCCCCACTCCTGTGCCCCACCCAGCCCCCCCCCAGCCAGCCCCCAGCCCCCCCACCAGCCCCCCCAGGCAGCCCCCCCAGGCAGCCCCCCCCCCCCCCCCCCCCAGGCAGCCCCCACCCCCCAGGCAGCCCCCCTCCCCGTCAGCCCCCGGACGTATTGACATATGAAATATAGGTTGTAAATTGATCAAACTTTATACGGTCATAACTTTGCGCTCGGACGTCCGTTTTACCTAATTTTTTTTTGATTTCGCGTATTTTTTCGATACGGGGGTGGCCAAACTGCGTAAGCGGTTTGATTCGTCCGATTTCTCCAAAAACGTCCATCTTGCCCCTCAATTTCTCTTTTCCCCCAAATCGTTACGTTTTTCCCATTTTCAAATCTAAATATCTTGCGATGTACAATAGATTTCAACGTAAATATTTCGTGGCACCGCGTCCGAGAATGTCAATTTCAGTATTGGTAATTCAATTTTAAAAAATAAAACGGGCCCCGGAACCCGACCCGGAATTATATATATATTATATATTAGGAATTTAGAAAATTAGGAATTATATATATTATATATATTAGGAATTATATATATTATATATATTAGAAATTATATATATTATATATATTAGAAATTATATATATTAGGAATTATATATATTAGGAATTTAGAAAATTAGGAATTATATATATTAGGAAGGAATTTAGAAAATTATGAATTATATATATTATATATATTAGGAATTATATATATTAAATATATTATATATATTAGGAATTATATAAATTATATATATTATAAAAAATAAAAAAATTCGTCCGACCGATCGACTGACTTCGACCGGACCGAAAACCGAAATAAGTTTTTTTAAGGACCGAAGACCGGACCGATAATCTCGGTCCGGTTCGGTCCGGTCCAAAGAGGGTCGGTCCGGTCCGATTTTTCGGTCCGGACCGAAAATTGTGCACCCCTAATTGCGGGTGCCGTGGCTAAGAAATATGGTGATACTGGTTTTGCTGGGCAGCTGAACATAACGTAAGATTATCTTTTGTGGTTTGTCTTTTGTATTTGCAATTATAAATCAGCATGAACAAGTGTTGACTTTCTCCACTATGCAGATTTACTGGGAGTGCTGGCCAATCATTTGCTTGTTTTCTGACACCTGGGATGAACATCAGACTTATTGGAGAAGCTAATGACTATGTAGGAAAGGTTTGTTGGACAACCTATATCTTATTGTAAAGAATGGATATTGGGCCTAACTCAACTCCAAAAGCTAGCTTGTAGGGTGAGGATTGTCCAAGTCCATATAAGGAGTTCATGTTCTTATTCCATATCCGATGTGGGACTCTTAACACTCCCCCGCACGCCCAGACCTTGTTAACTGGACCGTTGATAATATAATTTGGGGCCCAACAATCGGTGAACAAAGAATTAAAATGAGTCAGACTCTCTGATACCATGTAAAGAATGGATCTTGGGCCTAACTCAACTTCAAAAACTAGCTTGTAGGGTGAGGATTGTCCAAGTCCATATAAGGAGTCCATGTTTTTATTCCATATCCGATGTGGGACTCTTAACATTTATCAATATGTTCCATGTGGATTTGAAACTGTCTGTTATGGTTTTCCCTTACTGGGCATTAGTAATTGGTGGAGTGTAATTCTGGATCACATGCCACATGTGGTTTCTCTGATATGGGAACTGTGAAGTAATATTGGCAAGCTGTGCAGTAAGCTCACTGTATGAATATTAAGAATATAATAATTCATCTATACTAAAAGAATTTACTGATTCAAATTTCAAAAGGGCATGGCTGGAGGAGAATTGGTTGTAACTCCCGTTGAAAATACTGGATTTTATCCAGAGGATGCTACCATAGTAGGGAACACCTGCTTATATGGAGCAACAGGTGGTCAAGTATTCGTCAGAGGTAAAGCAGGGGAGCATTTTGCTGTGAGGAATTCGCTTGCTCAAGCTGTTGTAGAAGGCACTGGGGACCACTGTTGTGAGTACATGACAGGAGGATGTGTTGTTATTCTTGGAAAGTAAGTATCGTTTGTTGTTCATGGTCTACTCATTATCGTAAGAGATTTGAAGGTACAATTTGGACAGTGCAGAGTACTTGACATGGATTTGAGCTATGTTTTCTTGCTTACAACAGGGTTGGTAGAAATGTAGCTGCTGGTATGACCGCAGGTTTGGCATACATTCTTGATGAGGATGAAACGCTTATACCTAAGGTGAGATTTGAATCACCTTTCTGAATATTTGCTCATCTGTCACAAGATTAATGTATTCTAAGGCCTTTAGATTTGATTTTGTTACAAAATTTTATGAAAAATCTGGATCCTACATAGGTCATTTAGACTCTCAAAATAATCATATTAAATTGCAGAATTTCCTTTAAATTCATGTAAAAGAGAAGACCAAGACTACTGATACTAAATTCATGATTTCACTTTATTGAGAATGGACATAGAAAATTAGTGGATATTTGTATAATTTTTTTAATTTATAATGATGGTCTCTGTGATTGATAAGAATCACCTTGGGGGTTCAGGGATTGAATAAAGAACTTAAAAGAAATTGCAGAAGCTAAAAACAAAATTTAAATAACAAGAAATAAAAAAAGAAAACTTCAAGAAATATCCTAAGAACCCTAAATTGGACCTAGTAACAACAATTAGTTGATTAAACTAATTACTTTAACTAGAGAAACAAATCAAGAACTTAGATAAAGTGATCTTGACTTAAAATGAAGAAACTTGAGACAGTAATTCGCTTAACGCTAATTACCTTCTATAGATGACTTAATTGAAACCAAAGATATCAATTAAAGGAAATACCTTACCTCCTAAAAGAATATTCTGTAAGGTTGCAAGTGAAATCCCAAGTTGGTGTAAAAGGAGAAATCTTTCAAATTATATTAACAATGTCTAAATTTTTAAAAAGAACAAACGAAACCCCTATATATACCACATGTAAAACCACTCCTCAAAGACTAGGAATTAAATTCATAAACTAACTTCAGAAAAGGGTCAAAATGACCTTAATGTATCATAAATGGCTCAAATATGTCCTCCCTCCCCCAATTAGATCACAAATGCCCTCAGCATTTAGGTCTATATACTAACAGAACATTGACATGGAATTGTTAATCAAGTGGCGTTATCTTATTGGTCCAAATAGATTTTTAGACCCAACCCAAAGTAGAAACCCAAACCCACAATGTAATTTGTTTATTAATTAACCTAACCTACAACAACAACCACAACATACCCATAGTAATCCCACGAGTGGGATCTGGGCAACATAGAGTGTACACAGACCTTACATCTACCTCGTAGAGATAGAGAAGTTGCTTCAATAATTAACCTAACCTATATGTACTATTTAGAAACCAAGTGCAAGGTTTAGAGCAATTCATTAGGCATTTCGTGAAGCCCTCTGGGTTGTCGACAAGGATTTTGATGGTAGGTCAATAACTATTTTCTAGGTTAATTCTCGTTTTTCCCCTCTACTAGACTCTCATCTCATGTCTTTTTACGTGTGAACTAACTTGGACAACAAGTCCAACATCCTTAGGAAACGGAAAAGAAATAAATCCCAAATCCTAACTACCTAGGAAATCATTTAAATGTGTTCCCATTACCTTCCATAAACCAACTAGGAAAGAATTAGGGAAGTATGACTAATTGGGGTTTCCTAAATTGAAGGAAAAGCTCCTTGATTTGTGGCTGACTTTTAGGAGCCTTTTCCCCTAACTTGGCTCGAAGTTGGCCTTTTTGTGGGCTGGTTTAGGCACCTAATTTAGGCCTTCCTTGGTTGGTGCTCGGCCCCGATCTATATCCTCTTTGACTTCAGTTTGGCCCATAAAGTAGTTGTAAGTGGAACACTTGGTCAACTCATTTCCTTGAGTCTTGAGCTTTTCCACAATCAACACCTTTATTACCCATTAAAAGTCTAACAACCTTGTGTTGCAATTTCTTAGTTTGAAATCTTGTGAATGGCCTCCTTCGTATTTCCAAAGCTTAATCTTGTCCTTGGTCCTATCAGTCCCAGCATAATCATTCCTCGATTATTCCATGGGGTATTTGTTATGTTCCACTAGCACATGTATCGGTAACTCTACACATTAATATTTAGACAAATGGAAAGAAATCACCTAGTGCATTTTGATTTCATTGGGATTTAAACTTTGGTCTCTCGTGGTTCTTGTTCCACTTCATTCATTGCTAGAATTCTTTTAGGAATTCAAACTCTGGAGTTGATCTATAAATTAGAAGTCTGCAACAAAACACTTTCCCACTAGTGTAAAGGTTTGAAAAGAATAACTAAATCTCTTGGTAGACCATGTGAAGAAAGCAGGCATTCTTGCCCTGGTAGTGAAACATTTGAAAAGTAACTAAATCTTATGGCAGACCATGTGGTGATTTCATATCGGAGTGACATATATTCACCAATTTGAATCATAAGATCATATTTCTGTAGTTTTATATGTTTCAGAATGCTGATTTTGACAACTATATCTTCAGGTGTTGTGAGAGATGACTTTCAGTTTTACCGACATGTATTACGAATTTGATTTGGTTTCTTGAAGCTACATTCTTCTCTGTACATTCTCTGACACTTTTACCATTTTGTAAAGGTAAACAAGGAGATTGTTAAGATCCAGAGAGTGATTGCTCCGGTGGGTCAAATGCAGCTAAAGAACCTAATTGAAGCCCATGTGGTAAGTACACGCATATTTTGTATGTGCCTGCATGCACGCACACACATGCTCGATTAATGATACAACTCATTGGGACATAATTACATTATGTGCCCACAATCTAATTTGATAGGCTCCCCTCAAACTTTTTCAGGTATATTGCCATCTATAATTCAAAGTATTTGTTTTTACTTGTTTATGTGTGTTTGGGTGGGTGGCTCAATTCACGGGCTTTTGACCTTTAGTTCGTCCACAAGGCTTTAGTATCAGTAATACAGTTAATTGATGGTGTGTCTGCATTGCATGAACAGTATCCACCCTATTTTTCGTGGGATCTTACACAAATAGCTGACTGGATTCACTGTTTGCTTTTCTTAATTGTATACATAATATACACTAATTATACGCGGTTATATACATATGTTATACATCCGCTAGCCATTTTTAGTTTAAACGGTCGGGTGAGCGGCTATTTAGGTTAATTCTTCATTTTTCTTCTCGGCTTCTTTGAACTAATTGCTGACTGGTTGAGGTAGTCTGTTCTAATATATGTGTATTCATCTACCTAGGAAAAAACTGGCAGCACGAAAGGCTCCGTTATACTCAAGGACTGGGACAAATATTTGCCACTCTTTTGGCAATTGGTTCCACCCAGTGAAGAAGACACCCCTGAGAGCAGTGCTGAATATGAGCAAACTGCTGCTGGGCAGGAGGTCACTTTGCAGTCTGCAGAGATACCAACTAAATAAATCTAAAGGCCAATCATATGCATACAGCTATGACCACGGTCTAATCAGGAGGCAGTTTGTACAGGAAATTCATTTTAATTTTTAGAATCATATCGTCAGCGAAAGAGAACAGTGGAGTCTGAGAGTCGATATCCAATCACACCAAGTCTCGATTCCTCGCGTCAAGTCATGCCTTCCACTTTTGCAGCTCTTGCTCATTTCTTGTGGCATGTTCGTCTAGGTCATCAGGGGCCGTCTATTTTGTATGTCTTAGATAAAAATAAACTTATTTCTTGTAAGGGTACACATAGTACTCCGAAATGTCAATCTTGTTCCTTAGAAACAATTATTAAGTTACCATTTATGGATTCTAATTCTACTACTTCAATGTCATTTGATATTATTCATAGCGATTTATGGACTATCTCCTGTTCTTAGTTCATTGGGTCATCGTTACTATGTTTTATTTTTAGATGATTATTCTAAATTTTTATGGACGTTCCCAATAGCAAAGAAATCTCAAGTTTTTTCCATCTTCCAAAAATTTAGAGCTTTCATTAAGACTCAATTCGAACGAGAAATAAAAAATATCCAATGTGATAATGACAAAGAGTATGACAATTGGGAATTTCATGAATTTGTGCTAAAAATTGAATCAATTTTCATTTTTCTTGTTATCATACGTCTTCACAAAATGGGAAAGCCGAACACAAAATTCGTACTATTAATAACATTATCCGAACATTCTTTGTTCAAGCTTCCGTACCCCCGTATTTTTGGCATCATGCTCTACAAATGACTACTGCTATACTTAACATTCTTCCTTCCAAAAGTTTGACATATTCGTCCCCTCTTCAAATTTTATATAATAAGACTCATTCGTATTGACATCTTAGGGTCTTTGGGTGCTTTTGTTATCCACTTTTTCCTTCCACTACAATTAACAAACTTCAAGCTCGTTCTACCCCTTGTGTGTTTTTGAGATATCCGTCAAATCACCGTGGTTATAAATGTTTTGATTTATCATCTAATCGAATCATTATTAGTCGTCATGTAATATTTGATGAATCAATTTCCGTTTACTAAGGTCAGTAGTCCTGTGCCTAGTTCGTATAATTTTTTGGATGATCTTATATCTCCGTATATTATTCACCATTTTCCGGATTTATCCCACGCCCCGAATCTGCCAGCGGGCCCACTGCCCGCTGGTCATCTCGTCACAAAGTCACTAGGTCCAGAAACTGGGCCATCTTCCCAGCCCAGGGCCCAGCTTTGATTCCAAAGACGCTTTTGGCCCATCACGGTTCCTCGCTTACGCCATTACGTTCTCGTTTACGCTCGGCTAGCAGCCCATCGCGCTAGCTACCCGCCCTCGGTCCCGATCCTTCCTGCATCTACTCAATTCAGCCCCGAGTCATGGACCAGTCACCCGAGCCCAATGATGCACGATTTAATGCACACACTTTAACGCAAGTGCACGTTGTCGACTCAAGTAATATAGTCTTGAAGACCGAGTTATCGTCCTCAGGGATTAGTGCTCAAGTACCAATTATCTATCCATTGTTATCTATTTGGTAACCGATATTTGAGTTTGTTGATTATAACTAACAATTATAAATACTAATTAACTATGTGTTTACTTCAGTAGTGATGGAAATAGGGTTTCCAAGTCGCCTCAACTATCCGCTTATATTACTTATTAATGCAATAAATTATGGTTCTTCTTCTTTTGGAGATAGCAGGTTTACTAATTCGTTTTATACTCTCGTTAAGGCTATATAAACACTCAACCCCAGTAGTGCTCCTTTCTACCTTTCGGTGATAAGGATTTACATGGGAGGATTAAGAACAAAAACCCTGTTAACGTTTACGCAAGTAAGCTAGGTATTTAAACCCCCGTTAACGCTACACAAATAATTGAGGTATTTTCATCCCCAATCCGACTTATGATTACCCAACTACAACATAGTCACAACCTCCTCCTTTCGAAGTTTGATTAGAAATCATATAAATAATGATAATTAATGATCAAGTAATTACCAAGCATTCAAAACATTATTGGAATAAATCTCAACAATAAGAAGAACAACCACAAACATGTCTTAACTCATAAAATAAGGTTCAAGTGAATTGATATGGAAAATCCTATATTAGAATTAGTTCCTAGCCATAGACATGACAAGAACTAATTCAATATCCAACATAAACTAAAAGTAAAGTAAAGGAAAGAAAAGAAATTACTAAGTAATGGTCTCCAATCTTCAACTCCAAGAAGTCTTGTGTTTGTGCAAGAAAGGGAACCCTTAAAAACTGCCTAGGGTTCTCTTTTTATAGCTTCAAAATCGCCCTTAAGATTTTCCTTCAGGCCTGACCCATAAAATCGTCAAAGACCTGATTTTTCCCGCGTCGGCGCCGCGCCATTCTTATCAGCCACAAATACGGAACTTCAAACTTCGATGATGAGGCGCCGCGGCGCTGAAACTTCTGAAGGCCTCTGGATATTGGGCGCCGGGCGCTCGCCTCGTTGGAGGCGCCGCCAGACGGTGATATCTCTGCCTGGTTCGCCACTTTCTCGCATTTTAAGCTCTGGAACCTCCACTTTTGCCCTCTTTTCGCTCCTTTTCCGCCAAAGAGCCATTTTAACCAATTTGACTCAAAAGAAGAAAATATATCCTAAGACGACACGTATTTGTACAAAAAAGGACAAAAGACTCACTAAAAACGACTCAAAAAGTGTATATAAAATACACCGATCAAATACCCCCAAACTTAACCTTTGATCGCCCTCGAGCAAAGATAAAAAGAAAGAAATAAAAACTCAAAGGAGAAGAAAAATAAAAGACTCAATGACATTGATCACTTTGCTGCATTAGTGTTACTTAGAAAAACATGAAGATTAGCAGAATAATATACAGGAACATATAGCATGAATTTTTAGCATTCTAAACACATCAAGCTAGATATTTCGCAAACTCATTTTAATAATGCTTAATGGAAGTAAGAATACTGAATTATGCATGTCAATTTCAAAATCCTATGACATGTTTACTTGCTATTCTCCACTAATCATGGATATGCATATAAGAGATCTTCAGGACTTTTCAGGGTTGTAATGTAGTCTTAGGCATGGGTAGGTAGAAATAGGCATTTAGGTTCATTTTATGTACCATAATCTCTTTTAGCTTTTCAATGTTTCCCTTCTCTTTTGATTTCTTTTCTTCACTTCAAATCTATCTTTTCCCTCTTTTGTTTTGAGAGCGTGAAGTGTATTATAATAACAAGCACCCCCAAACTTAGGCTTTTGCCTATAACTTTTTTATTGGGGTGCATCAATCTTGTTTGCTCTTTTTGTCTCTTTTTTAACACATTCTATTCCAACTATTTCACATGTTTACTTATGGCACAAGTGTGGGAATATAGGGTGTCAAAGAAAAAGTTCAATTTTTAGGCTCAATGGGGCTGACTAGGGATATTTTTAATGTCAGGGATAGAAAAGAGTGGTAAGAATTGGCTAACAAAGAAACGCTTGAGTCATCTCCCTAACATGCATATCCTAACTATTTCGCCTCAAATAGCAAGCAATCATAACACATAGGTTTTAATCATTTATCATGCACAATTCAAGCAAGAAACTCCAAATAGACAGATTTTGTGAGTTTTTGGCATATCTAACCTAAGTGTTTAGATAGTTGCTTCTAATTCCATTACATTATTCCACCTTACTTCACTAGGTGTTTCTAGTAACTACAGCATGCATGATCTTTGACAGACAATTATGACTCAAAAAGAAAAAATTTATGACTCAAAAATACACAAAAACAATCAAAAAGACTCAAACATACTATAACAATAAGACACAAATAAGACACCCCCCCAAACTTAAATCACACATTGTCCCCAATGTGTGCAAGACTCAAAGACAATAAAAGAAAAGACACTTACAAACTTGGTTTAAAATGGTGGCGGCGGCGGTGACATTGGATAGTGTATTGACCACTGGTTGAACAAGGAACTCATCTCGTTAATTTGCTGCCTCGTTTCTTGTTGTCCTTGTATCACCGTGTCCAAACTCTGCATCATCCTTATCTGATTTTGGAGTAACTGCTCCATCATGGGCACTGAAGGTTCTGATTCTGTGGGTGGCTGGTGGCTGCTCCATGCCGCATATTGAGCCTCTATCTCAGGCTCATCTTCGTCCCTGGCGGCCTCTGCTGCTGCTGCTGGTGGTGCTGGTCTTCTTCTTGCTGCTGGGGGACTTGGGTCTGGGAAGGAGTGCACTATTCCATATGACACAGGCAGTTGGTTTCTCTCACGAGTATCAGTGGGTAGGGTTGGGACCCCATTTATGGCGCATAAACTTGTAATAAGTGAGCCATGTCCCAACCCACCTGTTGTTACCAACCTGCTGGTCTCTTCAATGCTTTGCACTATCTCCTTTCCCACATCAATCGTCTTCCCCGTCATAATTCCATATATCAATTTGATTATGTCTTTTGGCACTCTGGTAAAGTGCGTTGATGGAATCAGACGGGCACTGACGAAATACACCACTGGTCGCTGGTTGAATCGACACCGCTCGCCCTTCTTGACCCATTTCTCGCGATATCAACGCAGCTACGGTAGCTCATCGCGGCTCGCGACGGTCTCCCAGTTGATGCTGCTGGTGCTTCTAGACCATGTTCTGAAGTAGCTTCGGTCATCACATCTTTCTTCAACGTCAACTGTCTCTAATACCGCATTGACCTCTTCTGCCGTCACAGGCACATATTTTCCCCTTACAAAACATCCATTGTCCACCTTCTCCGGAAGATTAGCATAAAATTCACGCACCATCACTGTGTTCATTGGTGCTATCTCTTCCGGGTTTACAAATCTTTCCCACCCCATCATCTCAATCATCGCCCGAATGGGCTCATAGACATCTTCCTCCCCAAGAGAATCCCTTTGATAGTCCATTCCCCTTTCAGGGATTAAGGGCCTAGTACTAAACTTCTTGTATCTTTCATGAGCTTGTTGGCTAATAAACCTAGTATCATCATATTGAATTTGAGGTGGATGTGAGGCTCTTCTTCTCTTCTCGCATATGGTTAAATCACTTTTTGCAGCGTTTCCTTAGTGTCACAGATGTTCCCCAACACTATCACCCAACAACTAGCAGCTACAACACCTACTACCCCTAAACTTCACTTAAGAATCTTTTACACAACACCCACACCCTCCTTGTATACTCCTCCTCTAAATTTCACAACCAATTTTTCAACACCCCAACAACTTCACAGATACAATACTCCTCCAATCTAACACCTCCTCTTACTACAGTTAAGCTTTCAAGAAAAGATGAAGATTACCTTTTTGACGGTGTTCTTCAAGGTTTTCTTGCCTCTAATGGTGATTTTTGGCACTGGGATGAAGTTTTGTTGGTTGAAATGGTTAAGGGTTTAGGGACTTTAAGAGTTTTGGTTTGATTTGTGGAAGATTTGTGGGTAAAGTGTGGATTTCCGTGGGTTTTGTGGAGAAGAAAGGTTAGGTTTTGGTTTGAAATTTGGGAAAATCGGGTTTTTGGGCGTCTTTTAATTTCTGGGTTTTCGCTACATGCTCGCACTTGGCGCGCGCGCCAACTTATCGCACTTCTTCGGGAATTTCGCTCGCGTCATACTGGAGCCGCGGCGCCTAGACTTGGCAATTTTTCTGGATTTTTGGCGCCGCGGCCCTGCTCCTGGGCGCCGCGACGCTCACCCATTTTTCTGGAAATCCTGGCTATTCTTCAGTTTTCGCCCTCCAATTTATTTGCCTACACCTGTCAATCACAACACAAACACTACCTCCGTGAGACTGTTCTTAATAAAAACTAACTATATTAAAGTAAAATAAATCAAAATACCTTGGGTTGCCTCCCAAGTAGCGTTGTCTTTAACGTCTTTTAGCCGAACGCAAGTTCCTTAACTCAAGAAGTGTGGGGTGGATTAACCCCACAACCAATCCATTTTCTCCACATTTTCCTTTTTCTTCTTCTGCTTCTCTTCTTAAATTTATTTTCAAGGGAAGGTTCAGGAACACATACCTGCTTTGGCGGAGGTTCGACATCACGCACTGCCATGGGCTTATCTCCTTGGTTTGACTTGTACCGCTCACAGGGGTTCTCACGATGGTGCCGACAGAAAGCACTCGCCATGATTGGTGGCTCAATAATGTGTTTAAATACTTTAAACACCATTTCTTCCTTCTCCACCTCAACGCCGCCTCTCATTTTTCTACATCGATCGTGGCTCTCGCCGCCAGAATGGTCTCCCAATATGATGGGATCTGCATCCTCTTCCATGTCGAGAATGAGAAGTCCGCAGAAAAAGAATTTTCCTACTTTAACAAAGACGCCTTCAATCTTCCCCTCGGGTGCACCATCGTTTCATCGGCTAGTTGCAGGCTCACCGTGGTTGGTTTTGCCTCACCTAACTCCAACCGCTTAAACACCGATAAAGGCATCAAATTTATACTTGCCCTAAATCACAAAGCGGCCTCACAGCATGTTACCTTGCCAATCGTGCAAGGCTGTAAAGCTCTCGTGTCTTTTAGTTTGGGGTAGCTTTTCTCGCAGATGGCATCGCACTCTCGCCGCCACCATCTCATACTCTGCTAGTTTCTTCTTCTTCCCCAAAATCTCCTTCATGAATTTGAAATAAGAAGACATTTGCTCCAACGCCTCTATAAAGGGTATGTTGATATGTAGCTTTCTGAACGTCTCCAAAAATTTGGAGAATTGTTTATCAACTGCCTTCCTCTGCAATCTCTGTGGGAACGGGATCTTCTCGGTATACTCCTTCTCTGGAGTTTTCTCTACTACTGGGCGAGCTTCAACCACCTTTTCTTTCTCTATTTCTGCCCTTGTTTCAACTACCGGCTGAGGTGAATGCTGCTCCAACTGTTTACCACTTCTCAGCTGTACTTCCTGGCATTGTTCTCTCGGATTCATCTCTGTGTTGCTTGGCAGTGTACCCTGTGGCCTGCTGTTCGATTGCTTTGCTAGTTGACCCACTTGTGTTTCCAAGTTCCTGAACGAAGATCTAGTCTCCGCCATGAACTGGGTCTGGGAGTTGGTAAGTGTCAACAAATCCTCTCTCAGCTCGTCTGGCTTTTCTGGCTGAACAGGTGCATTAAATTGCTGAGACGGTGGGGCCTGAGTAAATGGCTGCTGATTTTGGTGCCTTGGTTTTGCATCGCCTCTATATCGATTCACGCTGCCTCGGTCTCTCCATGAAAAATTTGGGTGATTCCTCCACCCTGGATTGTATGTGTTGGAGTATGGGTTGTTTTGGGGCCTCTGATAGTTACCCATGGCTTGGCACTCTGCTTGCTCGATTGGCATATTATTAGGATCAGCTGAAGGACATCTATCGAATGTATGTGGACCACCACATATTTCACAGCTCTTTGGCATCTGCACTGCATTTACAACATCAGATGTTGTTACCGCTTGGTCAACAGTGGCAACTTGGGCATTCGTGGCGGTGATGGCATCTATCTCATGAACTTCCACCGCTTCTCCTACCACTCATCGGTCTATCTTACGTGACATGGTTGGTGGTGGCCATATCTTCTAATAAGCCGAGCTTCGTGGTCGCTTTTTCTCATAAAGGTCCCACCGTGATCAATAATTATTCCGTTGTTCCGCCACCGTTATAAGATGTGGACCAAGTTCCACAACTCAATACAGTGGTGTGGACACTTCCTCTGTAAGTCCTTGAATCTTTCCCAAGCTTCGTATAATGACTCTCCGTCTGCTTGGTAGAAATTATTCAGCTCCCCTCTCAATTTCGCTGCTTTGCATGGTGGGAAAATTTTGCCAAAATTTCGCGCCATTCTTGCTGTAAAAATCGAATCACCGGTAAGGAGTTTAACCATACTTTTGCTCTATCCCCGAGGAGAAGGGGAAAGAGCCTCACCGACGGCAGATCATCGAACGCCGTTATATTCGAATGTTGCACACTCCAAGAAATTAGCTATGTGCATATGTGGATCCTCCGATGGCAACCTCCAAATCGTGACCGTGTTCGCACCATGCTTAGAATTGCGGTTTGATCTCAAAGTTATTTGCTCCTATTCCGGGAGCCTAATACATGTCCTGCGTTCTTTCACCCTGCATCACGTAGTCTCCCAAGCTTCTTTCTCGCCGACTTGAACTCTCCTCGACATCCATAGGTATTCTCCGAGGCATTCCTTGGTTAGGTTGATTTTCACCTAACCCCTCTCTCAGCACATTGTTGTTTTGAACGCCGTCCATCTCTATCAAGGTTGAAATTCGCTGGTTCCTTCTATTCTGTTTACAAGTTTTCTCAATCTCTGGATTGAAGGGAACAAGAGTGTCCGCTCCTCTTCTCCTTCGCATAAACTGAGCGCCTGAAACAGATCAAAAACAAACAAACAAATCACGACACCCTGATTTTTACAAAACTAAATAATAATAAAAACAATAAATAAATAAAAAAAATATAAAAACCAAATTAGAAATTAAGAATAGATAAAATTGATATTGAACTATGCCTAATCCCCGGCAACGGCGCCAAAAACTTGATGCGCGATTTAATGCACACACTTTAACGCAAGTGCACGTTGTCGACTCAAGTAATATAGTCTTGAAGACCGAGTTATCGTCCTCAGAGATTAGTGCTCAAGTACCAATTATCTATCCCTTGTTATCTATTTGGTAACCGATATTTGAGTTTGTTGATTATAACTAACAATTATAAATACTAATTAACTATGTGTTTACTTCAGTAGTGATGGAAATAGGGCTTCCAAGTCGTCTCAACTATCCGCTTATATTACTTATTAATGCAATAAATTATGGTTCTTCTTCTTTTGGAGATATCAGGTTTACTAATTCGTTTTATACTCCCGTTAAGGCTATATAAACACTCAACCCCAGTAGCGCTCCTTTCTACCTTTCGGTGATAAGGATGACTCTATAGGAGGATTAAGAACAAAAACTCTGTTAACGTTTACGCAAGTAAGCTAGGTATTTAAACCCCCGTTAACGCTACACAAGTAATTGAGGTATTTTCATCCCCAATCCGACTTATGATTACCCAACTACAGCATAGTCACAACCTCCTCCTTTCGAAGTTTGATTAGAAATCATATAAATAATGATAATTAATGATCAAGTAATTACCAAGCATTCAACACATTATTGGAATAAATCTCAACAATAAGAAGAACAACCACAAACATGCCTTAACTCATAAAATAAGGTTCAAGTGAATTGATATGGAAAGCCCTATATTAGAATTAGTTCCTAGCCATAGACATGACAAGAACTAATTCAATATCCAACATAAACTAAAAGTAAAGTAAAGGAAAGAAAAGAAATTACTAAGTAATGGTCTCCAATCTTCAACTCCAAGAAGTCTTGTGTTTGTGCAAGAAAGGAAACCCTTAAAAACTGCCTAGGGTTCTCTTTTTATAGCTTCAAAACCTCCCTTAAGGTTTTCCTTCAGGCCTGACCCATAAAATCGTCAAAGACCTTATTTTTCCCGCGCCGCGACTGCATCAGCCGCGCGCTAAGTTCTCAAACTCTTCGATGATGAGGCGCCGCGCTCGCAACTTTGTTGCTCGAGGCGCCGCGACTGAAACTTCAAGGCCTTCGATATCACGCCGGGCGCCGACCGTTGGCTGGAGGCGCGCGCAAGATCGCATCGGTATCTCTGCCTGGTTCGCCACTTTCTCGCATTTTAAGCTCTGGAACCTCCACTTTTCCCTCTTTTCGCTCCTTTTCCGCCAAAGAGCCATTTTAACCAATTTGACTCAAAAGAAAGAAAATCTATCCTAAGACGACACGTATTTGTACAAAAAGGGACAAAAGACTCACTAAAAACGACTCAAAAAGTGTATATAAAATACACCGATCACCCAACAAGGTATTTTTAAACCAAAAAGACATTTTAATTTAAATACTAATGTTCTTAAATTACTCTTACCCCGTAATCATGTGTTTGCTTTAAATGACCCAAATTGGAAAATTGCCATAATACTCTTATTGATAATAAGATGTGGGAGTTGGTACCCGGTCCATCTGGCGTTAATATTATTCGGTCTATGTGAATTTTTGCTCATAAGGATAGCTCTGGTGGTTCTTTTGCAAGGCATAAGGCTCGTCTTGTAGGTGATGGTAAGACTCAGCAGGTTAGTGTAGATTGTGGTGAGACATTTAGCCCGGTGGTCAAGCCGGCTACCATTCACACTGTGCTCAGCTTGGCTCTTTCGAAATCATGGCCCATTCATCAGCTAGACGTGAAGAATGCCTTTCTACATGGTGATCTCGAAGAGACAGTGTATATGCATCAGCCCTTGGGGTTTAGGGATACTCGATATCCTCTTCATGTCTGTTTGTTGAAGAAGTCATTGTATGGGCTTAACCAGTCTCCACGAGCTTGGTATAAGATGTTTGATGACTATGTTTCGTCTATTGGGTTCTCTCACAATAGGTCTGGTAATTCATTATTCATATATCGTCGGGGTTCTTCCATGACTTATATACTATTATATGTGGATGATATTATCTTGACTGCCTCTTCTGATACATTACACCAGTCTACTATGACAATGCTCAGTTCTGAGTTTGCCATGGAAGACTTGGGGTCATTGAGTTATTTTTTGGGATTGCTGTCACTCGTCACGATGTGGACTGTTCTTATCACAGAGGAAGTATGCAGCAGAGATCATTGTGAGGGTTGGGATGTCATCCTGTAAGTCCACTTCCACTCCAGTTAATACTAAATCCAAGTTGGGTGCTGTAGCTGGCTCCCCCTATGAGGATCTAACCCGCTATCGTAGTCTTGCAGGGGCCCTTCAGTAACTTACATTCACGTGACCTGATATTACATATGCGGTACAACAGGTGTGTTTATTTATGCATGACTCCAGGATTGAACATATGAATGCGTTCAAACGCATTCTTAGGTACGTACATGGAACACTTGATAACCCTCAAGATGACGAAGACTCGCCCTCTTCGAGAAAAAGATGTATGGATACCAGAGGAGCTAACCGAGAAGGATCCTGGTCAAAACATCTCTTACACGTCCGTCCTCCTTTACTCTCTAGTTGTTTCGCTCCTCTCTTGACTGCAAGGAAAAAGGAAATTTATGGAATAAGGGCAGCTGTAATTGTCTTTCTCCATACGATATTTTTCATTTGTATCCTTCGTCGACGTCTACATTTGTCTCCTATACAGATGCTGATTGAGATGGTTGTCCGGATACCAGACGTTCTACGTCTGGCTATTGTATGTTCCTTGGAAATAACTTGGTCTCATGGTCTGCCAAACGTCAATCCACGCTTTCACGTTCGATTGTAGAGGCCGAGGATCGAGAGGTGGTCAATGTGGTATCTGAGTCATGTTGGTTACACAATCTTCTTCTAGAGCTCCATTGTCCTATTCAGAAAGCTACATTGGTGTATTGTGATAATATTAGTGTCATCTACCTTTCTAGTAATCCAGTTCAGCACCAGCGCATTAAACATATAGAGATGGACATTCACTTTGTTCGAGAAAAGGTAGCTCGAGGACAAGTACGCGTCTGTTATGTCCCTTCCAGATATCAAATTGCAGACATCTTTATAAAGGGTCTTCCCTCGATCATTTTTGAAGATTTCAGAGACAGTCTCAGCGTACATAGCGGGCTTATATTATAACAACTTTATGTAGGTAAAATAATGGTTTATTGATTTTTTTAAAAAAGATAAGAGACTTGACTTATATTTGACTTGATTTGATATGTGAAGAACTTGAATTGTGTGGAAAGTTGTGAAACCTCATTCGTGAGTAATGAGTACTTGGTTTTGAATAATAATGTTATATTGATTTCGGAAATGAGAATAAGTATCGAACAAACCACTGCAGCGTTAATAAAGGAAAATATATTGACAAATAATTAATATTATTAAAACAAGTAGAAACCTCCATCTGCATAAAAGCTAAGATAAGACAAAATTGTATTACATTTCCTAGATCATGGTTGCTTTAATAAGGTCATTAATAACAAGTATTGATTTTTCTTAAATTCCAAAGTAAGGAACTTGTTTTCTAAAAGAAAAGAGACTTGAGAATTTGAAGTGTTTTTGTTTAAAAAGGAAGGCATGCTTTTGTCTTAAGATTGGTTTAAAAAGAAGGTATGGAAATTGTTTTGGTTTACTTAAAAAGATAGTTACTCTAATTTGATACTACGGGTATCGTGTGACTTTTGTGAAAGAAATAGATCTTTTTTTTTTGAGAGTTGAAGTATGTAGTACTTTAGGGTTAAAACCCGGATTTGTTGACATGAAATAAAAGTACCTTGTGTGAGTAACTTGACTATGTTGGCTTGTGATAGCCATGTAATACTTTCTTGTTGGTTTGATAAGTAAACATGTTATGATGCTACGTGTGTTAGTGTCTTGTGACGTTTGTGTAAGGGGGCTTTCTTGTTGTGCTTATGTTGTTTAACGATAAGCAGTTGTGCTGGTATTATATCACTTACCCCCCTGACTTGTTATGCCGAGGGTTAGCCACCCCCGATGCGGCGGAATACCTACGCGGGTCCACGTGTGACCTACGAGTCGCGGAGTTCCGGATGATCACTCGGTGTGTTACGCCGATGCGAGAAATACCTCACGCGTCCATGTGACTATGGCGATCGCGAGTCCAGTTGATGCCGGGTTAGCTACCCCGATGCGGCGAATACCTCATGCGACCTAGCGGTCTACATGCGGAAGTTCGAGGATTAGGCTCGCATAATGATACTATGGGTGATTGGCCTTGCTTCGATCATTAGCGCCTAGAAAAGACCGCCACGTTATATCTATTTTGCTCTTGTTTATCTTTGGCACTATGTGCGGTTAAAAATTGTTGTTAAACGTATTTGTGAACCGGTTTTAAAATGTTATGATTTTATTTCAAGATTTACGCTTTCACATACTTGGTACTGTTATCGACCTCCTTCGGGGGGCTGCGTTCATGCCGCACCAGTTATCGATCCTCGCTCATAGGATCACAGTTCAGCGTTTTGGGAAGCTCCGTTTCTCCGGAGGCTTATCTTTAGTATAGTCCCGTCGTTGTCAGTACTTACATTCGGGGTATGGCGGCCCGTCCCGTCAGTTGGGTTACATTCTTGAGGTCTGTAGTATTGTTGTGTGGTTTGTAAAAGGGATGAATCGCTCGTGTTTAATCATTTTTATATATATGCAGAAAGGTGACCGTTTTGGTTAGCCTATTTTTCTTATTGTATATCTTGTTTCATGTGTAAGTTTTTATTTCCGCTGATTTTATCTGATGTTGTATCACTAGGGTGCCCGGGGTAAGGCACCAGTCACGGGCCGGGGTCGGGTCGTGACAAGGTTCACATACCTCGCGACGATTATCGACAATTTAGCAAAACGCTCCAAAGTACTATAACCTTGCTAGCCCTTTTCCACCCTTCAAGTAGAATACACTACTCGTAGTACTTTCACCTATAATGGCCATGAAACGTCTATTAACATCTAGATCTCTTCGTAGGATATTTCTAAGAACAAGGTTCCATTTTTTACGGAAAATTCGGCAGCACCTCCTCCGTTTCTACTCAATTTTCCACTTTTTCCAAGGCCCGATAACCGTAATTAACATACTATAATTAAGGTGCAATAATACCGAAATTTAAAGAAGGGGATAACACGCCCAAACGGAACGCGATTAACAATCTCTCCTTCATAACAACAATAATAAAAGAAGGGGATAACACGCCCAAACGGAACGCGATTAACAATCTCTCCTTCATAACCACAATAATAAAAGAAGGGGATAACACGCCCAAACGGAACGCGATTAACAATCTCTCCTTCATAACCATAATAACTAAAGAAGGGGATAACACGCCCAAACGGAACGCGATTAACAATCTCTCCTTCATAACAATAATGTAAATACGGTCCAAAGTAAATACAGTCCAAAGTAGATACGGTCCTTGGCCAACTTTTATAGTTTTACTTATCCAATTACTTCATTAGTCCTTCAACTTATATTCCAATCTTTATATAAGTTATAGTTCCTTTGTTGTTAACTTCTTAGTAAGTAATGGATACATTTTTACCATTTTAATGGCTAATATGCCAATTCTTCTTTTAACATCTTAACAAAATCCAAATCTTTCCTTATATCTTATAGTCCACAATACACTTCCAGTATATGTATAATATCCATATATACATAATAATCAACTTCACAAAGAGGTTAAGGTTCATTACCTCAAAATAGCCCAAAAAAACGTGACTGTCCAGATTTTTAGCCACTGCTTCGTCAGCTGAACTTGTAACGTCGATAACTCTCTACTCCAGTGTCATATCGACGAGCGGTTTGTTGCGTTGGAAACTAGACTCGCCGAACCTTATTTTAGGCTTTTGAAACACCCAAAAACTCCTAATATGCTAGGAGATATTCCCTTCCAAATTTGATTAAAAATCTGTCCAAAACAGTCCCGAAAATCTGCCTACTCTCGGCCAAGGGGGGGTTTTTGAGGCTAGGGGTGTGAAATTTTGTCTAACTGTTGGTTAATAATCTTCCTAATACATTAAGGAAGAACACTTAGAAGTTTAAGAATTTTTGGACAACATTTGCTCAAGAAATGAAGGGGTTGGACGAGAGCACTAGGGAGGGAGAGGAAAATATTTTCAAGTCTTGAAATGTTCTAAGTGTGGAAGATTTTCATCAACTAGAGTGGTTTATATAGGACAATCAAGGGTTAGGATTGAAACATGTGTATGGTATAGATGTGTTTTTGTAGGTTCCTTTCTCCATTTGTCCCACAAAAGCCATGCAAGACTTTGACCATTTGACTAGCCCACCAACTAGCAAAAAACGTCCAAGTGCCATGCATTTGCCATGCAAGACTTTGTCCACTTGTCTTGCCCACTTGGGGTGACACATGTCGCCCTCCTATTGGTCCAAAATATTTTATCTCTCGGAAAATTCCATAATCGTAAAAATATTGAAAAATTTCCTTCACAAGGTTCAGAATAACTTCCGTCGGAAAACAATTCTTTCATTCTTACCCTAATTAGGGCGTATACATTCGTACGTACGTCCTCACATACATACTCCGGAACTACGGGGTATAACATTCTTCCCCCCTTAGAAACATTCGTCCCGAATGTTCCTTCCAAGTCTCTAAACATACCTGTGCCGGAATAGTCTTTCCTACTATACTTACGAAACCAATTATGCCACTCATGGCCATAATACAACGTACGCGCAAAAACTCACATCCGAGCCAACGAAGAATCATCTCTAAAGCGTATGACAATACTATTAGCTTCACCCATGGTCCAAAGGATACTTTCTTCACATCTTTTCTTCATAAAAAAAGACACTTCCATCTTCTTAACACATCTTCGCCTCTTTTCTTACTCGTCGTACCCTCCTCGAACACCCGAACTCTTTCTAGTACACGTACCATACTTCCGTCATTGCTTCGCTTTCAAAATCTGAGTTACTACCTCCAACCTTGGTCATCTTACCAGCCTCACATTCCTCTAAGGCCATTCCCGGCCTTCACGATCCGATTCTGGTCGAACACATCCGCGAACTCGTATGATGGTTACCTAAACTTGGGCTTAACACCCTGGTGACCCTATCATCTGGCGGGACCACCCCAAACTGACCCCGCCTCATTCCGGGCTGCGGGTTGACCCGCGACCTTGCCTCAACCCGACCCATTATCGCTCTAAATTCTTGTTCCCCGTCCGGGACAATCTTACTTATTCTCGTCATGAAAATCACCACTTCTATCTTGCTCGACCTATGGAATTATCCTACAATACATTTCACGCATACCAAGTACTTCGACAAATACTAACTGTAAAATCTTTTACTCAAGATGGCCTCACATCTAAGGTCTCAACTGTTATAATATTCTAAGGCTCACAATTTCCTTGCCCCTAAACTTACCTTTTCAACTAACCATATTCTCTAAATCACAATTTTACACAGTGCTTATCCAAACATAACACTTTAACATAAAATCATCATATCACGCATACAAATCTCTAGAGGGTTAAGGATATACCTGTAACTACTGCTTCACTCTAATCATAGTCCCACTGCAGGCGATAGCAAAAGAAGCGATGAACCACCACAGATCCCGGCGTCGAGTCTCTACATCCGCGCTACCTGCAGTTGGACAATTTCGCAAAATGGCCTGCCGCCGCATGTAAAACAAACTCCCAAACTAGCACGACACTCACCACGGAGCCTACCACAACGCCACACCGAGGGGTGGCCTCTCAGCTAACACCCTTCCTCTCCGAACCATCGACCGCAGAACCGACCGCAGGCTGAATCATCCCACTGTATCCTCCTACTAGGACATTCTCCTCACACACCGCCGCCGCAGTAAAACAAGCATTGGTAAAAGATGACATTTAGGAATGACGCCACCACATAGTGAACACCGAGGAAAATCAACTGGGCCGCTAGAACCTATGTAAATCTGTGAACCAAAACCCCGAGCTATGACCAACTCCTCGCATACTCCGAACGCCCAAGCTCGTGAGGACCACTCGAATCGGATGAGGCGATAACCGTCTCAGCTGGCGAGGTCCGCCGAAAGTTACCAAAGGACTCATTGCTCGCCTCTTCTCGCGATTCGTTAATCCGCCGATCTCTACATTTCTCGATCACAGTATAAGCTCAGACGCGGACAATGTCCATGCTCGATCAAGAGCTACTCATGTACACCCCTTTACTAGATAATCGTCTAGGCCCGTGATATATCGGTGCACTCTATACTCTCTGTTTGCTAAAATCCTAGCTAGTAACTGGGCAATCTCCTTGTAACACATATCCTGTTCTCGCCGTGGATCAAGGCTCGTGTGTCGGTTCGAGCGCCGCTCTAAACCTCTTTGGGCGACGTCGTGGAACTCGCCATCCGTATCACCGTAAAGGTTGGGCACAGGCCTCGTGACCTCTCGGCTCTACTCAGCCTCTCTCGCCGCTTGCCCTTCCGGGCTCGGTTGCCTTGCGTAGAGGCATAATCGGTAAAAGAAGTACGTCGAGGGGTCCAACTTATAACACAGCTCTAAGGCACGATCTCAGAGTGAGAAGAATGGAAACCAATCCTAAATGTCCTGCAGCCTCCTGATTATAGATGTGGTGCACAACACACCGATAATTAAGACTCTACTAGACACGGTCTGTAGAAACTTTCCGAGGACTAATCGCTCGATACCACTTTTGTCACGACTCGTTCGCCCGTGATCGTGCCTTACCCGCACCTGTAGACATACATCGAGTAACTGGAATATAAACTTGCAAACATGAAACAAAGGCAAAATAAGAACATGTATCCAAAGAAAAGTCGCTTTCGCATTTAATATATATACCAAAACTTCAAGTTACATCCTTTACTACCCCGCCACAACAAGATTTCTGCACTTAAGAATTTCTATAATAACTATGACGACAGGCCGCCATACCCCAATGTACAAGTACCTACAATCTCAGGGAATCATACCAAAAGATAAGCCTCCGGAGAAACGGAGCTTCCCAAAACGCTGAACTGTGATCCTACGAGTGAGTATCAACGACTGATGTACCTCTACCTGCGGTATGAACGCAGCCCCCCGAAGGAGGTCAGTACAACAGGTACCAAGTATGTGAAACTGAAAATACTGTAAATGAAGTCATAATAGTATATATAAAACAGGAGACATATATGATAACCAATTTACGATATACAATATGTAAGCAGTTATGTAAAGTCAGGGACTCACGCCCTCAAAGTCATCACTCAAATATAACCATGGGTCTCATGCCCACAATATCAATCATGCCCGTGGAATTCTTCCTCACCTTGGCGATCCATGATATAAAACACCAAGGAATACACATGAACACTAGGTCCCACCTGTGTCATAATAAAACCGTACGGGGTAAGTACGAAGGCATAGCCAACTACTAGAACCCACCGTACCAACAATGCTATAAAACTGTATCACGAGGTCTTTCTACACCGCCAAATGATCGAAGCTGAGCCACTCGCTGCAGATCATTGTGGCGCTGCCTAGTCCTGGAACTCCCGCAGTTCCGCATAGGCCACATAAACCCGCATGAGGTATTCCTCGCATCGCAGGGCAGATAACCCTCGGCATCGTCCTGGACTCCCGCAGTCCGCATGGCCACATAGACCGCATGAGGTATTCCTCGCACCACAATCCTGGAACTCCCGCAGCTCCGCATAGGTCACATGGACCCGCATGAGGTATTCCTCGACGGGACTTTTAACCCCGACATCATAACAAGTCGGGGTAAGTGATATAATACCAAGACAACGCTTATCGTTAAACAACATAAGCACAACAAGAAAAATCCTTACACAACATCACAAGACACTAACACACGTAGCATCATAACATGTTCACTTTATCAAGCCAACAAGAAAGTATTAGGCTATCACAAAACATAGACAAGTTACTCACACAAGGTATTTTCATTTCATGTCAACAAATCCGGTTTTAACCCCAGTACTCTCACACGACTAAATCGTCCGTGATCGTGCCTTACCGGGCACCCTAGTGACACAACATCGTAGTAATCACGAACATAAAACAACAAATGAGATAACGTAAATATAAAACAATAATCAGGAAAACTTGCCTTTCGCATATATATAACCATCAACTCTTTTACAAATGAACGGCTTTAATCCTTTTACCAACCCCGCCACAACAGCATTCTGCACTTAAGAATGATACGACACAATGGGCGACAGTGGCCCGCCAAACCCCCGAATGTAAACACTTACTACGCAGGACTATACCACCGATAAGCCTCCGAGAAACGGAGCTTCCCAAACGCCGAATCGTGACCCGAGAGCTAGGATCAACGATCGATGTACCTCAACTGCGGCATGAACGCAGCCGGCGAGGTCGATAACAGTACGAGTATGTGAAACTAAAAATAAATCAGAAATGAAATCATAGTAGTCTATACAAAGCAGAGACATGTATGATAACCAAACTACGATTCACCATAAATAGCCATATGTCAAGTCGTGACTCACACCTCAAGTCATCACTCAATTTAACAATGGGTCTCACGCCCACAACATCAATCGTGCGTGGAATACCTTCCTCACCGCTGTAGCTTTATGATATACAAGCACCAAGGAATACATATGAACACCGTGTCCCACTGTCCTAATAAAACTGCATGGTAGTACGAAGGCATAGCCGACTACTAACACCTACGCACAACAAGGTCATAAATCAGATTATAAGATCTGCCTGCATCGCCACATGATCAAAGCCGCCACTTGCCCGCAGATCTAATGCGCGCGTAGTCTCGAACTTCCCGCACTCCGCATAGGCCAATCTCATCGCCCGCATGAGGTATTCCCGCATCGAGGTAGCTACTCCCGCATCGCCCCGACTTTCGAGTCCGCACGCCACGCGACCGCATGCCCATAAAGGACGACACTAACTCGAACTCGTAGCCGCATAGGCCCTCGTGACCCGCATGAGGTATTCTCGAATCACGGTCCTGCATCACCGAGTCTACCCGCGACGGAGGGCTTAACCCCTAATCATCTCAAGATGAATGCCACAATACTATCATAACGATCGATAGTTAATAAGCACAATCAAGGGAAACCCCTTACACAAACATCACAAGATACTAACACACGTAGCATCCTAACACGTTTACTTATCAAAGCAACAAGAAAGTATTACAAGGCTATCACAAACCAATACAATCAAGTTATTCACACAAGGTACTTTCTACTAACAAGTTCTGTATCTATCCCCAAAGTACTTCACACATTAAAATCTAAAAAAGATCTGCTTCTTTCACATAAGTCACACAATACCCGTAGTATAAAATAGAGTGATCGCCCTTTTAAGAAAACTAAAACTCTTACCTTTGTAAAATCAAGTAACAACATTATTTTCCAAACGCATAAGTTTGCCTAATTTCAAATGTTCACGCTTTCTTATTTTAGAAAGGTTTCGTAGTTCATAGTCTTATTCATTTAAGAATATAATTCTCTTTAAACAACTGAGAAACATAAGCCTTATATGTGAGTAGGATATTCTTGTTTATAACAATCTTATTACAATGACCATGATCTAGGAAATATCATTTTGTCTCATCTTAGCTTCTATGCAGATGGAAGTTTCTACCGGTTTTAATAATACTTAATTATTCAAAACATTTCCTTTTATCAACGCCGCAGTTGGTTTGTCGATACACATTCGATTTCCAAATCAAGAAAGCATTCTTAAGCCGTTATACCTAACTTCCCATAAAGCTAGTATAACTCTTAAGTTTTCAAACACCAAGTATTACTTCTCCTTTCAAAATGATTCAAAATCTTTTGAAATACTTCAAGTTCTTTCTTATCATATAACAAGCCGCTTATAGTTCAAATCGATTACCTTTTAAAACCACATGTATTTTCTTACTAACATAAAGTCGTTATAACCAACTTCCCATAAAGCCGTTATAACACTTTATGTTTTAAACCACTCAAACACATTTAGCACACGTGACGTCACCGCACTACATAGTTCACACATATCATGCTAGAAGAGATAGGAAGAGGTTCACATACCTCGCGACGAGTATAGACTCATAGCAAAACTCTCCAAGTACTTCCAAACGTCGGCTACCCCAAAATCCACGTAGATCGCTCCACACGTAGTACAACCACCTATAACTCCACAACGCGCTTAGTAACATTTAGATCTCATCGTAGAACATTCTACCAAAAATTCAAAAGACCTCCCCGCAACAACAGAAACCTCCTCTCAAACGAGGCCGCTACCAAGCCAACGAGTGGGGTTATACATCTAACCCTAACTGGTACAATTCTACTCCACTGCATTACTACACAAGTCCATCAGAATACGGTCCCATGTAATTACAGCTTCTTCAGCTTAAGTCCAAGGACATTGCCACAAGCTATGTTCAAGAATATATATATAGTATACTTTAACTATATATTCCTACAACATGTAATATCCAATTACAAAAGGACAAGATAGTTACCTCGATAAGCCCATAATTATCCGAGTTTAATGTCGATCCTTAGCAAAGTTTTAGCTCCAACTCCGAGCGCCCAACCCGCTCTAAACCACCCTTAGAAGTTCTAACCAACTTCTACACAATACTCCAAATCTGACTATGGAGATTTTCTTGGGTTTCGGTTTGGATCGACGGAAGTATAATAGTATTTACTGGCTTTTGTATAAGTGTAACCTTGGGAATACTACAAGGTATTTGGGCCAAGGTATTTGGACATTATAACAATACTAGAGAGTATTTCTATACCACAACAAGTGGTATTATACTTAAAACAACCTAGCAGTGGGTACCCACTACTAGCAACTCTGGAGTGGGGCACTACTTCGGCTAGCACCCCTAGAGTGGGGTGCTCTACCACAAGGGGGAGGCCCTGGCCGAACTCAACACAAGGGAGGGAGAGGATTTTACACTTAGAAACATTTAGGAATGGATGAAGAATTCATCAAAGGGAGAGGGGTATTTATAGCACAAGCCAAGGCCAACCAATGGCCAAGATTGAGCCAAGTGCTACACAAGTGTAGGGCCAAGATATGCCCAAGTGCCCCTAGTCCCTACTCCTTAAAACCCTCACAAAATATCTACCAAAATATCTACCACTGACATCCCCATTTCGTCCAAGTACGCCCACCTTGCCCACCAATGAGAGGTGCCAAGCGCGCCTCTCGTTGGTCCAAAATGTTCCGCCTCTCTAAAAATCCGCAAAATGAGAAAAGACATAGCCGAATTTTCCTTCGCAAGTTATGTAAAACGTTTCGTCGAAAACGACTCTAACGGTGTCAGCACAAATGCCATTCTACTAAGCCACTAGGCGGGTGACACGTGTCACCCTCCTATTGGCCCAAAATAAAACATCTTCCAAAAATATCCATAATGGCCAAAATCTCAAAACAAAGCTGGCCCCACAAAATCAGAATTTCTCCGTGGGCCCCACGTGACCATTTTCAAAAATAAAATTCCATAATTCTCTAATATTCCAGAAGTCCGAATACCAAACTGGGAATCCAATTCCCATTAACGAACCTTTTTCCTTCACAAAACCGAAACTTTTCCGTGGAAAATCGCCTCTTTCTTCCTTTCCAATCTTTCTCGTCAGATACTGCACGCACGCCCTCGCATACATACCCTGGGACTACGGGGTATAACATTCTTCCCTCCTTAGAAACATTCGTCCCGAATGTTCCTTCTAAGTCTCAAAACAACGCGCGCCAAGATAGTCTTCACTACTATACTTACGAAACAATCTCGCCATACCGCCACGTAAATACTGCGCAACATACTTATATCCAAGTCTACGAGGAAAACACCTCTATATCACCACAAATACCTCTTCCCGGGGTCAAAATATACTTCCTTAGTCACTGATACCACTTTTGTCACTTTGTCGCGAGCCTTGCTCCGACGACCTAACAAATGGTACCGGCCGCCATGATCCGGAGGATCTCAGACACTCGAACTCTTACCACATTCTCGATACGGCTTCGGTTCAAAACTCGGTTACTATCTCTAACGTGGTCATCATTAATCGGGAACACTGATGGATCTCCGATACTTTCCCGATCATAACAATACGAAGACCTGGCATCGCCTCCTAAGTCGGACGACAAAAGCTAACATATAGGCAACCTGGCCTATTCTTCACATGAACTAAAAAGGGCCCCAAGTAACTCGGGCTAAGTTCCCTTTGTTTCCAAAACTCGTCACACCCTAACCGGGTGGTACTTTCAAGAAGACCGACCACAACTCGAACTCTAAGCGCCGCCGATTATCCGCACGATTTCTCCGAGCCGCCGTAACTTCTTCTAGACAAGTTTCGACTATCCACATCCGGAACAAGCTCAACCAACTAATCGAACCTTGCCAACATCGAACCAATCGATCGGCAACCTACACTTCCGCCCTACAAGGCTTCAAAAGGCGACATCCGAACACCGAAATGGTAGCTTAAACACTACCTCCACAGAGACAACAATCCCTACAACTATCCTCAAATCCAAACATCGCCCGGCGGGCGAATGCGATTCTCGAGACTTACGAAGTTCTTAACACATGCCCGCAAAACTTCCAAACAAAAACAGCGTGCACTGGCTCCACTGTCATCATAAGGTGAAGGTAGGCACCCTGCAACCTTACAACCTTTCGATAACCCAACACACCAGTAAAACGGTCTCGATCAAGAACACGATGGGCTGCCCCATCGCCCGACCACCGGTCGAACGCATCCACGAACTCATACGGTTAACTAAACTCGCCTAACACCTCGTGACCTACCACAAGGCGACCACCACAACCGACCCCACCACCATACCGCCGCGGTTGACGCAACACGGCCTCAACCCGACCGCATTGCAAGAAACACTAGCTCCCAAGGAATAATTTCACAAATCATATTACGAAAACCTAGCGGTCTTCCTAGCTCGACTACCTTCTTTCAAATCACGCTACTCGGGACTTATCCCACGAACATAGCTCACGTGCACTATGCACTCCTATAAGGGTCAAACATAAAACTAGACGTTTATCGAGATGGCCTTACGTCTAAGGTCTTTGCGTATAAAGCTCTAAGGCTCACACTTTCTATATGCTCCTAAATCTTACTCGGTTAACCCACCATGATTTCTAATCACAACTAACACAATCGCTATCGTAACATAGCACTTAAGGTATACTCACCTTGAAAGTTACCAAGGACTCACGCCCGCCCTCTTCTCGCCCTTGGTTAACCCGTCGATCTCTACGCTTTCGGCCTTGCGCATAAGCCCGCATACGTGCCATGCTCAAGCCTAATCAAGGATTACTCTTGCGCAACCTTCTTAGGTAGTCATCAAGACTCGCGATACATCGGTATACTCCGTAGCCAAATCCATAGCTAGTAACAAGGTTGTCTCTTGCAATCTATATTCTCGCTCGGCCGTGAACCAAGGTTCACATATCATGGCCGCAGAGGAATCGCCGCCGCCATGCTTAAACTCACCGGGCTAGTGACGTCGCAGAAATCCCGAATGAAGCACTACCCTAGGTAATGATTTGCTCGTGCCCTCGCCACCCTCCGAACTCTACTCGCAGCCTCCGCCTTGCCCTCCCGGGCCCGGTTGCCTACGCGAGGCATAACGATAAGTGGAAATAATTTCGCCGGAGGGTCCAACTTACAACACGCCTCTAAGGCACGATCTCAGAGTGAGAAGAATAGAAACCAATCCTAAATATCCTATAGCCTCACGATTATTGGTGTGGTGCACAACACCCGATAATCAAGACTTCATCGATACGGTCTGTAGACACTTTCCGAGGATTAATCGCTCGATACCACTTTTGTCACGACCAAATCGCCTCGTGATCGTGCCTTACCCGCACCCTAGTGACACAACATCGAGTAATCACGAACATAAAACAACAACATGAGATAACAGAAATATAAAACAATAATCAGGAAACTTGCCTTTCGGCATATATATAACCATCAACTCTTTTACAAATGAATGTTTTAATCCTTTTTACCAACCCCGCCACAACAGCATTTCATGCACTTAAGAATGATACGACACAATGGGCGGGACAGGCCCCGCCAAACCCCCGAATGTAAACACTTACTACGACGGGGACTATACCATCGATAAGCCTCGAGAAACGGAGCTTCCAAACGCCGAATCGTGACCACGAGAGCTAGGATCAACGATCGATGTACCTCAACTCGCAGATGAACGCACTTCAAGGAGGTCGATAACAGTACCGAGTATGTGAAACTAAAAATAAATATCAGAAATGAAATCATAGTAGTCTATACAAAGCGGAGACATGTATGATAACCAAACTACGATTCACCATAAATAAACAAATATGTCAAGTCGTGACTCACACCTCAAGTCATCACTCAATTTAACAATGGGTCTCACGCCACAACATCAATCGTGCTCGTGGAATACCTTCCTCACCGCGCAGCTTTATGATATACAAGCACCAAGGAATACATATGAACACCGTGTCCCACTGTCCTAATAAAACTGCATGACAGTAAGTGCAAGGCATAGCCGACTACTAACACCTACGCATCAACAAGGTCATAAATCAGATCATAAGATCCGTCTGCATCACATGATCAAAGCCGCCACTTGCCCGCAGATCTAATGCGCGCGTCTAGTCCTCGAACTTCCCGCAGACTCGCGATAGGCCAATCTCATCGCCCGCATGAGGTATTCCTCGCATCGAGGGTAGCTACTCCCGCATCGCCCCGACTTTCGAGTCCGCACGGCCACGCGACCGCATGCCCATAAAGGACGACACTAACACGAACTCTCGTAGCCCGCATAGGCCCTCAGACCCGCATGAGGTATTCTCGAATCACGGTCCTGCATCGCTGAGTCTACCCCGCGACGGAGGGCGCTTAACTCCCGGAATCATCTCAAGAGATGAATGCCACAATACTATCATAACGATCGATAGTTAATAAGCACAATCAAGCGGAAACCCCTTACACAAACATCACAAGATACTAACACACGTAGCATCCTAACACGTTTACTTATCAAAGCAACAAGAAAGTATTACAAGGCTATCACAAACCAATACAATCAAGTTATTCACACAAGGTACTTTCTACTAACAAGTTCGTATCTATCCCCAAAGTACTTCACACATTAAAATCTAAAAAAGATCTGCTTTTTCACATAAGTCACACAATACGTAGTATAAAATAGAGTGACTGCCCTTTTAAGAAAACTAAAACTCTTACCTTTGTAAAATCAAGTAACAACATTATTTTCCAAACGTACATAAGTTTGCCTAATTTCAAATGTTCACGCTTCTTATTTTAGAAAGGTTTCGTAGTTCATAGTCTTATTCATTTAAGAATATAATTCTCTTTAAACAACTGAGAAACATAAGCCTTATATGTGAGTAGGATATTCTTGTTTATAACAATCTTATTACAATGACCATGATCTAGAAATATCATTTTGTCTCATCTTAGCTTCATGCAGATGGAAGTTTCTACCGGTTTTAATAATACTTAATTATTCAAAACATTTCCTTTATCAACGCCGCAGATGGTTTGTCGATACACATTCGATTTCAAATCAAGAAAGCATTCTTAAGCCGTTATACCTAACTTCCCATAAAGCTAGTATAACTCTTAAGTTTTCAAACACCAAGTATTACTTCCTTTCAAAATGATTCAAAAATCTTTTGAAATACTTCAAGTTCTTTCTTATCATATAACAAGCCGCTTATAGTTCAAATCGATTACCTTTTAAAACCACATGTATTTTCTTACTAACATAAAGCTATTATAACCAACTTCCCATAAAGCCGTTATAACACTTTATGTTTTAAACCACTCAAACACATTTAGCACATGACGTCACCGCACTACATAGTTCACACATATCATGCTAGAAGAGATAGGAAGAGGTTCACATACCTCGCGACGAGTATCGACTCACAGCAAAACGCCCAAGTACTTCCAAACGTCGGCTACCCCTTAAGCCACGTAGATCGCGCCACACGTAGTACATCAACCTATAAGGCCACAAGCGCGCTTATTAACATTTAGATCTCATCGTAACATTCTACCAAAAATTTGGCAAGACTCCCGCAACAGCGTAAACCTCCTCTCAAACGAGGCCTACCAAGCCAACCGGTGGTTATACATCTAACCCTAACGGTACAATTCTACTCCACTGCAGATTACTACACAAGTCTATCAGAATACACCCCATGTAATTACAGTCGATTCTTCAGGCTTAAGTCCAAGGACATTGCCACAAGCTATGTTCAGTAATATATATATAGTATACTTTAACTATATATTCCTACAACATGTAATATCCAATTACAAAAGGGGGACAAGATAGTTACCTCGATAAGCCCATAATTATCCGAGTTTAATGTCGATCCTTAGCAAAGTTTTAGCTCCAACTCCGAGCGCTCCAACCCGCTCTAAACCACCCTTAGAAGTTCTAACCAACTTCTACACAATACTCCAACGGACTATGGAGATTTTCCTAGGGTTTCGGTTTTGTGACTGACGGGAAGTATAATAGTATTTACTGGGCTTTTGTATAAGTGTAACCTTGGGAATACTACAAGGTATTTGGGCCAAGGTATTTGGACATTATAACAATACTAGGAGAGTATTTCTATACCACAACAAGGGGTATTATACTTAAAAACAACCTAGGCAGTGGGTACCCACTGCTAGCAACTCTAGAGTGGGGGCACTACTTCGCTAGCACCCCTAGAGGGGTGCTCTACCACAGTGGGGAGGCCCTCGGCCGAACTCAACACAAGGGAGGGAGAGGATTTACACTTAGAAACATTTAGGAATGGATGAAGAATTCATCAAAGGGAGAGGGTATTTATAGACAAGCCAAGGCCAACCAATGGCCAAGATTGAGCCAAGTGCTACACAAGTGTAGGCCAAGATATGCCCAAGTGCCCCTAGTCCCTACTCCTTAAAACCTCACAAAATATCTACCAAAATATCTACCACTGACATCCCCATTTCGTCCAAGTCGCCCACCTTGCCCACCAATGAGAGGGTGCCAAGTGCCGCCTCTCGTTGGTCCAAAATGTTCCGCCTCTCGGAAAAATCCGCAAAATGAGAAAGACATAGCCGAATTTTCCTTCGCAAGTTATGTAAAACGCTTTCAAAAACGACTCTAACCGTGTTGTGCACAAATGCCATTCGCCAAGTTACCTAAAGTGGGTGACACGTGTCACCCTCCTATTGGCCCAAAATAAAACATCTTCCGAAAATATCCATAATGGCCAAAATCTAAAACAAAGTGGGCCCCACAAAATCAGAATTTCTCCTGGGCCCCACGTGACCATTTTCGAAAATAAAATTCCATAATTCTCTAATATTCCAGGAAGTCCGAATACCAAATCTGGGAATCCAATTCCCATTAACGAACCTTTTTCCTTCACAAAAACCGGAAACTTTTCCGTGGAAAAATCGCCTCTTTCTTCCTTTCCAATCTTTCTGTCGTATACTCGTACGTACGTCCTCGCATACATACCCTGGGACTACGGGGTATAACAACTACATACTTTAACTCTTTAAAAAGATCCATTTCTTTTACAAAAGTCACACGATAACCGTAGTATCAAAATAGAGTAACTATCTTTTTAAGTGAGCCAAAACAATTTTCATACCTTCTTTTTAAACCAACTTAAGACAAAATCATGCCTTCTCTTTTAAACAAAAACACTTCAAATTCTCAAGTCTCTTTTCTTTTAGAAAACAAGTTCCTTACTTTGGAATTTAAGAAAAATCAATACTTGTTATTAATGACCTTATTAAAGCAACCATGATCTAGGAAATATAATACAATTTTGTCTTATCTTAGCTTCTATGCAGATGGAGGTTTCTACTTGTTTTAATAATATTAATTATTTGTCAATATATTTTCCTTTATTAACGCTGCAGTGGTTTGTTCGATACTTATTCTCATTTCCGAAATCAATATAACATTATTATTCAAAACCAAGTACTCATTACTCACGAATGAGGTTTCACAACTTTCCACACAATTCAAGTTCTTCACATATCAAATCAAGTCAAATATAAGTCTAAGTCTCTTATCTTTTTTAAAAAAATCAATAAACCATTCTTTTACCTACATAAAGTTGTTATAATTAACTTCCCATAAAGCCATTATAACACTTTATGTTTTAAACCAACCAAATTCGTTTAGCACACGTACGTCTACCGTACTACATAGTTCAAAATAATCATGCTAGAAAGGATAGGAAGAGGTTCACATACCTCGCGACGATTATCGACAATTTAGCAAAACGCTCCAAAGTACTATAACCTTGCTAGCCCTTTTCCACCCTTCAAGTAGAATACGCTACTCGTAGTACTTTCACCTATAATGGCCATGAAACGTCTATTAACCTCTAGATCTCTTCGTAGGATATTTCTAAGAACAAGGTTCCATTTCTTACGGAAAATTCGGCAGCACCTCCCCCGTTTCTACTCAATTTTCCACTTTTTCCAAGGCCCGATAACCGTAATTAACATACTATAATTAAGGTGCAATAATACCGAAATTTAAAGAAGGGGATAACACGCCCAAACGGAACGCGATTAACAATCTCTCCTTCATAACAACAATAATAAAAGAAGGGGATAACACGCCCAAACGGAACGCGATTAACAATATCTCCTTCATAACCACAATAATAAAAGAAGGGGATAACACGCCCAAACGGAACGCGATTAACAATCTCTCCTTCATAACCATATTAACTAAAGAAGGGGATAACACGCTCAAACGGAACGCGATTAACAATCTCTCCTTCATAACAATAACGTAAATACGGTCCAAAGTAAATACAGTCCAAAGTAAATACGGTCCAAAGAAGATACGGTCCTTGGCCAACTTTTATAGTTTTACTTATCCAATTACTTCATTAGTCCTTCAACTTATATTCCAATCTTTATATAAGTTATAGTTCCTTTGTTGTTAACTTCTTAGTAAGTAATGGATACATTTTTACCATTTTAATGGCTAATATGACAATTCTTCTTTTAACATCTTAACAAGATCCAAATCTTTCCTTATATCTTATAGTCCACAATATACTTCCAGTATATGTATAATATCCATATATACATAATAATCAACTTCACAAAGAGGTTAAGGTTCATTACCTCAAAATAGCCCAAAAAAACGTGACTGTCCAGATTTTTAGCCACTTCTTCGTCAGCTGAACTTGTAACGTCGATAACTCTCTAATCCAGTGTCATATCGATGAGCGGTTTGTTGCGTTGGAAACTAGACTCGACGAACTGTATTTTAGGCCTTTGAAACACCCAAAATTCCTAATATGCTAGGAGATATTCCCTTCCAAATTTGACTAAAAATTTGTCCAAAACAGTCCCGAAAATCTGCCTACTCTCGGCCAAGGGGGTTTTTTTGAGGCTAGGGGTGTGAAATTTTGTCTAACTCTTGGTTAATAATCTTCCTAATACATTAAGGAAGAACACTTAGAAGTTTAAGAATTTTTGGACAACATTTGCTCAAGAAATGAAGGGGTTGGACGAGAGCACTAGGGAGGGAGAGGAAAATATTTTCAAGTCTTGAAATGTTCTAAGTGTGGAAGATTTTCATCAACTAGAGGGGTTTATATAGGACAATCAAGGGTTAGGATTGAAACATGTGTATGGTATAGATGTGTTTGTGTAGGTTCCTTTCTCCATTTGTCCCACAAAAGCCATGCAAGACTTTGACCATTTGACTAGCCCACCAACTAGCAAAAAACGTCCAAGTGCCATGCATTTGCCATGCAAGACTTTGTCCACTTGTCTTGCCCACTTGGGGTGACACATGTCGCCCTCCTATTGGTCCAAAATATTTTATCTCTCGGAAAATTCCATAATCGTAAAAATATTGAAAAATTTCCTTCACAAGGTTCGGAATAACTTCCGTCGGAAAACAATTCTTTCATTCTTACCCTAATTAGGGCGTATACATGCGTACGTACGTCCTCACATACATACTCCGGAACTACGGGGGTATAACAACATATGACCATAATATAACACATGCGCAAAATTCAAATCCAAGCTAACGAGGAAATCACCTCTAAAGTGTAACATCACTATTAGCTCCCACTCATGGTCTAAAGGATACTCCCTTCGCACCTTCACTTCACAAAAATGATCACTTCCATTCTCTTAACACATTTTCGCTTCTTTTCTTACTCGTCGTACCCTTCTCGTACACCCGAACTCTTTATAGTACACATACCACATTTCCGTCATTGCTTCAATTTCAGCACTTTGGAGTTACCACCTCCAAACTTGGTCATTACTAGCTTCAATCTTGTTACACCCCGTAGTTCCAGAGTATGTATATGAGGACGTACGTACGAGAATACGACAGTAAAATTAGAAAGGAAGAAAGATGTGATTTTTCGACGGAAAAGTTTCCGAATTTTGAGAAGGAAAAATGTTCGTTAAAGGGAATTGGATTCCCAGATTTGGTATTCGGACTTTTTGGAATATTTGAGAATTATGGAATTTTATTTCCGAAATCGGTCACGTGGGGCCCACGGGAGAATTTACGGTTTTGTGAGGCCCACTTTATTTTCGGATTTTTGGCATTGCGGATATTTTCGGAAGATGAAATATTTTAGACGAGTAGGGGGGCGACACGTGTCACCCCCATGTGGCCCATGGCCGAAAGAGTGTGGCACTTGGACGTTTTTTTGTGGGATCCCATTTTTGTGGTGGACACTTGGTTGGCAATTACCCACACAACATGTCCCCAATCCTCACCTTACATTTGCTTAAATATTGACCCTTGATTCTTCTATATATAACCCCTTAAGTTGAAGACAATTTTCATCCCACACTTAAGCTTCCAAGGCAAAATACTCCCCTCCCCTTTGTAGTTGTTTTCGTCCCACCCTCCCCCACTTGAGTAGAAAATACTTTGAGTATTATTGTATAATCCCAAATACCTTGGCCTAGTATCCCTAGTAGTATTCCAAAGTTATTTCAATACTAGGAGTCCGGAAATACTACTTTATTCCAATAGTCGCAAAAAATAAAGCCCTAGAAAAATCTTCATAGCATAGATGAAGTGTTAAGAGAAGTTGTTTAGAAACTTCTAAGGGTTGCTTGGAGCGGGTTGGAGCGTAAGGAATTGGAGCTAAACGTTGCTCAGGATCGACTTTTAATCTTGGATAATTTTGGGCTTATCGAGGTAATGATCTATGTTCTCTATCAGAATTGGATATTACATATTGTAGTAGTTTAGATTTGAGTATAAGATATATTGGAAGGATGATTAAAAAGAATTGAACTGTATTTACATTGGACTGTATTTACAGTAGACTTGTAGTATTATTGTGGAGTAGAATTGTACACGTCCGGTTAGACGTGTAACCCCTCGAGTTGTTGGCTTGGTAGCAGCCTTGTTAGAGGAGGAGATTTATGTGGTCATGCGGGGGAGTCGCCGAATTTTCCGTAGAATAAGGAACATTGTACTTAGAATTATTCTACGAAGAGATCTAGAGGTTGATAGGCGTTTTGTGGCTGCAGAGTTGAAATACTACGAGTAGCGTATTCATCGGAAGGGTGGAAAAGGCTAGCGAGGTTACAAGATTTTGGAGCTATTTGCTAATTGTCGATAATCGTCGCAAGGTATGTGAATCTCTTCCTATCCTTTCTAGCATGATGTTTTGTAAACTATGTAGCGGTGACGCATACGTGCTAAATGAGTTTTGGTTGGTTTAAAACAAAAAGTGTTATAATAGCTTTATGGGAAGTTAGTTATAACGACTTTATGTAGGTAAAAGAATGGTTTATTGATTTTAGAAGTTAAGAGACTTGATCTTAAAATATAAGAGACTTGACTTAATTGACTTGATATGAATTTTGTTAAAAAGTGTGAAACCTCATTCGTGAGTAATGAATACTTGGTTTTTAAAGAATAATGTTTTACTGATTTCGGAAATGAGAATAAGTATCGAACGAACCACTGCAACGTTAATAAAGGAAAATGTATTGACAAATAATTAATTATATTAAAACCAGTAGAAACCTCCATCTGCATAGAAGCTAAGATAAGACAAAATTGTATTACATTTCCTAGATCATGGCTGCTTTAATAAGATTGTTATAAACAAGAATAACCTACTCACACATAAGACATATGTTACTCAAATTGTTTTAAAAAGGAGATTACATTATTAAGTGTTTAAAACTATGATCTATGAATCTTTTGAAAATAAGAGACTTGAGTATTTGATTTTGCAACTTGAACTTTTCGAAAAGAATGTTGTTACTTGATTTTACAAAGGAAAGTGTTTCAGTTTAAAAATGAGGGCATGTTATTTGCCTTAGTTTGATTTAAAAGGAAAGCTTGGTATTATCTTAACCTGTCTTAAAAGAGAGTTTAAATGTTATGGCCGATTCTACCTCGAGTCCCATGAGATGGGCCGAGATATGTATACCACCCAATTCTACACCGAGTCCCATGGGATGGGCCGGGACATGTATTCCATACGATTCTACACCGAGTCCCATGGGATGGGCCGGGACATGTATTCCATACGATTCTACACCGAGTCCCATGGGATGGGCCGGGACATGTATTCCATTCAATTCCACACCGAGTCCCATGGGATGGGCCGACACGATTTCACACGCCACACCGAGTCCCATGGGATGGGCCGGGACATGTATACCACACGATTCCACCTCGAGTCCCATGGGATGGGCCGAGACATGTTATACGTATCACACGCTTTTATACCTAGATCACGGCAGCCGGCGGAAGGAGTTCCACGCATGAGGATGACTTTGAGGCGTGAGTCCCCGACTTGACATGATCGCTTTTATGTTGTGAATCGTAGTTTGGTTATCATACATGTCTTACGCTTTATATGATCGCCATGATTTCATTTACGATTTTTCGATTTCACATACTTGGTACTGTTAGATCGACCTCCTTCGGGCTGCGTCATGTCGCGGTAGGTACACGCCGTCGATCCTCGTTCATAGGATCGCAGTTCAGCGTTTGGGAAGCTCCGTTTCTCCGGAGGCTTATCTCTTGGTATAGTCCCCTGTCATTATAGGTACTTGTACATTCAGGGGTATGGCGGGGCCCTGTCCCGTCATAGTTGTTATTATAAAATTCTTAGAGGTCTGTAGTACTGTTGTGGGCAGGGTTTGTAAAAGGGATGTAACTGTTCAAGCTTTTTATGTATATACGGAAAGGTGACCGTTTGGTTTCCTGTTTCTTCTTGTATATCTGTTTAAGTTTTTATTTCACGATTTTCTCGATGTTGTATCACTAGGGTGCCGGGTAGGCACGACCACGCCCGGATCGGTCGTGACAAAAGTGGTATCGAGCGCTTAATCCTCGGAAAGTGTCTATGCACCGTATCTAGTAGTCTTGATTATCGGTGTCAGGCACCACACCTATAATCGTGAGGCTGCAGGATATTTAGGATTGGTTTCCATTCTTCTCACTCGAGATCGTGCCTTAGAGCCGTGTTATAAGTTGGACTCCTCGACGTATTCTTTTCACCCGTATTGCCTCACGCAGGCAACCGAGCCCGAAGGCAAGGCGCAAAGCGGAGTCGCGAGTAGAGCACAAAGGGTTACCATGGCACGCCCGGGTCATTATCGGAGACGATTCATTCGGGAGTTCTGCACGCCGCTAGCCCTGTGAGAGTTTAGAGAGCGTGAGCAGCCACCGAGACCACGATACCGAGCCTCTAGTCCCACGCCAGAAAGCAGGATATGAGTTACAAGGAGATGGCCCGATTACTAGCTAGTCTGGCCGGAAATGAGACGACGGAGCCGGTGGTTCCGGCGATCAGAGTTCACCCTAGATCCGATAGTTTTGAGACTTCGGGACTTCGAGTTGCACCACCCGAGTCCTATGGATGGAGAACCGGCGAAGATCATCGTGAGTTTATTCGACGATCGCGTGGATCATGAAAGTGATCAAGACCTCGAGGCATTTCTTACACTTCTTGCCCTCGCGGCGAGAGCTCGGGCAGATAGATTTATGAGGTTGAGGCGAGCAGGGCGACGGTTCGGGAATACTGATAGAGTTTGACTCACGGGCTAGTTATGACCCGCGTTAGTGGCGCATGGAGGATGAGTGCACCGATATGTCACAGACTTGGCGATTATCTAGCAGAGAGTGGTACGATGGTAGCTCTTCACCGGGCATGGGCGTTTCCGCATGCACTTATGCGCAACAGATTGAGGAACGTAGAGATCGACAGATTAACCAAGATCAGCAGAAGAGGGCCAACACAACAGGGTCCTTTGGTAACTTTCGATGTGGACCTTCTCAGCAGAAAACTGGTTAGGCGCCTCCGCCAAGATGAGTGGTCCTCCACGAGCCGGGGCGTTCGGGTATTTAGGAGTTGGTCAGAGCTCCAGGGTTTCTGGTTCACAGATTACATAGGTTCTAGCCAGCCAAATTCAGTTTTTCCTCAAGTGTTCACTATGTGGTAGGTGTCATTGTGGGGAGTGTCGTACTACTTCGATAGCTTGATATGCTTGCGGCCAGCAGGGCCATTTTGCGAGAAATTGTCCAGCAGGTGGCGCGGATGTTACGACTCAGCCTTCGGGATCAGCGGCTGGTTCATCACCTTCTATAGCTAGGCGCCCTGCAGGGCAGGATTATGATTAGAACGACAGGAAAGTGAGGCAAGAGTTACGAGATATCTTACGCCGCCAAGAGACTTGTTTAGGTCGTTATGGTAGATACGTGGAGTGCTATGTACGGATAGCATTGTGTTAGCGCGGATTAGAAAACAGGGTAGTTGAAAAGGGTAAGTCCGGGACGAAAATGGTGAGCCTTAGAATTTATAATGCTGGGACCTTGGATGCAAGGCCGTCACAGTGGATGTTACGATTGGGTTTTGTCAAGTACTTGGTATGCGTGATATATGTTGTGGGATAATTCCATGGGTAGTGTAAGATGGAAGTGGTAACTTTCATGGCGTGAATCGTAAGATTGTTCGGATCGGAACGAGTTTAGTACGAAGTGGGTCGGGTTGAGGCCATATCGCGAGTCAACCCGCGGCCGAATGTGGTGGGTCGGTTGAGGTGGTCCCGCTAGATGATAGGTCACGAGGGTGTTAAGCCCAAGTTAGGTAACCATCGATGCGAGTTCGTGGACGATTCGACGAGTCGGGCCGATGAGGTCAGCCCATCTTGTCTTTCGCCAGACCATTTACTCGGCGAGGGTTATGCGAGATGTTATCGGGAAGGTTGTAAGGCGCCGCACGGTTCCTACTTTCATTTTACGGCGGCAATGAGCCCGCCACGGCTATTTATTTTTCGGAGGTTTTACGGCGGGGTTAGGAACTCGGTGAGTCTCGATGTGCATTCACCTCGGGCCGACGACGAACAACGATTTTATCCGCACATTTGAGGATAGGTTACGGGCGGTGTTTTGATTTCGTGGTAGTGTAAGGATTATTTGCCTCTTGTTGAGTGAGTATTATAATAGCTACCATTTCAAGATTCGGATGTCGCCTTACGAAGCCTTGTATGGGCGGAAGTGTAGGTTCTTGGCCGATTGGTTCGAGGTTGGCAAGGTTCGGATAGTTGGTCCATACTTGATTCGGCAGGATGTGGCGGTGAAGCTTATCCGAAGAGGTTTTTTTAGCACCGAGTCACCGTAAGTCGCATGTGTAATCGGCGACACTTGGAGTTGAGTCCGACGGTGGGTCTTCAAGGTACCACCCGAATGGGTGTGACGAGATTTGGAAAGCAGGGAAACTTAGCCCGAGGTACTTTACGCCTTTTCGATCGTTGTAGAATAGGCAGTTGCCTATAAGTTAGCTTGTCGTCCGACTTAGAGCAAGACGTCCAGATTCCATGTTGCTATGTTTTGGAAGAGTATCGGAGATCCATCCAGAGTGTTCCCAGTTAATGATGACCAAGTTGGAGATAGTAACCCCGAGATTTTGGAAACTGAAGCAATGACATAAATGTGGTACGTATAGTAGGAAAAGTTCGAGTGTACGAGGAAGGTACGACGAGTAAGAAAAAAGGCTAAGATGTGTTAAGAAGATGGAAGTGTCCTTTTTATAAGTGAAGAGGGGAAGAAAAGTATCCTTTGGACCATGGGTGGAAGTTTTTGTGTTGTTATACACATTAGAGGTGATTCCTCGTTGGCTTGGATTGAGTTTTGCGCGTATGTTATACTATGGCCATTGGTGGCAGGATTGGTTTGGTAAGTATAGTAGTGAAGACTATACCGGCGCATGTATGTTTTGGAGACTTGAAGGAACATTCGGGACGAATGTTTCTAAGGGGGGAAGAATGTTACACCCCGTAGTTCCAGAGTATGTATATGAGGACGTACGTACGAGAATACGACAGTAAAATTGGAAAGGAAGAAAGATGTGATTTTTCGACGGAAAAGTTTCCGAATTTTGAGAAGGAAAAATGTTCGTTAAAGGGAATTGGATTCCCAGATTTGGTATTCGGACTTTTTGGAATATTTGAGAATTATGGAATTTTATTTCCGAAATCGGTCACGTGGGGCCCACGGGAGAATTTACGGTTTTGTGGGGCCCACTTTATTTTCGGATTTTTGGCATTGCGGATATTTTCGGAAGATGAAATATTTTGGACGAGTAGGGGGCGACACGTGTCACCCCCATGTGGCCCATGGCCGAAAGAGTGTGGCACTTGGACGTTTTTTGTGGGGACAAGTGGCAAGCCACTTCTCCCATTTTTGTGGTGGACACTTGGTTGGCAATTACCCACACAACATGTCCCCCATCCTCACCTTACTTTTGCTTAAATATTTACCCTTGATTATTCTATATATACCACATTAATTTGAAGAAAATTTTCATCCCACACTTAAGCTTCCAAGTCAAAATACTCCCCTCCCCTTTGTAGTTGTTTTCGTCCCCTCCCCCACTTGAGTAGAAAATACTTTGAGTATTATTGTATAATCCCAAATACCTTGGCCTAGTATCCCTAGTAGTATTCCAAAGTTATTTCAATACTAGGAGCCCGAAAATACTACTTTATTCCAATAGTCGCAAAATGAAGCCCTAGAAAAATCTTCATAGCTTAGATGAAGTGTTTAGAGAAGTTGTTTAGAAACTTCTAAGGGTTGCTTGGAGCGGGTTGGAGCGTAAGGAATTGGAGCTAAACGTTGCTCAGGATCGACTTTTAATCTTGGATAATTTTGGGCTTATCGAGGTAATGATCTATGTTCCTCTATTGTAATTGGATATTACATATTGTAGTAGTTTAGATTTGAGTATAAGATATATTGGAAGGATGATTAAAAAGAATTGAATCAGATTTTACATTGACTGTATTTGATGAGACTTGTAGTTTTATTGTGGTGTAGATTTGTACACGTCGGGTTAGACGTGTAACCCCTCGAGTTGTTGGCTTGCAGCAGGCCTTGTTAGAGGAGAGATTTATGTGGTTGCGGGAGGTGTCGCCGAATTTTCCGTAGAATAAGGAACATTGTACTTAGAATTATTCTACAAGAGATCTAGAGGTTGATAGGCGTTTGTGGCCTGTATATGTTGAAATACTACGAGTAGCGTATTCTACTGGAAGGGTGGAAAAGGCTAGCAGGGTTACAGTACTTTGGAGCTATTTGCTAATTGTCGATAATCGTCGCAAGGTATGTGAACCTATCCCTATCCTTTCTAGCATGATGTTTTGTAAACTATGTAGATGCGGTGACGCATACGTGCTAAATGAGTTTTGGTTGGTTTAAAACATAAAGTGTTATAATAGCTTTATGGGAAGTTAGTTATAACGACTTTATGTAGGTAAAAGAATGGTTTATTGATTTTAGAAGTTAAGAGACTTGATCTTAAAAGATAAGAGACTTGACTTAATTGACTTGATATGAATTTTGTTAAAAAGTGTGAAACCTCATTCGTGAGTAATGAGTACTTGGTTTTTAAAGAATAATGTTTCTTGATTTGAAATGAGAATAAGTATCGAACGAACCACTGCAGCGTTAATAAAGGAAAATGTATTGACAAATAATTAATTATATTAAAACCAGTAGAAACCTCCATCTGCCTAGAAGCTAAGATAAGACAAAATTGTATTACATTTCCTAGATCATGACTGCTTTAATAAGATTGTTATAAACAAGAATAACCTACTCACACATAAGGCATATGTTACTCAAATTGTTTTAAAAAGGAGATTACATTATTAAGTGTTTAAAACTATGATCTATGAATCTTTTGAAAATAAGAGACTTGAGTATTTGAAATTTTGCAACTTGAACTTTTGGAAAAGAATGTTGTTACTTGATTTTACAAAGGAAAGTGTTTCGGTTTAAAAAGGAGGGCATGTTATTTGCCTTAGTTTGATTTAAAAGGAAAGCTTGGTATTATCTTAACCTGTCTTAAAAGAGAGTTTAAATGTTATGGTCGATTCTACCTCGAGTCCCATGAGATGGGCCGAGACATGTATACCACCCGATTCTACACCGAGTCCCATGGGATGGGCCGAGACATGTATTCCATACGATTCTACACCGAGTCCCATGGGATGGGCCGGGACATGTATTCCATTCGATTCCACACCGAGTCCCATGGACGGGTCGACATGTATTCCACACGCTTTCACACTGAGTCCCATGGGATGGGCCGGGACATGTATACCACACGATTCCACCTCGAGTCCCATGGGATGGGCCGAGACATGTTATACGTATCACACGATTTTATACCTAGACTGCCGGCAGTGAGGAAGGAGTTCCACGGGCATGAGGGATGACTTTGAGGGCGTGAGTCACTGACTTGACATGACTGCTTTTATGTTGTGAACTGTAGTTTGGTTATCATACATGTCTTCTGTTTTATATAGTATCGTGATTTCATTTCTGATTTTTCGCCACATACTTGGTACTGTTATCGACCTCCTTGGCCGCGTTAAATGTCGCAGTGTAGGTACACGATCGTCGATCCTCGTTCATAGGATCGCAGTTCAGCGTTTGGGAAGCTCCGTTTCTCCGGAGGCTTATCTCTTGGTATAGTCCCCTGTCATTATAGGTACTTGTACATTCAGGGGTATGGCGGGGCCCTGTCCCGTCATAGTTGTTATTATAAAATTCTTAGAGTGCTTTGTAGTGCCGCTGTGTGGTTTGTAAAAGGGATGTAACTGTTCAAGCTTTTTATGTATATACGGAAAGGTGACCGTTTGGTTTCCTGTTTCTTCTTGTATATCTGTTTAAGTTTTTATTTCCGCTGATTTTCTCTAATATTGTATCACTGGGGTGCCCGGGGTAAGGCACCAGTCACGGGCCCGAGATCGGGTCGTGACAAATCTCCATTAAGGCCATTCTCGGCCTTTACGACCCGGTCCTGGTCGAACGCGTCTATGAACTCGTACAATGGTTACCTAAACTTGGGCCTAGCACCCTCGTGACCCTATCACCTAGCGGGACCCCCTCAAATCGACCCTACTCCAATCCGGGTTGCGGGTTGACCGACGATTGGTCCTCAACCCGACCCATTATCGCACTAAATCCTCATTCCTCATCCGGAACAAATCTCACTATTCAAGTCATGAAAGCCTAGTGGTCTTCTTAGCTTAACTACCCACTTTTATTTCACACCACTTATGGACTTATCACACAAATATATTCCACGAATACTAGGTATATCAACTAAGATCAACCGTAAATCCTTTGCTCAAGACGGCCTTGTATCTAATGTCTCAACTGTTATCAATATTCTAAGGCTCACAATTTCCATGTCCCCAAACTTACCTTTTCTACTAACCAGTTTTTCTAAATCACAATCTAACACAATATTATCCGAGTATAACACTTAACATATAACCACCTTAGCAACACATACTAGTCTCTAAAGGGTTAAAGATATACCTGAAACTATTGCTTCACTATCCCATCGTCGCTCTAATCATAGTCACGCCTGCAGGCGATAACTGCAGGCGCGATGAACCACCATCGATCCCGAAAGTTGAGTCTTAACATCCGCACTACCTCTGTTTGGACAGTCCCTCGCCAAATGGCCCTGACGGCCAGTATAACAGGCTCCCTTAGTAGCACGACACTCCCCAAAATGGGGTCTACACATCGACCACACCGAGGTAGGGGTGGCTCCGTCTGGCTAACACCCCTTCTCCCCTGGAAACTCAAGCCACGACTGTTCTGAATACCCTGCACGCCCCAAGGCCGCGGAGGACCACTATGTCTTGCGGAGGCGCATAACTAGCTTCGCCGAGGTGGTATGCCTCGAAAGTTACCATAGGACCCTGCTGTCCTGGCCCTCTTATGCTGATCTTGGTCATTTCGTCGACCTCTACGTTCCTCAGTCCCCTGCCCATAAGCCTGCATGCGGGCAATGTCCATGCCCGGCTGAAGAGCTACTCCTGTACAACCTTCTGTTAGATAATCATCCAGTCCCGTGACATATCGGTGCAATCTATCCTCCATGTCTGCCACTAGAGTGGGGGCATACCGAGCTAATGAGTCGAACTCTATGTTGTACTTCCGAACCGTCCGCCCGTTCTGTCTCAACATCATAAAACTATCCACTCGGGCTCTCCTCATCTGTGTAGGCAAGAAGTGGTTAAGAAATGCCTCCGAGAACTCGTCCCAATCAGCTGGAAACGTATGCTCCCCCAGGGATAGTTCCCATGAATCAAACCAGTTGACTGCAATATCCCGCAGCCGATACGAACCCAGTACCACCGACTCGGCCTCTGAGGCCTTAATCACTTTCATGATCCGCTGCAGCTGTCGAATAAACTCCTGAGGATCTTCCTCAGTTCTCGATTCATAGAACTCTGGTGGACTGCAACTCAAGAAGTCCCGAAGCCTCAAACTATCGGCTCTAGGGTGCACCACCGGTACTACCGGAACCTCCGACTCTCGTCTGTCCTCCCGCCTAGCCATGATCCTAGCTAGTGACTGGGCCATCTCTTTGTAATCCATATCATCGGCTCCTGGTCGTGGAACTGGAGGCTCAGATATCATGGCCCCAATAGAAGCGCACGCCGCGCTAAACTCGCTGGCCGTGGCGGCGCAGAACTCGCCAGATAAGTACTACTCGTAAAGATCGGGCCTGCCATGGTAACCCTCTCGTTTACTCGCAGCCTCCTCTCGCCGCTTGCCCTTCGGGCCTGGTTGCTTGCGTAGAGGCATAATCGTACATAAGAATACGTCGAGGAGTCCAACTTATAACAGCTTTCTAAGGCACGATCTCGGAGTGAGAATAATGGAAACCAATCCTAAATATCCTGCGGCCTCGATTATAGGTGCACAACACGCCGATAATCAAGACTCTACTAGATACGGTCTGTAGACACTTTCCGAGGACTAACTGCTCTGATACCACTTTTGTCACGACCCGACCTCGGGCTCGCGACTGGTGTCTTACCCCGGGCACCCTAGTGATAATACATCAGAGAAAATCAGCGGAAATAAAAACTCATAGAATGAAACAATATGAAATAAGAAACAGGCTAACCAAAACGGTCACCTTTCAGCATATATATCAAAATCTGAACAGTTACATCCTTTACAAACCCAACTCACAACAGTACTACAGACCTCTAAGAGTTTTTATAACAACTATGACGGGACAGGGCCCCGCCATACCCCTGAATGTACAAGAACCTACAATCTCATGGAATCATACCAAAAGATAAGCCTACGGAGAAACGGAGCTTCCCAAAACGCAGAACTGTGATCCTAAGGGCGAGGATCCACAACCGGTGTACCTCTACCTGCGGCATGAACGGAGCCCCCCGAAGGAGGTCAGTACAACAGGTACCAAGTATGTGAAACTGAAAAATACTGTAATGAAATCATAACAGTCTATATAAAACAGGAGACATGTAGGATAACCAAACTACAGTACACAATATATAAGCAGTCATGTCAAGTCAGGGACTCACGCCCTCAAAGTCATCACTCAAATATAACCATGGGTCTCACGCCCGCAATATCAATCATGCCCGTGGAAATCCTTCCTCATTGCCGGAAGTCTATGATATAATATAACACCAAAAAGTACACATGAACACCAAGTCCCACCTGTGCCATAAAAACTGACCGGGGCAAGTACGAAAGCCAACTACGATCCACCGCATCAAGAACGATCGGCAAGTACGAAGCCAACTACGAATCCGCTGCGACAAGAACGGCGGGAAAGTGCGGGGCTAGCTACCAGATCCTGTCCGCGTCATCAACCTCATGGAGAGCTAGTCCATGGCATAATAATATACCGAGAGTTTAACCCGCCGCATGACCGCATGCCCCCGGAATTCCTTCATCGGTGCAGACATGTCCATGTAACAATAATAACATACCGGGAGTTTAACCCGCCGCATGGCCGCATGCCCCCGGAATTCCTTCATCGGTGCAGACATGTCCATGTAACAATAATAACATACTGGGAGTTTAACTCCGCCAGACGGCCGCATGCCCTAATTCCTTCATCGCAGCGTATACGCCCATGTAACAATAATAACATCTTGGAGTTTAACGCGCGTGGGCCGCGTGCACGAATTCCTTCATGCGCGTATACATGTCCATGTAACAATAATAACATACCGGGAGTTTAACCCGCCGCATGGCCGCATGCCCTCGTAATTCCTTCATCTGCGATACGTCCATGTAACAATAATAACATACCGGGAGTTTAACCCGCCGCATGGCCGCATGCCCCCGGAATTCCTTCATCGGTGCAGACATGTCCATGTAACAATAATAACATACCGGGAGTTTAACCCGCCGCATGGCCGCATGCCCCCGGAATTCCTTCATCGGTGCAGACATGTCCATGTAACAATAATAACATACCGGGAGTTTAACCCGCCGCATGGCCGCATGCCCCCGGAATTCCTTTATCGGTGCAGACATGTCCATGTAACAATAATAACATACCAGTAGTTTAACCCACCGCATGGACGCATGCCCCCGGAATTCCTTCATCGGTGCAGACATGTCTATGTAACAATAATAACATACCGGCCCTCCATTGAGAGATGCGGTAGCATAAGAATACAACTTTTGCACAACAAAGCTATCACAAGCAAGCACAGACAATTACCATACTTCTAGACTTTCATTAACATGTAAACTAATTCACCATTTTTATTAACCCCCAAGTACTACATACTTTCATTCTTTCAAAAAGACCTCTTTTTACGTAAAAGCCACACGATACTAATACTCGTTGTATCAAAGCACATTTTCTTTTCAAATCAAATTACTACATCTTTAGAAAATCTTTACAGGGCCTTTAAAATCAAGTACTCTATACTTTTTAAACCAAGTGTTTTACACTTTTAAAACAACATCAAGTATACTTTTAAAACCCAAGTAACTCACTATTTTAAGATCAAGACACTCACACCTTTTAAAATCAAGCTACTTTATACTTTCCCAAAATCAAGTCTCTTATCTTTCAAGATCAAGTCTCTTATCATTTTAGAATAATCAAACCATTCTTTTATCTTCATAAAGTTGCTATAACTAACTTCCCATAAAGCTATTATAACACTTTATGTTTTAAACCAACCAAGGACAACTAAACTCATTTAACACACGTATGTCTACCGTACTATATATTTCGCAACAATCATGCTCAAGAGTATAGGAAGAATCACATACCTCTTCGGCTTAATCCACTAGCCAAGTCGAGTATGCCGCGCGTAGAATATCCACCTATAACAACCGAACACGTCTATCAACGTCTAGATCTCTTCGTAGAACATTTCTAAGTATAAGGTTCCTTATCCTACGGAAAATTGGGCAGCACTTCCCCTGTATCTACTTACCTCCACCTTTTTCAAGGCCCGATATCAATAGCCAACATGCCACATTTAAGGCGCAATAATACAACAACTCAAAGGGGATTACATGCATAACTGGACGTGTAAAATTTTTCCCCACAATATACAAAACAGTCCATTCTTTTCAATCCTCCTTCCACATATCATATACTCAATTATAAACTACTACAACATGTAATCTCCAATTACAATAAAAGGACAAAGATCATTACCTCGATAAGCCCAAAATTTTCCAATGATTAAGAGTCGATCCTTAGGAATCTTAGCTCCAATTCTTTACGTTCCAATCCACTCCAAGCAACCCTTAGAAGTTCCTAACCAACTTCTCTTCAAGATCTAACTTTAAAAAGTGAAGAACACCTTAGGTTCCAAACCTACAAGTTTCGGCCAAGGGAGTGTGTATAGGCTAGGGGTGTGAAATATTTTCTAACACTTGGTTAACAACCTTCCTAACACATCAAGGAAGAACACTTAAAAGTTTAAGGATTTTTGGAAAACTTTTGGTCAAGGGGAAGGCCTAATGCCGAGAGCAACAAGGAGAGGGAGGGAGTTTTTGCCTTGGAAATTATTCTAAGTGTTGATGAAGTCTTCACTACAAGGGCCTATTTATAAGAAAACCAAGGGCTAGGATCAAAGCAAGTGTGTGGATGAGATTGGGGACAAGTGTGTGTGGGTCCCACAAGCCACTTGTCCAACACAAGACTTGGGACACTTGGCTTGCCACATGTCCACCAATTTCGGCCACCATGGCCACTTGTCACACCAATTCGGTCATGTGCCACCTAAGGGGGTGACACGTGTCGCCCTCCTATTCGTCCAAAATATTTCATCTTCCGAAAACATCCATAATGGCCAAAATCTCAAAAATAATGTGGGCCCCACAAAACCGTAAATTTCTCCCGTGGGCCCCACGTGACCAATTCCGGAAAATAAAATCCATAATTCTCTTATATTCCAAGAAGTCCAAATACAAAAATTGAGAATCCAATTCCCAATAATAAACTTTTTTCCTTCACGAGGTTCGAAATATTTTCCGTCGAAAATTCAAAATTTTCCTCCCTTTCGTACTTATTGTTGTATCCTCGTACGTACGTCCTCACATACATACTCTGGAACTACAGGGTGTAACACGGATCCTCATAGGGAGAGCCAGTTGCAGCACCCAACTTGGGTTTAGTATCAACTGGAGTGGAAGTGAAATTACAGGATGATATCCCATCCCTCTCAATGATCTCTGATGCATACTTCCTCTGTGATAAGAACAATCCACATGCATGACGAGTGATAACAATCCCTAAAAAATAACTCTATGGGCCCAAGTCTTTCACGGCAAACTCAGAACTGAGCATTATCATAATAGACTGACGTAATGTATCAAAAGAGACAGTCAAGATAATATCATCCATATATAATATATATAAGCCATGAAAGACCCCTTACGATATATGAATAACGAATTATCAAACATGCTATGAGAGAACCCAATAGTCGAAATATAGTCAGCAAACCTCTTATACCAAGCTCGTTGAGACTGCTTAAGCCCATACAAGAGCTTTTTCAATAAACAGACATGATGATGATATCTAAACCCCAAGGGCTGATGCATATAGATTGTCTCTTTGAGATCACCATGTAGGAATGCATTCTTCACGTCTAGCTGATAATAAGCCATGATTTCGACATAGCCAAGCTGAGAACAGTGCGATTGGTAGCCGGTTTGACCACCGGGCTAACCGTCTCACCACAATCTACATCAACCTGCTGAGTCTTACCATTACCTATAAGTCAACCTATAAGTCAAGCCTTATATCTTGCAAAAGAACCGTTAGAATTATCCTTAGGAGAAAAAATCCACATAGACCGAATAATATTAACACCAGATGGACAGGGTACCAACTCCCACGTCTTATTATCAATAAGAGCATTATATTCATCGGTCATGACAATCATCCAATTTTGGTCATTTAAGGCAGACACAAGATTACGAGGTATGAGTGATTTAAAAATATTAGAATTTAAATTAAAATGTCTTTTTGGTTTAAAAATACCCTGTTTACTTCAGGTGACCGGACCATGACTTGGGCTGGATTGGGTGAATTTTGGAAATTTTCGGGAGACAGTACGGACTGGCCAGTAGGCAGTGGTCCTGCTGGCCCATTTATGGAAACTGACGTCGGAGGCGCCGTGGCGCCGCGATCCAGGGCCGCGGAGCCTACATTCCAGTGGCTACTGGAAGTTAGGCGCCGCAGTGCCTCCCCGAAGGGCCGCGACACTGACAACGATGGTAAAATACTTTGGCTACTGGCGGCGCCTCTCCGAAGTGTCGCGGCGCTGACGACGGGTTGCTGGATATATCCGACAAATGATGGATAATATAGAGGGATATATCATCATCCAAAAAATCATACGAACTAGGCACGGGTTTTTCTACTTTAGAAAATGGGTATTGGGACTCATAAAAAATAATATGATGACTAATAATGATTCGATTAGCTGACAAATCAAAATATTTATACCCACGGTGATTTGACAGATAACCCAAAAACACATAAGGAGTAGAACGGGCCTGGGGTTTGTTAATTGTGGTGGATGGGAAAATGGGATAACACAAACACCCAAAGACCCTAAGATGGGAATACGAAAGTGTCTTATTATATAAAATATGAAGAGGGGACGAATATGTCAAACCTTTAAAAGAAAGAATATTAAGTAGATATGTGGCCATTTGTAGAGCATGATTGTCACGACCCGACCTCGGGCCCGCGACTGGTGCCTTACCCCGGGCACCCTAGTGATAACACATCATAGAAAATCAGTGGAAATAAAAACTTAAAGACATGAAACCATATGAAATAAGAAAACAGGCTAACCAAAACGGTCACATTTCTGCATATATATAACAAAACCTGAACAGTTACATCCTTTACAAGCCCAACTCACAACAGTACTACAGACCTCTAAGAGTTTGATAACAACTATGACGGGACAGAGCCCCGCCATACCCCTGAATGTACAAGTACCTACAATGACAGGGAATCTATACCAAAAGATAAGCCTCCGGAGAAACAGAGCTTCCCAATACGCAGAACCGTGATCCTATGAGCGAGGATCAACAACCGGTGTACCTCTACCTGCGGCATGAACGCAGCCCCCCGAAGGAGGTCGATAACAGTACCAAGTATGTGAAATGAAAATATCAGAATGAAATCATAATAGTCTATATAAAGCAGAGACATGTATGATAACCAAACTACAATACACTGATATGTAGCAAATATGTCAAGTCAGGGACTCACGCCCTCAAAGTCATCACTCAAATATAACCATGGGTCTCACGCCCACAATATCAATCATGCCCGTGGAATTCCTTCCTCACTGCCGACAGTCTATGATATAACAATACCAAGGAGTACACATGAACACCAGGTCCCACCTGTGTCATAAAACCGTACGGGGCAAGTACGAAGGCATAGCTACCAGAACCAGCCTGCATCATCAACTGACCGGGGCAAGTACGAAAGCCAACTACCAGAATCTACCGTACCAACTGTTATACCCCGTATTTCCAGAGTATGTACGTAAGGGAATACGTACAAAAAGTCTAGCCTTAAAGTTTAGGCAAAACGTTTTTTTTGGGCACAACTCACAAAACGAATAGTTTTCCGACGAAACGTTTCCACAGCTTTCGTAGGGTAAATTCCGGCTATGCCATTTCTAATTTTTGCGGATTTTTCCGAGAGACGAAACATTTTGGACCAACGGGAGGGCGACACTTGGCACCCTCCAATTGGTGGACTTCAAATCGTCCATTTGGACGAATTGGACTAGCAATGGCACGTTTTTTGTGCCTTGTGCACAAGTCAAGGAGTTGGTAGGATATTTGTGTATAGTTAATCCTCACCCTACACTTGCCTTGCACTTGTCTTAATCTTGGCCATTGGTTGGCCACTTCTTGACCTATAAATACCCCCCTTAAGATGAAGAGTTCTTCATCCACAAAGCTTTCCAAGTCTTGAAAATCCTCTCCTCTCCCTAAGCCTTTCGTCCAACACCTCCTCCTCATGAAGTTTGGCGGAGGCCTACCCCTAGCCTAGCCGAAATCTACCCTCCTTGGTAGAAAAGTTGCCTTCTTGTTTTGTTATAATTCCCTAAATAACCTAGCCCAAATACCTTAGTACTTAGTAGAAGTTGTGAAGAACTTCTAAGGTTTCTGGAGCATACAACTTAGAGCAAAACCTTGCTCAGCGACTTTTCTAGGATATTATTGGGCTTACCGAGGTAACTAATCCTAACCCTCTTTTGAATTAGAGAATATATCTGTTGTAGTATAAGAATAAGTATAAATACTTAGAAGAATATCAAAGAATAGAATTGAACTGTTACCACATTAGAAGGGTTTAAAAGAAGAATAATCAAACTGCATTTACATGTGACTGCTTTCACATGAACTTATATAGCTCACCGGTAGGGAAGTGCTGCCCGACTTTCCGTAGAATTGTGAACCCTCTGTTTAGAATGACCTTGAGTAGTCTTTGATAGATATCCGTGACTATTATAGGTGACTCTCTTGCGACATATTCAACTTGCGTGGTTTTCACGGTAAGGTATGTGATTCTTCCTAAAGCATGATATTTTACAATATATATAGTGCGGTAGACGCATACGTGTTAACTAAAATATAACTACGGCAATGTCTTTGACTTAAGCTGAATAATACTTACGGAATGCCTCGCAGCTTAAGCTGAATAACACTTACTAAGAATGCCTCACGCTTAAGCCCTAATAATAAAGATCCAAAGCATTTCAAAAGAATACTTGAATCATTTTTACGTAAGAGAACTAATTGGTTTTTAAGCGTGCTTAAGAGTTATACTAGCCTTATGGGAAGTTAAGTATAACCACTTAAGATTGATAAAAGAAACAGTTTGCCTATGTGTTTATAACATACTTATATTGAATTGTGAAAAGAATAATAAGATGGGTTGATAAGTAGACATGATATGATGCTATGTGTGTTGTCTTGTAACGCTTGTGAAAAAGAGTATTCTTGTTGTGCTTATGTTGTTTAACGATAAGTTGTTAGGTTAGTGTAGCATCACTCACCTCTTGACATATTACCGGGTTAAGTCGCCTCCGACGCGGGTAGACTCGCGGTGCGGGACCATGATTCGAGAATACCTCACGCGGGTCCAAGGGACCTATGCGAGCTACGGAGTTCCGTGTTAGTGCGGGGTTATACCTCACGCGGTCTATGTGGCCATGCGGACGACGAGTCGGGACGACGCCGAGGAGTAGCTACCTCGACGCGGGTTATGTACCTATGCGCCTATGTGATTGGCCTACGCGACTACGGAGTCGAGATTAGGCTTGCATGGTGATAATACGCAATTGGCCCTGCCGATCATTCGCGGCCTAGAAAAGACCATTACGCTTTACCTATCACGCTCTTGTTTGTGATGTGGCACTACGCGGTTTCCTCGTTGTTTTATACATACTTGCAAACTGCTTTTAAAATGATATGTTTCATTTAAGTATTTTACGCCATATACTTAGTACTGTTATCGACCTCCTTCGGGGCTGCGTTCATGCCGCAGTGGTAAGGCAAGGTGCTAGATCCACATTCTTAGGATCTCTACGTTGGTGTCGTGAGCTCAATCTTTCCGAGGCTCTACTTGGGTATGATCTCTGTTGTAGATAGTTTTGTACTGATCGGTATGGCGGGCCCCGTCCGTCATAGTTGTATATTTCAGAGGTCTCAGAGTCATGTACAAAGGTTTGGATGTAAATCGCTAAACCCTGCTTATATATATATGCCGAAAGGCGATGTTTTCACATAACCGTGGTCTTATTTTATAAATCGTTTCATGTCTTGCTTTATATTTCCGATTACTCGATGTATGACTACTGGTGCCCTGCAGCGATCCACGCCCCGAACGGGTCGTGACAAAAGTGGTATCGAGCAATTAATCCTCGGAAAGTGTCTACGCATCGTATCTAGTAGTCTTGATTATCGGTGTTGTGCACCACACCAATAATCGTGAGGCTATAAGATATTTAGGATTGGTTTCCATTCTTCTCATTCCGAGATCGTGCTTTAGAGCCGTGTTATAGGTTGGACCTCTAACGTATTCCTTTCCCGAATGCTTATGCTCCACGTAAGGCAACCCGCCCGGCGGCAAGGCAGAGGAGTCGCTAGCAGACACCCAGAGTCACAAGGGCTCGTGCCCGCCTATACCAGACGGCGAAGTTCTATGACGCCACAAAGCCAGAGACCACAGACCCACACCTCCGTCCCACACCGGGCGGAGGAGTTAGGTACTGAGAGACGGCCCGGGCCTTGGCTAAAGTCAGGCCCGACATGAGAGAGGCCGAGGCGGTTCAGCCTAGCCTCAGCCACGGCCGCACCCGTGGTACACCCGAGGCAGATAGTTTGAGGCTACGAGATTTCTTGAGTCAGAGCCCGCGAGTTTTACTGTCGAGGCGGAGGATGATCCGCAGGAGTTCATCCGTCGCCTTAGAGGATCACGAGGTGATTGTCACGACTGCCCGGCCCGTGATCGTGCCTTACCGGCACCCAAGTAGTCATACATCGAGTAACCAATGAATATAAAACAAGACAGAAACGCTTTAAAACAATAAGTACGCTTTATCTCGATGAAAAGCTTGCCTTTCGGATAATATAAATAACTCAAGTTTTGCGATACATCCCAACTGCATAATAGTACTACTGCACTTGGAAGTAAACAACTATGGCGATTGGCCCGCCATACCCCGATCAGATAAAACTATCTACAATACAGGAGATCATACCCAAAAGTAGAGCCTCGGAGAAGATGGAGCTCCCGACACCAACGCAAAGATCCTAAGGATGTGGATCTAGCACTGCTTGCCCTTACCGCAGATTTAACGCAGCCCGGGCGAGGTCAAGATAACAAGAATAGAAAGATCAGAATGTGTCTATTCTAGGCCGCGAATGATCGAAGCAAGGCCAATCACCCATAGTATCATTCGCGTGCCTAGTCACGGACTTTCGCACTCGCATAGTCACACATACCCGCATGAGGTAGCCCTCGATCGGGGCAGCTAACCCCAGATCCGCCTAGGCTCCCGCAGCCGCATAGCCTCAAAAGACCGCATAGTCTCAACAGACCGCATAGGGAATCCCAGATCGGGCTAGACGCCGAATGATCAATCCGGAGCATACCGCTGCTCCGCATAGTCTCACAGACCGTGACAGTGATAGACCAAGATCGCGGGCAAGCCCTGTGATAATAGTCGGGTAGGTGATACAAGAATAGTATAACGGACTTACGGTTAGCAACGTAAGCACAGCAAGAATGACCCCCTTACACAGCAGTACTAACACATGTAGCATCATGATATGTCTACTTATCAAACAATCTTACTACACTTAACAGAGATCAATACAAGGCTTTTATAAACAAACAAGTAAACAGCCTTTTTATCATTCTTAAGTTGTTATACCTAACTTCCCATAAAGCTAGCATAACTCTTAAGCTTTTGTTTTAAAAACCGATATTTATCTTCCGTTAAAAAATGATTCAGATTCTTTGAAATGTTTTCGATTCTATTATTCAGCTTAAGCCAGGCATTGCCGTAAGTATTATTCAGTGCTTAAGTGAGGCATTGCCGTAAGTATTATTCGATTAACACATGTACGTCTACCGTACTATATATATATTGTAAAATATCATGCTTAGGCGTAATCACATACCTTCTCAAATAAAACCACCGCCAAGTCGAATATGTCGCGCAGAGTCACCCTATAATAGTCACGATATCTATCAAAGACTACTCGAGGTCATTCTAAACAGAGGGTTCACAATTCTACGGAAAGTCGGGCAAAGACAACCCTACCGGTGAGCTATATAAGTTCATCGTGAAAACAAATTCTATGTAGTACAGCATGTGATTATTCTTCTTTAAAACCTTCTACTGTGGTAATAGTTCAATTCCTTTCTCGATGAAGTTCTTCTAAGTATTTATACTTATCCTTATACTACAACAAAGAAGTATTCTCTAATTCAAAGAGGGTTAGGATTATTACCTCGGTAAGCCCAATAATATCCTAGATAAAGTCGCACGAGCAAGGTTTAGCTCCTAAGTCAGACGCCCCAGAGCTCCAAGAAACCTTAGAAGTTCTTCACAACTTCTACCAAAGACTAAGGGATTTGGGCTAGGTATTTTGGGCATTATAACGATACTAGAAGACAACTTTTCTACCGGGATGGGTAGATTTCGCTAGGCTAGGGGGTTAGCCCTCGCCAAACTCACAAGGAGGGAAGGGTGTTGGACGAAAAGCTCACAAAGGGAGAGGAGGATTTTTCAAGACTTGGAAGATTTGTGGACGAAGAACTCTTCATCTAAAGGGGGTATTTATAGGTCAAGAAGTGGCCAACCAACGGCCAAGATTAAGACAAGTGCAAGGCAAGTGTAGGGTGAGGATTAACTATACACAAATATCCTACCAACTCCTCGACTTGTGCACAAGGCACAAAAACGTGCCAAGGCTCTTCAATTCGGCCCAAATGGACGATTCAAGTCCACCAATGGGAGGTGCCAAGTGTTGCCCTCCCGCTGGTCCAAAATGTTTCGCCTCTGGAAAAATCCGCAAAATTAGAAATGGCATAGCCGAATTTTCCTACGAAAGTCGTGGAAACGCTTCGTCGGAAAACGATTCTTTGCGAGTTGTGTACAAAAACGCCCAAGGCTAACTTTAAAGCCAAACTTTCAGACGTATTCCCACGCATATACTCCGAAATACGGGTATAACATTCTCCCCGCCTTAGAAACATTCGTCCCGAATGGTCCGTCTCAAGACAGGTATCGCCGAAGCTTAAACAGTTAGCAAATGCCACACACGGCCACAAAACAACACTTAGGCATAAATGATAATGGAAATTTACAAGTAGGAGAGTGAATTACCTGGAGGTGTGGGAATAGGTGAGGATACTTCGCCTCATGTCCTCCTGGCTTCCCACGCCATCTCCTCCCGAGCTCGTTCCGCCACAAGACTTTGACGGCCACGCCCTTCGCCCGCAGACGCTAACTCGACGATCGACTATCGCTATGGGAATCTCTCATACGATAACCCTGGTCACCGGACATCGTCAATCGGGTGTACCTAGATGGATCCCCGATACATCTCATCAAAGATAGATACGTGAAACACCGGATGCACCGCCTCCGATCGGATGGCAGATCCAACTCGTAGTAACCTTGCTTACCTGCGGACAATCAAACGCCCAATGTACTGGGCCGAAGTTTCTTCTTCCCGAATCTCATCACACCCTTCATGGGTGACACCTTTAGGAAAACCCAATCATGAACTCGAACTCAAGATGCCGACGACGATGATCCGTGATACGACTTGCCGACTCGAGCCAATAGCCGCCTCGGATAAGCTTCACCTTATCCATCGCCGCTGCACCAACCGTCCCACTAGCCGGACTCGCCACATCGAACCAACCTATAGGCGACCGCACTTCCTCCCATACAAGGCCTCATAAGGCGCCATCCGAATACCGGAGTGGTAGCTATTATTATACGCGAACTCAACTAGAGGCAAATGATCCTCCCAACTACCACCGGTCAATAACACAAGCTCGCAGATATCCTCAAGAGTGCGGATAGTGCGCTCTCGCCCGTCGTCTGCGTGGATGAAATGCAGATCGTGCTCACCAAGGCCCCTAAACCCCTCGAAGGACCTCTGGTTAGCCGAACCGGGCTCTCTGCATGCGATATGATCGAAGTGGGGACTCCATGCGATCGACGATCTCTGATGTAAAGTTCGCATAATCTCACCAAAAAGTCGTCCGGACGGAAGAAAGTGGGCTGATTTCACACCGCCGACGATAACCCATATAGAATCATGTCTCCTCCGAGTGCGAGGTAATCTCGTGATGAAGTCCATGTTGATTACCTCCCACTTCCGTGTCGATCTCAATCGTCAGAATAAACCACCGTGCCTCGTGCTCTACCTTCACCGCCGACAACACGCACCGAGCTACGAACTCGCAACGCCCCTCTTCAAGCCATCCCACCAATACACCGATCTAAGGTCGTGGTACATCTTAGTCGACCGGATGGATAGAGTAACGCGCTATGTGCTTCCCAAGAACTCGCCAAGTCTCAAACATCCGAACACATACCGCTTCTCAAACCTTAGCACTTATCGTGCTACCAAAAGGACCCTTGCCTCACGAAGAGTCAGACACGATATCGAATCAAAGCCGATCCTCGAATCGCTGCTCTTCACCTCCTCGATGATGGAAGACTCAAGAACCTCACGAACTCTAACCCCACCGCTATCGTAATCAAACAAACGGACACCAAGGCTCGCTAATCGATGCAAATCACGAACCATGTCCCTCCTCTCTAGCCGCACATCCGATAGGCTCCCATCGACCTACGACTAAGGCATCCGCCACAACATCGCCTTCCCGTGGTACAGGATATCAACATCGTAATCCTTAAGCAACTCTAACCACCGCCTCGTCGTAAGTTCGGCTCCTCTCGTGAAGATATACCGAGGCTCTTGTGGTCCGTATAAATATCCACGTGAACCCCATACAAATAGTGCCTCCAGATCTTCAAAGCGTGAATCACTACCGCTAACTCCAAATCATGGGTGGGGTAGTTCCTCGTGTTTCTTCACCGTCGGATGCATATGCTATAACTCGCCATGCTGCATCAACACACATCCCAACCCGATGCTCGACGATCACAATACACCACATAACCGCCTCGACCTCCGAAGAGTAAGAACGGGGCGTCGTCAATCTCTCTTTCAAAGAATCGAAACCTCGCCACAAGCATCACCATCAAACTTGGCCGCTACGAGTCGGCCTAGTCAATGGTGCAGAGATAGAAGCAAACTTCTCCACGAACCGCGATAATAACCCGCAAGGCCCGTAAAATCGCGAACCTCTCGTCGAGTAAGAGGTCTAGGCCAAGTCCTCGATCGCCTCGATTCGCCGTATCCACTGAATGCCATCGGCCCGATAATATGCCCGAGAAACGCCATCAAGTCAACCAAAACTCACATTTGGAAAACTTGGCGCATAATCGCCGATCTCGAGAATCGCAAGATAGCCTCGTTGCTCGCATGCTCCCGCCTGGCGAGAATAAACCAAGATATCATCAATGAACACTATCACAAACGTGTCCAAAAATGGTTTGAACACTCGGTTCATCAAATCCATGAATACCACGAGCATTGTCAACCCAAAAGACATGACTCAACTCATAATGCCCGCATCGTCCGAATGCGATCCTAGGGACATCCACCTCTCGACACGAACGATGATAGCCCAACGCAGATCAATCTTGAGAAACATCTCGCGCTCGCAATCGGTCGAACAAATCATCAATCACGGGAAGGGGTATTCGTTCTTAATGGTCACCTTGTTCACCGCCGTAATCAACACACATGCGCAGCGGCCCCGCCCTTCTTCTTCACGAACAATCTGGCGCTTCTGCGAGAGAAACACTAGGTCCGATAAAACCCTTCTCCAAAGAAATCCCTGCCGGTCCTTCAACTCTCTCAACTCGGCAGTGCCATTCGTATGGCGGAATGGAAATAGCCGAGTGTCCGCAATATGTCAATACAAAACTCAATCTCCTCTCGGGAGGGATACCCGAGGTCATCCGAAACACGCCCGGGAACTCGTGACCATCGAATCGATGAAAGTCCGTACCGCAGCCTTCAGATCAAACACCCGAACGAGATGGTAGATATACCCTTCGCACCATCTTCCTAGCCTTGAGGTAGGAAATAAACCTACCTCGGCGATACCGTGCTCCTCCCACTCAACAACCGGCCTCAGAAACGGAACCGCATTACTCTCTCTCTGCGGTCTACATTGGCGTAGCAAGAAGCCAGCCAATCCATCCCCATAATCACGTCAAGTCAATCATCTCCAACTCTATCAAGTCGGCTAGGTCCGACGATCAGAATGGTCACAGACAAGCTCTATATACCCGCCGAGCTACCACCGAATCACCCATCGGCGTAGCTACCTCGAAAGGTTCTATGGACTCGTGCTCTATCCCTATCCTACTAGCAACAAGTGGGAGATATATAGACAGAGTAGAACCGGATCTATCAAAGCATACACATCAAACCCGAACCGATAAGGTACTGTGGCGACATAAGGTGAGGCCTCACGATCCCGCTTACCGACAAAGCATATACGCGCTCGAGGACCGCTGAATCGACTCGCGCCACGACCTGCCGCGACCGCTGATCCACGTGTACCTTGCTCCGGCGAGTAATCGCTGGGATGAAGAAGCGGCAATGCACTCGTAGGTGAGCCCTACCACCGCCGCCGGCCGACAAGCTCGCAGTGACCTGCCGCCACAAGTATAGCAAGCTCTGAGTACAGCCCCGAATGGTATTCGCCACAACGCACACCGAGCGGACTCAACGGTTAGCACTCGCACTCGAAATCAAGTCCCGGGCCCCGACCGCCCCGATCGCTCGGGCCTTGAATGAGGTAGAGCGCTCTACCGGGCCGTGGTGCAATGCCGACTTCCGATGCCGCCCACCCCGAGGACCACCAAAAGAACCGGCCGTCTTCGCCTTCTTCTGCCGATATCGCTTACCCGGCGTCTCGCGCCTCGTGATCCTAGTGCATGAGCTCGCACGCGGTAATGTCCATACCTGAAGAGAAACACCCGCATACGACTCACCATATAATCATCTAGCCCTGACGTAGCGGTGTACCCTATCCTCCATATCTCGCTACCAACGCTGGGACATATCTAGCCAAAGAATCAAACTCGACATTGTATTCTCGACGGCAAGGCCCCCGCCTCAAAGCAGAAGAATCTATCACCGTGCCCTCCTCATCCGCGAGGCAAGAAGTGTGTGAGAAAAGCCTCAAAACTCATCCCATATCTGGAGGTGCATGCTCTCCCGAAAGCTCCCATGAATCAAACCAATCGATCATGTGTCACGCACCGACGCGAACCGAATGTCACAGCCTCGGTCTCGAAGCCACGATCACCCGTGATAATCCTTCGCGGTGACGGATGAACTCTCGCGATCATCCTCCGCCTCGACCAGTAAAACTCGCGGGCTACAACTCAAGAAATCTCGCACCTCAAACTATTCGCCTCGGTGCACTACGGTGCGATCGAGCCGAGCCGGATCGCCGTGATCCAGCCTCTCAGACGGGCCACAACTTTAGCCAAAAGTCGGGCATCTCTCAGTACCCTAACTCTCCGCCCAGCCGTGGGATGCGAGGTGTGGTACTGTGGTCTCGCTGGGCCAAGGCGTCATAGAACTCGCCGCCTCTCGTATAGATCGGCACGAGCCTCGTGACTCGGGTGTCTGCTAGCGCCTCGCCTGCCTTGCCCTTCTCGGGCCCGGTTGCCTTACGCGAGGCATAATCAGCATAGAAAGGAATACGTTAGAGGGGTCCAACCTATAACATGACTCTAAAGCACGATCTCGTAATGAGAAGAATGGAAACCAATCCTAAATATCCTATAGCCTCCTCGATTATTGGTGTGGTGCACAACACACCGATAATCAAGACTTACTAGATACGGCCTCAGACACTTTCCGAGGATTAATCGCTCGATACCACTTTTGTCACGACTGCCCGGCCCGTGATCGTGCCTTACCGGCACCCAAGTAGTCATACATCGAGTAACCAGCTGGAATATAAAACAAGACAGAAACGCTTTAAAACAATAAGGCATAGCTTTATCTGATGAAAAGCTTGCCTTTCGCATAATATAAATAACTCAAGTTTTGCGCTACATCCCAACTGCATAATAGTACTACGCACTTAAGGAAGTAAACAACTATGGCGACAGTTCGCCATACCACGATCATAAAACTATCTACAATACAGGAGATCATACCCAAAAGTAGAGCCTCGGAGAAGATGAGCTCCCGACACCAACGCAAAGATCCAAGGATGTGGATCTAGCACTTTGCCCTTACCGCGGCATGAACGCACCTCAAGGAGGTCAAGATAACAAGAATAGAAAGATCAGAATGTGTCTATTCTAGGCCGCGAATGATCGGGCAAGGCTAATCGCCCATAAGATCATTCTGCGTGCCTAGTCTCGACTTTCGCAGCTCGCATAGTCACACATAGACCCGCATGAGGTAGCCCTCGATCGGGGCAGCCAACCCCAGATCCGCCTAGGCTCCCGCACCGCATAGCCTCAAAAGACCGCGATAGTCTCAATGCATCGCATAGGAATCCGCATCGTGCTAGACGCCCGAATGATCAATCGAGCATACCGCTGCTCGCATAGTCTCACAGACCGCATAGGCCGATAGACCGATCGACTGGGCAAGCCCTGTGATAATAGTCGGGGTAGGTGATACAAGAATAGTATAACGGACTTACCTGTTAGCAACGTAAGCACAAAGAAGAATGACCCCTTACACAAAGAAGCACTAACACGTAGCATCATGATATGTCTACTTATCAAACAATCTTACTACACTTAACAGAGATCAATACAAGGCTTTTATAAACAAACAAGTAAATGCCTTTTTATCATTCTTAAGTTGTTATACCTAACTTCCCATAAAGCTAGCATAACTCTTAAGCTTTTGTTTTAAAACCGATATTTATCTTCCGTTAAAAAAATGATTCAAGATTCTTTGAAATGTTTTCAGTTCTTATTATTCAGGCTTAAGCCGTGAGGCATTGCCGTAAGTATTATTCAGGCTTAAGCCGTGAGGCATTGCCGTAAGTATTATTCAGTTAACACATGTACGTCTACCGTACTATATATATATTGTAAAATATCATGCTTAAGCAGAATCACATACCTTCTCAAAAAAACCACCTGCCAAGTTGAATATGTCGCGCGCAGAGAGTCAGCCTATAATAGTCACAGATATCTATCAAAGACTACTCTGAGGGTCATTCTAAACAGAGGGTTCACAATTCTACGGAAAGTCGGGCAGCACAACCCTACCCGGTGAGCTATATAAGTCTCATCAGAAAACAAATTCTATGTGAAGTACAGTGTGATTATTCTTCTTTAAAACCTTCATCGTGGTAATAGTTCAATTCCTTTCTGATGAAGTTCTTCTAAGTATTTATACTTATCCTTATACTACAACAGTAAGTATTCTCTAATTCAAAAGAGGGTTAGGATTATTACCTCGGTAAGCCCAATAATATCCTAGATAAAGTCGCGCCTGAGCAAGGTTTAGCTCCTAAGTCAGACGCCAGAGTCTAAGAAACCTTAGAAGTTCTTCACAACTTCTACCAAAGACTAAGGGATTTGGGCTAGGTATTTTGGGCATTATAACGATACTAGAAGACAACTTTTCTACCAAGGAGAGGGGTAGATTTCGCCAGGCTGGGGTTAGGCCTCGCCAAACTCACAAGGGAGGGAAGGGTGTTGACGAAAAGCTCACAAAGGGAGAGGGGAGGATTTTTCAAGACTTTGAAGATTTGTGGATGAAGAACTCTTCATCTAAAGGGGGGTATTTATAGGTCAAGAAGTGGCCAACCAATGGCCAAGATTAAGACAAGTGCAAGGCAAGTGTAGGGTGAGGATTAACTATACACAAATATCCTACCAACTCCTTGACTTGTGCACAAGGCACAAAAACGTGCAAGGCTCTTCAATTCGTCCAAATGGACGATTCAAGTCCACCAATGGGAGGGTGCCAAGTGTTGCCCTCCCGTTGGTCCAAAATGTTTCGCCTCTCTAAAAATCCGCAAAATTAGAAATGGCATAGCCGGAATTTTCCTACGAAAGTCGTGGGAAACGCTTCGTCGGAAAACGATTCTTTGCGAGTTGTGTACAAAAACGCCCAAGGCTAACTTTAAAGCCAAACCAGACGTATTCCCCATACGCATACTGGAAATACGGTATAACAGTTGATCAAGGCCTCGAGACAGAGTCCGTGACCTTTCGCGATCGCACGCGTGATACCGCAATGATTGGTTTGATTCATGGAGTTATCCCGGAGAGCACGCCCCCCGCCTACTTGGGATGAGTTCTCGAGGCTTTCTCACTCACTTCTTGCCTCACAGATGAGGCGCGGCCGATAGATTTTTACCATCGAGGCAGAGACGACCGCCGTGGAGTACAATGTCGAGTTTGATTCATCGGCTCGATATGTCCCAAAGATTGCAGCAGATATGGAGGATAGGGTGCACCGCTATGTCACCGCTAGACGACTATATGGCCGAGTCATGTGCGTGTTTCTCCACCGGTATGGACATTACCCGCACGCAGCTCATGCTCTTGGATGTGAGCGTAGAGACCGCCGGTTGACAGCAGAAGAAGACCAGACGGCAGGTCTTTTGGTGGCTATCGTGGTGGCGGCCTCAGAAGTTAGCCTAGATTTGCACCACGCCAGCCAGAGCACTCTCGCGCCCTCAAGACACCAGATATTCGAGGCGCCAGTGGCCCTGTGACTTCAGACGCCCGTGAGCGGCAGAGGTATCGCCGACGACCACCTCGCCATGGCCGACGGTAGATCCCACTTCGAGTTGGTGCTACGGAGTTTGTTTGATTGTGGCCAGGGTGGTCACTATGCGAGGAATCGTCCGACTAAGGGCGATCGATGGTAGGGGTCACCTGTGTTCTTTCGCGGGTCTTCATCCTCGACAGCTACTCGCCTGAGGGCAAGGTACTCATGGACCGCAGGTCGCGCAGCAGGTCGCGCTGGTCTCAGCTTCTAGCGTCCTCGTAACCGCATTTATGCTTTGTCCACCGACAGATCGTGAGGCCTCACCGATGTCGCCACAGTACCTTATCGCTTTCGGTTTGATGTTTATGCCTTGATAGATCCGGTTCTACTCCCCATATATCTCCTTGCTAGTAGGATAGGATAGAGCCCGAGTCCATAGATCCTTTCGAGGTAGCTACGCGATGGTGATTCAGGTAGCTCGGCGGTATATGAGCTTGTCCCGTGACTATTTACGATCGTCGGACCAGCCGACTTGATAGAGTTGGAGATGATTGACTGACGTGATTATGGGATGGATTGGCTAGCTTCGCTACGCCAATGTAGACGCAGAGAGAGTAGTACGGTTCCGCCTGCAGAGCCCATGTTGTGTGGGGAGCACCAGATCGCCGAGGGTAGGTTTATTTCCTACCTCAAGGCTAGGAAGATGGTGCGAAGGGGTATATCTACCATCTCGCTCGGTGTTTGATCACGAAGGCTGCGGTACCAGATTTTCGGGCCCGAGTCACGAGTTCCCGACGTGTTTCGGATGACCTCCGTATCCTCCCGAGAGGAGATCGAGTTTTGTATAGATGTGTTGCGATACTGCCTATTTCCATTCCGCCATACGTAATGGCACCGCCGAGTTGAGAGAGTCAAGGACCACCGAGGATTTGGCCGGAGAAGCGGCTTCATCGACCTAGTGTTTCTCCCCGGGAGCGCGGTATTGTTCAGAAGAAGAAGGACGGACGCGCATGTGTGTTGATTACGGTGCGAACAAGGTGACCATTAAGAATGTATACCCCCTTCCTGGATTGATGATTTGTTCGACTTGCGAGTGCGAGATGTTTCTCAAGATTGACCGCGATCGGGCTATCATCAGTGAAGTCGAGAGGTGGATGTCCCTAGGATCGCATTCGTGACTCTGCACGCATTATGAGTTCGTGGTCATGTCTTTTGGGTTGACCAATGCTCCGGCGTATTCATGGATTTGATGAACCGAGTGTTCAAACCATTTTTGGACGCGTTTGTGATAGTGTTCATTGATGATATCTTGGTTTATTCTCGCCAGAGCGGAGCACGCGGATCATTTGAGATCGTGGCCGACAGCTTCCAGACTGCAGCTTGTACGCCAAGTTTTCCAAATGTGAGTTTTGGTTGACTTCGATGGCGTTTCTTGGGCATATCGTCGGTGATGGCATTCGAGTGGATACGCCAAGATCGAGGCGATCAGACTTGGCCTACTACTCCGGCAGAGGTTCGCAGCTCGGGCCTTGCAGATATTATCGCGGTTCGTAGAGAAGTTTGCTTCTATCTTCGCACCATTGACTAGGCCGACTGAAGGCGCCAAGTTTCATGGGATCGATGCTTGTGAGCGGATTTCCAGTTTGAAAGAGACCGACGACCGCCTCGCTTCTTACTTCCGGAGGTCCAGATGGTTATGTCGTGTATTGTGATGCGCCGACATCGGGTTGGGATGTGTGTTGATGCAGCATGGCAGGTTATAGCATATGCATCCCGACACCAAGAAACACGAGAGGAACTACCCCACCCATTTGAGTCGCACCGTGATTCACGCTTTGAAGATCTGAGGCACTATTTGTATGGGGTTCACGTGGATATTTATACGCACTACAAGAGCCTCCAAGATATCTTCACCAGAGGAGCGAACTTACGGCGAGACGGTGGTTAGAGTTGCTTAAGGATTACGATGTTGATATCCCGTACCACCCGGGAAGGCCAATGTTAGGCGTATGCTCTTAGTCGTAGGTCGATGGGAGCCTATCGGATGTGCAACTAGAGAGGAGGGACATGGTTCGTGATTTGCATCGATTAGCGAGCCTTGGTGTCCGCTTGATTGATTCCGATAGCAGTGGGGTTAGAGTTCGTGAGGTTGCCGAGTCTTCCATCGCCGGCGAGGTGAAGAGGCAACAGCTCGAGGATCCGGCTTTGATTCGATATCGTGATACGCCTCTTCGTGAGGCGCGGTCCTTTCGAGGTAGCACCGATGGGTGCTAAGGTTTGAGGCGCATGTGTTCCGGATGTTTGAGACTTGGCAGCAGTTCTTGGGAAGCACACAAGGCGTTACTCTATCCATCCGGGTCGACCAAGATGTACCACGACCTTAGATCTGTATTGGTGGGATGGCTTGAAGAGGACGTTGCAGAGTTCGTAGCTCGCCCGTTGTCGCAGGTGAAGGTAGAGCACCAGAGGCCCGGTGGTTTGTTACGCATTTATCGAGATCCCGACCGGAAGTGGGAGGTAATCAACATGGACTTCATTACAGATTACCTCGCACTCGGAGGAGACATGATTCTATATGGGTTATCGTCGACAGTCGACGAAATCAGCCCACTTTCTTCCCGTCAGACGACCTTTCTACCGAGGATTATGCCGACTTTACATCCGAGAGATCGCCGATCGCATGGAGTCCCTACTTCGATCATATCGCATGTGGAGCCCGTTCACGCTAACTGGAGGTCCTTCCGCAGGGGTTTAGGACGCAGAGTGAGTAATCGCATTTCATCCACGCATGACGACAGCAGAGCGCACTATCCGCACTTCGAGGATATGCCGCGAGCCCGTGTTATTGACTTCGATGGTAGTTGGGAGGATCATTTGCCTCTAGTTGAGTTCGCGATAATAATAGCTACCACCCAAAGATTCGGGATGACGCCTTATGAGGCCTTGTATGGGAGGAAGTGCAGATCGCCTATAGGTTGGTTCGATGTGGCGAGTGCCTAGTAGGACCAGATTTGGTACAGCAGATGGATAAGGTGAAGCTTATCCGAGAGCGGCTATCGACACTCGTGAGTCGATGTAAGTCGTATGCAGATCATCGTCGTCAGATCTTGAGTTCGAGGTTCATGATTGGTTTTCTAAAGGTGTCACCCATGAAGGGTGTGATGAGATTCGGGAAGAAGGGAAACTCATTTCCAGGTACATCGGGCCGCTTGATTATCCGCAGGCGCAAGGTTGCTATGAGTTGGATCCGCCGTCCGACCGGGAGGCGCATCCGCTTTTTCACGATCTACGCCGGAGAGATGTATCGGGATCCATCTAGGTACACCCGATTGGCGATGTCCAGTGATCGGCGGGTTATCGTATGAGAGATTCCCATAGCGATAGTCGATCGTCGAGTTAGGCGTCTGCGACCAAGGACGTGGCTTCACAAAGTCTTGTGGCGGAACGAGCTCAGGGAGGAGATGACGTGGGAAGCCGAGGAGGACATGAGGCATAAGTATCCTCACCTATTTCCCACACCTCCAGGTAATTCACTTTCCTACTTGTAAATTTTCGTTATCGTTTCGCCTAAGTGTTGTCCGTGGCCTTGTGGCATTTGCAAATCGCTTTAGTTATGAAGAATCTTATCGTTAATCGTCTTGGAAGGAACATTCGGACGAATGTTTCTAAGCGAGGGGAGAATGTTATACCGTATTTCGCAGTATGTACGTAAGGGAATACGCATGAAGTCTAGCCTTAAAGTTTAGGCAAAACGCTTTTTTGGGCACAACTCACAAAACGAATAGTTTTCCGACGCAAACGCTTTCCAGCTTTCGTAGGTAAATTCCGGCTATGCCATTTCTAATTTTTATGGATTTTTCCGAGAGACGAAACATTTTGGACCAACGAGGGCGACACTTGGCACCTCCAATTGGTGGACTTCAAATCGCCCATTTGGACGAATTGACTAGCAATGGCACGCTTTTTGTGCCTTGTGCACAAGTCGGAGTTGGTAGGATATTTGTGTATAGTTAATCCTCACCCTACACTTGCCTTGCACTTGTCTTAATCTTGGCCATTGGTTGGCCACTTCGACCTATAAATACCCCAAGATGAAGAGTTCTTCATCCACAAAGCTTTCCAAGTCTTGAAAATCCTCTCCTCTCCTTAAGCCTTTCGTCCCAACACCTCCCCTCCCTCAGGAAGTTTGGCCGAGGCCTACCCCCCCTAGCCTAGCCGAAATCTACCCCCCCTCCCTTTGTAGAAAAGTGGCCTTCTTGTATTGTTATAATGCCCAAAATACCCTAGCCCAAATACCTTAGTACTTAGTAGAAGTTGTGAAGAACTTCTAAGGTTTCTTTGGAGCATACAACTTAGAGCAAAACCTTGCTCAGCGACTTTTTCTAGGATATTATTGGGCTTACCGAGGTAACTAATCCTAACCCTCTTTTGAATTAGAGAATATATACTGTTGTAGTATAAGAATAAGTATAAATACTTAGAAGAATATCACAGAATAGAATCGAACTGTTACCACAGTAGAAGGGTTTAAAAGAAGAATAATCAAAGATTTACATATAGACTGTTTTCAATGAGACTTATATAGCTCACCTGGGTAGGGAAGTCACGCCCGACTTTCCGTAGAATTGTGAACCCTCTGTTTAGAATGACCTTCAGAGTAGTCTTTGATAGATATCTGTGACTATTATAGGCTGACTCTCTGCGCGCGACATATTCAACTTGGCAGGTGGTTTTCGCTGAGAAGGTATGTGATTCTTCCTAAAGCATGATATTTTACAATATATATAGTACGGTAGACGTACATGTGTTAACTAAAATATAACTACGGCAATGTCTTTGACTTAAGCCTGAATAATACTTACGGCAATGCTGTTATACCCCGTAGTTCCAGGGTATGTATGCGAGGACGTACGTACGAGAATACGACAGAAAGATTGGAAAGGAAGAAAGAGGTGATTTTTCCACGAAAAAGTTTCCGGTTTTTGTGAAGGAAAAAGGTTCGTTAATGGGAATTGGATTCCCAGATTTGGTATTCGGACTTCCTGGAATATTAGAGAATTATGGAATTTTATTTTCGGAAATGGTCACGTGGGGCCCACGGGTGAAATTTACGTTTGTGGGCCCACTTTGTTTTCAAGATTTTGGCCATTGTGGATATTTTCTAAGATGTTTTATTTTGGGCCAATAGGAGGTGACACGTGTCACCCCGCCAGGTGGTTTGACCGAATGACCTTTGTGCACAACACGGTTAGAGTCGTTTTCGACGAAACGCTTTTACATACTACGTTGGGAAAATTCCGGCTATGTCATTTAGTATTTTTGCGGATTTTTCCGAGAGGCGAACATTTTGGACCAACGAGGCGGCACTGCACCCTCATCAAGGGCAGTGGGCGACGTGGACGATTGGGAGATAAGGTTGGGCAAGATATTTGTGAGGGTTTTAAGGAGTAGGGACTATGGGGCACTTGGGCATATCTTGGCCCTACACTTGCATAGCACTTGGCTAGATCTTGGCCATTGGTTGGCCTTTGCTTGGCCTATAAATACCCTCCCCTTTGAAGACTTCTTCATCACAAATAAATCTCTAAGTCTTGAGAGCTCCCCCCCTTTGTGTTGTTCTCGTCCTAGCCTCTCCCCCTCCCCCCCCCCTTGTGTGGCCTTGTGGCCGAGAGCCTCCCCCTCCCCCCTTTGTGGTGCTAGCCGTGGGGTACCCCCCCTAGCCTAGATGTTTTCGTATAAATACCCCTCCCTTGTGGTATTGAAATACTTCTCCTAGTATTGTTATAATGCCCAAAATACCTTAGCCTTGTACCTTGTAGTATTCCAAAGTTACCTCTTTACGTAGAGCCCGAAAATAATACCTTTTGTCCTTTTAGTCTCAAACCGAAACCCTAAGGAAATCTTCATAGTTGGTTGAAGTATTTGAGTAGAAGTTGGTTAGAACTTCTAAGGGTTGTTTGGAGCGCACGGAGTAGGAGCTAAACCTTGCTCAGGATCGACATTATAACTTGGATAATTTTGGGCTTGTCGAGGTAAATATTCTTGTCCCCTTATTGTAATTGGAGATTACATGTGGTAGGAATATATAGTTGAGGTATACTATATAGAATCAACATTATTGTGGCAATGTCTTTTGACTTAAGCTCAAGAATAAAGAATCGAATCAGATTTACATAGATCGTATTGCAGTTGACTTGTGTTGTATTTCTTTGTAGAATTGTACACGTCCGGTTATACGTGTAAACCCCCCCCCCCCCGGTTGGCTTGGTGGCCGGCCTCGATAGAGGAAGAGATTTACGCTGTGTGGGAGGTCTTCGAATTTTCAGTAGAAGATAGAAACTTGTGTTTTGGGGTTAATAGACGTTTGTGACCTTTATAGGTGAAAGTACAAGAGTAGCGTATTCTACTTGAGGAGGAAAGGGCTAGCAAGGTTGTAGTACTTGGAGCATTTTGCTTATTGTCGATAAATCGTCGCGAGGTATGTGAACCTCTTCCTATCTTTTCTAGCATGATTGTTGTGAACTATGTAGACGTACATGTGCTAAGTGATTTGGTTGGTTTAAAACATAGGGTGTTATAATAGCTTTATGGGAAGTTAGTTATAACGACCTTATGTAGGTGAAAATGGTTTACTGATGTTAGAAGTTAAGAGACTTGATCTTATAAGATAAGAGACTTAACTTATTTGTTTAATGTGAATGTTTGTGTGAAACCTCATTCGTGAGTAATGAGTACTTGGTTTTATTTAAAGGGATAATGTTTTACTGATTTCGGAAATCAGAATGTGTATCGACGGACCACTGCAGCGTTAATAAAGGAAAATGTATTGAATAATGATGTATCGTATTAAAACCAGTAGAAACCTCCATCTGCATAGAAACTAAGATGAGACAAAATGATATTACATTTTCTAGATCATGGTCATTGTAATAAGAATGTTGTAAACAAGAATAACCTACTCACGCGAGACATATATTACTCAATTGTTCTAAAAGGAATCAAGTGATTAAGTTTGGGAACTATGAAACCATTTGAAAATGAGAAGCTTGAGTAATCAAACTAGGCAAACCGAACTTAGGAAAAGAATGTTGTTACTTGATTTTGAAAAGGAATGTGGGTTGGTCATTCTAATACTACGTATCGGGTGACTTTTATAAAAGTAATGGATCTCTTTTAAAAGAACTTAACGTATGTAGTACTTTGGGGTTAAAACCCGACTTTGGCATAAAATGAAAGTACTTTGAGTCAGGTGAAACTTGCCTATGCTTGTTGTTGTGAAACTTGCCTATGCTTGTTGTTGTGAAACTTGCCTATGCTTGTGATGATAACCTTTGTTGTGCAAGTGTGGTATTTACGTATACCGCGTCTCGATAGAGGTGGTCGACTTGTTGAGAACTTACTTGGGCGTCGGCGGTGATGGAGAATTCCACGTATGTTTCCATTTTGATTCTTGTCTTGTTGATGTCACATGGACATGTCTACACCGACGCAAGATTCGCGGCACGCGGTCGGGTTGATTACCCGATATATTGTTATTGTGGTTACATGGACGTGTCTACACCGATGCAGTATTCCGGGGGCCTGTGGCCATGCGGCAGGGGTGATCACCCTGGATATTGTTGTTGATGTCACATGTAGGTGTCTACTCCGAGGTAGAATTCGGTACGTGGCCTGGGGCATTGGTATTATTGTTGCATCGTGGACATGTTTACACCGTCGCAGAATTCGGGGCATGCGCCACGACGCGAACATGATTGATGTTGTGGGCGTGAGACCCATAGTTATATTTGAGTGATGACTTGAGGCGTGAGTCCCCGATCGACATGATCGCTTTTATGTTGTGAATCGTAGTTTGGTTATCATACATGTCTCCGCTTTATATAGACTAGTATGATTTCATTCTGATTTTTACGCTTTCACATACTTGGTACTGTTGATCGATCTCCTTCGGCTGCGTCATGCCGCGGTAGAGGTACATCGGTCGTGGATCCTCGCTCTTAGGATCTCGGTCGGCGTTTGGGAAGCTCCGTTTCTCCGAGGCTTATCTTTTAGTAAGTGTTCTCGAGTCAGAGGTTCTTGTACATTCGTGGTATGGCGGGGCCCTGTCCCGTCATAGTTGTTGTAAATCTTAGAGGTCTGTAGTACTGTTGTGGGCAGGGTTTGTAAAAAAAAGGATTAAACTGTTCGTTTTGAAAGAGTTGTATTTATATATGTTGTTGGAAGGTAACCGTTGGGTTGGCCTGTTTTATGATCATATATCTTGTTTCTTGTTTAAAGTTTTATTTTCCGCTGGTTTTCTCTGATGTTGTGTCACTAGGGTGCCCGGGATAAGGCACGATGAACGCCCCGACGTCGTTACAAAAGTGGTATCGAGCGATTAATCCTCGGAAAGTGTCTACGCACCGTGTCTAGTAGAGTCTTGATTATCGATGTGTTCAGGCACCACATCTATAATCGTGAGGCTGCAGGACATTTAGGATTAGTTTCCATTCTTCTCATTACGAGATCGTGCCTTAGAGTCGTGTTGTAAGTTGGACCCTCCGACGTATCTCGTTTTACCGATTATGCCTCCGCGCAGGCAACGAGCCCTGAAGGGCAAGACCGAGGGTGCCGCTAGTGAGATACGAGGAGTACGAGGCGCAGTCTGGCCAAGACTGAGACAGTGCTTCGACGGCGAGTTTCGCGACGCCGCCAAAGACCAGAGGTTTAGAGCCGCGGCCGTGGGCGATGAGACTACAAGACTGAGCCTCCGCACCACCTGGAGCGGGAGACGGGTCACGGAGATGGCGATTATTGGCCGTGGTTGTGGCCGATATGGCGACAGGCTGACGCTGGCGATTCGGTTCAAAGAAGACCGCGGTGCACCGAGAGCAGATAGTTTGTGCTCACGGACTTTACGAGTTGTAGCCCGCTAGAGTTTTATGGGTCGAGGCACGAGGATGATCCGCAGGAGTTCATTCGGCGATTCTGACGGATCACGCGGTGATCAAGGCTTCAGAGACCGAGTCTGTGACCTTTGTTCGCGATCGGCCGCGTGATACCGCAATCGATTGGTTTGATTCATGAGCTTTCGGGAGAGCATGCACTCCAGCAGTATGGGATGAGTTTACGGGCTTTCTCACGCACTTCTTGCCTCCGCAGATGAGGAGGCACGCCGGCAGATTTTTGATGCTTAGACAGAGCGCGACGGTTCGGGAGTACAATGTGAGTTCGACTCATCGTCCCGTGACGCCCCAGCGTTGTAGCTAGTATGGAGGATCGAGTGCACCGATATGTTCTGAGGCTCGATGATTACATGTCGAGACATGTTCAGAGTAGCTCTTCACCGGCATGGACATTGCCCGCACGCAGCTCACGACCGATGTGAGGCACGGAGAGGTCGGCGAATGACCAAGATCGCAGAAGAGGCGAACAACGGTCCTTTGGTGACTTTCGAGGCGGACCGCCAAAGAAGATACTAGTTTTGTACCTCCGCCGTCGCAGAGTGGTCCTCTACAACCTTCAGAGTATTCGGGAGCAGGTCAGGGCTCCAAGGGTTCAGGTTTCCAGGAAAGTAAGGGTGTTGGCCAGATGCGGTCACCCCTACCTCGGTGTGGTCGATGTGGTAGACCGCATTCCGGGGAGTGTCGTGGTGCCAAGAGAGCTTGCTATTTTTGCGGCCAGCGGGGCCATTTTGCGAGGAACTGTCCGACCAAGGGTAGCACGGATGTTACGACTCACCACGGATCGATGGTGGTTCATCGCCTTCGATAGCGCCTGCGGTAGGCCTATGATTAGAGTGGATCGGTAGCTTCAGGTATATCCTTAACCCTCTAGAGTTTTGGTATGCTTGTTATGATGGTCTCATTATTATGTGCTATGTACGAATAGCGTTGTGTTAATTGTGAGTTAGAAAACATGCTTAGTTGGGAGGATACGATGGGGGCATGGTAAGTGTGAACCTTAGACTATGTCACGACCGAGACCTTAGGGTAAGGTCGTCTTGAGTTAAAGATTTATTTTATGTTTGACCCTTATCAGAGTAGTAGTATACGTGGGATTTATTTGTGTGATAAGTCCGTGGGTAGTGTGAGATGGAAGTGGTAGCTTTCATGATGCGAATTAGTAAGATTGTTCGGATCGGAACAAGAGTTCGCGCGTTGGGTCGGGTTGAGGCCACGTCTTGGGTCAACCCGCGGCTTTGTATGGTGGTGGGGTCTGTTGTGGTGGTCCCGCCTTGAGGTAGGTCTTGAGGGTGTTAGGCCCATGTTTGGTTAACCAACACGAGTTCGTGGATGTTCAACCGATGAGTCGGGCGATGGGGCAGCCCGTCGTGTTTTCGGTCGGGACCGTACTCGCAGATGTTGATATATCGAAAGGTTGTAAGGTCGCACGAGGTGCTATGGGAGTATACTTTAGACCTCGGTAGAGCTCGTGATGTTAGAGGTGTTTCCTCGTGGACTTGGATGTAAGTTTTTGCGCAGGTATTTCTATGGCGGTGTGGCGTGATTGTACTCGTAAGTATAGTAGAGCAGAGATCAGACGGCGCTTGTATGTTTGGAGACTTAGAAGGAACATTCGGGACGAATGTTTCTAAGGGGGGAAGAATGTTATACCCCGTAGTTCCAGGGTATGTATGTGAGGACGTACGTACGAGAATACGACAGAAAGATTGGAAAGGAAGAAAGAGGTGATTTTTCCACGGAAAAGTTTCCGGTTTTTGTGAAGGAAAAAGGTTCGTTAATGGAATTGATTCCCAGATTTGGTATTCGGACTTCTGGAATATTAGAGAATTATGGAATTTTATTTTGGAAATGGTCACGTGGGCCCACTGTGAAATTTACTTTTGTAGGCCCACTTTGTTTTCAAGATTTTGGCCATTGTGGATATTTTCGGAAGATGTTTTATTTTGGGCCAATAGGAGGGTGACACGTGTCACCCCCGCCTAGGTGGCTTGACCGAATGACCTTTGTGCACAACACCCGGTTAGAGTCGTTTTTCGACGAAACGTTTTACACAGCTTACGTTGGGAAAATTCCGGCTATGTCATTTAGTATTTTTGCGGATTTTTCCGAGAGACGGAACATTTTGGACCAACGAGAGGGCGGCTTGGCACCCTCTCATCAGCGGGCGTAGCGCGTGGGACGATTGGGAGATAAGGTTGGGCAAGATATTTGTGAGGGTTTTAAGGAGTAGGGACTAGGGGGCACTTGGGCATATCTTGGCCCTACACTTGCATAGCACTTGGCTAGATCTTGGCCATTGGTTGGCCTTTGCTTGGCCTATAAATACCCTCCCCCTTTGAAGACTTCTTCATCACAAATAAATCTCTAAGTCTTGAGAGCTCCCCCCCTTTGTGTTGTTCTCGTCCTAGCCTCTCCTCCCCACTTGTGGCCTTGTGGCCGAGCCTCCCCCCCCTTTGTGGTGCTAGCCGTGGGGTACCCCCCCCCTAGCCTAGTTGTTTTCGTATAAAACCCCTCCCGTGTCGTATTGAAATACTCCCCTAGGATTGTTATAATGACCAAAAAACCGTAGCCTTGTTCCTTGTAGGATTCCAAAGTTACCTCTTTACGTAGAGCAGAAAATAATACCTTTTGTCCTTTTAGTCTCAAACCGAAACCCTAAGGAAATCTTCATATTGGTTGAAGTATTTGAGTAGAAGTTAGTTAGAACTTCTAAGGGTTGTTTGGAGCGCACGGAGTAGAGCTAAACCTTGCTCGGGATCGACATTATAACTTGGATAATTTTGGGGCTTGTCGAGGTAAATATTCTTGTCCCTTATTGTAATTGGAGATTACATGTGGTAGGAATATATAGTTGAGGTATACTATATATAGAATCAACATTATTGTGGCAATGTCTTTTGACTTAAGCTCGAAGAATAAAGAATCGAATCAGTATTTACATAGATTGTAGCAGTAGACTTGTGTAGTATTCTTTGTGTAGAATTGTACACGTCAGGTTAGGCGTAAACCCCTCTGGTTGGCTTAGTGGTAGCCTCGATAGAGGAGAGATTTACGCTGCGTGTGAGAGTCTTTGCGAATTTTCGTAGAAAGATAAACTTGTGTTTTGGGGTTAATAGACGTTTGTGACCTTTATAGGTGAAAGTACTAAGAGTAGCGATTCTACTCGAGGAGTGGAAAGGGCTAGTGCGTTGTAGTACTTGGAGCATTTTGCTTATTGTCGATAAATCGTCGCGAGGTATGTGAACCTCTTCCTATCTTTTCTAGCATGATTGTTGTGAACTATGTAGTGCAGACGCATACGTGCTAAGTGATTTGGTTGGTTTAAAACATAGGTGTTATAATAGCTTTATGGGAAGTTAGTTATAACGTCCTTATGTAGGTGAAAATGGTTTACTGATGTTAGAAGTTAAGAGACTTGATCGTATAAGATAAGAGACTTAACTTATTTGTTTAATGTGAATGTTTGTGTGAAACCTCATTCGTGAGTAATGAGTACTTGGTTTTATTTAAAGGGATAATGTTTTACCGATTTGAAATCGAATGTATCGACGGACCACCGCGTTAATAAAGGAAAATGTATTGAATAATGATGTATCGTATTAAAACCAAGAGAAACCTCCATCTGCATAGAAACTAAGATGAGACAAAATGATATTACATTTTCTAGATCATGGTCATGCTGTAATAAGAATGTTGTAAACAAGAATAACCTAATAGCACGTGCGAAAAATATTACTCAATTGTTCTAAAAAGGAATCAATGGATTAAGTTTGGGAACTATGAAACCATTTTAAAATGAGAAGCTTGAGTAATCAAACTAGGCAAACCGGAACTTAGGAAAGAATGTTGTTACTTGATTTTGAAAAGGAATGTGGGTTGGTCATTCTAATACTACGTATCGGGTGACTTTTATAAAAGTAATGGATCTCTTTTAAAAGAACTTAACGATGTAGTACTTTGGGGTTAAAACCCGACTTTGGCATAAAATGAAAGTACTTTGAGTTGTGTGAAACTTGCCTATGCTTGTTGTTGTGAAACTTGCCTATGCTTGTTGTTGTGAAACTTGCCTATGCTTGTGATGATAGCCTTTGTTGTGCAAGTGTGGTATTTCTGTGTTACCGCGTCTCTCGATAGAGGGCCGGTCGACTTGTTGAGAACTTACTTGACGTCTTTGGCGGTGATGGAGAATTCCACGGTATGTTTCCATTTTGATTATCGCTTGTTGTTGATGTCACATGGACATGTCTACACCGATGCAGATTCCGGCATCGCGTCACGGTCGGGTTGATTACCGATATATTGTTATTGTGGTTACATGGACATGTCTACACCGAGGTAGAATTCGGGGCATGTGCTACGCAGGTTGATCACCCAAGATATTATTGTTGATGTCACGTGGGCGTGTCTACACCGAGGTAGAATTCCGGCACGTGGCCGGGCATTGGTATTATTGTTGCATCATGGAGATGTCTACACCGGCGCAGACCGGCACGCGCCGTGACGCGAACATGATTGATGTTGTGGGCGTGAGACCCATAGTTATATTTGAGTGATGACTTGAGGTGTGAGTCCTCGATCGACATGATCGCTTTTATGTTGTGAATCGTAGTTTGGTTATCATACATGTCTCCTGCTTTATATAGACTAGTATGATTTCATTCTGATATCTTCTGATTTCACATACTTGGTACTGTTATCGACCTCCTTGGGCCGCGTGCGCCGCAGCAGTAGGTACATCGGTCGTGGATCCTCGCTCTTAGGATCTCAGTTCAGCGTTTTGGGAAGCTCCGTTTCTCCAGAGGCTTATCTTTTGGTATGTGTTCCCTGAGTTGTAGGTTCTTGTACATTCAGGGGTATGGCGGGGCCCTGTCCCGTCATAGTTGTTGTAAATCTTAGAGGTCTGTAGTACTGTTGTGGGCAGGGTTTGTAAAAAAGGATTAAACTGTTCGTTTTGTAAGAGTTGTATTTATATATGTTGTTGGAAGGTAACCGTTGGGTTGGCCTGTTTTATGATCATATATCTTGTTTCTTGTTTAAAGTTTTATTTTCCGCTGGTTTTCTCTGATGTTGTGTCACTAGGGTGCCCGGGATAAGGCACCAGTAACGGGCCCCGGGACGGGTCGTTACAAATGCCTCACGGCTTAAGCCTGAATAACACTTACGGCAATGCCTCACGGCTTAAGCCTGAATAATAAAGATCTGAAAGCATTTCAAAAAGAATACTAAATCATTTTTACAGAAGAGAACTAATTGGTTTTTAAACAGAAGCTTAAGAGTTATACTAGCCTTATGGGAAGTTAAGTATAACCACTTAAGATTGATAAAAGAAACAGTTTGCCTATGTGTTTATAACAGACTTATATTGAATTGTGAAAAGAATAATAAGATGGTTTGATAAGTAGACATGATATGATGCTATGTGTGTTAGTGTCTTGTAACGTTTGTGAAAAAGAGTATTCTTGTTGTGCTTATGTTGTTTAACGATAAGCTGTTAGGTTAGTGTAGCATCACTCACCTCTTGACATATTACCGGGGTTAAGGCGCCTCCGACGGGTAGACTCGGGCGATGCAGGACCATGATTCGAGAATACCTCATGCGGGTCCAAGGGACCTATGCGGAGCTACGGAGTTCCGAGTTAGTGCGGGGTTATACCTCACGCGATTATGTGGCGTGCGCGACGACGAGTCCGATACGCCGAGGAGTAGCTACCCTCGATGCGGTTATGTACCTATGCGGGCCTATGTGATTGGCCTACGCGACTACGGAGTCGAGATTAGGCTTGCATGGTGATAATACGGGCAATTGGCCTGCTCGATCATTCGCACCTAGAAAAGACACATTCTGATTTACCTATCACGCTTGTTTGTGATGGCACTATATGCGGTTTCTCGTTGTTTTATACATACTTGCAAAACTGCTTTTTAAAATGATATGTTTCATTTAAGTATTTCTGATTTCATATACTTAGTACTGTTATCGACCTCCCGGGGCTGCGTTCATGCCGCAGTAAGGCAAGCAGTGCTAGATCCACATTCTTAGGATCTCTACGTTGGTGTCGTGAGCTCCATCTTTTAGGAGGCTCTACTTTTAGGTATGATCTCCTGTTGTAGATAGTTTTGTCTGATCAGGTATGGCGGGGCCTGTCCGTCATAGTTGTATATTTCCTTAAGTCTGTAGTCATTTATGCGTTGTCGGATGAATCGCTAAACCACATTTATATATATATGCCGAAAGGCGATGTTTTCTCACATAAAGCGTGTCTTATTTTATAAACTGTTTCATGTCTTGCTTTATATTTCCGCCGATTACTACGATGTATGACTACTGGGTGCCGTGAAGGCACCGGGCCACGGCCGAACGGGTCGTGACACCAACAATGCTAACGGGGTCTTTCTAGACCGCCAATGATCGGAGTTGGGTCATTCGCCCTTAGTATCATTGTGCGAGTCCTACTCCTGGACTACCGTAGTCCGCATAGGTCACGTGGACCCGCATGAGGTATTCCTCGCATCGGGGGTAGCTAACCCGCGGCATTTCCCTGGACTACCGTAGTCCGCATAGGCCACATGGACCCGCATGAGGTATTCCTCGCATCGGCGTAACACACCCGGAGTGATTCCTGGACTACCGTAGCCCGCATAGGTCACATGGACCCGCATGAGGTATTCCTCGCATCGGGGGTAGCTAACCCGCGGCACACAACAAGTCAGGGGGGTATGTGATATAATACAAGCGCAACCGGCTTATCGTAAACAACATAAGCACAACAAGAAAACCCCCTTAACACAAAAAGTCTCAAGACACTAACGCCCGTAGTATCATAACATGTTTACTTATCAAACCAACTTACCACACTTTCAGAAATCATTACAAGGCTATCACAAGAAACACATAGGCAAGTTACTCACACAAGTTACTTTCATTTTATGCCAACAAATCCGGGTTTTAACCCCAAAGTACTACGTACTTTAACTCCTTTAAAAAGATCCATTTCTTTCACAAAAGTCACACGCCACTAATACCCGTAGTATCCAAAATAGAGTAACCATCATTTTTAAGTAAAACAAAACAACTTCCATACCTTCTTTTAAAACCAAATTAGACAATACCACGCCTTCCTTTAAAACCAAATCTAGACAATACCATGCCTTCTTTTAAAACCAAATCAAGACAATACCATGCCTTCTTTTAAAACCAAATCAAGACAATACCATGCCTTCTTTTAAAATAAAAACACTTCTCATTTTTAACGTCGAGTAACAATATACTCTTCAAAATAGTTTAAGCTTCATAACTTCAAATTCTCAAGTCTCTTTTTATCTTTTAGAAATCAAGACCTTACATCAAAGTCTCATAATCTTTAAATCAAATCTCATAACTTTGAAAAAACCAAGTCTCATAACCTTTAAAAATATCAAGTTACGTTTTTAAACCCAATAATAAAACCATTCTTTCGTTTTCATAAAGTCGTTATAACTAACTTCCCATAAAGCTATTATAACACTTTACGTTTTAAACCAACCAAGGACAACTACTCTCATTTCCGAAATCAAGATAATTTTATTCTTTTTAAAGATCAAGTACCCATTTCTCACGAATGAGGTTTCACAACTTTTTAACACAATTCAAATCCTTAGCATTTCATATCAAGTCACATAACTTTAGAATCAAGTTAAGGGCACAAAAAGGAAGTCAACTCCTTTAACACACGTGCGTCTACCGCACTATATATTTCACAAATAATCATGCTCAAAAGAATTGGAAGAATCACATACCTCCTCGGCTAAATCCACTTGCCAAGTCGAATATGCCGCGCGTAGAGTATCAACCTATAATAATCAAATACGTCTATCAACGTCTAGACTTCTTCATAGAATATTCTAGTTATACAGTTCCTAATTTTACGGAAAATTGGGCAGCACCCCCCCCCCCCCGTATCCACGTATATATCCTCCTATATCAAGGCCCGCTACCAATAGCTAACAACTCATAGGGGAATACACGCCTAACTGGACGTGTACAATTCTGCCCCACAATATACCAACAGTCTATTTCTTTTCAATTTTCCTTCCACATAACATATACTCAATTATAAACTACTACAATATGTAATCTCCAATTACAATAGAAGGACATAGATCATTACCTCGATAAGCCCAAAATTATCCAAGATTAATAAGTCGATCCTGAGCAACGTTTAGCTCCTATTCCTTACGCTCCAATCCACTCCAAGCAACCCTTAGAAGTTTCTAAACAAGTTCTCTTTACACTTTATCCAACTTATGAAGATTACCCTAGAGTTTCATTTTGCGACTATTGGAAAAATGTAGTATTTCTTGGATCTTTGTGTTGGGATTACTTTAGAATACTACTAGGGACACTATGCTAAGGTATTTGGGATTATACAACCACAATTGAAGTATTTTTCTACACAAAGTGGGGGGGGGGGGTGTCGAGAATACACAAAGGGAGGGAGTATTTGTGACTTGGAAGTCCTTAAGTGTTGATGAAGTCTTGCAACTTAAGGGGGGTATTTATAGGACATTCAATGGATAGGATGAGAGCAAGTGTGTGGTGTAGATTGGGGACATGTGTGTGTGGGCCCCACATACCACATGTCCCACACAAACTTGAGACATGTGGCTTGCCACATGTCTCCAAAAATCGGCCACAAGCCACATGACATGTCCATTTCGGCCACAATGGCCACATGGGGGTGACACATGTCGCCATCCTAATCGTCCAAAATATTTCTTCTTCCGAAAATATCCATAATGTCCAAAATCTCGAAAATAATGTGGGCCCCGCAAAACCGTAAATTTATCACGTGGGCCCCACGTGACCAATTCCGGAAATAAAATTCCATAATTCTATTATATTCCCAAAAGTCCGAATACCAAATCTGGAAATCCAATTCCCATTAACGAACTTTTTTCCTTCACAAAATCCGGAAAATTTTCCGTCGGAAAATCAAATCTTTATTCATTTCCAATCTTTATGTCGTATTCTCGTACATACGTCCTCACATCCATACCCTGGAACTACGGGGTGTAACAATGATGTCAAAACAACGGAGGACGGAAGAATGAACCAATAAGGTGTGGATAATGTTATTAATAGTACGAATTTTACGTTCAACTTTCTCATTTTGTGAAGACAAGAAAAATGAAAATTTATCCCATTAGCACAAAACTCCCGAAACTCCCCATTGTCATATTCTTTGTCATTATCACATTGAATATTTTTTTATTTCCCGTTCGAATTGAGTTCTAATGAAAGCTCTAAATTTTACGAAGATGGAAAAAACTTGGGATTTTTTCGCTATTGAAAACGTCCATAAAAAAATAGAATAAACATCCAAGAATAAGACATAATAACGATGACTCATGTAACTGAGAACGAGAGATGTCTATAAATCGCTATGAATAATATCAAATGGCTTTGAAGTATGTGAATTCGAAGCTACAAATGACAATTTAATAATTTTTTCAAGAGAACAAGATTGACAATTTGGGGTATTACGCGTACCCTTACAAGAAATGAACTTATTTCTATCTAAAGTAGATAAAATGGACGACCCCGAATGATCTAGACGAGCATGCCATAAGGATGAAGCAAGAGCTGTAAAAGTGGATGACATGATTTGACGCGAGAAACTAAGACTTGTTGTGATTGGATAAACTAAGAAATGACATGGCTTCAACTGATGGAGCATTTTTGCATTATCGAGCCCCGAGCCTCGCGATTACGATCTTTGTTAACCTGGATCCTACTGATAGCGTCCTTGGCTTTGCGACTGCGTATCATTCCCTTTCGCGATTGCGTCAGTTGTTCTGCGATCACGGTGAACAACTGGACAGTCCAGAAGCTGCAATTTCAAATTATGTCTTCTTCCCTTGGTTCTTGACTTCTTGAAGCATTCTCTTGACTTGATACCATTCATCTAAGAATGTGTCCTTAGAACGTGTGCTAACTTTCATTGTATAGCAATTGAGTTAGGAGGGTTAGATACCCTCAATCATAATTCTAACATTTCTCAAGCATCATCCTTCACCAAGCTGCAGATAATCAATCAGGTAGGGCACCTCATATCATATTATATTTATCTATCTATCTATACTATATTAAAAGTGGAAGCCCTTAATCTAAATGTTAAATTACCTAAATATCTTTTTTATTAACATAAATAATCTATTCAAAAAAAAATTTAAATATTTTATGTGCAAGAAAGCCAACGCTTCATAAACTCTTTTTTGAAGAGCGAAGAGTTGACACCATTTAATTAAGGTAAAAGGGTCATATATGCCCTTAACGTTTGGAAAATGATTAGTATTTGCACTCAGTTAATGTTTGGGGTCAAATATGTCCTTAATGTTTATGAAAAGGTTTGTATTTTCCCTTATTTAACAGATTCGCCACGTGTACGCCACGTGGACGACACGTGGCAAAATGGGACCCACTGAATTATTTAATTTTTTTCCAAGTGCTACCGTGAAATCCGTCGGTGAAAAGTGATTCTGGCGGCGGAACAGTGATTCCGGCGACATTACGAATCCAACGACGACGTGTGATATGTCAAAAGATTCGTCTCGTCAAGCCCGTCATTTTCATACCAACCACGAACGTCGATTCATCCTAAAACGCCGACAATTTCAGATCGAAAAACACCCCAGTTTTCATATCGGGTTTTTGGAAATTCCGGCCAATTCCGGTAACGTCGAGACACGTGGGTGGTACCAACAGATTCGCCGTCTCCTCCCCGTCATTTCTATACCCACCCCGTTCGTCTATTCCTACTAAATCGTCGAATTACCCAAATCCCAAAACCCGAAACCCTAGCGCCGCCGTTCGAATTTCCGGCTAGCTGGGCTATAATCATTTGACCCCAAACGTTAAGGGCATATTTGACCCCAAACATTAACTGAGGGCAAATACAAACTATTTTCCAAACGTTAAGGGTATATATGACCCTTTTCCCTTTAATTAAATAACTCACTAACCGTCCAAAGACAGTACCGTGGAATTGACCAAGCATCCTCACTAATTGTCTGATAAAGGTTTTTGTTCATGTACGTGGTAAGAAAGCAAATACTTTTAATTCTCTATATTTATTTATTATTTCTCTTTTCTTCAGAATTAGATTGTAGCTTTGCTTATCATATATGTTAGATGCAAATGATCTTCTGTTGCACTTTTAAGATTGAACTCTTCATTTTTATTTTTCTCCCAAAGTTAAATTTGAATCAAATGACATATGACTCTTTTTCGCTTTAATGGAAGATAGAACTCTACATGTGTTCTCCCTCACGTGTGGCATCAGTATGGACAAAAGTTTTTCATCAGAATCTTTTTGCCATGGTAATTGCCATTCCTACCACTTATTCTACTTTTATATAACTCTCAATATGTAGTCCATGGTAGAGGTATATATTGGACAAAATTAGTATTATAGCTACCTTTGAATTAATGTATGACTTATAGTTAAAAAATTTAGAAATAAGCTAATTGTACTTTTCGACATCGCGCTTGACATAGTTTCAAGTTTCAACTGCTCATTTTTTCCCTTTTTAACCGAGGTTACTTATAGACAGTTGCAGTTTGTTACTAATATTTGTATTGCTAAGGCATCAATAAAGATAGTATTTTTAATAAAATATTCATTATTATGATATGGATAAAAGTTTACTCCCAACTTCATCATCCAAGATTGACAAGTGCAACAACTTTGTCAATTGAGTTTTACAACGACTTTATACAATGTCTACGTTATGACTTATGACTATTGATTTTCTTATTTGGTTAACTAGCTTTACACCCGCATTTCGTGTGGGTACTCATAATTACGAGATATTCAATAGTATTTGTGATGTCTTGTAATTTTAAGATCTTGACATCATATTGTAGTTTCATGGTAAGTGTTGAAATACTGAAATAGCAAAAAAAAATACGACGTGCTAAATAAAATGGATTGAACGATTTTATATATTGTTTATGGGTGTGTAAACAAAGTTCCACCTTGGAAGTGGAAATGAAAAAAATCTACATATACGATGTAGGATTCTCTTAATGATGTAAGACCTTTTGGGGAAAGTCGTGCGGACTTGACTCAAAGAGGAAAATATCACATCATGTAAGAGTGTCTTGGGCTATTTTAGCCCAACAACTGGTATTAGAGCCCATGATTCACGGGACGAGTATGAAGATGGTGGAGTGTGGTGTTGGGGCTCGGCTTAGTGCCTTTTCCCGTCTATTGGGTCGGTGCAGTACATTGATCCGTAGATTGAAGATGCTTACACAATAAAGTAGCAGCGAATACTTGGAGGATGGTGTGGTGACACACAATTAATCTCCAAATTAGCTCATAACTGGTGATGGGTTGTGGAACTTAGTTCGAGGGGGAGAATATTGGGATGTGCGAACAAAATTCCACATCAGAAGTGGAAAGGGAAAAGAACTTACATATAAGGTGTATGATTCTTTTAATGGTGTGAAGCCTTTTGAAGAAAACAATGTGGGCTTGGTCCAAAGCGGACAATATCACATCATGTAAGAGTGTCTTGAACTATTTTAGCCCAACAAATTAATGATTCAAAACTCACTTATTCAATTGGAAATATTCATGATAGTTGTAAACTGTAAAGAGGATTATGCCACTACAACAATCCTGGTCATGACAAAGCAACTCAAATGAGTGAAAGGAATATACGCTAGGAATAGCATCTATACAAACATATTATGTGAGATACTCTTCACAACATATTTGTACCTCACAAAATTAAAAAAAAAATTAAATGTATTTAAGTATATTTTTATTGTTCATGGTCGTAGTTTAGATGATATCAAATAATCTTGATCTCGACAAAAAAATTACTATAAGACAATCCACATTGATCATTTCCATAATTAAATTTTTATTTTATTATTTTCATGTATAATTATTTATTCAAATCTTCATTTAATAATATTAATATATTTTATAAAATCATATATTATATATGACTCGATATACACATGCAACGCACGTGCCGATAAATTAGTTTTTACTAAAAGTGGGAAGCTCTTATCTTCAAATTAGATTATCATTTTGCCCCTACACTAAATCAAAATCTAATTAAATTTCAAATTTAACAGTAAATTTAATTAAATAGTCATATTATATTTACGTAAGGATTAGAAATCCGGCAGTTAGCACTTCAATTCTTTAGTTATGACATTGTAAATTCCCTTTAATTGGAGTACTAGTCAATGCAAACATTATTCACTTAGAAAAAAACTTCTCTTTCTAATTACACCAAAATTATGAAGAAATTGAGGAGTTGCAACGAATTGAAGTGCTAGGTTAAACATTCTAACATGTTAAATATATATTTGGGAGCATGTGAAAATCATGTGACAATGGATAGGAACATTTCAACCTTTGATTTGGCTTTCTAGCACACTGCAGTTGTGCTGGTGCGGTTCTTCCAGTCGGTACAGTACTGAAGCTTTACAACTATAGTTGATTGTACGAGGCATAGAGAATATGTGGCAGACTAGGTCCCTATCTGGTTCCTTGAAGGTTTAGCAAATCATCATAACACTCGAGTGTCTATTAAGTTGATGTATCGAAAAGTATTCGCCGTTTCAGTTGCACATGTCACTTCAATTGTCTCATCTCTGGTGCATGTAATGATAATTACTTTTCTGGAGGGCGTTTCCCCTTTTAACGAGGCATTTCTTTTACCACGAATTGGCTTTGATGATTCTTGGTTGTCCCCTTTGTTTTCTAATTCTTGGCCATTTTCTTAATCGGAACCCATGGCTTCATCTTTTTTATCTCGAAGGTCAAGAATAATTACTCTAGCCGATAGTGATCTGACCCCTGCCTTGCTCTTCGTTGATAAATCGCTGATTCTAACTTTGTACGGTGGGCCGGAATGAGGCGATTCTCTTTTGTTTCAATACCTCAATCTGATAAACCATGATTTTTTCTTTGTGACTGGTTCACCGGAGGCCAGTTGTTCGACTAACCTTTGTACTTGACCAACTATGGTTGCTCATTGTTTGTGTTGGTCGACCCGAGTAAAATTGATCACAAAGGCCAATTGGAGGTGCACGGGCCTTTTGATGTCGCCATACTTTGTTGTGATGTCGGGCTCGGGTATGTGTGGCGCCTCTGTTTTTGTGCTTGGTTTATTTGGGTGTGGGAATTCATATCCCACCCTTTAACTTCAGCATTTCTCTTAGTATTCTTTGAGCAAATTTGAAATAAACCTTGTTGTTTGGTTGGTCATTATCTTTGGCCACTCAGGATGCCGTTTATTTGCCTGAGCCATGAGACCAACCTTACAACATAGGTGTGTGAAAGAAATGACTTCCTCTGTATTTTGTGACTAGGCAGCCGGTCGGTGGCTGTTATTTATCCGTACATCTCCTATCTGAGGGAATTAACTTATTTTGTATGACCAGACAGTCGGTATGTGGCTGTCGTTTATTCATGCATGTCCCAAATCGAAGGGTAGTACTTTTTTTAAGTACTTTCCGTTTACATTTTTGTCCATTTCCTCGTCATTCATATTTATCAGCCGGTACGTGTTGCCGACGATCTGTTGGCTTAATATGAAAGGTTCTTCCCATTTTGGTGACCATTTGCTGAATTTATGATCTTTTATTCCGATCGGCAAAATGGTTTTCCAAACCAAGTCCCCTTAAGCAAATCTTTTTGGCTTAATATGTTTGTTGTATGCTTTAGCCATTTTTTGTTTACCGGCTTCAATTTTCTCTAGGGCCATAAGTCGATCTGCGTCTAACTGGTCTAATTCCATTAACATGACATGTTGATACTCCTCTAAATTTAGAGAGTTCTTCTTGGCCACCCGTAAGAATTTGACATTAATTTCCAATGGCAACATTGCATCTTGGCCGTAGGTTAGATGATACAGTGTCGTCCCGGTAGCTATATATTTAGAATTTATGATCGCCCAAACGGCCTCACCCAGAGTGAGATGACATACTCCTGGTTTATCCTCCATATTTTTACTAATTATGCCCAAAATAAGCTTGTTGGATTCCTTGGCTTGTCCATTCGCTTGTGTGTAATAAGGCGAGGATATGATCATTTTGATCCCGAACTTCTCGGCGAAGGCTGCCACTTTAGAACCAGTGAACACCGTCCCCTGATCAGTTGTAATTGTTTCAGGGATACATATCTATATATGATCTGGTGCTGGATAAACTGAATGACATCTGTCTGATAAACCCTCTTCATCAGATGAGCCTCTACCCACTTAGTGAAATAATCGGTAGCCACGATAATGAAATCATGGCCTTTAGCCGATTGCGGGTGGATTTTGCCGATGAGGTCCATATCCCACCCTCTGAAGGGCCATGGTTTTATAAATGGGTGCAGCAACTCGGATGGTACCCGTTGGATTTTCCTATGTTTCTGACATTCCTCACATCCCTTTGTATACTGGAAGCAGTCAGTTGTGATAGTAGGCCAGTAATAGCCGTAGTGGTAAATCAGCAACTTCATCATTGTCCCTGCCCTTTGTGACCCACACATTCCTTCATGGACTTCTCCCATGACCCGCAAGTCATCTTCTTTGACAATGCACTTGAGTAGTACTCCATTCATGCTCATTTTATAGAGGTTATCGTCGATGAGCACATATTTCAAGGCTCTCCTTCGAACCTTGAGGGATCTTTTAGGTATTCAATTAGTAACTGCATCCATGAGTCAATTTGATCGACGACTAATATTTTGGCTGAAAGTTTGTCATACTCTAAAGTGAGTATAGACTTCCTAAAGCCAGAAGCTTCTTGTGCTAAATCGTTAGCCTCAATATTCATGCCTCTAGGAACGTGACTTAATTTGGTTGATGTGAACCTCCTAAGTTACCTGCTAGCTATTTTGTAAGAGCCGCCAAATTCAGGTCCTTACAGTCATATTCCCCGGCCAGCTGCTTGATAACCAGCTGAGAGTCTCTATATCTCGACGTGCCTTTCTTTCATAGAGACTAGGAGTTTAAGTCCTATGCTGACAACATCATATTCGGCCTAGTGATCATCACATCAGGATCTAACCGATAAGAGAACCTTCGTGTTTCGCCTCTAGGATCGATTATCGTTATACCATCTCTGATTTCTTTCTGGGTTATTGACCCATCAAAAGTCAGCATCCATGAATGTCAGCACGCCGTTAGCAGCCGCCGTATCGATTATCATATCGGTTATAGGCATGACATATTCATATTTGGGAAGGGCTAGGTTTAGGTTCCTGTAGTCGATACATATCCGAACCTTGCCATTCTTCTTCTTGACTGGCACGATGTTTGCCAACCATTCCACATACCTAGCCGTTCTGATAGATTCAACCTTCAATAGTCGTTCAATCTCAGCTTTAATTTGAGGCATTAGCTGAGGGTGATATCTCTTGGGTGGTTGTTTGTGGGGTTTGAAACCCTCTTTGATTGGTAATCTATGTTCTATCAATATTTGTGCCAACCCAGGCATCTCATGATAATCTCATGCGAAATAGTCTTTATACTGCAATAGAAGGGCTCTTACACTTTGTTTGTCTTCTTCCTTCAGCAAACCACTAATATATGTCAGCCGAGGATTTCTTCGGTTCCCAACCTCAATCTCTTGTGGGCGTTTGTTTCCACCACTCTCGGGAGCGGTGACGACAACCCTTCCTTGATCTTTAACCTTGCTAGTATTACTATAAGCAGTATATTCAAGTTCAGGATCATTCAACAAATATCTCCCCTTTGACGGAGTAGATCTGTAACTATCGTCAAAGAGAGACCCAAAACTAGGACCAGACCTGCTGACATACATCTTTCTAGTACTAGTACCAATATAGTCTTAAGATTGTGAGTTACAATGAATTTACGGTAATAGTATACTACTATTACTAATGATTTGAAAGGATAAACTAAACAGATTATAATAGTTAACAATCTTGTAGCCAACAAGAGTTGTGGCTGTCGCGCCCGTTTTTGACCTCGGGGGTCTGAACGGTATCCGCAACGTTGCTCTTTGGCGCGGTTCCCCTGGATGGAGAAATTAATGCTGTTTTTAAGGAGTCGCCACCTAATTATTTAAGTGAATTAGGACACTTGATTTATTGCAGTAAAACACTGCAATTAATCTCCATTTAATGGTCTGCGAAAGTTATGTGAGATTCTAGGTATATGGTTCTTTATTATCCTAAAGGGAAGGGGTTAGGCATCCTTTAAGATCCGCTAACTTGCGGTTATTCGTTCAAACCTAAGTTAATTATTTATTGCCCTTTTTATTCTACATATTCTAAGCATTTATAATTAAAATAAAGTGCAATACAGAATAATAAAACTAAAATTAAATGCGACATAAAAATAAAACTCCGGGACATCTTTTAGCCATTTTAGGTCTTCTGCGCAAGATGATCTCCGGGTACCTACATTGTTATACCCCGTAAGTCCAGGACATGTATAAGAGAATGTATGTAAGGAATCAAGACTTGAAAATTGGTACGAAAGGAAGAATTGTTTTCCGACAGAAAATATTCCGAACGTCGGAAAGGAAAAATGTTCGTTAAGGAGAATTAGATTCTCAAAAGGCATTATTTGAGGATTATGGAAATTTATTTTTACGGATTTGGTCACGTGGGGCCCACCCGAGGAATTTTACGTTTTGTGGGGCCCACGAGGGTTACAGAATTTTATGGACGAATGAGAGGGCGACATGTGGCACCCCCACACTTGGTCTTGGTCGAATTTTGCAAGGCTAAAATGGTCATTGACCATGGTGGAAGATAAGTCTTGCTAAGCTTGAGATTGTTGACCAAGTCAACTTGTCCACTTGGCTATTTAATTAATGATCCTCATCCTAGCCACACATTTGTGATAATCTAAGCCTTCCATTGTGTTATATAAGCATACCACTAGTGCAAGACAAGGTCTTCAACACTTAGAAAATTTCACAACATTTCTTGTCTCCTTAAGTGCTCTCGGCTTTAGTGCAAGTTCCACACAAAAATTTTTTAGTTTGTGATCCATATTTCACAAGACTTTAACCCAATGTCCCTAAGGGATTTGTAAGGATATCTCAATAGAAAGATTTCGGAAAAACGACGTTTTCGTATTAGTCGCAAGGCGGAAACTTAAGGAGTTCTTCAACTTTGAATTTGAAACTTGAAGATGGGTTCTTCATAGGCTTCTAAGGAGTGCTTGGAGCGGATTGGAACATAAGGATAGGAGCTAAGAATTTGCTAAGGAACGACTTTGAATCTCGGAAATTTTAAGGGCTTGAAAAGGTATAATTCTTGTCATTTTAATAATTAAGTTTACTTGTTGATGTAGCTATGGATATTAGCAAGCATGTGATATTTTAGTATAAGGTTTGATAAGTTTATTGGCTATTGGAACCCTAATCCGAAAACTAGCATGTTTAGCCTTAAGATTACAATTCAAGTCGATTATTAGTTTAAGTCGTCGCATGTTGTATAAAGAAGGAAATTGTAGTTGTTGAAGTTGTTTATGACTATATAACATGTTAGACCTTAGAACTTGGAATTGGAAAAGGATTGGAAAAGACTTTGAATTGTTGGTTATGTATGTCACGACCCGTTCCGGGGCCCGTGACTGGTGCCTTACCCCGGGCACCCTAGTGATACAACATCAGAGTAATCAGCGGAACATAAAACACATACATGAAACAAATGAAGTACAAACAGTAATCTGAGGAAAACTTGCCTTTCGGCATATATATAAATAACAACTTTTTTCAACATGAACAGTTTAATCCTTTTTACAAACCCTGCCCACAACAGTACTACAGACCTCTACGAATGACGACAACTATGACGGGACAGGGCCCCGCCATACCCCTGAATGTACAAGAACCTACAACTCAGGGAACACATACCAAAAGATAAGCCTCCGAAGGAACGGAGCTTCCCAATACGCTGAAAGGTGATCCTAAGCGAGGATCGACGACGATGTACTTCTGCGGCATGAACGCGGCCAAGGAGGTCGATAACAGTACCAAGTATGTGAAATCAGAAATATCAGAATCGAAATCATAATAGTCTATATAAAGCGAGGACATGTATGATAACCAAACTACAGTTCACAACATAAAAGCAGTCATGTCAAGTCGAGTGGAATACATTCCCGGATGAGCCGGTAGTCGAGTGAAATACATTCCCGGAATGAACCGGTAGTCAAGTGAAATACATTCCCGGATGAACCGGTAGTCAAGTGAAATACATTCCCGGATGAACCGGTAATCAAGTGAGATACATTCCCGGATGAACCGGTAATCAAGTGAGATACATTCCCGGATGAACCGGTAATCAAGTGAGATACATTCCCGGATGAACCGGTAATCAAGTGAGATACATTCCCGGATGAACCGGTAATCAAGTGAGATACATTCCCGGATGAACCGGTAATCAAGTGAGATACATTCCCGGATGAACCGGTAATCAAGTGAGGTACATTCCCGGATGACCCGGTAGTCAAGTGAAATACATTCCCGGATGAACCGGTAGTCGAGTGAAATACATTCCTTGCACAACGAAGGCTATCACAATAAGCATAGACAAGTTTCACAACAGCATGCATAAGCAAGTTACACAACAACAAACATAGGCAAGTTATACACAACTCAAGGTACTTTCATTTTATGCCAAAGTCCGGGTTTTAACCCTAAAGTACTACTTACGTTAAACCCTTTAAAAGATCCGTTTCTTTCACATAAGTCACACAATACCCGTAGTATTAAAATAGTGACTATCTTATTAAGTAAACAAAATACTTCCCCTTTTGTAAAATCAAGTAACAACATTATTTTCCAAACGTTCAAGTTTGCCTAATTTCAAATGCCTAAGTCACTTATTTTAGAAAGGTTTCATAACTCATAGTCTTAATCTCTTTTAAAACATTTGAGTAACCTATGCCATATATGTGAGTAGGTTATTCTTGTTTATAACAATCTTATTACAGCAGCCATGATCTAGAAAATGTAATATCATTTTGTCTCATCTTAGCTTCATGCGGATGGAGGTTTCTACTGGTTTTAATAATACTTCATTACTTAATACATTTTCCTTTATTAACGCTGTGGTTTGTCGATACACATTCGATTTCGAAATCGGTAAAACATCATTCCTTTAAATAAAACCAAGTACTCATTACTCACGAATGAGGTTTCATACAAACATTCACATTAAAACAAATAAGTTAAGTCTCTTATCTTATAAGATCAAGCCTCTTAACTTCTAACACCAGTAAACCATTTTCTTTACCTCTCTTAAGACATTATACCTAACTCCCATAAAGCTAGTATAACTCTTTTTAAAACCTTTAAAACCAAGTGTTACTCTTTCTTTCAAAGCGATTCACAAATCTTTTGAAATACTTCAACTTCTTCATTAACACATAACAAGCGATTATAACCAAATCGATTACCTTTTAAAAACCACAAAGTATTTGCTTATCCACATAAAGCTATTATAGCGACTTCCCATAAAGCCGTTATAACACTTTATGTTTTAAACCAATCAAATACATTTAGCACATGACGTCTGCCGGTACTACATAGTTCACACATATCATGCTAGAAGAGATAGGAAGAGGTTCGCATACCTCGCGACGATTTATCGACTATTAGCAAATCGCTCCATGGCTATAACCCTGCTTTGGTCCACCTTCTCAAGTAGCACATGCTACTCGCAGAACATTCAACCTATACAGGTTACACAAGTCTATCAAAGTCTAGACTACTCGGTAGAATAAATCTAGATGCAAGATCCTACAGGAAATTGGCGACACCGCTGCCAAAGCTACACAGCTCATCTGAATACTGATCTATGTAATTCTGATTCGATTCTCTTCTTTAAATTAGGGCTTAAGTCCAAGGACATTGCCACACAATACTAAGTTCAGTTCTATATATAGTATACTTCAACTATATATTCTAACAATATGTAATTTCCCATTACCATAGGGGGGACAAGATAATTACCTCGATCAGCCCATAATTATCCGAGTAAAAATGTCGATCCTTAGCAACGCTTAGCTCCTACTCCGGCGCCCAACCGCTCCAAACAACCCTTAGAAGTTCTAACCAACTTCACACAATACTCCAAATGCACTATGGAGATTTTCCTAGGGTTTTGGTTTGTGGTGACGGAAGTATAATAGTATTTACGGGCTTTCCGTATAGGTATAACCTTAGAATACAACAAGGTATACGGCTAAGGTAATTTGGGCATTATAACAATACTTTTGAGAGTATTTCTACACCACAAAGGGGGGGATATTATACGAAAGCAACTAGGCTAGGGGGGGTACCCCACGGCTAGCACCACTAGGAGGGGGGGGGGTGTACCCCTCGGCCAAGGCCTCTAGGAGAGGGGGAGGCCTCTTGGCCGAACTCAACATAAAGGGGAGGGAGAAGATTTAACACTTAGAAACATTTAGGAATGGATGAATAAGTCTTCAAAGGGATGGGTATTTATAGCACAAGCCTTGGCCAACCAATGGCCAAGATCAATCCATGTGTTAGGCAAGTGTAGGGCTAGGATTTACCAAACACAAATATCCTACCTACCCTTGACTTTGTCAAGGCACAAAAAACGTGCCTTACCTTGTCCATTTCGTCCAAATGGACGATTTGAAGTCCACCAATGAGAGGGTGCCAAGTGGCGCCTCTTGGTCCAACACGCTTCGTCTCTCGGAAAAATCCGCAAAAATTAGAAATGACATAGGCGGAAATTCCCTACGAAAGTCGTGGAAACGCGTTCGTCGAAAAACGACTCTAACCGGGTGTTGTGCACAAAGTGAAAATCGGCCAAGCCTTACTTGAAGTTCGAAATTTCCTACGTACGTCCTCGCGTACATACTCTGGAAATACGGGGTATAACAATGTAGTTGGCCGAAAATGGCTTGGATTTTAAACTACTTGGTATGAATTGTGGGGCGGAATTTTACACGTATTGTAAGGCGTGTAATCCCCTTTGTTTGGTTGTTGTTTTGAGCCTTAAATGTGGCGTGTTGGTTATTGTATTCGGCCTTGAAAAAGGTGGCAAAGTGAGTAGAAACAAAGGAAGTGCTGCCCGATTTTCCGTAGAATTAGAGACCGTATACTTAGTATTGTTCTACGTTAGAGACTAGAAGTTGATAGTCTTGTTGTGACCATTATAGGTTGACACTTCTACGTACGGCGTATTCGTCTTAGCTTGTGGATTTAGCCGAAAAGGTATGTGAACTATCTCCTCTTCTAGCATGATTCCTTAAGATAAAGAAAGTATGTCCTACTCCTTAAATGATCCATTCCTTGGTTGTATTTGGATTGCCTAAAATAGAATTTGTTCTATGTACTTCCTTGATTGTACTTTTATGTTTAAATTGTAAGTTGTATAATCCAATTCCTTAGTGGAGTTTGGATTCTTAAAAGTGAAGGTATTTTACTTAAAGTACATAGAGTCTTAAAAAGGAAGTGGTGTCCAAACCTTTTGGCTAGTGCCTTAGTTCCAAAACCTAAGGGTTGTTATAATGACTTTAGGGGAGTCAAAAGGAGTGATTTACTTAAATTGTTTTAAAAGAGGAGAAATGACATGATTTAAGAGAAGTAACTTGTTTTAAAGGTGTGAGTTACTTGAGGTTTAAAAGTAGAAGAAACTTGTCTTCTAAATATTAAGAGACTTGAAGTATTTTGAAAGTTAAGAACTTGATTTGTAAGTATGTGATACTTGGTTTTAATAGTATAAGTCTCTTGGTTATAAAAGGAATGGATATGTCTAAAACCATAAAGGGTTATAACGGCTTTATGGGAAGTTGGTTATAACGGCTTTATGGAAGGTTAAGAAAGTTGTCTATTTTGATTAATGAGCATAAGTTGCCTAGATTGTGAAAATTTGAAGTTACTTGATTTCAAGCTTTGAAATGAGTTTTCTAAAAGTGTAGTAACTTACTTTGAAAAATAGACATGCCTTGATACTACGGGTGTTAGTATCTTGGGGTTTTACATAAAAAGGAGTCTTTTGAAAAGAATGTACGTACGTAGTACCTTGGCTTGTTTAATTGAGAATTATTCTATGTGTGCCTTGATAAGTACTTTGGCTTGTTTAAATGGGAATTATTTCTCTAAGTTCCTTGAGGTTATAAAATGAAAGTCTATAGATTTTATAAACTTGCCTGTGTGTGCTGGCGATAGACTTTGAGTGCAAGTATTATGTTTTATTACGTTGCCGCGACTCTCGGTTGAAGGGTCGGCTGCCTTGTTGTAGGATTACTTGGACGTACCGACAGTGATGTGGGATTCCACGGGTATGCTTCCATTATTTGTATTACCCCTTGGACATGCTTATACGATGTGGGATTCCGGGGCATGTGACCAGGAGGCGGGTTAGATTCTCGGATCTTTATAAAAGACATGTTAGTGCCTTAAGTAAGCTAAAATGAGAGTGTATGTGAACAAGAATAATAATAAGTTAGGGGATTCTTAACTTGCTTATATATTGTATGACAGCCGGTTTTCTGCTAGTGGTATATTATGCATTACGGGGTCATTCCCCGAGTTTGTGGCATTTGCATATTCCGTGGATTTGCTACCCACGATGTGAGGAATACCTCATGCGAGTCCGTAAGGGCTTATGCGGGTGAAATAGTCCCATGCGGGCGGATACAGCCTATGCGAGGAATACCTCATGCGGGTCCACGCGACCTATGCGGGTGAAATAGTCCCAGGTGTAGGATTGCTTAATGATACTGCGGGCGGGTGGTCCTGCTTTGATCGCGAGCTTCCTATTTTATATTGTAAGTATACTACTATTTACTCTCATTGTTAGTAAGGCACTGTGTACTGTTATTTGAGTAGTGACTTTGAGGGCATGCGTCCCTGACTTGATATGACTGCTTATGTATTGTGTACTGTAGGTTGGCTATCATACATGTCTCTTGTTTTGTTTAGACTGTTATGATTTCATTCTGATTTCATCATTTCACATACTTGGTACATTCTTCGTACTGACCTCCTTCGGGGGGCTGCGTTCATGCATCATGTTTAGGTACGTTGTTTGGTGATCGGCAGGTGTAGGACCCTGCTCAGAGTTTTTGGATAGCTCCTTCTGTTCGGGAGTTTATCTTTTTGGTATAAGTTCTTTCAGTACAGGCTTTTGTATATTTATGGGTACGGCGGGTCCTTGTCCCGTCATATTTCGGTAAAACTCTTAGAGGTCTGTATTCATATGTGGGATTGGACTCGTGTACAGTGTAGTGTCTTTTGTTTATGTATATTATATGGCAGCCTTGTCGGCTTTGCCCTTGCACGTACGATTGGTTTAAAAAAAAAAAATGGTATTTAATTTCCGCAGTTACTTAGTTGTTAAGGTAGAAGGGTGCCCAGGTAGGGCACCAGTTATGGGCCCGGGGTTCGGGGCGTGACAGAGTGGTATCAGAGCAGTCAGTCCTCGGAATGTCTACAGACCGTGTCTGGTAGAGTCTTGATTATCGGTGTGTTGCGCGCCACACCCATAAACAGGAGGCTACAGGATATTTAGGAGTTGGTTTCTATTCTTCTCACTCTAAGATCGTGCCATAGAGCTGTGTTAGTAAGATAATTCCTCTCTGACGTGATTTTGTGTTACAGTTATGCCTCCAAGGAGGGCAACAGCCGCCCAGAAGGGCAAAAGAGTAGCAGGAGCTACTAGTCAGACTCAGAGAGTTGATAGGGCTTATGCCCAGGGTATACCGGATGTTGTTCCGCAGTCGGCGAGTTCTTCTGCGCCAGGTTTTAAGGCCCCAGCACCAGAGCCTCCAGTTTCTCAGTTAGGAGAAGACTATAGGGTCATGAGGGAAGCAGTTATGTTATTGACCAAGATAGCGGTGCTACAGTTTCATCAGCAGGAAGTTATTCGGCCAGTACAGGCAGGTGTACAGAGGGTAGAGGGCCAAAGAGGAGATCAGCGTAAGAGGGCTAGACCGGTTGGTTATCCCGGTGAGTTTTTGGACGAGCAGCCTCAGCAGCGAGTGAGATATTCATCCCAGCCTACCCAGTACATACCCCCGCAGTTCACAGGTGGGATATTAGACCCCACAAGGTATTTAGGAGTCGGTCCAAGCTCCAGGGGTCGAGGTTCTCAAAGGAACAGGGGATTTTCTCTGTTATACCCCGTATTTCCAGAGTATGTACGTAGGGACGTACGTAGAAAAGTTTGAAGCTTAAAGTAGGCAAGGTTCGAATTTTTGTGCACAACACCCGATTAGAATCGTTTTTCGACGAAACGTTTTACAAGACTTGCGAAGGGAAAATTCCGGCTATGTCATTTCTAATTTTTGCGGATTTTTCCGAGAGACGAAATATTTTGGACCAACGAGAGGGCGACACTTGGCCCTCAAGTGGACGGTTTGGTTGAGCTTCCCTTGGCACGTTTTTTTCATGTTTCATGCCTTAAACATTTGGTCAATGTTTGGCTAGATATTTTGTGTAGTAGATGAGAAAGTGGGGCCCACAAACACATGTCCAAATCCTAGCCCTACACTTGCCTAACACTTGTCTTCATCTTGGCCATTGGTTGGCCATTGCTTGACCTATAAATACCCCCCTTGCTTGAAGGTTTTCTTCATCCACAAAATGATTTCCAAGTCTTGAAAATCCTCCCCCCTCCCTCTTGTTTGCTTTCGTCCAAAGCCCCCTCCCCCTTTGAGAAAGGCCTTGGCCGAGAGCACCCCTCCCCCCTTGGCCGAGAGTACCCCCCCTCCTAGTGGGGTTGGCCGAGGGGTACACCCCCCCTTGTGGTGTTGTCTCGTATAAATACACCCCTCCTCTTGATAGAAATACTCTCCAAAGTATTGTTACTATACCCAAAATACCTTGGTCCAAATACCTTGTAGTATTCCAAGGTTACACTTATACGAAAAGCCCAGAAATACTATCATACTTCCCTTCAGTCACAAAAACGAAACCCTAAGGAAAATCTCCATAGTTGGTTGGAGTATTAAGAAGAAGTTGCGTAGAACTTCTAAGGGTTGTTGGAGCGGGTTGGAGCACCCGGAGTAGGAGCTAAACGTTGCTCAGGATCGACATTATAACTTGGATAATTTTGGGCTTATCGAGGTAAATACTCTTGTCCTTATATTGTAATTGGAAATTACATACTGAAGTTTTATAGAAATGACTATAAGATTCATAGAAGAGAATTGAACTGTAATAGAAGGATATTACAGAAAAGACTTGAACTGGAATCACATCAGAAGAATAATCTACAGAGTAGTCTAGTCATTGATAGACTTGTATAACCTTTATAGGATGAATGATCTGCGAGTAGCATGTTCTACTTGGAAGGTGGACAAGGCTAGCCGGGTTATAGCCGTGGAGCGTTTTGCTAATAGTCGATAATCGTCGCGAGGTATGTGATTATTCCTATCCTCTTGAGCATGATATTTTTTTTAAAGAATATATATAGTACGGTAGACGTACGTGTGTTAACTGAATAATAATTACGGCAATGTCTTTTGACTTAAGCCTGAATAATAATTACGACAATGTCTTTTGACTTAAGCCTGAATAATCTTGAAGTATTTCAAAAGAATATTGAATAATTTTTTAACAGAAGAGTAATACTTGGTTTTAAAACTTAAGAGTTATACTAGCTTTATGAGAAGTTAGGTATAACGGCTTAAGATTGATAAAAAGAATAGTTTATTAATTTTAGAAGTTAAGAGACTTGATCTTAAAAGATAAGAGACTTGACTTAATTAAATTAATATGAATTTTGTGTGAGACCTCATTCGTGAGTAATGAGTACTTGGTTTTTAAAGGGAATAATGTTTTACTGATTTCGGAAATCAAAATGAGTATCGACAAACCACTACAGCGTTAATAAAGGGAAATGTTTTGATTAAAGAAGTATTATTAAAACCAGTAGAAACCTCCATCTGCATAGAAGCTAAGATGAGACAAAATGATATTACATTTCCTAGATCATGGCTGCTTAATAAGATTGATTATGAACAAAGAATAACCTACTCACATATAAGACATATGCTTCTTAGATTGTTTAAAAGAGAATTATATTCTTAAATGAATAAGACTATGAACTACGAAACCTTTCTAAAATAAGAAACGTGAACATTTGAAATTAGTCAAACTTGAACGTTTGGAAAATAATGTTGTTACTTGATTTTACAAAGGGAAGTGTTTTGGTTTACTTAAAAAAAGAGATAGTCACTCTATTTTACACTACGGGTATTGTGTTACTTCTGTGAAAGAAACGGATCTTTTAAAAGAGTTAATGTAGGAAGTACTTTGGGGATAGATACCCGAACTTATTAGCATAAAGTACCTTGTGTGAATAACTTGATTTTGTTGGTTTGTGATAGCCTTGTAATACTTTCTTGTTGATTTGATAAGTAAACATGTTAGGATGCTACGTGTGTTAGTATCTTGTGATTGTTGTGTGGGTCATTCTTGCGTGCTTACGTTGCTAACCGGTAAGTCCGTTGTACTATTATTATATCACCTACCCTCGACTTATTATACCGGAGGCTTGCCACCTCGATGCGGTCTATACGGCTATGCGGTCCGTGAGACTACGCGAGCAGCGGTATGCTCTAGGATTGATCATTCGGGTGTTTAGCCCGACGCGGGGATGCCTATGCGGTCCATGGACTATGCGGTCTATTGAGACTATGCGGGTTGCGGAGTCGGCGGATACCGGGGTTAAGCCGCCTCCGACGCGGGTATACCTCAGCGATGCAGGACCGTGATTCGAGGAATACCTTATGCGGTTCATGTGTGACCTACGCGAGTCGCGGTAAGTTCGAGGAATAGACGCCAAGACATTGATACGCGGGCGAGTGGCGGCCGATCATGGTGCGGTCTAGAAAGACCTCGTGATACGCTTTTATAGCATTGTTGGTACTGTGGGTTTTAGTAGTCGGCTATGCCTTCGTACTTACCCGCACGGTTTTATTATGACACAGTGGGACACGTGTTTATGTGTATTCCTTGGTGCTTTTATATCATGGATCACGGCGGTGAGGAAGGTATTCCACGCATGATTGATGTTGTGGGCGTGAGACCCATTGTTATACTTGAGTAATGACTTGAGGCGTGAGTCCCCGACTTGACATGATCGCTTTATTGGAATCGTAGTTTGGTTATCATACATGTCTCCCGCTTTATATAGACTACTATGATTTCATTTATGATTTTTCGATTTCACATACTTGGTACTGTTAATCGACTCCTTCCGGGGTTGCGTTCATGCCGCGGTGAGGTACACCAGTGTTGATCCTCGCTCATAGGGTCACAGTTCAGCGTTTGGGAAGCTCCGTTTCTCCGGAGGCTTATCAGTGGTATAGTCCCCTGTCGTGGTAGGTACTTACATTCAGGGGTATGGCGGGGCCCTGTCCCGCCATTGTTGTCGTATCATTCTTAGAGGTCTGTAGTACTGATGTGGGCAGAGTGGTAGAAAGGGATGTAACTGTTCAAATTGTTATTTATATATATACTGAAGGTAGCCGTTTTTGGTTAGCCTGTCTTCTTATTTCACTGTCTTATTACATTGGTTTCATGTATTGTCTTTATAATCCGCTGATTTCTCTGATGCATGACTACTGGGGTGCCCGGGTAAGGCACCAGTCACGGGCCCCGGAACGGGTCGTGACAAAAGTGGTATCAGAGCAGTTAATCCTCGGAAAGTGTCTACAGACCGTGTCTAGTAGAGTCTTGATTATCGGTGTGTTGTGCACCACATCTATAATCAGGAGGCTGCAGGACATTTAGGATTGGTTTCCATTCTTCTCACTCGAGATCATGCTTAGAGTCGTGTTATAAGTTTGACCTCTAACGTATTTCTTTCCTTACCATTATGCCTCCGTAAGGCAACCCGAGCCTGAGAGGCGCGCAAGGCGGAGTCGCGAGCAGAGTACAGAGGGTTACGTGGGCACGGGCCCAATCATCACCTGGGGTGGTATTTCATTCGGGGCAGTTATGCTACGTCACAAGCCCCAGCAGAGTTTAGCACGCGCAGCGTTTACTACGACCATGATATATGAACCTTCGCCCACGGCCGACCGAGAATATAGATCGCAAAGAGGCGACCACATTAGCTATGGATTTGGCTACCAGAGGGTATACCGAGGTACCGCAAGTTTTGATGAATATCTAAGAGAGGGTTGTGCAAGAGTAATTCTTCAGTTGGGCTTGAGCATGGCCTGTGTACGGGCTTATGCGCAGCAGGCCAAGAAACGTAGAGATCGACGGGTTAACCAAGGACAGCAGAAGAGGGTCAGAACAACAAGGTCCTTTGGTAACTTTCGAGTCGAGTCACCTCACCAGCAGATTAGATTATGCACATCCACCAGTGCAGAGAGGTCCTCCACAGGGTTCAGGACGTTCGGGGTATGCAGGAGTTGGTCAGAGCTCCAGAGCTTCCGGTTCACAGCTACACGTAGGTTCCAGCCAACCGATTCAGTTTTTCCCAGTGTTCACGCGATGACGCCATCCCGGGGAATGTCGTCTGTTAGTTGGTACTTGTTTTACCTGCGGCCGTCAGGGCCATGTGTCGAAAGGATGTCCTAGTAGGAGGGATGTAAGTAGGAGGACTCAGCCTTCATGATCAGTGACCAGTTCATCATCTTCCCTAGCTATGCGCCCTACGGGGCAGGTTTGATTAGAAAGACTAAGGGGAGTGAAGCAGTAGATACAGGTATACCCTTAGCCCTCTAGAGATTAGTACGTGTAAGATGAGTATATCTTAAGTATTATGTTCAGATAACCTAAGTGAAAAATTGTGATTAGAAATCATGGTTAGTTAACCGGGAGAGATTGGGGGATAATAAAAAGTGTGAGCCTTAGAGCTTTATACGTAGAGACCTTAGAAGCAAGGCCATCTCGAGTAAAAGATTCATATTTTTACGTTTAACCCTTGTCGGAGTGCATGGTGCACGTGAGCTATGTTTGTGGGATAAGTCCCTGAGTAGTTTGGAATGAAAGAGGGTAGTTGAGCTAAGAAGACCGCTAGGTTTTCGTGACGAGATTAGTGAGATTGTGCCGGATCGGGGAGCAAGTGTTTTACGCGAGATGTTTATATCAGGGAGGTTGTAAGGCTACACGAGGTGCCTGCTTTTACCTTATGACAGACAGTGAGGCCCAGGTTTTGGCTACTTCTTTTTCTGGAAGTTTTACCAGGCAGGGTAGGAACTCAGGTGAGTCTCAATAGCGCATTCGCCCTCGGGCCTATGTTTGGATTTCAGGGGTAGCTATGAGGATTGTTGCCTCCTGTTGAGGGAGTTCTTTTATAACTACCCTTTCAGTATTCGGATATCGCCTTACGAAGCCTCGTAGGGGCGGAAGTGTAAGTTGCCGGTCGATTGGTTCGATGTTGGCAAGGTTCAGATAGTGGGTTCATACTTGTTTCGGCAGGATGGGGATAGCCTATCCAGAGAGATTATCGACACCGTAATCAGCGAAGTCGACGGATAATCGACGCCGACACTTAAAGTTCAGTTGACGGCCGAAATTTGAAGCGTACCACCTGTTAGGGTGTGACGAGTTTTGGAAATCAGAGGAAACTTAGCCCGAGTTACTTTGGCCCTTTTCAGGTCATGTGCAGAGTAGGCCAGATTGCCTATATGTTAGCTTTTGCCGTCCGACTTAGGAGGCAGTATGTCCGGTCCTTCCTGTTGTTAGGTTCGGAAAAGTATCGGAGATCCATCCAGAGTGTTCCCAGTTAATGATGACCAAGTTAGAGATAGTGACCCAGAGATCTGGAAACCAAATCAGTAACAAAGTTATGGTAAGAAAGAGTTCGAGTGTACGAGAAGGGTACGACGCGTAAGGGAAGAAGCGAGCTTGTATTGCGAGCATAGATGTGATCATTTCTTTTGTAAAGAGAAGGTGCGAAGGAAGTATATTTTAGACCTCGGGTAAGGGTTTTTGTTATGCTAGATATGGTTCCTCGTGGACTTGGATTAAGTATTTGCGCGTGTATTATTTTATGGCCAGGCGTGGCGTGTTTGTCTTCGTAAGTATAGCAGTGAAGACTATACTGGCGCATGTTTGTTTTGAGACTTAGAAGGAACATTCGGGACGAATGTTTCTAAGGAGGGGAGAATGTTATACCCCGTATTTCCAGAGTATGTACGTAAGGACGTACGTAGAAAAGTTTGAAGCTTAAAGTAGGCAAGGTTCGAATTTTTGTGCACAACACCCGATTAGAATCGTTTTTCGACGAAACGTTTTACAAGACTTGCGAAGGGAAAATTCCGGCTATGTCATTTCTAATTTTTGCGGATTTTTCCGAGAGACGAAATATTTTGGACCAACGAGAGGGCGACACTTGGCCCTCAAGTGGACGGTTTGGTTGAGCTTCCATTGGCACGTTTTTTTCATGTTTCATGCCTTAAACATTTGGTCAATGTTTGGCTAGATATTTTGTGTAGTAGATGAGAAAGTGGGGCCCACAAACACATGTCCAAATCCTAGCCCTACACTTGCCTAACACTTGTCTTCATCTTGGCCATTGGTTGGCCATTGCTTGACCTATAAATACCCCCCTTGCTTGAAGGTTTTCTTCATCCACAAAATGATTTCCAAGTCTTTAAAATCCTCCCCCCCTCTTGTTTGCTTTCGTCCACAGCCCCCTCCCCCTTTGAGAAAGTCCTTGGCCGAGAGCACCCCTCCCCCCTTGGCCGAGAGTAACCCCCCCTCCCCTCCTAGTGGGGTTGGCCGAGGGGTACACCCCCCCTTGTGGTGTTGTCTCGTATAAATACACCCCCCCTCTTGGTAGAAATACTCTCCAAAGTATTGTTACTATACCCAAAATACCTTGGTCCAAATACCTTGTAGTATTCCAAGGTTACACTTATACGAAAAGCCCAGAAATACTATCATACTTCCCTTCAGTCACAAAAACGAAACCCTAAGGAAAATCTCCATAGTTGGTTGGAGTATTAAGAAGAAGTTGCGTAGAACTTCTAAGGGTTGTTGGAGCGGGTTGGAGCACCCGGAGTAGGAGCTAAACGTTGCTCAGGATCGACATTATAACTTGGATAATTATGGGCTTATCGAGGTAAATACTCTTGTTCTTATATTGTAATTGGAAATTACATACTGAAGTTTTATAGAAATGAATATAAGATTCATAGAAGAGAATTGAACTGTAATAGAAGGATATTACAGAAAAAACTTGAACTGGAATCACATCAGAAGAATAATCTACAGAGTAGTCTAGTCATTGATAGACTTGTATAACCTTTATAGGATGAATGATCTGCGAGTAACATGTTCTACTTGGAAGGTGGACAAGGCTAGCCGGGTTATAGCCGTGGAACGTTTTGCTAATAGTCGATAATCGTCGCGAGGTATGTGATTCTTCCTATCCTCTTGAGCATGATATTTTTTAAAGAATATATATAGTACGGTAGACGTACGTGTGTTAACTGAATATTAATTACGGCAATGTCTTTTGACTTAAGTCTGAATAATAATTACGGCAATGTCTTTTGACTTAAGCCTGAATAATCTTGAAGTATTTCAAAAGAATACTGAATCATTTTTTAACAGAAGAGTAATACTTGGTTTTAAAACTTAAGAGTTATACTAGCTTTATGGGAAGTTAGGTATAACGGCTTAAGATTGATAAAAAAATAGTTTATTAATTTTAGAAGTTAAGAGACTTGATCTTAAAAGATAAGAGACTTGACTTAATTAAATTAATATGAATTTTGTGTGAGACCTCATTCGTGAGTAATGAGTACTTGGTTTTTAAAGGGAATAATGTTTTACTGATTTCGGAAATCAAAATGAGTATCGACAAACCACTGCAGCGTTAATAAAGGGAAATGTTTTGATTAAAGAAGTATTATTAAAACCAGTAGAAACCTCCATCTGCATAGAAGCTAAGATGAGACAAAATGATATTACATTTCCTAGATCATGGCTGCTTAATAAGATTGATTATGAACAAAGAATAACCTACTCACATATAAGGCATATGCTTCTCAGATTGTTTAAAAGAGAATTATATTCTTAAATGAATAAGACTATGAACTACGAAACCTTTCTAAAATAAGAAACGTGAACATTTGAAATTAGGCAAACTTGAACGTTTGGAAAATAATGTTGTTACTTGATTTTACAAAGGGAAGTGTTTTGGTTTACTTAAAAAAAGAGATAGTCACTCTATTTTACACTACGGGTATTGTGTGACTTCTGTGAAAGAAACGGATCTTTTAAAAGAGTTAATGTAGGAAGTACTTTGGGGATAGATACCCGAACTTATTAGCATAAAGTACCTTGTGTGAATAACTTGATTTTGTTGGTTTGTGATAGCCTTGTAATACTTTCTTGTTGATTTGATAAGTAAACATGTTAGGATGCTACGTGTGTTAGTATCTTGTGATTGTTGTGTAAGGGGGTCATTCTTTGCGTGCTTACGTTGCTAACCTAAGTCCGTTGTACTATTATTATATCACCTACCCTCGACTTATTATACCGAGGGCTTGCCACCCTTGACGCGGTCTATACGGCCTACGCGTGTGAGACTATGCGAGCAGCGGTATGCTCGGGATTGATCATTCGGGTGTTTAGCCCGACGCGGGATGCCTATGCGGTCCATGGGACTATGCGGTCTATTGAGACTATGCGGGTTGCGGAGTCCAGCGGATCGGGGTTAAGTCGCCCGACGCGGGTATACCTCGAGCGATGCAGGACCATGATTCGAGGAATACCTTATGCGGTGCGTGTGTGACCTATGCGAGTGCGGTAAGTTCGAGGAATAGACGCGACATTGATACGCCGCGAGTGGCGGCCGATCATGTGGTGCGGTCTAGAAAGACCTCGTGATACGCTTTATAGCATTGTTGGTGCTGTGGTTTTAGTAGTCGGCTATGCCTTCGTACTTACCGTGCACGGTTTTATTATGACAGTGGGACACGTGTTTATGTGTATTCCTTGTGCTTTTATATCATGGATCGCGGCAGTGAGGAAGGTATTCCACGCATGATTGATGTTGTGGGCGTGAGACCCATTGTTATACTTGAGTAATGACTTGAGGGCGAGTCACGACTTGACACGATCGCTTTATTGTGAATCGTAGTTTGGTTATCATACATGTCTCCCGCTTTATATAGACTACTATGATTTCATTTACGATTTTTGATTTCACATACTTGGTACTGTTATCGACCTCCTTCGGGCTGCGTTCATGCCGCGGTAGAGGTACACCGATGTTGATCCTCGCCATGTGGTCACGTCGGCGTTTGGGAAGCTCCGCTTTCTCGAGGCTTATCGATGGTATAGTCCCCGTCGTGGTAGGTACTTACATTCGGGGTATGGCGGGCCCCGTCCCGCCATTGTTGTCGTATCATTCTTAGAGTGCGTAGAAATGCGATGTGCAGTGGTAGAAAGGGATGTAACTGTTCAAATTGTTATTTATATATATACTGAAGGTAGCCGTTTTTGGTTAGCCTGTCTTCTTATTTCACTGTCTTATTACATTGGTTTCATGTATTGTCTTTATAATCCGCTGATTTCTCTGATGCATGACTACTGGGGTGCCCGGGTAAGGCACCAGTCACGGGCCCCGGAACGGGTCGTGACAAAAGTGGTATCAGAGCAGTTAATCCTCGGAAAGTGTCTACAGACCGTGTCTAGTAGAGTCTTGATTATCGGTGTGTTGTGCACCACATCTATAATCAGGAGGCTGCAGGACATTTAGGATTGGTTTCCATTCTTCTCACTCTGAGATCGTGCTTAGAGCTGTGTTATAAGTTTGACCCCTCTAACGTATTTCTTTCCCTTACCATTATGCCTCCGCGTAAGGCAACCCGAGCCCAGGAGGGCAAGGCAGCCGAGGGAGCTGCGAGTAGAGTACAGAGGGTTACGTGGGCACGGGCCCAATCATCACCTGGGGTGGTATTTCATTCGGGGAGTTATGCTACGTCACCAGCCCCAGCAGAGTTTAGCACAGCGGCAGCAGTGCCTACTACGACCATGATATATGAACCTTCAGTTCCACGACCGGGGACAGAGAATATAGATTGCAAAGAGGCGACCCTGTTACTAGCTATGGATTTGGCTACCAGAGGGTATACCGAGGTACCGCAAGTTTTGATGAATATCTAAGAGAGGGTTGTGCAAGAGTAATTCTTCAGTTGGGCTTGAGCATGGCACGTATGCGGGCTTATGCGCAGAGCCAAGAAACGTAGAGATCGACGGGTTAACCAAGGACGAAGAGGTCGAACAACAAGGTCCTTGGTAACTTTCGAGTCGAGTCACCTCACCACAGATTAGATTATGCACATCCACGCAGGTAGAGGTCCTCCGCGGGGTTCGGGGCGTTCGGGGTATGCAGGAGTTGGTCGAGCTCGAGCTTCCGCTCACTACACGTAGGTTCCAACCAACCGGATTCGATTTTCCCGGTGTTCCACAGGATGAGACGTCATCCCGGGGAATGTCGTCTGTTAGTTGGTACTTGTTTTACCTGCGCCGTCAGGGCCATGTGTCGAAAGGATGTCCTAGTAGGAGGGATGTAAGTAGGAGGACTCAGCCTTCATGATCAGTGACCAGTTCATCATCTTCCTACTATGCGCCTACAGGCGGTTTGATTAGAAAGACTAAGGGGAGTGAAGCAGTAGATACAGGTATACCCTTAACCCTCTAGAGATTAGTACGTGTAAGATGAGTATATCTTAAGTATTATGTTCAGATAACCTAAGTGAAAAATTGTGATTAGAAATCATGGTTAGTTAACCGGGAGAGATTGGGGGATAATAAAAAGTGTGAGCCTTAGAGCTTTATACATAGAGACCTTAGAAGCAAGGCCATCTCGAGTAAAAGATTTATATTTTTACGTTTAACCCTTGTCGGAGTGCATGGTGCACGTGAGCTATGTTTGTGGGATAAGTCCCTGAGTAGTTTGGAATGAAAGAGGGTAGTTGAGCTAAGAAGACCGCTAGGTTTTCGTGACGAGATTAGTGAGATTGTGCCGGATCGGGGAGCAAGTGTTTTACGCCAGATGTTTATATCAGGGAGGTTGTAAGGCTGCACGAGGTGCCTGCTTTTACCTTATGACAGACAGTGAGGCCCAGGTTTTGGCTACTTCTTTTTCTGGAAGTTTTACCAGGCAGGGTAGGAACTCAGGTGAGTCTCAATAGCGCATTCGCCCTCGGGCCTATGTTTGGATTTCAGGGGTAGCTATGAGGATTGTTGCCTCCTGTTGAGGGAGTGCTTTTATAACTACCCTTTCAGTATTCGGATATCGCTTTACGAAGCCTCGTAGGGGCGGAAGTGTAAGTTGCCGGTCGATTGGTTCGATGTTGGCAAGATTCAGATAGTGGGTTCATACTTGTTTCGGCAGGATGGGGATAGGGTGAAGCTTATCCAGGAGAGATTATCGACAGCTCAGAATCAACAGAAGTCGTACGGATAATCGACGTCGACACTTAAAGTTCAGGTTGACGGTCGAAATTCTTGAAGGTACCACCCCGGTTAGGGTGTGACGAGTTTTGGAAATCAGAGGAAAGTTAGCCCGAGTTACTTTGGCCCTTTTCAGGTCATGTGCAGAGTAGGCCAGATTGCCTATATGTTAGCTTTTGCCGTCCGACTTAGGAGGCAGTATGTCCGGTCCTTCCTGTTGTTAGGTTCAGAAAAGTATCGGAGATCCATCCAGAGTGTTCCCAGTTAATGATGACCAAGTTAGAGATAGTGACCCAGAGATCTGGAAACCAAATCAGTAACAAAGTTATGGTAAGAAAGAGTTCGAGTGTACGAGAAGGGTACGACGCGTAAGGGAAGAAGCGAGCTTGTATTACGAGCATAGATGTGATCATTTCTTTTGTAAAGAGAAGGTGCGAAGGAAGTATATTTTAGACCTCGGGTAAGGGTTTTTGTTATGCTAGAGATGGTTCCTCGTGGACTTGGATTAAGTATTTGCGCGTGTATTATTTTATGGCCAGGCGTGGCGTGTTTGTCTTCGTAAGTATAGCAGTGAAGACTATATTGGCGCATGTTTGTTTTGAGACTTAGAAGGAACATTCGGGACGAATGTTTCTAAGGAGGGGAGAATGTTATACCCCGTATTTCCACAGTATGTACGTAGGGACGTACGTAGAAAAATTTGAAGCTTAAAGTAGGCAAGGTTCGAATTTTTGTGCACAACACCCGATTAGAATCGTTTTTCGACGAAACGTTTTACAAGACTTGCGAAGGGAAAATTCCGGCTATGTCATTTCTAATTTTTGCGGATTTTTCCGAGAGACGAAATATTTTGGACCAACGAGAGGGCGACACTTGGCCCTCAAGTGGACGGTTTGGTTGAGCTTCCCTTGGCACGTTTTTTTCATGTTTCATGCCTTAAACATTTGGTCAATGTTTGGCTAGATATTTTGTGTAGTAGATGAGAAAGTGGGGCCCACAAACACATGTCCAAATCCTAGCCCTACACTTGCCTAACACTTGTCTTCATCTTGGCCATTGGTTGACCATTGCTTGACCTATAAATACCCCCCTTGCTTGAAGGTTTTCTTCATCCACAAAATGATTTCCAAGTCTTGAAAATCCTCCCCCCTCCCTCTTGTTTGCTTTCGTCCAAAGCCCCCTCCCCCTTTGAGAAAGTCCTTGGCCGAGAGCACCCCTCCCCCCTTGGCCGAGAGTAACCCCCCTCCTCCTGGGGTTGTCAGAGGTACACTTCTTGTGGTGTTGTCTCGTATAAATACACCCCCCCACTTGATAGAAATACTCTCCAAAGTATTGTTACTATACCCAAAATACCTTGGTCTAAATACCTTGTAGTATTCCAAGGTTACACTTATACGAAAAGCCCAGAAATACTATCATACTTCCCTTCAGTCACAAAAACGAAACCCTAAGGAAAATCTCCATAGTTGGTTGGAGTATTAAGAAGAAGTTGTGTAGAACTTCTAAGGGTTGTTGGAGCGGGTTGGAGCACCCGGAGTAGGAGCTAAACGTTGCTCAGGATCGACATTATAACTTGGATAATTTTGGGCTTATCGAGGTAAATACTCTTGTTCTTATATTGTAATTGGAAATTACATACTGAAGTTTTATAGAAATGAATATAAGATTCATAGAAGAGAATTGAACTGTAATAGAAGGATATTACAGAAAAGACTTGAACTGGAATCACATCAGAAGAATAATCTACAGAGTAGTCTAGTCATTGATAGACTTGTATAACCTTTATAGGATGAATGATCTGCTAGTAGCATGTTCTACTTGGAAGGTGGACAAGGCTAGCCGGGTTATAGCCGTGGAGCGTTTTGCTAATAGTCGATAATCGTCGCGAGGTATGTGATTCTTCCTATCCTCTTGAGCATGATATTTTTTTAAAGAATATATATAGTATTTGAGCGACGTGTGTTAACTGAATAATAATTACGGCAATGTCTTTTGACTTAAGCCTGAATAATAATTACGGCAATGTCTTTTGACTTAAGCCTGAATAATTTTGAAGTATTTCAAAAGAATACTGAATCATATTTTAACAGAAGAGTAATACTTGGTTTTAAAACTTAAGAGTTATACTAGCTTTATGGGAAGTTAGGTATAACGGCTTAAGATTGATAAAAAAATAGTTTATTAATTTTAGAAGTTAAGAGACTTGATCTTAAAAGATAAGAGACTTGACTTAATTAAATTAATATGAATTTTGTGTGAGACCTCATTCGTGAGTAATGAGTACTTGGTTTTTAAAGGGAATAATGTTTTACTGATTTCGGAAATCAAAATGAGTATCGACAAACCACTGCAGCGTTAATAAAGGGAAATGTTTTGATTAAAGAAGTATTATTAAAACCAGTAGAAACCTCTATCTGCATAGAAGCTAAGATGAGACAAAATGATATTACATTTCCTAGATCATGGCTGCTTAATAAGATTGATTATGAACAAAGAATAACCTACTCACATATAAGGCATATGCTTCTCAGATTGTTTAAAAGAGAATTATATTCTTAAATGAATAAGACTATGAACTACGAAACCTTTCTAAAATAAGAAACGTGAACATTTGAAATTAGGCAAACTTGAACGTTTGGAAAATAATGTTGTTACTTGATTTTACAAAGGGAATTGTTTTGGTTTACTTAAAAAAAGAGATAGTCACTCTATTTTACACTACGGGTATTGTGTGACTTCTGTGAAAGAAACGGATCTTTTAAAAGAGTTAATGTAGGAAGTACTTTGGGGATAGATACCCGAACTTATTAGCATAAAGTACCTTGTGTGAATAACTTGATTTTGTTGGTTTGTGATAGCCTTGTAATACTTTCTTGTTGATTTGATAAGTAAACATGTTAGGATGCTACGTGTGTTAGTATCTTGTGATTGTTGTGTAAGGGGGTCATTCTTGCTGTGCTTACGTTGCTAACCGGTAAGTCCGTTGTACTATTATTATATCACCTACCCCCTTGACTTATTATACCGAGGGCTTGCCACCCTTGATGTGGGTCTATACGGCCTATGCGGTCTGTGAGACTATGCGGAGCAGCGGTATGCTCGAGTGATTGATCATTCGGGTGTTTAGCCCGACGCGGGATGCCTATGCGGTCCATGGGACTATGCGGTCTATTGAGACTATGCGGGCTGCGGAGTCCAGCGGATACCGGGGTTAAGTCGCCTCCGACGCGGGTATACCTCAGCGATGCAGGACCGTGATTCGAGGAATACCTTATGCGGGTGCGTGTGTGATCTATGCGGAGTCTGCGGTAAGTTCCAGAATAGACGCGACATTGATACGCGCGAGCGGGCCGCCTTCGATCATGTAGTGCGGTCTAGAAAGACCTCGTGATACGCTTTTATAGCATTGTTGGTACTGCGTGGGTTTTAGTAGTCGGCTATGCCTTCGCATTTACCCCGTGACGGTTTTATTATGACACGTGGGACACGGTGTTTATGTGTATTCCTTGGTACTTTTATATCATGGATCGCCAGGCGGGGAAGGTATTCCACGCATGATTGATGTTGTGGCGTGAGACCCATTGTTATACTTGAGTAATGACTTGAGGGCGAGTCACGACTTGACATGATCGCTTTATTGTGAATCGTAGTTTGGTTATCATACATGTCTCCCGCTTTATATAGACTACTATGATTTCATTTACGATTTTTCGATTTCACATACTTGGTACTGTTATCGACCTCCTTCGGGCTGCGTTCATGCCGCAGTAGAGGTACACCGTGTTGATCCTCGCTCATGTGGTCACAGTCAGCGTTTGGGAAGCTCCGTTTCTCGGAGGCTTATCGTGGTATAGTCCCCGTCGTGGTAGGTACTTACATTCGAGGTATGGCGGGCCCCGCCCGCCATTGTTGTCGTATCATTCTTAGAAGTGCAGAAAATCGATGTGGGCAGAGTGGTAGAAAGGGATGTAACTGTTCAAATTGTTATTTATATATATACTGAAGGTAGCCGTTTTTGGTTAGCCTGTCTTCTTATTTCACTGTCTTATTACATTGGTTTCATGTATTGTCTTTATAATCCGCTGATTTCTCGATGCATGACTCTTTGGGGTGCGGGTAAGGCACGATCCACGCCCGAACGGTCGTGACAAAAGTGGTATCGAGCGATTAATCCTCGGAAAGTGTCTACGCATCGCGTGTCTAGTAGAGTCTTGATTATCGGTGTGTTGTGCACCCCATCTATAATCAGGAGGCTGCAGGACATTTAGGATTGGTTTCCATTCTTCTCACTCTGAGATCGTGCTTAGAGCTGTGTTATAAGTTTGACCCCTCTAACGTATTTCTTTCCCTTACCATTATGCCTCCGCGTAAGGTAACCCGAGCCCAGGAGGGCAAGGCAGCCGAGGGAGCTGCGAGTAGAGTACAGAGGGTTACGTGGGCACGGGCCCAATCATCACCTGGGGTGGTATTTCATTCGGGGAGTTATGATATGTCACCAGCCCCAGCAGAGTTTAGCACAGCGGCAGCAGTGCCTACTACGACCATGATATATGAACCTTCAGTTCCACGACCGGGGACAGAGAATATAGATTGCAAAGAGGCGACCACATTTACTAGCTATGGATTTGGCTACGGAGGGTATACCGAGGTACCGCAAGTTTTGATGAATATCTAAGAGAGGTTGTGCAAGAGTAATTCTTGATTGGGCTTGAGCATGGCACGTATGCGGGCTTATGCGCGAGCCAAGAAACGTAGAGATCGACGGGTTAACCAAGGACAGCAGAAGAGGGTCAGAACAACAAGGTCCTTTGGTAACTTTCGAGTCGAGTCACCACACCAGCAGATTAGATTATGCACATCCACGGCTGCAGAGGTCCTCCACGGGGTTCAGGACGTTCGGGGTATGCAGGAGTTGGTCAGAGCTCCAGAGCTTCCGGTTCACAGCTACACGTAGGTTCCAGCCAACCGGATTCAGTTTTTCCCCAGTGTTCACAGTGTGACAGACGTCATCCCGGGGAATGTCGTCTGTTAGTTGGTACTTGTTTTACCTGCGGCCGTCAGGGCCATGTGTCGAAAGGATGTCCTAGTAGGAGGGATGTAAGTAGGAGGACTCAGCCTTCATGATCAGTGACGTTCCATCATCTTCCTAGCTATGCGCCTACAGGCGGTGTTTGATTAGAAAGACTAAGGGAGTGAAGAAGAGATACAGTATACCCTTAACCTACAGAGATTAGTACGTGTAAGATGAGTATATCTTAAGTATTATGTTCAGATAACCTAAGTGAAAAATTGTGATTAGAAATCATGGTTAGTTAACCGGGAGAGATTGGGGGATAATAAAAAGTGTGAGCCTTAGAGCTTTATACGTAGAGACCTTAGAAGCAAGGCCATCTCGAGTAAAATATTTATATTTTTACGTTTAACCCTTGTCGGAGTGCATGGTGCACGTGAGCTATGTTTGTGGGATAAGTCCCTGAGTAGTTTGGAATGAAAGAGGGTAGTTGAGCTAAGAAGACCGCTAGGTTTTCGTGACGAGATTAGTGAGATTGTGCCGGATCAAGGAACAAGTGTTTTACGCGAGATGTTTATATCAGGGAGGTTGTAAGGCTGCACGAGGTGCCTGCTTTTACCTTATGACAGACAGTGAGGCCCAGGTTTTGGCTACTTCTTTTTCTGGAAGTTTTACGAGCAGGTAGGAACTCAGGTGAGTCTCAATAGCGCATTCGCCCTCGGGCCTATGTTTGGATTTCAGGGGTAGCTATGAGGATTGTTGCCTCCTGTTGAGGGAGTTCTTTTATAACTACCCTTTCAGTATTCGGATATCGCCTTACGAAGCCTCGTAGGGGCGGAAGTGTAAGTTGCCGGTCGATTGGTTCGATGTTGGCAAGGTTCAGATAGTGGGTTCATACTTATTTCGGCAGGATGGGGATAGGGTGAAGCCTATCCAGGAGAGATTATCGACAGCTCAGAATCAACAGAAGTCGTACGGATAATCGACGTCGACACTTAAAGTTCAGGTTGACGGTCGAAATTCTTGAAGGTACCACCCCGGTTAGGGTGTGACGAGTTTTGGAAATCAGAGGAAACTTAGCCCGAGTTACTTTGGCCCTTTTCAGGTCATGTGCAGAGTAGGCCAGATTGCCTATATGTTAGCTTTTGCCGTCCGACTTAGGAGGCAGTATGTCCGGTCCTTCCTGTTGTTAGGTTCGGAAAAGTATCGGAGATCCATCCAGAGTGTTCCCAGTTAATGATGACCAAGTTAGAGATAGTGACCCAGAGATCTGGAAACCAAATCAGTAACAAAGTTATGGTAAGAAAGAGTTCGAGTGTACGAGAAGGGTACGACGCGTAAGGGAAGAAGCGAGCTTGTATTGCGAGCATAGATGTGATCATTTCTTTTGTAAAGAGAAGGTGCGAAGGAAGTATATTTTAGACCTCGGGTAGGGGTTTTTGTTATGCTAGAGATGGTTCCTCGTGGACTTGGATTAAGTATTTGCGCGTGTATTATTTTATGGCCAGGCGTGGCGTGTTTGTTTTCGTAAGTATAGCAGTGAAGACTATACTGGCGCATGTTTGTTTTGAGACTTAGAAGGAACATTCGGGACGAATGTTTCTAAGGAGGGGAGAATGTTATACCCCGTATTTCCAGAGTATGTACGTAGGGACGTACGTAGAAAAGTTTGAAGCTTAAAGTAGGCAAGGTTCGAATTTTTGTGCACAACACCCGATTAGAATCGTTTTTCGACGAAACGTTTTACAAGACTTGCGAAGGGAAAATTCCGGCTATGTCATTTCTAATTTTTGCGGATTTTTCCGAGAGACGAAATATTTTGGACCAACGAGAGGGCGACACTTGGCCCTCAAGTGGACGGTTTGGTTGAGCTTCCCTTGGCACGTTTTTTTCATGTTTCATGCCTTAAACATTTGGTCAATGTTTGGCTGGATATTTTGTGTAGTAGATGAGAAAGTGGGCCCCACAAACACATGTCCAAATCCTAGCCCTACACTTGCCTAACACTTGTCTTCATCTTGGCCATTGGTTGGCCATTGCTTGACCTATACATACCCCCCTTGCTTGAAGGTTTTCTTCATCCACAAAATGATTTCCAAGTCTTGAAAATCCTCCCCCCTCCCTCTTGTTTGCTTTCGTCCAAAGCCCCCTCCCCCTTTGAGAAAGTCCTTGGCCGAGAGCACCCATCCCCCCTTGGCCGAGAGTAACCCCCCCTCCTAGTGGGGTTGTCCGAGGGGTACACCCCCCCCCTTGTGGTGTTCTCTCGTATAAATACACCCCCCTCTTGATAGAAATACTCTCCAAAGTATTGTTACTATACCCAAAATACCTTGGTCCAAATACCTTGTAGTATTCCAAGGTTACACTTATATGAAAAGCCCAGAAATACTATCATACTTCCTTGACCACAAAAACGAAACCCTAAGGAAAATCTCCATAGTTGGTTGGAGTATTAAGAAGAAGCGTAGAGAACTTCTAAGGGTTGTTGGAGCGGGTTGGATCACCCGGAGTAGGAGCTAAACGTTGCTCAGGATCGACATTATAACTTGGATAATTTTGGGCTTATCGAGGTAAATACTCTTGTTCTTATATTGTAATTGGAAATTACATACTGAAGTTTTATAGAAATGAATATAAGATTCATAGAAGAGAATTGAACTGTAATAGAAGGATATTACAGAAAAGACTTGAACTGGAATCACATCAGAAGAATAATCTACATAGTAGTCTAGTCATTGATAGACTTGTATAACCTTTATAGGATGAATGATCTGCGAGTAGCATGTTCTACTTGGAAGGTGGACAAGGCTAGCCAAGTTATAAGCGAGTGAGCGTTTTGCTAATAGTCGATAATCGTCGCGAGGTATGTGATTCTTCCTATCCTCTTGAGCATGATATTTTTTTAAAGAATATATATAGTACGGTAGACGTACGTGTGTTAACTGAATAATAATTACGGCAATGTCTTTTGACTTTAGCCTGAATAATAATTACGGCAATGTCTTTTGACTTAAGCCTGAATAATCTTGAAGTATTTCAAAAGAATACTGAATCATTTTTTAACAGAAGAGTAATACTTGGTTTTAAAACTTAAGAGTTATACTAGCTTTATGGGAAGTTAGGTATAACGGCTTAAGATTGATAAAAAAATAGTTTATTAATTTTAGAAGTTAAGAGACTTGATCTTAAAAGATAAGAGACTTGACTTAATTAAATTAATATGAATTTTGTGTGAGACCTCATTCGTGAGTAATGAGTACTTGGTTTTTAAAGGGAATAATGTTTCTTGATTTGAAATCAAAATGAGTATCGACAAACCAACTGCAGCGTTAATAAAGGGAAATGTTTTGATTAAAGAAGTATTATTAAAACCAGTAGAAACCTCCATCTGCATAGAAGCTAAGATGAGACAAAATGATATTACATTTCCTAGATCATGGCTGCTTAATAAGATTGATTATGAACAAAGAATAACCTACTCACATATAAGGCATATGCTTCTCAGATTGTTTAAAAGAGAATTATATTATTAAATGAATAAGACTATGAACTACGAAACCTTTATAAAATAAGAAACGTGAACATTTGAAATTAGGCAAACTTGAACGTTTGGAAAATAATGTTGTTACTTGATTTTACAAAGGGAAGTGTTTTGGTTTACTTAAAAAAAGAGATAGTCACTCTATTTTACACTACGGGTATTGTGTGACTTCTGTGAAAGAAACGGATCTTTTAAAAGATTTAATGTAGGAAGTACTTTGGGGATAGATACCCGAACTTATTAGCATAAAGTACCTTGTGTGAATAACTTGATTTTGTTGGTTTGTGATAGCCTTGTAATACTTTCTTGTTGATTTGATAAGTAAACATGTTAGGATGCTACGTGTGTTAGTATCTTGTGATTGTTGTGTAAGGGGGTCATTCTTGTTGTGCTTACGTTGCTAACAGTAAGTCCGTTGTACTATTATTATATCACCTACCCTCGACTTATTATACCGAGGGCTTGCCACCCGATGCGGTCTATACGGCCTATGCGGTCTGTGAGACTATGCGGAGCGGCGGTATGCTCGAGATTGATCATTCGGTGTTTAGCCCGACGCGGATGCCTATGCGGTCTATTGAGACTATGCGGCTGCGGGAGTCGGCGACACGGGGTTAAGGCGCCTCCGTCTGGGGTATACCTCAGCGGTGATGCAGGACCGTGATTCGAGAATACCTTATGCGGTGCGTGTGTGACCTATGCGGAGCTGCGGTAAGTTCTAGGGATAGACGCGCACATTGATACGCTGGCGAGCGAGTGGCGGCCGATCATGTAGTGCGGTCTAGAAAGACCTCGTGATCTGATTTTATAGCATTGTTGATTGTGGGTTTTAGTAGTCGGCTATGCCTTACTTACCCGCACGGTTTTATTATGACACGGTGGGACTGGTGTTTATGTGTATTCCTTGGTGCTTTTATATCATGGATCACGGTGAGGAAAGGTATTCCACGGCATGATTGATGTTGTGGGCGTGAGACCCATTGTTATACTTGAGTAATGACTTGAGGGCGTGAGTCACGACTTGACATATCGCTTTATTGTGAATCGTAGTTTGGTTATCATACATGTCTCCCGCTTTATATAGACTACTATGATTTCATTCTGATTTTTTTGATTTCACATACTTGGTACTGTTATCGACCTCCTTCCGGGGCTGCGTTCATGCCGCGGTAGGTACACCGATGTTGATCCTCGCCATAGGGTCACGATTCAGCGTTTGGGAAGCTCCGTTTCTCGAGGCTTATCGATGGTATAGTCCGTCGTGGTAGGTACTTACATTCGGGGTATGGCGGGGCCACCCGCCATTGTTGTCGTATCATTCTTAGAAGTGCGTAGTAATCGATGTGGCGAGTGGTAGAAAGGGATGTAACTGTTCAAATTGTTATTTATATATATATTGAAGGTAGCCGTTTTTGGTTAGCCTGTCTTCTTATTTCACTGTCTTATTACATTGGTTTCATGTATTGTCTTTATAATCCGCTGATTTCTCTGATGCATGACTACTGGGGTGCCCGGGTAAGGCACCAGTCACGGGCCCCGAAACGGGTCGTGACATTCTCAGTCGAGGCCACTTATTCCTCAGTGTTTCCATTGTAGTAAGCGTCATTCGGGGAAATGCCGTTATGGCACAGGTGTTTGTTTTCGTTGTGGCCGTCCGGGCCATATATAGAGGGTATGTCCTTTTAGAAAGAGCATTGGTGAGGTGGCTCAGCCTTTGAGGCCGGTAGTTGGTTCCCCTTCCTCCGCGGTGTCGCCCCTGCAAGGTGGTGTTCAGATGTCAGCCAGTCGTGGTAGAGGTTAGGGTGGAGTTTATGGTTCTGGCGGTCCTTCGAACCGCATAGATGACGTGACTACTGGGCAGGATCAGGAGGCGACATCGCACGGGGTTACAGGTATATTTTGATTCTTTTGAATCATACGTGCATTGATAGATTCAGATTTTACCCTAGCGTATATGTTTTTCCCTTTATTGTTAGAGTTTTAAAGTGATAGTACCCCAGAGGTAGGAATACCTTGATTAGTAAAGTGAGAAGTTAAGAATATTGACAAGAATGGTAAGTGAACTGAGACTATAGTTGTGTAGAGTTCACACGTAGTAATTTCCCCATAACAGTGTAAGACCAATAGGGAAGATTGTACAGTAGAAATACTTTGGCTTAGGTGACGAACCTCTAGTGAATAGGGGGGGATAGGGTGAGAAGTACCTTGAGATAAGAGAGAGATTTATTTTAGACTAAGAACGAGAAGTTAAGTGTGACGATGAGTCGGGTTATGGACTCATTTCGGGTCAGCCGATAGTATAGAATGGGGTGATGTCAATTAGATATGGTCCCGTTATGTGGTAGGGTCCCGAGGACGCCAGGCCCAAGTTTAGTTAATCATTGTACGAGTTCGTGGATGCGTTCCACCGGAACTAGGTCATAAGGGTCGAGAAGAGCCTTAACGGGAATGTAAGTAACAATATGGCCAAGTTTGGTTAGTAACTCCAAGGATTGGGGAACAGAAACAATATTTGAGATGTTGTACGTTTACTAAATAAGTTGGAAGTACGAGAAAGTATGACAAGTAAGGAAAGAAAGGAACCTCTAAGGATCCCGTGTTTGAGAAGACTGTAACCTTCGAGTTTTGTGAAAAAGGGGTCGCGGACGGAAGGTCCATTGATATGTTTACGTATGTTGTGGTGGCCAGGTGTGGCAGCGTTGGTCTTGAGCAGTTTTGATTGATAGGCATAGTATAGAGTTTATGCCGGAGTTTGTATAGCTTGAAAACCGACTAAGAACATTCGGGGACGAATGTTTCTAAGGGGGGAAGAATGTTACACCCCGTAAGTCCAGGACATGTATAAGAGAATTTATGTAAGGAATCAAGACTTGGAAATTGGTACGAAAGGAAGAATTGTTTTCCGACAGAAAAATATTCCGAACGTCGGAAAGGAAAAATGTTCGTTAAGGAGAATTAGATTCTCAAAAGGCATTATTTGAGGATTATGGAAATTAATTTTTACGAATTTGGTCACGTGGGGCCCACCCGAGGAATTTTACGTTTTGTGGGGCCCACGAGGGTTACAGAATTTTATGGACGAATGAGAGGGCGACACGTGGCACCCCCACACTTGGTCTTGGTCGAATTTTGCAAGTCTAAAATGGTCATTGACCATGGTGGAAGATAAGTCTTGCTAAGCTTGAGATTGTTGACCAAGTCAACTTGTCCACTTGGCTATTTAATTAATGATCCTCATCCTAGCCACACATTTGTGATAATCTAAGCCTTCCATTGTGTTATATAAGCATACCACTAGTGCAAGACAAGGTCTTCAACACTTAGAAAATTTCACAACATTTCTTGTCTCCTTAAGTGCTCTCGGCTTTAGTGCAAGTTCCACACAAATTTTTTTTAGTTTGTGATCCATATTTCACAAGACTTTAACCCAATGTCCCTAAGGGTTTTGTAAGGATATCTCAATAGAAAGATTTCGGAAAAACGGCGTTTTCGTATTAGTCGCAAGACGGAAACTTAAGGAGTTCTTCAACTTTGAAGTTGGAACTTGAAGATGGGTTCTTCATAGGCTTCTAAGGAGTGCTTGGAGAGGATTGGAACATAAGTATATGAGCTAAGAATTTTCTAAGGAGCGACTTTGAATCTCGGAAATTTTAAGGGCTTGAAAAGGTATAATTCTTATCGTTTTAGTAATTAAGTTTACTTGTTGATGTATCTATGGATATTAGCAAGCATGTGATATTTTAGTATAAGGTTTGATAAGTTTATTGGCTATTGGAACCCTAATCCGAAAACTAGCATGTTTAGCCTTAAGATTACAATTCAAGTCGATTATTAGTTTAAGTCGTCGCATGTTGTATAAAGAAGGAAATTGTAGTTGTTGAAGTTGTTTATGACTATATAACATGTTAGACCTTAGAACTTGGAATTGGAAAAGGATTGGAAAAGACTTTGAATTGTTGGTTATGTAGTTGGCCGAGAATGGCTTGGATTTTAAACTACTTGGTATGAATTGTGGGGCGGAATTTTACACGTATTGTAAGGCGTGTAATCCCCTTTGTTTGGTTGTTGTTTTGAGCCTTAAATGTGGCGTGTTGGTTATTGTATTCGGCCTTGAAAAAAGTGGCAAAGTGAGTAGAAACAAAGGAAGTGCTGTCCGATTTTCCGTAGAATTAGAGACCGTATACTTAGTATTGTTCTACGTTAGAGACTAGAAGTTGATAGTCTTGTTGTGACCATTATAGGTTGACAACTTCGTCGCGGCGTATTCGGCAGCTTGTGGATTTAGCTAGAAAGGTATGTGAACTATCTCCTCTTCTAGCATGATTCCTTAAGATAAAGAAAGTATGTCCTACTCCTTAAATGATCCATTCCTTGGTTGTATTTGGATTGCCTAAAATAGAATTTTTTCTATGTACTTCCTTGATTGTACTTTGATGTTTAAATTGTAAGTTGTATAATCCAATTCCTTAGTGAAGTTTGGATTCTTAAAAGTGAAGGTATTTTACTTAAAGTACATAGAGTCTTAAAAAGGAAGTGGTGTCCAAACCTTTTGGCTAGTGCCTTAGTTCCAAAACCTAAGGGTTGTTATAATGACTTTAGGGGAGTCAAAAGGAGTGATTTACTTAATTGTTTTAAAAGAGGAGAAATGACATGATTTAAGAGAAGTAACTTGTTTTAAAGGTGTGAGTTACTTGAGGTTTAAAAGTAGAAGAAACTTGTCTTCTAAATATTAAGAGACTTGAAGTATTTTGAAAGTTAAGAACTTGATTTGTAAGTATGTGATACTTGGTTTTAATAGTATAAGTCTCTTGGTTATAAAAGGAATGGATATGTCTAAAACCATAAAGGGTTATAACGGCTTTATGGGAAGTTGGTTATAACGGCTTTATGGAAGGTTAAGAAAGTTGTCTATTTTGATTAATGGGCATAAGTTGCCTAGATTGTGAAAATTTGAAGTTACTTGATTTCAAGCTTTGAAATGAGTTTTCTAAAAGTGTAGTAACTTACTTTGAAAAATAGACATGCCTTGATACTACGGGTGTTAGTATCTTGGGGTTTTACATAAAAAGGAGTCTTTTGAAAAGAATGTACGTACGTAGTACCTTGGCTTGTTTAATTGAGAATTATTCTATGTGTGCCTTGATAAGTACTTTGGCTTGTTTAAATGGGAATTATTTCTCTAAGTGCCTTGAGGTTATAAAATGAAAGTCTATAGATTTTATGAACTTGCCTGTGTGTGCTGGCGATAGCCTTTGAGTGCAAGTATTATGTTTTATTACGTTGCCGCGACTCTCGGTTGAAGGGTCGGCTGCCTTGTTGTAGGATTACTTGGACGTACCGACAGTGATGTGGGATTCCACGGGTATGCTTCCATTATTTGTATTACCCCTTGGACATGCTTATACGATATGGGATTCCGGGGCATGTGACCAGGAGACGGGTTAGATTCCCGGATCTTTATAAAAGACATGTTAGTGCCTTAAGTAAGCTAAAATGAGAGTGTATGTGAACAAGAATAATAAGAAGTTAGGGGATTCTTAACTTGCTTATATATTGTATGATAGTCGGTTTTGTGCTAGTGGTATATTATGCGACACGGGTCATTCCCCGAGTTTGTGGCATTTGCATATTCCGTGGATTTGCTACCCACGATGCGAGGAATACCTCATGCGAGTCCGTAAGGGCTTATGCGGGTGAAATAGTCTCATGCGGGCGGATACAGCCTATGCGAGGAATACCTCATGCGAGTCCGTAAGGGCTTATGCGGGTGAAATAGTCCCATGCGAGGAATACCTCATGCGGGTCCACGCAACCTATGCGGGTGAAATAGTCCCAGGTGTAGGATTGCTTAATGATACTGCGCGGTGGTCCCGCTTGATCGTGAGCTTCCTATTTTATATTGTAAGTATACTACTATTTACTCTCATTGTTAGTAAGGCAATCGTAATCGTTATTTGAGTAGTGACTTTGAGGGCACGCGTCCACGACTTGATATGATCGCTTATGTATTGTGTCTTGTAGGTTGGCTATCATACATGTCTCTGCTTTGTTTAGATCGTTATGATTTCATTACAAGCATTTCATTTCACATACTTGGTACATTCTTCTTGACCGACCTTTTCGGGCTGCGTTCATGCCGCAGGTTTAGGTACGCTGTTTGGTGATCGGCAGGTGTAGGACCGCTCGAGTTTTGGATAGCTCCTTCATTCGGAGTTTATCTTTTGGTATAAGTTCTTTCAAGATGTTTTTGTACAGTTATGGGTACGGCGGGGCCTTGTCCCGTCATAGTTCAGTAAAACTCTTAGAGGTCTGTATTCATATGTGGGATTGGACTCGTGTACAGTGTAGTGTCTTTTGTTTATGTATATTATATGGCAGCCTTGTCGGCTTTGCCCTTGCACGTACGATTGGTTTTTAAAAAAAAAAGATGTTATTTAATTTCCGCAGTTACTTAGTTGTTAAGGTAGAAGGGTGCCCAGGTAGGGCACCAGTCACGGGCCCGGGATTCGGGGCGTGACATACATAAACACTTAGTAAAAGTGTTAATAGTAGAATAAATAATTTTAACGCAATGACAAGAATTAATAAGTAAAGCAAAATAAATAAATCCGTCTTTTGCACAGAGGAGACCTTGGAAATTAGACGGAGATTCCTTCATCGGCCAGTATTGTTAAAAACAATAAAATAAATAAAACTTTCAGATCCGCGCCAAAACAGTAATAGTTTTAAACACGGAGGGCTCAGATATGTATAAAAATAAAGTGGGACATCCTAAACAAGTGCGGCTGCGAAAATTCGCCTCGCCAGCGCATGTTGGTTATCCTGTGTAAGTAGAAGAAATCATCAACGCCCAGAAGGCTTCATTTATTTTATTTTCCGTCTTTGCAACTGTGGAGGCCTCAAAAATCGACGGATAACTTTTTCATCGGCCAAACAAGTGTAGCATCTTGTTCAAATCAGTAAAATACCAACATTGTAGTATTTGTTCTAAATCAGTAAACCAGCAAAAATAATGTCCAAAATCAACAGCAATATGGCCAAAACCAGTCCAATAATATGGCCAAAACAGTAGAAAAAATAGCCTAAAATCAGTCCAGAACATGGCTAAAACCAGCCAAACAAATAACCAAAAATTAGTAGCAACAAAGACTGAAAATCAGTCCATTAAAATGGCAAATATCAGTAGCTAAAAATGGCTGAAAATCAATCCAGCAAATAGCGAAAATCAGTCCAGCAACAACAACACAGCGAGCTGACTCTGGAAAGGTCGCTGGAGTTAAACTCAGGCGAGATACCCAAAGACAACAATCCATTCAGCCCAAACGCTAACATATATATAATAGCAAAAAATGGGAGAATAACAGTAGCGTCGCCGGAAGAATGTTAAAGAGACTAAATCAGCCCCACAACCAACAACATACTCAACCGCAAGAGAAATAGAACAATAAACATCGCCGGAAAACAAAGGTGAGGGAGGATAAAGGCGGCGTCACTTCCACGGCTAACGCCGGAGCGACGCCACCCCAGTGGTGGGTTCGCCGGCGACTGGGTGTGGGAAACAGTAGCTCGCCGACATGCAATGGAAGGGTGTACGGGGTGTGGTGTCTGGGCAGTGGGCGAGTTCGACGGGGTGCGCTGGTGGGGTCGACGGGAATACGCTAGTGGGGTCGACGGGAAGGTGAGAGAGGAGAGGAGAGGGTGGTCGACGGGAAACAGGTGGGAGAGGGGACAGGGCTGATGCTGATGGAGGGTAAGTATAGAGATATGGGCTGCCTTCTATTTTATGCACGATCGATGAATGGATGCCTCATTTTTAATAAAGGGGGGGGGGGGGGTAATGTTTAATATATAGTGTAGCTTTTAGGGTTTGGTATTTGGGGGGGGGGGGGGGAATGAAAAGTGGGTTTTGATTTTAGGGGGGAAAATAAAAGTGTGGTATTATTTGGATGAAATTAAATTAAAAAAAATGGTGTTGGATTGGACTGATTCAAATTGTGTCTTGGACTGGACTGGTTTGACAAAATGCAAGGCGAGTTAATTATTTAAAAGAAAAATTATTTAAAAAGATGCAAAATTATTAAAATGCAAATGCCGACGCAATAATACTAAAATGCAATATTTAAGACATGCTTAATGCCTGATTAAAAGTAAAAATGGGATGTCATTTAATTATTTAAAGAGATGCAAATATTATTAAAATAAAACGACGGTGTAACAATAATAAAAACATAATTTTAACAAAAACATAATGCTTAAATTAAAATAAAAAGATGCAATGTCATTTTGTGAAGAAATAAACATAGAATATTATGTAAAAAATGCAAAAAATGATGATTAAAATGCGGTGTCTTAAAACACATAAAATTGCAACAAATATACGAAAAACGGGTCAAAATTGACTGTCAACAGTGGCTACATAAACATTGTGAGTTCTTGAGTCACGTCTTAGATCTGCATCCTTGAGTCTGTCTTGAGTCTTTCGCCGTCTTGGATCTTCAATCCAATTTCTAAGAAATCTTTGATTTTGATAACATGAAATTAATAACCATTAAATCTGGAAAAACAAGAACAAGTAAGTGATTTGCTGAGTCGATTGTTGTTCAATCTGTCCTTAAGACTATATTGCCCCGTATAAATCCCTTAACGGCTATTGACAACTTATCTCCCAAGATAAAGCAACAACATACAATTGAGCAAATGATAACTCAATTGTTTACTATTAAAAAAACTTTTGAGTGTGTGAAAGTATGCTAGAGAGAAAGAGTTATTCAGAAATTCTGAAATTATAAAAGTATGCAGTGTGTTACAATTGAGCCAAGGGCCTCAATTTATAGTTTGTGTTGTCATCCCAACTAGCCAAGTAATGGCCTTCAATGTTATGTAATGATACTTAATTTGGGGTTACAATTCAGCCAAATAATTACTGAATTCATGAGTCAAATAATGGAGAATTAATGCTCCAAAGTCAGCCCAAGAGTAAGTTATTTTTCGTCTCCAACGGTAACACTGCATCCAAAGCACCGCGGCTCCGATGTTGTTTCGCCGCGACCCTTCACGGCTCCGCAGCGATTTCTGACTCGTTTCATCTTTTACACATCGTACATTTCTTCCTTCATTTACCAACGTGGAACACGTTTCATTTGGCCAAAAATGGTCCTCATTCTATGTCTCAAATGTTTCACTTACGTACCAATATTTCTTTCTCTTAATGAAATTTATGATACTTGGCACTACGTGTGCACGTGTGTGGGAACGATGTTTCCGACGTAGGAGGCCTCAATTGTTCGAGTAATAAATAATGGGTTAAACTTAATTCCACATTTAGTAAATTTCCAACAATCCCCTCTTGAAAGAGATTTTGACGCAACTCACAATGTGTCTTTCTAGAAATCTTTCGGCGGATCGATGTTGCATCTGGATAGGTAGTCGTAACTTTGAACCTTCCATAGTAGAATAGCATCGACTTACTTACTGCGCGGTAAACGTGATGTCTTGAACCGTCAGTGTTTAGTGTAAGCCAAGACAATGGTACCAACACAACAACTTTCCTTACTCGATTCTTCTATGTTTTGTCCGTTGTGGCCGTGGACACACTTGGATTCTTAAGTGTGTTCATTTGAGGAGGTCAGTCCTCGCACTTAAATATGTGGTCTCCTATAAGGTATCCTGCTATACCCCACTCCACGAGTGTTAGGAACCATTAAAATTTTCCCCAAACCTAACCTCAACGGTTGAGGATCATTAAAGGTTTTGGAAACTTAACCTTTACCCACTCTGCAGATAACACTTAATGTCTATCACGAGAACAACCTTGGATCCATGTTTCTATACATAAATCACTATTCGAAGTGCTTTTTCTTCCACCGAAGCGCTCAACTAAACTTTTACGACTTAGTTTTCCCATTGAACCCTATTCTTGGTATCTCCAGTCTGTAAGGTTGGGTGTCCATCGTATCAATTCTTATTGATTGGGTTTTAGGCCCATTCCCCTAGACTGGAAGAACTCTTGATCTTTGGGTAGTCCCTTAATTAAGAGGTCTGTTATATCTTTTGATTCAGTAATCAAGGATGTGTCACCCGATCAACTGCCATACGGTCTTATGTCTGCGACAGATATGTCCAGACGCCGTCATCCGTGCCCTTATATTGTATAACTGACGAAGACACGAGTTACTCCCAATAAGGGAAATCCTCTAAGAGGTCATGAAGTTACTCAACTTTTCATCATGTTTAGTACAAAGCGATAAACTCTGATTCCATCATAAATCGGCCGATGCAAGTTTACTTAGAGGATTTTGCAAAAACACACCATACACATCCACTTGTGGCTTTGGTGTTCTACAAGTCTGATATCCAATTTACATCACTGAGTTCTCCCAGAACCACTGGACATCCAGAATATCATAATCCATAGACAAGCGAATAATTCAGATGTCGTCACATCTCATTTAAAGCCTTCTATTGATCATTACCAGTGAACCTTAGTTCAATCGATCTTCTTTATGAGCCGATATCAGGTTAGTTGTAATGTGTAAAATACATTGAACTACATGTGACCTACTGCGTCTATCGCTCTTGATATATGGGTGGACCATGATTCCAATCAATTCTATGATTCATATCCATTGGTGGCTTCAACGAGACTGTCAAAACATCTCACAAGTGAGTTTCGTTTAGACCAGCCTGTTAGATGTCTTGGAATTCCCAATTCCTAAGATGTCATCTGCAATACTCATATCATTCATGTCGAAATATCATTTCAACATACTTCTAGGATCAAACTAGGATTACTCGTTGTGATCAACATGTCGTCTACGTAAAGGCATATCTGTTATACCCCGTATTTTTCAGAGTATGTACGTATGGACGTACGTACGAAATTTGAGCCTTAAGTTAGGCATTGGATTCGATTTGGGCACAAGTGCCGATTAGAGTCGTTTTTCGACGAAACGTTTCCACAGCTTTCGTAGGGGAATTTCCGGCTATGTCATTTTTATTTTTTGCGGATTTTTCCGAGAGACGAAACATTTTGGACCAACGGGAGGGTGACATGTGTCACCCTCACATTGGAAGCAAATGGAAGGTTGGACGATTTGGGCGTCCAAGAGGCCTTGGTTGGCCTCGCCGATTAGCTCCCTTTGTGCCTAGTTTTGTGGCTTGTTTTGTGGAGGGTTTTGTGGAGTGTTTTGTGGGTGCACTTGGCTTGATCTTGGCCTTTCACTTGACTTGCTCTTGGCTAAATCTTGGACAGTGGTTGGCCTTTGGGTTTGCTATCAATACACCCTTAGTTGTTGTACTTTCTTCATCCAAAAATCATTTCAAGTCTTGAAATCTCTCCCCTTTGTGTTGAAATTCGTCCAAGCCCTCCCCTTTTTGTGGAGCTTGGCCGAGGTCTCCTCCCCTTGTGAGGTCTAGCCGTGGGGTACCCCCCCCCTAGCCTAGTTGTTTCGTATAATACATCCCCCTTTGTGGTATTGAAATACTCCTCCAAGTATTGTTATAATGCCCAAAATACCTTAGCCTTTTACCTTGTAGTATTCCAAAGTTACCTCTATACGTAGAGTCCGGAAATACTACCTTTTGTCCCTTTAGTCTCAAACCGAAACCCTAAGAAAATCTTCATTGATTGGTTGAAGTATTTAAGTAGAAGTTGGTTAGAACTTCTAAGGGTTGTTTGGAGCGGGGTGGAGCACCCGGAGTTGGAGCTAAACGTTGCTAAGGATCGACATTTAACTTGGATAATTATGGGCTTATCGAGGTAAACACTACTGTCCTTCTATTGTAATTGGAAATTACATGTTGTTAGAATATATAGTTGAAGTATACTATATATAGAACTATACTTAGTACTGTGGCAATGTCTTTTGACTTAAGCCCAAGTAAGAATCGAATCGAATCGTAATTACATAGGACTGTATTACAGTAGACTTGTGTAGTATTACTGTGTAGTAGAATTGTACACGTCCGGTTAGGCGTGTAAAACCCCCCCCCTGGTTGGCTTGGTAGCCGGCCTCGATAGAGAAGGAGATTTACGCTGTGGCGGGGGGGGGAGATGCTGCCGAATTTTCTGTAGAATATTCTACGTTGTGGTCTAGATGATAATAGGCGCCTTGTGGCCTTATAGGTTGAAGTACCTACGTGTGGCGCGATTTACTTGGCTTGGCGAGTAGCCATTGTTTGGAGCTTTTTGCTTATTGTCGATAAATCGTCGCGAGGTATGTGAACCTCTTCCTATCTCTTCTAGCATGATATGTGTGTAACTACGTAGTACGGTAGACGTACATGTGTTTAAAATACTTTGTGGTTTTTAAAAGGGAATTGATGTGAATTATAACTGGCTTGTTATAATAAGGAAACTTAATGTATTTCAAAAGGTTTATAAATAGTTTTGAAAGAAGTGTAGTATTGTGTTTTGAAAACTTAAGAGTTATACTAGCTTTATGGGAAGTTAGGTATAACGGCTTAAGAATGGTTTACTGATGTTAGAAGTTAAGAGACTTGATCTTATAAGATAAGAGACTTAACTTATTTGTGTTAATGTGGATGTTTGTGTGAAACCTCATTCGTGAGTAATGAGTACTTGGTTTTATGTTTTACTGATTTCGGAAATCAGAATGTGTATCGACAGACCACTGCAGCGTTAATAAAGGAAATGTATTGAATAATGATGTATCGTATTAAAACCAGTAGAAACCTCCATCTGCATAGAAACTAAGATGAGACAAAATGATATTACATTTTCTAGATCATGGCTGTTGTAATAAGAATGTTGTAAACAAGAATAACCTACTCTCACGTAAGACATAAATTACTCAACCGTTTCTAAAAGGAATCAAGTGATTAAGTTTATGAACTATGAAACCATTTGAAAATGAGAAACTTGAGTAATCAAACTAAAACCTGGAACTTAGGAAAAGAATGTTTTTACATGATTTTTAAAGGGAAAGTGGGTTGGTCATTCTAATACTACGTATCGTGACTTTTATAAAAGTAATGGATCTCTTTTAAAAGAACTTAACGTATGAAGAACTTTGGGGTTAAAAACCCGGACTTTGGCATAAAATGAAAGTACCTTGAGTTGTGTGAAACTTGCCTATGCTTGTTGTTGTGAAACTTGCCTATGCTTGTTGTTGTGAAACTTGCCTATGCTTGTGATGATAGCCTTTGTTGTGCAAGTGTGGTATTTCTGTGTTACCGCGTCTCTCGATAGAGGGCCGGTTGACTTGTTGAGAACTTACTTGGACGTGCTGGCAGTGATGGAGAATTCCACGGGTATGTTTCCATTTTGATTACTGTCTTATTGTTGATGTCACATGGACATGTCTACACCGATGTTGTATTCCGGGGGCATGTGGCACGCGGCGGTTGATTACCCGATATATGGTTATTTCATTCCATGGACGTGTCTACACCGATGTTGTATTCGGGGCATGTGGCTACGCGGCGGGTTGATTACCCGATATATGGTTATTTCATTCCATGGGCGTGTCTACACCGATGTTGTATTCCGGGGCATGGCGCGGCCGGTTGATTACCCGATATATGGTTATTTCTGTTCCATGGACGTGTCTACACCGATGTTGTATTCCGGGGGCATGTGGCCATGCGGCAGGGTTGACTACCTAGTATATTGTTGTTGAGGTAACATGGGCATGTCTACACCGATGCTGTATTCCGGGGGCATGTGGCCATGCGGCCTTGTTATTATTGTTGCATCATGGACATGTCTACACCGATGCTGTATTCCGGGGGCATGTGGCCATGATGCGAACATGATGGATGTGGTGGGCGTGAGACCCATAGTTATATTTGAGTGGTGACTTTGAGGGCGTGAGTCCCTGACTTGACTGCTGTTATGTTGTGAACTGTAGTTTGGTTATCATACATGTCTCCTGCTTTATATAGACTAGTATGATTTCATTTACAGTATTTTACAGTTTCACATACTTGGTACCTGTTGTACTGACCTCCTTCGGGGGGCTGCGTTCATGCCGCAGGTAGAAGTACATTGGCTGTCGATCCCCGCTTGTAGGATCACGTTTCAGCGTTTTTGGAAGCTCCGTTTCGTCGGAGGCTTATCTTTGGTATGTGTTCCCTGAGTTGTAGGTTCTTGTACATTCAGGGGTATGGCGGGCCCCGTCCGTCATAGTTGTTGTATAAATCTTAAGTGCAGAGCTTTGTGGCAGGGTTTGTAAAAAGGATAACTGTTCGGGTTTATGTATATACACTGAAGGCAACTGTTTGGTTGGCCTGTTTATCTATGATATCTCTTGTTTCATGATTCATGTTTTATATTCCGCTGATTTTCTCTGATGTTGTATCACTAGGGTGCCCGGGGTAAGGCACCAGTGACGGGCCCGGGTTTCGGGGCGTTACAAAAGTGGTATCAGAGCAGTTAATCCTCGGAAAGTGTCTACAGACCGTGTCTAGTAGAGTCTTGATTATCGGTGTGTTGTGCACCACATCTATAATCAGGAGGCTATAGGACATTTAGGATTGGTTTCCATTCTTCTCATTCTGAGATCGTGCCTTAGAGCTGTGTTGTAAGTTGGACCCCTCTGACGTGTTTCGTTTTTACCAGTTATGCCTCTGCGAAAGGCAACCAGTGGCCCGGCAAGGCACGAGGCGCGCTAGTGGGATTCGAGGAGTACGAGCGCAGCCCGGCCAAGACTGAGTAGTGCTTGACGGCGAGTTTTGCGACGCCGCCAAAGACCAAAGAGAGTTTAGAGCCGCAGCGATGGCTGCCGAGACTACAAGACTGAGCCTCCACCCCACACCGAGCGGGAGATGGGTCACGAGAGATGGCGATTATTGGCCGTTGTGGCGATATGAGGATAGCCGGACGCAGCAGCCCAGCCCAAAGAAGACTGTAGTGCACCCGAGGCGCATTTGAGGCTACTGGATTTCCTTAGTAGCCCGCTTTGAGTTTTACTGGTCGAGGCCGGAGGATGATCCGCAGGAGTTCATCCGTCGATTCTGCAGAGGATCACGCGGGTGATCAAGGCTTGAGACCGAGTGCGTGACATTTAGTTCGCATCGCTGCGTGACACCGCGATCGATTGGTTTGACTTCGTGGAGCTTTCCGGGGAGAGCATGCACTTCACCGCGTTTGGGATGAGTTTTCGGGCCTTCGGCACATTTCTTGCCTCGACGGATGAGGGCTCGGCCGACGATTTTTGATGTTGAGGCGAACCCGCGCATTCGGGAGTACAATGTGGAGTTCGACTCATTGGCGGTATGTTCCCGCATTAGTAGCTAGTATGGAGGATCGAGTGCACCGATATGTTACAGGCTCGATGATTACCTAGCGAGAGTTGTTCGGTGTTTCACCAGGGCATGGACATTGCCGCATACGTGCTCACGACTGCGCGGCGAGCGCAGATCGACGGTGGACCGCTTTCAGAAGAAGGCCAAGACGGCCGGATATTTTGGCGACCTTCGAGCGGACCGCCTCGAAAGATACTAGTTTTGTACCTCCGCCATTCTGAGTGGTCCTCCGCAGCCGGGACCTCAGGATATTCGAGCGGTCGGGGCTCCTGTGTTTGGATGTTCGAGGAGTAGGGGTGTTGGCGATGCGATACCCCTACCTCGGTGTGGTCGATGTGGTAGACCGCATTTCGGGGAGTGTCGTAGTACCAAGGGAGCTTGTTATTCCCGCCGTCGGGCCATGTGAAGAGAGAGTGTGCTTATAAGAGAGGTTCAGGCAGCACGACTCAGCCTTCAGGATGAGTGGATGGTTCATCACCTTCTACAGTTATGCGCCCTGCAGGGCAGGCCTATGATTAGAGTGGAGCGGTAGCTTCAGGTATATCCTTAACCCTCTAGAGTTTTGGTATGCTGATATGATGATCTCATTATTATGTGCTATGTGTGCGAATAGCGTTGTGTTAATGTGAGTTAGAAAACATGGTTAGTTGGGAGGCTAAGTATGGGGTCATGGTAAGTATGAACCCTGATCGTCACGATTGAGACCTACGGGTAAGGTCGTCTTGAGTAAAAGATCTATTTTATGTTTGACCGTTATCGAGTGCGTAGTGTACGTGGATATGTTTGTGTGATCACCCCAGGTAATGTGAAATGGAAGTGGTAGCTTTCATGACTGTAGAGGTAAGAATGTTGGATCAAGAAACTAGGAAGTTGGCACTACAGATGGTCGGGTTGGGGCTGTTGCGGGCCAACCCGCCCCGTTCGGCGGCGGTCAGCTCGGTGGTCCCGCCGTGGCGAGGTCACGAGGGTGCTAGGCCCAAGTTTAGATGACCATCGTATGAGTTCATAGATACGTTCGATCAGAATCTGTTCGTGAAGGCCGGGAATGGCCTTAGGGGAAATCGAGGTTAGTGAGATGACCAAGTTTGGAGGTAGAGACTCCAAGGGTTGGAAACAGAAGCGTTGACAGAAGTGTGGTACGGATACTAGAACGAGTTCGAGTGTTCGAGACGAGTACTACGAGAAAGGGGAGAAGTGAACGTGTGTTTTATGGCCAGGTGTGGCATGATCGTTTTCGTAAGTATAGCAGTGAAGACTATACTGGTACCTGTTTGTTTTGAGACCTAGAAGGAACATTCGGGGCGAATGTTTCTAAGGGGGGAAGAATGTTATACCCCGTATTTTTCAGAGTATGTACGTATGGACGTACGTACGAAATTTGAGCCTTAAGTTAGGCATTGGATTCGATTTGGGCACAAGTGCCGATTAGAGTCGTTTTTCGACGAAACGTTTCCACAGCTTTCGTAGGGGAATTTCCGGCTATGTCATTTTTATTTTTTGCGGATTTTTCCGAGAGACGAAACATTTTGGACCACGAGGTGACATGTGTCACCCTCACATTGAAGCAAATGGAAGGTTGGACGATTTGGGCCCAAGAGGCCTTGTTGGCCTTGCCGATTGGCTCCCACTTTTGTGCCTAGTTTTGTGGCTTGTTTTGTGGAGTGTTTTGTGGAGTGTTTGTGGGTGCACTTGGCTTGATCTTGGCCTTACACTTGCCTTGCACTTGGCTAAATCTTGCCATTGGTTGGCCTTTGGGTTTGCTATAAATACCCCTTAGTTGATGAACTTTCTTCATCCAAAATCATTTCAAGTCTTGAAATCTCTCCTTTGTGTGTTGAAATTCGCCCAAGCCCTCCCCTTTTGTGGAGCTTGGCAGAGGTCTCCTCCCCTTGTGAGGTCTAGCTGGGGTACCCCTAGCCTAGTTGTTTCGTATAATACATCCCCCGTTGTGGTATTGAAATACTACTCCAAGTATTGTTATAATGCCCAAAATACCTTAGCCTTTTACCTTGTAGTATTCCAAAGTTACCTCTATACGTGAGAGTCAGAAATACTACCTTTTGTCCCTTTAGTCTCAAACCGAAACCCTAAGAAAATCTTCATTGATTGGTTGAAGTATTTAAGTAGAAGTTGGTTAGAACTTCTGGGTTGTTTGGAGCGGGGTGGAGCACCGAGTTGAGCTAAACGTTGCTAAGGATCGACATTTAACTTGGATAATTATGGGCTTATCGAGGTAAACACTATCGTTCTTCTATTGTAATTGGAAATTACATGTTGTTAGAATATATAGTTGAAGTATACTATATATAGAACTATACTTAGTAATCGTGGCAATGTCTTTTGACTTAAGCTTTGAAGTAAGAATCGAATCGAATCGTAATTACATAGGGTGTATTACGATGAGACTTGTGTAGTATCGTGTAGTAGAATTGTACACGTCCGGTTAGGCGTGTAAAACCCCTGGTTGGCTTGTAGCCTACTCGATAGAGAAGGAGATTTCTGGCGTGGGAGATGCCAATTTTCCAGAGAATATTCTACGTTGTGGTCTAGATGATAATAGGCGCCTTGTGGCCTTATAGGTTGAAGTACCTACGTGTGGCGATTTACTTGGCTTGAGGAGTTGATTGTTTGGAGCTTTTGCTTATTGTCGATAAATCGTCGCGAGGTATGTGAACCTCTTCCTATCTCTTCTAGCATGATATGTGTGTAACTACGTAGTACACGGTGACGCATACGTGTGTTTAAAATACTTTGTGGTTTTTAAAAGGGAACTGATGTGAATTATAACTGGCTTGTTATAATAAGGAAACTTAATGTATTTCAAAAGGTTTATAAATAGTTTTGAAAGAAGTGTAGTATTGTGTTTTGAAAACTTAAGAGTTATACTAGCTTTATGGGAAGTTAGGTATAACGGCAAGAATGGTTCTTGATGTTAGAAGTTAAGAGACTTGATCTTATAAGATAAGAGACTTAACTTATTTGTGTTAATGTGGATGTTTGTGTGAAACCTCATTCGTGAGTAATGAGTACTTGGTTTTATGTTTTACTGATTTCGGAAATCAGAATGTGTATCGACAGACCACTGCAGCGTTAATAAAGGAAATGTATTGAATAATGATGTATCGTATTAAAACCAGTAGAAACCTCCATCTGCATAGAAACTAAGATGAGACAAAATGATATTACATTTTCTAGATCATGGCTTTGTAATAAGAATGTTGTAAACAAGAATAACCTACTCACGTAAGACATATATTACTCAACTGTTTCTAAAAAGGAATCAAGTGATTAAGTTTATGAACTATGAAACCATTTGAAAATGTAAACTTGAGTAATTGAAACTAGGCAAACTGGAACTTAGGAAAAGAATGTTGTTACTTGATTTTGAAAGGGAATGTGGGTTGGTCATTCTAATACTACGGGTATCGGGTGACTTTTATAAAAGTAATGGATCTCTTTTAAAAGGACTTAACGTATGAAGAACTTTGGGGTTAAAAACCCGGACTTTGGCATAAAATGAAAGTACCTTGAGTTGTGTGAAACTTGCCTATGCTTGTTGTTGTGAAACTTGCCTATGCTTGTTGTTGTGAAACTTGCCTATGCTTGTGATGATAGCCTTTGTTGTGCAAGTGTGGTATTTCTGTGTTACCGCGTCTCTCGATAGAGGGCCGGTTGACTTGTTGAGAACTTACTTGGACGTGCTGGCAGTGATGGAGAATTCCACGGGTATGTTTCCATTTTGATTACTGTCTTATTGTTGATGTCACATGGACATGTCTACACCGATGTTGTATTCCGGCATGTGGCTACGCGCCGGGTTGATTACCCGATATATGGTTATTTCTGTTCCATGGACGTGTCTACACCGATGTTGTATTCCGGGGGCATGTGGCCATGCGGCCGGGTTGATTACCCGATATATGGTTATTTCTGTTCCATGGACGTGTCTACACCGATGTTGTATTCCGGGGGCATGTGGCCATGCGGCCGGGTTGATTACCCGATATATGGTTATTTCTGTTCCATGGACGTGTCTACACCGATGTTGTATTCCGGCATGGCCACGCGGCGGGTTGACTACCTAGTATATTGTTGTTGAGGTAATACGGGCATGTCTACACCGGCGTCAGATTCGGGGCATGTGGCCACGCGGCCTTGTTATTGTTGCATCATGGACATGTCTACACCGATCTCAGTATTCGGGCATGTGGCCATGATGCGAACATGATGGATGTGGTGGGCGTGAGACCCATAGTTATATTTGAGTGGTGACTTTGAGGGCGTGAGTCCCTGACTTGACTGCTGTTATGTTGTGAACTGTAGTTTGGTTATCATACATGTCTCCTGCTTTATATAGACTAGTATGATTTCATTTACAGTATTTTACAGTTTCACATACTTGGTACCTGTTATCGACCTCCTCGGCCTGCGTTCACGCCGCAGTGAAATCGCCGCCGATCCATTGTAGGATCACGTTTCAGCGTTTTTGGAAGCTCCGTTTCGTCGGAGGCTTATCTTTGGTATGTGTTCCCTGAGTTGTAGGTTCTTGTACATTCAGGGGTATGGCGGGGCCCTGTCCCGTCATAGTTGTTGTATAAATCTTAGAGGTCTGTAGCACTGTTGTGGGCAGGGTTTGTAAAAAGGATAACTGTTCGGGTTTATGTATATACACTGAAGGCAACTGTTTGGTTGGCCTGTTTATCTATGATATCTCTTGTTTCATGATTCATGTTTTATATTCCGCTGATTTTCTCTGATGTTGTATCACTAGGGTGCCCGGGGTAAGGCACCAGTGACGGGCCCGGGTTTCGGGGCGTTACAATATCATAAACGAGTTAGAATTACCTTTTCACGTAGACACATATATCACACTCTTTAATGGAGAAACCCTTCGATAGTAGAGTACTATCAAGGTTTTCGTGCCATTGCTTCGGGGCCTGTTTTAGCCCGCACAGAAATTTGACAAGTCGACAGACTTTGGAACCACATACGCCTCGGGTTGTTCCGTATCACTTTCTTCTTCCACTTTCGAACTTTTGGTTTTTCCAACTGTTGGCTTTCTAGCTTCAGAATCAATGTTTCTGTAGTCAGATTCATTGTTTCTGTTTTATTTGAAACTTTCAGGACCAAAATATAAACATTTCAGAGACCACAAAGGAAGTTCAGGAAGAAGCCCAACAGTCCATCAAACCAACTCTCCGATTAGAAAGGTTGCCTTAACATCCATGTCACGCAAGACTGCGGTGACCCTGGAGGTTAAGCTATTCACATTGGAGCATATATCTAAGTAATCGAGGCCGTATACTCGTCAGTAGATCCATCTACTTTATACTCAATTTGAGTATCCATTTTTACAACCCAGAGGTTCTTTTACCGGAGGAAGACCAACCATCACACAAGTGTGGTTCTATCTGATGGAGTCTATTTCTCCCTTTTTACTTCTTTCCAAAGCAGAGCTTTCGTAGATGACAATTCTTTGTTAATTGTCCATGGTTCATTCTCAACCATATAAGCTAGAAGGCCTGAAACAAGTCTTTGTCCCCTCTTTTTGCTCTGTCTCGGTTCAACATCTAGAGTTCATGAGTTCTGTAGATCTGGAATATTAAGTTTCGGATAGTCAGCAACTTTCGAGTCTTATAGATCTGAATGTCTAGTTCCGTACAATTAGGCACTCGCGGGTTCTTGTTAACTTTGAGAAATTATTACTTTTCATTTCTTGAGGAAAGTTATCCTCAAAGAATTCATCACTCTTTGACAATGAGATGCGATAAACACTACTATTATTTGCAGATCTAGTGGATATGCAATCTACAGTCTTAGGTCCAACTTGACCTGTTTTGTCTTGGGTACTTCAACCCTTTCCACACTACCCCATATCACAACATTTGTATATGAGATTCTTTCCATGTTTTACGTGGAGGATTATCTTTATCCTTATGCGGAGTTCTCGTTAAGACTCGCATTTGTGTTAAGGATCGTCTTGCCCTAAAATATCTTGGGCATACGGGTCTGCACTTGGAAAACACCGTTGGTCTGAGGTGAGTAAAGAGCAGTCGTTTGATAAACGATGCTTCACATTCTCTCCATCTATCCCTACGAATTCCTCAATCTATAGGTTTTCAACTTTTACTTCTGAAGCTCCGCAGCCCTGCCTGGGAGGCGCCGCAGTGCCTGAATTCCAGTAGCTAACCAGGCTTCAAGCGCCACAGCTCTTGGTGGAGGCACCGCGACGCTCTGGCGCCCATCCTCTTCAACATATTCATCTTTGTTCTTCAACAAAGGAAGCAATACATTGTACCATCATTTAATGAAGATCACAACATACTTGTCTCCCCCCTCTATTTGCACAAGCGTCAAATCACCCACATATGCTTGACTATGTTATAGAGGAGCGGTGTTTCTTTCGCTATTCCTTTGATGGAATGGAAAGGTGATTTTGCCTCTTCGCCTACCTCACATTCATTTGAGGGTTTATGTCGACAAACGACAACAATCTCAACTTAATTAGTTTTGATTAACTTTCTATTTAACATGTCTTAATCTATGAAGGCATAGATGCACGGATTACAAATATATCATCCATTTGGCTACAGACGTACTGTACCATTCTTAGTTATTGCATACATGTTGGACTAGACTCAAGACAGTTTGACCAACAACATCATTGAACCAAGTTGGAGACATGTATCACCTCTTGTTAGAGTGATCCCATTCTCTTATGTCCTTTTGAGGACAACCTCTTCAACTTCTTTACTATGGAGGTGACGTTGCTTCACATGAACAACCTCTTGCTCGTGGTTAGGGCGTAACCGGATCGTATGAGATCTAGATATTTTGGCCCACTCCAGTTGCCTTGGCAGAATGAGTGTCCAATTTCTTTTCTGCCTTTCTTTTGACCTTCAGATCTTTTAAGATCTGGATGACTGTGACCCACTCCAGTCGCCCGTAGGATTGGTATGACTGAGTGTCAACATCGTCATGTCATATGACGGATCTGGCCCACTGCAATCGCCCGTAGGTTTTCTTTGACTGAGTGTCCACTACTATCATGTCAAAAGACGGATCTTCTGTCAGAAACGGTGACATGTTTGTCTGTAGTCCTCTATTCCTTGTTCTTAGTCCTCTTCACTTGCTTAGGATTGTCCATAAATCTAGTTTATTACAATGTAAGTCCATTTCTTTTAGGCTGTTGTTTATAATAGTCCAATTATAAATGAGAAGATACGTGAGATTCAACTTCTGATTTAAAGTGTAGATAATATAAGTTTTAACAATACCCTTTATATTCCTAGCCTTGCTTTATTCACTTTTATTCATAAATTATCTTTTAATCTCAAATTTGACAAGGAAGACTAATTGACTCATACCATTGGAATCTAGCCCACGCCAGTCACATGTCCAAATTCTCCTTACCATAAGATGGAGGCTATCTGCTATAAGATGGATCATCATCTCCATCCTTCTCATCTTGTCCCGGTTGACAACCTCAACCTCTTGTGGGCGCTTGTTTCAACCACTCTCGGGAGCAGTGACAACAACCCTTCTTTGATCCTTAACCTTGCTAGCATGACTATCAGCAGTATCTTCAAGTTCAGGATCATTCAACACAGATCTCCCCTTTGACGGAATAGATCTGTAACTATCGTCAAAGAGAGACCCAAAACTAGGACCAGATCTGCTGGCATACATCTTTCTAGTACTAGTACCAATATAGTCTTAAGATTGAGAGTAACAATGGATTTACGGGAATAGTATACTACTATCACTAGTGCTTTGAAAGGATAAACTAACAGATTACAGTAGTTAACAATCTTGTAGCCAACAAGAGTTGTGGCTACAGAAACATTGTGAGTTCTTGAGTCACGTCTTAGATCTGCGTTCTTGAGTCTTTCGCCGTCTTGGATCTTCAATCCAATTTCTACGAAATCCTTGATTTTGATAACCTGAAATTAATAACCACTAAATCTGGAAAAACAAGAACAAGTAAGTGGTTTGCTGAGTCGATGTTGTTCAATCTGTCTTTAAGACTATATTGCCCCATATAAATCCCTTAATGGCTATGACAACTTGTCTCCCAAGATAAAACAACAACAAACAATTTGAGCAAAGGATAACTCAATTGTTTACTATAAAGAAGAACCTTTGAGTGTGTGAAAGTATGCTAGAGAGGACGAGTTATTAAGAAATTCTGAAATCATACAAGTATGGAGTGTGTTATTATTGAGCCAAGGGCCTAAATTTATAGTGTGTGTAAGATGTTTTCCTAACTATCCAAGTAGTGGCCTTCAATGCCATGTAATGACACTTAATTTGAGGTTATAATTCAGCCAAATAATGGCTGAATTCATGAGCCAAATAATGGAAAATTAATGCTCCATAGTCAGCCCAAGAGTAAGTTATTTTTCGTCTCCAACGGTAACACTGCATCCAAAGCACCGCGGCGCCGGAGCTCCAGTAAGTTACTGCCCACCAAGCGTCGTGACGCCAGACGATGTTGCACCGCGACCCTTCACGACTACGCGACTATTTCTGACTCATTCATCTTTTACACATCGTACATTTCTTCCTTCATTTACCAACGTGGAATATGTGTCATTTGGCCAATAACCTGTGAAGCCCCAAATTTGTTACAATAACAATAAACATTATTGAGTCTATGTGATTATGTTATTATTGTGTCTATGTGATTATGTTACGACCTTATTCACATTCGAGGACGAATGTTGCTTAAGGAGGACATAATGTGAAATCCGGAAAAAATAAATAATAATATATAGTTGTGGTTGAGTTAATAAAAATATATATATATAAGAAAACAAAGAATAAATTGCATGGGATAGAGTTAGTGTTAAAGTTGGATAAATAGATAGATGAACTGAAAATAAAAAAAATAAAAAAAGAACATGCAGCATGCACGAATTCCCTTCCCTTTACCCCTTCCCCCCCCCCCCCCCTTTTCATTTCACTTCAATCTTTTGGCTTTCCCCCTCCCATAAGTTATACAATCACCTCCACTTATACATTATATTTACACACAAACAAAGTACATAGCATAAAAGTTAGAAAATCAGGAAAAAACAAGGGAAGAAAAAGAGGAAAAATCTGGAAAAAAAAAACAAGAAAGCAAGAAGAAACAACAATAAAAGAAATATTAGGGAGCAAGGGTCCCTTGTAGCAACCGAATAACAATCATTTCACACATACAATGTGAGTTTTCTCACTCAGAAATTCTTGGTAATATCCTTTATTTTAAGTTCAATACATGTTAGAATAAGAATTGAGTGTTGAAAAGAAATATTGAACTTTTGATTGTTTAGACAACTAGTTGCGTCATGAACTTTACGAACTGTTATCACTGAGTTATAATTGTTAGAATTTGATGAAATTCGGAAGAATGGTACACCTCTCTATTATGATCATATAGAACCAAAAATGAGGTAAAATGGACATACGATTTGAAAGTTATCATAGTTCAAAGTTCCTGCCTTAGATTTGGCCGAAATTCGGAAAGGCATAATTACGGACTGTTTTTATTGAGTTTTACTTATTAGAATTATATGAAAGTTTACATGGTTGTAAATGTATCTGTTACGGACAGATATAGATAAAGAGTTGTTAAAACGGACGTACGAGTTGAGAGTTATTGTAGTTTGAAGTTGCTGCCTCGGATTCATCGGAATCCCGAAGGGCAGGACGTTGAAACATAAAACTGTACTAATCCGTGGGGAATATGAAAATTTGTGCTAAATGAAAGTTCTATATATCTCTGTTATGGACATTTTGAGACCTTACGGGGGTCTATCCGACTTACGGATTGAGAGATATCGCTGTTTAAAGTTTCTGCCTCGGATCTATCGAGATCCAGGAAGGGCAGCGAATAAAAGTGTAAAACTGTACCAAATGGTACAGACTATAAAAGGATGGTTCACATGGATACGTGTAGCTCTCTGTTCTCGTCGTTTTGAGATTTTATGGGGCTTGAACGGGTTTACAGATTAGGAGTTATGACTATTCTAAGATTGGGTTCTGTTTAATAAATAAATTCCGCCGAAACAAATTTTATGTGGCTGTTTTGAGGATAAATTTGTGTTAGTTACCCAAAGTAGTTTTAAATGAAATTTGGTACAGTGAAAGATCCCCGTCTTTACCTTAGTTTCCGCTTGAGAAACACCTTAGTTGGAGTTATGGTTAAAAAGTTATAATCGTTACAAGTATGAATGACAAAATGTTGGGAAAGAGAATATTATTTATTCGATCTTCAAAAAGAAAATATGAAAAGTGAATACGTGTTGACATAAATATATAAATATAAACATAATGGATCGGGTTGCACGCCGCAACAAAACGTAAAGTGAATACGTGTTCACAAATACGTAAATATAATGGGTCGGGTTGCACGCCGCAACAAAACGTAAAGTGAATACGTGTTCACAAATACGTAAATATAATGGGTCGAGTTGCACGCCGCAACAAAACGTAAAGTGAATACGCGTTCACAAATACGTAAATATAATGGGTCGGGTTGCACGCCGTAACAAAACGTAAAGTGAATACGCGTTCACAAATACGTAAATATAATGGATCGGGTTGCACGCCGCAACAAAACGTAAAGTGAATACGTGTTCACAAATACGTAAATATAATGGCTCGGGTTGCACGCCGCAACAAATATGAAAGATGAATGCATGTTCACCTATATATAAATATGAAAAGTGAATACGCGTTCACAAATATATAAATGTAATGAACATGTGAAAATACAGGGGAATGTCTTAACGTATAATACGAGATAAAATGAAGTGTTAGTTAAACCAATAATTTTCTATGAGAGTTGTTGCATATTTAAAATGTTATAACCTGATATGTTTTTGCAATATGCTTATTACGTTATAATGTGATTGCACTTGGAATATTGTGGTGTTACTTTGAATTGCAGGGTAAGGTTCTCACTCAGCCCCAGATGGTAGGGCTGACTATTTATTTAACATGTTTCAGGAAAGCGTGATAGAGGAAAGGCTCCACGCCAAGTCTAGCGATCGTCCTGCAGTCTCTTGTCATACCAAGTCCATTGCTTCGGGCTTGGTATTCGTCAGGTTCAGGATGTCAGTTCCAGTGTCTCGGGAAATGCCCGTGTGGAATAGTCTCCCTTCCAACTTAGAATAATCTTTGTCAGTATGTCTATGTAGAAACAATATTTGCACGAGCATGGGCTCGCGTTATGTTTTCATAAACAGATTTCTTTATTGTTATTTTTATTAATCGCTCCGTATTTGAATATAAGTTCAAATTTCTAAATAAAGAGAATTAAATGGTGCTCCTGGTGGGAAATAATTGTCCAGGTGCCATCACGCCCTAAGTAAAGACTTAGGAAAAGTCGGGGCGTGACAAGTTGGTATCAAAGCTAAACCAGGTTAGGAGATTCTAGGAAGTTTCTTCGAGTTGGGTGTTTGAACGGTTACTTATTGCGACGGTGTCCGCGCCACCTTAGTAATAAGTGAACGGAATAACATCCTAAAGTTTCCCTTATTTCATACTCCTCTCGTGCCTATCTTGAGTCTTTTTCAAGACTTGATTCTTGTACTACATCTTTCACGCGGGTTAGGAAGAAGATTGTACAACGTTATACTGACCAATAATTGTTGTGTAGATGGTGATTATAAGGCGAGTTCCAACAAAGATGGAAGTACTCGAGGAACAGGCAAAGAAAATTTTAAGAGCTAGAGTAGACATTCCGTCTTCTAAAATATGAGTGTGTTTGTCTTCACAGAAAATGGTGAATTCACAAATCCCGGGGGCTCAAGAGGAGGTTCATCACGAAGCTCATGTACCTCCAGTTGACGTAGTGGTGTCTGAAGGGAGCGGAGAAAATGTCGGAGAAAATGTTGGAGAGAATGAGAGTCAAATGGCCCAAGAAACGGTGGGACAAAAACTAGATAGACTCATAGAGTTAATGACAGCTTCAGTTCCACACATGGTTCCGTCCGCATCTAGTGTCTCTAACATAGCCCCGAACTGTAACCAGACGGCAGGACCGATTGCATCGCACTACGACCGAGAGAGTGTAGAAGCTCAAGCAGTACCTGATAGGCTATGGGCAAATTTTATGAGGAGAAGAGAACCACTTTACTCAGGGAAGGACCCCAAGGCCGACCCGATAGTATTCCTCGATGAAGTTGAAGACTTAATGTTCACATTGGGATGCGTGGAGACGCAGGGCGTCAACTTGGTAGGCGCACGACTAGTGGATGATGCAGGGGTGTGGTGGAGAAATTTTAGGAAAAATCGTCCCCCGATGTCACCACCAATGACTTGGGGAGGGTTCAGAGCGGCATTCATTGAGAAATTTATGCCTAATACGCGCAAGGATGCGCTCAGACGGGAGTTTGAACAATTGAAACAAGGTGACCGTAGTGTACAAGAATATGATACACAGTTCGTGAGGTTATCAGCATACAACACACATGTTGTCCCTACAGAAATGGATAGAGTCAAGCGATTTGTAGAGGGTTTAAACCCGAACATAGCAGAGAATGTGGTGGCGTTAGCCAAAGATCGAACTTATCTTCATATTGTCGATATGGCTTTGAGGGTAGAAGGTTTCGCTAAAGCAAAAAGAGAATATTCGCATAAGAGATTTCGGACGTCAGGATCATTTAACCAGGGTCAAAATCAGAAGCAGGAGTTTAGTAAGGGATCTTGAGACCAGAACCAATGCAGGCAGTCTTATTTCAAGCCTAAGGGGCACAATTGGTCTAATTACCAAGGTAGCAAGGACAAGGCCACCAACCCTAACACAGGAGGTGACAAACCGATTTGTAAGATGTGCCAAAGGAAACACACTGGAGAATGTCGGCTCTTAACGAAGACATGTTATAACTGTGGAGAGTCAGACCACTATGCCAGGGATTGCAAGAAAAGGACCCAAACTCAATCTATTCAGGTGAGGTCAGAAGCAATCACTGCTTCCTACAGGGGGAAATCAGGGAAACCAACCCCGCCAGAGTCAGGGAGGTCAACAACCCAACAATTCTAATCGGCTCTATGCTTTTCCCCAGAGGAATGAGGTAGAAGCATCTAATGCGGTGGTCACAGGTATTTTGCTAGTCTCGAGTATTCCTGCATTTGTATTATACGATCCCGGCTCTACATTTTCATATGTGTCAATGGGCTTTGCTAAGAATTTACACGTAGAACCTTCTTATTTAAGTGAACCTTTTGAGGTTATGACACCAGTAGGGGCCTCAATTTGGGCCTCTCGGGTGGTAAATAATTTCCCATTAGAAGTGAATGACAGGGGAACAATGGTGAACCTAGTACTACTTGATATGGTAGAATTCGACGTCATTTTGGGTATGGATTGGTTGTCGGCATGTTATGCCATGTTAGATTGCCGGCGAAAGATAGTGAGATTTACTTTTCCGGGAGAACCAGAAGTTGTTATAAGGGGTAGGATTGGAATATCCTCAGGTAAGTTTATTTCCTACCTTGGGGCTAAAAAGTTATTGAGAAGTCACAGAGTGTAGTACGCATATCTGGCTAATATAATGGATACCCAAAAAGAATCCCCAGCAGTGAATGATGTCCCTATTGTTCAAAATTTTCCGGAGGTTTTTCCTGAAGATCTTCCAGGTCTTCCTCCGGATAGAGAAGTGGAGTTTGCTATAGAGTTAATTCCGGGTACAAGACCCATTTCTATTCCTCCATATCGAATGGCCTCACCGAATTGAGGGAGTTAAAAGAACAATTGAAGGATCTTACGGATAAAGGCTTTATAAGGCCTAGTGTATCCCCTCGTGCACGATCTGTTTGTGAAAAGAAAGACGGATCGCTCGAATGTGCACCGATTATCGGCAATTTCAATAAGGTCACGATCAAGAACCGATATCCATTACTAAGAATCGATGATCTTTTGACCAACTTCGCGAGCTAGCTATTTTTCCAAGATTGATCTCCGTCGATATCACCAATGAAAATAAATCCGGATGATATATCCAAAATGCCTTTAGAACCCGATACGACCATTATGAGTTCTTGGTCATGTCTTTTGGGTTAACCAATGCCCCAGCAGCTTTTATGGATTTAATGAACAGAATCTTCAAACCATTCCTAGATTTGTTCGTGATCGTGTTCATAGATGATATCCTAATTTACAGTAAGAGTGTTGAAGAACATGAAGAGCATCTGAGGGTAGTGCTTCAAGTCTTGAAACAGGAGAAACTATATGCTAAATTTTCAAAGTGTGAATTTTGGTTGGAAAAGGTAGCCTTTTTGGGCCATGTTGTGTCAAGGGATGGAATTATGGTAGACCCCCAGAAGATAGAAACAGTGAAGAACTGGCCAAAACCGACCACTCCGACAGAGGTTAGAAGTTTCTTGGGTTTGGCTGGGTATTATAGAAGATTCGTAAAAGGTTTTTCTAGTCTTGCTTCTCCTTTGACCCGGTTGACTCAAAAAGTGGTTAAGTACCAGGGGTCAGAAGTATGTGAAGCAAGTTTTCAGAAACTAAAGGAATTGTTGACTCATCGCATCCCCTAACCTTACCATCGGGACAATAAGGGTTCACAGTCTATTGCGATGCCTCTAGAGTTGGGTTAGGATGTGTCTTGATGCAGTTTGGAAAGGTTATTGCGTATGCATCTAGACAATTGAAGATACATGAGAAGAATTATCCAACTCATGACTTGGAATTAGCTGCGGTGGTGTTTGCCTTACGAATATGGAGACATTATTTGTATGGTGTGCATGTGGACATATTTACAGATCATAAGAGTTTGCGACATAACCACGTAAGGATTTGAATCTCAGACAAAGAAGATGGTTAGAGTTGCTTAAGGATTATGACCTTAGTATTCTTTACCATCCCGAAAAGCCAACGGTGGTTGACGACTCGAGGGAGATCAATGGGCAGCTTGGCTCATTTGGCAATACAAAAGAGGGGTATTGTTGGTGAGGTACAAAGATTGGGAAACCTCGGGGTTAGTTTAACTGAGATCGGTGAAGGTAGGGTGGTGGTACATGATACCTCGCAGTCTGCCTTAGCATCAGAAATAAAAGAAAGTCAGTTTGAGGATACGGAGTTTGTTGGATTTCGTGAGATAATCCAACAGGGAAAACCTTCACAGTTTACATTGGGAGATAATGACGGAACCCTTCGGTATAAGGGTAGGTTATGTGTTCCTAAGGTAAAGGATCTAAGAAGGAAGATCTTAGATGAGGGTCACAACATAAGATATTCCATTCATCCAGGGTCAACAAAAATGTATCAGGACCTCAAGGCAAATTACTGATGGGACGGGATGAAGAAAGACGTTACGGAGTTCATCGGGAGGTGTCTTATATGTCAGCAGGTGAAAGTTGAACATCAAAAACCTGGCGGATTATTTCAGGACATTGGAGTCCCCATGTGGAAATGGGAGGCGATTCATATGGATTTTGTAACTGGTCTACCGAAAACTAGAGAAGGGTATGATTCTATTTGGGTGATTGTTGATCGGCTTACAAAGTCAGCCCATTTCTTATCGGTCAAGACTACGTATCGCGCACCACAGTACGCACAGATTTATTTGAAGGAGATTGTGCGGTTACACGGGATTCCTTTACAAATTATTTCAGATAGGGGTTCCCAGTTCACCTCACACTTTTGGCAAAGTTTCCAGCAGGGTCTCGGGACAAAAGTTAAGTTAAACACGGTTTTCCACCCGCAAACAGATGGGCAAGCTGAGCGAACAATTCAAACACTTGAGGACATGTTGCGATCTTGTGTGTTAGATTTCCAGGGAAGCTGGTTGGACCATCTATGTCTAATTGAGTTCGCCTACAACAATAGTTTTCACTCTAGCATACAAATGGCCCCGTTTGAAGCATTATATGGACGAAAATGTAGGTCTCCACTTGGATGGTTCAAGGTGGGTGACGCAATCGCTCGACTGAAGTCATTCAGAAACAAATGATAAGGTACAGATGATTCGGGAGCGGATCAAAACAGCTCATAGTCGTCATAAGTCCTATATGGATCATCGAAAAAGAGATCTTGAATTCCAAGAGGGGGAGAAAGTATTTTTAAAAGTGTCCCCAATGAAGGGAGTGATGCGCTTTGGTAAGAAAGGTAAATTGAGCCCAAGGTTTATTGGGTCATATGAGATCTTGCGAAGAGTGGGAATGTGGCTTACGAATTAGCACTTCCACAAGTGGAAGCGGCATCCGTATTTCATGTGTCAATGTTACAAAAATACTTGCACGATCCAAGTCACGTCATCCTTCCCCAGGAGATAGTTCTTAATAAAGAGCTTCAATATGAAGAGACTCCGGTAGAAATACTTGATAGAAAGGTCCAACGCCTTAGAAATAAAGATATTGCTTCTGTGAAAGTCCTATGGAGGAATCACTCCACAGAGGAAGCCACCTGGGAAGCGGAAGAGACGATGAAAGTCAAATATTCATTCCTATTTGACTAAGGTAATAAAAAAAAATGCATTACATAGTACTTCATATGTGTGTCATTTGCGTGTCTATATGCATGTGTTACAACCTTATTCGCATTCGAGGACGAATGCTTCTTAAGGAAGGGAGAATGTGAAGCCCCAAATTTGTTACAATAACAATAAACATTATTAGGTCTATGTGATTATGTTATTATTGTGTCTATGTGATTATGTTACGACCTTATTCACATTCGAGGACGAATGTTGCTTAAGTAGGAGAGAATGTGAAATCCGGAAAAAATAAATAATAATATATAGTTGTGGTTGAGTTAATAAAAAAAAATATATATAAGAAAACAAAGAATAAATTGCATGGGATAGAGTTAGTGTTAAAGTTGGATAAATAGATAGATGAAATGAAAATAAGAAAACAAAAAAAAAAAAAAAAAAAAAAAACAACATGCAGCACGAATTCCCTTCCCTTTACCCCTCCCCCCCCCCCCCCCCCTTTTCATTTCCCTTCAATCTTTTGGCTTTCCCCCTCCCATAAGTTATACAATCACCTCCACTTATACATTGTATTTACACACAAACAAAGTACATAGCATAAAGGTTAGAAAATCAGGAAAAAACAAGGGAAGAAGAAGAGGAAAATTCTCGAAAAAAAAAACAAGAAAGCAAGAAGAAACAACAATAAAAGAAATACTAGGGAGCAAGGGTCCCTTGTAACAACCGAATAACAATCATTTCACATATACAATGTGAGTTTTCTCACTCAGAAATTCTTGGTAATATCCTTTATTTTAAGTTCAATACATGTTAGAATAAGAATTGAGTGTTGAAAAGAAATATTGAACTTTTGATTGTTTAGACAACTAGTTGCGTCATGAACTTTACGAACTGTTATCACTGAGTTATAATTGTTAGAATTTGATGAAATTCGGAAGAATGGTACAAATCTCTATTATGATCATATAGAACCAAAAATGAGGTAAAATGGACATACGGTTTGAAAGTTATCATTGTTCAAAGTTCCTGCCTTAGATTTGGCCGAAATTGGAAAAGCATAATTAGCATCGCTTTTTATTGAGTTTTACTTATTACAATTATATGAAAATTTACATGGTTGTAAATCTCTCTGTTACGGACAGATGATAAAGAGTTGTTAAAACGGACTTACGAGTTGAGAGTTATTGTAGTTTGAAGTTGCTGCCTCGGATTCATCGGAATCCCGAAGGGCAGGACGTTGAAACGTAAAACTGTACTAATCCGTGGGGAATATGAAAATTTGTGCTAAATGAAAGTTCTAGATATCTATGTTTTGGACATTTTGAGACCTTACGGGGATCTATCCGACTTACGTATTGAGAGTTATCGCTGTTTAAAGTTTCTGCCTCGGATCTATCGAGATCTAGGAAGGGCAGCGAATAAAAGTATAAAATTGTACCAAATGGTACAGAATATGAAAGGATGGTTCAAATGGAGACGTGTAGCTCTCTGTTCTCGTCGTTTTGAGATTTTATGGGGCTTGAACGGGTTTACAGATTAGGAGTTATGACTATTCTAAGATTGGGTTCTGTTTAATAAAATAATTCTGCCGAAACAAATTTTATGTGGCTGTTTTGAGGATAAATTTGTGTTAGTTACCCAAAGTATTTTTAAATGAAATTTGGTACAGTGAAAGATCCCCGTCTTACCTTAGTTTCCGCTTGAGAAACACCTTAGTTGGAGTTATGGTTAAAAAGTTATAATCGTTACAAGTATGAATGACATAATGTTGGGAAAGAGAATATTATTTATTCGATCTTCAAAAAAAAATATGAAAAGTGAATACGTGTTCACATAAATATATAAATATAAACATAATGGATCGGGTTGCACGCCGCAACAAAACGTAAAGTGAATACGTGTTCACAAATACGTAAATATAATGGGTCGGGTTGCACGCCGCAACAAAACGTAAAGTGAATACGTGTTCACAAATACGTAAATATAATGGGTCGGGTTGCACGCCGCAACAAAACGTAAAGTGAATACGCGTTCACAAATACGTAAATATAATGGGTCGGGTTGCACGCCGCAACAAAACGTAAAGTAAATACGCGTTCACAAATACGTAAATATAATGGATCGGGTTGCACGCCGCAACAAAACGTAAAGTGAATACGTGTTCACAAATACGTAAATATAATGGGTCGGGTTGCACGCCGCAACAAATATGAAAGATGAATACATGTTCACCTATATATAAATATGAAAAGTGAATACGCGTTCACAAATATATAAATGTAATGAACATGTGGAAATGCAGGGGAATGTCTTAACGTATAATACGAGATAAAATGAAGTGTTAGTTAAACCAAGAATTTTCTATGAGGAGTTGTTGCATATTTAAAATGTTATAACCTGATATGTTTTTGCAATATGCTTATTACGTTATAATGTGATTGCACTTGGAATATTGTGGTGTTACTTTGAATTGCAGGGTAAGGTTCTCACTCAGCCCCAGATGGTAGGGCTGACTATTTATTTAACATGTTTCAGGAAAGCGTGATAGAGGAAAGGCTCCACGCCAAGGCTAGCGATCGTCCCGCATCCTCTTGTCATACCAAGTCCATTGCTTCGGGCTTGGTATTCGTCAGGTTCAGAATGTCAGTTCCAGTGTCTCGGGAAATACCCGTGTGGAATGGTCTCCCTTCCAACTTAGAATAATCTTTGTCAGTATGTCTATGTAGAAACAATATTTGCACGAGCATGGGCTCGCGTTATGTTTTCATAAACAGATTTCTTTATTGTTATTTTTATTAATCGCTCCGTATTTGAATATAAGTTCAAATTTCTAAATAAAGAGAATTAAATGGTGATCCTGGTGGGAAATAATTGTCCAGGTGCCATCACTCCCTAAGTAAAGACTTAGGAAAAGTCGAGGCGTGACAAGTTGGTATCAAAGCTAAACAGGTTAGGAGATTCTAGGAAGTTTCTTCGAGTTGGGTGTTTGAACGGTTACTTATTGCGACGGTGTGCGCGCCACCGTAGTAATAAGTGAACGGAATAACATCCTAAAGTTTCCCTTCTTTCATACTCCTCTCGTGCCTATCTTGAGTCTTTTTCAAGACTTGATTCTTGCACTACATCTTTCACGCGGGTTAGGAAGAAGATTGTACACCGTTATACTGACCAATAATTGTTGTGTAGATGGTGATTATAAGGCGAGTTCCAACAAAGATGGAAGTACTCGAGGAACAGGCAAAGAAAATTTTAAGAGCTTGAGTAGACATTCCGTCTTCTAAAATATGAGTGTGTTTGTCTTCACAGAAAATGGTGAATTCACAAATCCCGGGGGCTCAAGAGGAGGTTCATCACAAAGCTCATGTACCTCCAGTTGACGTAGTGGTATCTGAAGGGAGCGGAGAAAATGTCGGAGAAAATGTTGGAGAGAATGAGAGTCAAATGGCGCAAGAAACGGTGGGACAAAAACTAGATAGACTCATAGAGTTAATGACAGCTGCAGTTCCACACATGGCTCCGCCCGCACCTAGTGCCTCTAACATAGCCCCAACTGTAAACAGACGCCCAGGACCGATCATGATCGCACTACGCATCGAGAGAGTGTAGAAGCTCAAACAGTACTTGATAGGCTATGGGCAAATTTTATGAGGAGAAGAGAACCACTTTACTCAGGGAAGGACCCAAGGCCGACCCGATAGTATTCCTCGATGAAGTTGAAGACTTAATGTTCACATTGGGATGCGTGGAGACGCAGGGCGTCAACTTGGTAGGCGCACGACTAGTGGATGATGCAGGGGTGTGGTGGAGAAGTTTTAGGAAAAATCATCCCCCGATGTCACCACCAATGACTTGGGGAGGGTTCAGAGCGACATTCATTGAGAAATTTATGCCTAATACACGCAAGGATGCACTCAGACGGGAGTTTGAACAATTGAAACAAGGTGACCGTAGTGTACAAGAATATGATACACAGTTCGTGAGGTTATCGGCATACAACACACATGTCGTCCCTACAGAAATGGATAGAGTCAAACGATTTGTAGAGGGTTTAAACCCGAACATAGCAGAGAATGTGGTGGCGTTAGCCAACGATCGAACTTATCTTCAGATTGTCGATATGGCTTTGAGGGTAGAATGTTTCGCTAATGCAAAAAGAGAATATTCGCAGAAGAGATTTCGGACGTCAGGATCATTTAACCAGGGTCAAAATCAGAAGCAGGAGTTTAGTAAGGGATCTTCAGGACCGAACCAATGCTGGGCGATCTTATTTCAAGCCTAAGGGGCACAATTGGTCTAATTACCAAGGTAGCAAGGACAAGGCCACCAACCCTAACACAGAAGGTGACAAACCGATTTGTAAGATGTGCCAAAGGAAACACACTGGAGAATGTCGGCTCTTAACGAAGACATGTTATAACTGTGGAGAGTCAGACCACTATGCCAGAGATTGCAAGAAAAGGACCCAAACTCAATCTATTCAAGTGAGGTCAGAAGCAATCACAGCTGCCTACAGGGGGAAATCAGGGAAACCAACCCCGCCAGAGTCAGGGAGGTCAACAACCCAACAATTCTAATCGGCTCTACGCTTTGCCCCAGAGGAATGAGGTAGAAGCATCTAATGCGGTGGTCACAGGTATTTTGCTAGTCTCGAGTATTCCTGCATTTGTATTATACGATCCCGGCTCTACATTTTCATATGTGTCAATGGGCTTTGCTAAGAATTTACACGTAGAACCTTCTTATTTAAGTGAACCTTTTGAGGTTATGACACCAGTAGGGGCCTCAATTTGGGCCTCTCGGGTGGTAAATAATTTCCCATTAGAAGTGAATGACAGGGGAACAATGGTGAACCTAGTACTACTTGATATGGTAGAATTCGACGTCATTTTGGGTATGGATTGGTTGTCGGCATGTTATGCCATGTTAGATTGCCGGCGAAAGATAGTGAGATTTACTTTTCCCGGAGAACCAGAAGTTGTTATAAGGGGTAGGATTGGAATATCCTCAGGTAAGTTTATTTCCTACCTTGGGGCTAAAAAGTTATTGAGAAGTCACAGAGTGTAGTACGCATATCTGGCTAATATAATGGATACCCAAAAAGAATCCCCAGCAGTGAATGATGTCCCTATTGTTCAAAATTTTCCGGAGGTTTTTCCTGAAGATCTTCCAGGTCTTCCTCCGGATAGAGAAGTGGAGTTTGCTATAGAGTTAATTCCGGGTACAAGACCCATTTCTATTCCTCCATATCGAATGGCCCCAGCTGAATTGAGGGAGTTAAAAGAACAATTGAAGGATCTTCTGGATAAAGGCTTTATAAGGCCTAGTGTTTCCCCATGGGGTGCACCAGTCCTATTTGTGAAAAATAAAGACGGATCGCTCCGAATGTGCACCGATTATCGGCAGCTCAATAAGGTCACGATCAAGAACCGATATCCATTACCAAGAATCGATGATCTTTTTGACCAACTTCTGGGAGCTAGCTATTTTTCCAAGATTGATCTCCGTCGATATCACGGTGAAAATAAATCCAGATGATATATCCAAAACAGCCTTTAGAACCCGATACATCCATTATGAGTTCTTGGTCATGTCTTTTGGGTTAACCAATGCCCCAACAGCTTTTATGGATTTAATGAACATAATCTTCAAACCATTCCTAGATTTGTTCGTGATCGTGTTCATAGATGATATCCTAATTTACAGTAAGAGTGTTGAAGAACATGAAGAGTATCTGAGGGTAGTGCTTCAAGTCTTGAAACAGGAGAAACTATATGCTAAATTTTCAAAGTGTGAATTTTGGTTGGAAAATGTAGCCTTTTTGGGTCATGTTGTGTCAAGGGATGGAATTATGGTAGACCCCCAGAAGATAGAATAAGTGAAGAACTGGCCAAAACCGACCACTCCGACAGAGGTTAGAAGTTTCTTGGGTTTGGCTGGGTATTATAGAAGATTCGCAAAAGGTTTTTCTAGTCTTGCTACTCCTTTGACCCGGTTGACTCAAAAAGCGGTTAAGTACCAGGGGTCAGAAGCATGTGAAGCATGTTTTCAGAAACTAAATGAATTATTGACTACTGCACCAGTCCTAACCTTACCATCGGGACAAGAAGGGTTCACAGTCTATTGCGATGCCTCTAGAGTTGGGTTAGGATGTGTCTTGATGCAGTTTGGAAAGGTTATTGCGTATGCATCTAGACAATTGAAGATACATGAGAAGAATTACCCAACTCATGACGTGGAATTAGCTGCGGTGGTGTTTGCCTTACGAATATGGAGACATTATTTGTATGGTGTGCATGTGGACATATTTACAGATCATAAGAGTTTGCAGTACATAACCACGCAGAAGGATTTGAATCTCCGACAAAGAAGATGGTTAGAGTTGCTTAAGGATTATGACCTTCACGCCCCGACTTTTCCTAAGTCTTTACTTAGGGCGTGATGACACCTGGACAATTATTTTCCACCAGGAGCACCATTTAATTCTCTTTATTTAGAAATTTGAACTTATATTCAAATACGGAGCGATTAATAAAAATAACAATAAAGAAATCTGTTTATGAAAACATAACGCGAGCCCATGCTCGTGCAAATATTGTTTCTACATAGACATACTGACAAAGATTATTCTAAGTTGGAAGGGAGACCATTCCACACGGGCATTTCGAGACATCGAACCGACATCCCGAACTCGACGAATACCAAGCCCGAAGCAATGGACTTGGTATGACAAGAGGCTGCGGGACGATCGCTAGCCTTGGCGTGGAGTCTTTCCTCTATCACGCTTTCCTAAAACATGTTAAATAAATAGTCAGCCCTACCATCTGAGGCTGAGTGAGAACCTTACCCTGCAATTCAAAGTAACACCACAATATTCCAAGTGCAATCACATTATAACGTAATAAGCATATTGCAAAAACATATCAGGTTATAACATTTTAAATATGCAACAACTCCTCATAGAAAATTATTGGTTTAACTAACACTTCATTTTATCTCGTATTATACGTTAAGACATTCTCCTGCATTTCCACATGTTCATTACATTTATATATTTGTGAACGCGTATTCACTTTTCATATTTATATATAGGTGAACATGTATTCATCTTTCATATTTGTTGCGGCGTGCAACCCGAGCCATTATATTTGCGTATTTGTGAACACGTATTCACTTTACGTTTTGTTGCGGCGTGCAACCCGATCCATTATATTTACGTATTTGTGAACGCGTATTCACTTTACGTTTTGTTGCGGCGTGCAACCCGACCCATTATATTTACGTATTTGTGAACGCGTATTCACTTTACGTTTTGTTGCGGCGTGCAACCCGACCCATTATATTTAAGTATTTGTGAACACGTATTCACTTTACGTTTTGTTGGGGCGTGCAACCCGACCCATTATATTTACGTATTTGTGAACACGTATTCACTTTACGTTTTGTTGCAGCGTGCAACCCGATCCATTATGTTTATATTTATATATTTATGTGAACACGTATTCACTTTTCATATTTTCTTTTTGAAGATCGAATAAATAATATTCTCTTTCCCAACATTCTGTCATTCATACTTGTAACGATTATAACTTTTTAACCATAACTCCAACTAAGGTGTTTCTCAAGCAGAAACTAAGGTAAGACGGGGATATTTCACTGTACCAAATTTCATTTAAAACTACTTTGGGTAACTAACACAAATTTATCCTCAAAACAGCCACATAAAATTTGTTTCGGCAGAAGTTTTTTATTAAACAGAACCCAATCTTAGAATAGTCATAACTCCTAATCTGTAAACCCGTTCAAGCCCCATAAAATCTCAAAATGACGAGAACAGAGAGCTACACGTCTCCATGTGAACCATCCTTTCATATTCTGTACCATTTGGTACAGTTTTACACTTTTATTCGCTGCCCTTCCTGGATCTCGATAGATCCGAGGCAGAAACTTTAAACAGCGATAACTCTCAATCCGTAAGTCGGATATACCCCCGTAAGGTCTCAAATTATCCAAAACATAGAGATCTAGAACTTTAATTTAGCACAAATTTTCATATTCCCCACGGATTAGTACAGTTTTACGTTTCAACGTCTTGCCCTTCGGGATTCCGATGAATCCGAGGCAGCAACTTCAAACTACAATAACTCTCAACTCGTAAGTCCGTTTTAACAACTCTTTATCTATATCTGTCCGTAACAGAGAGATTTACAACCATTTAAATTTTCATATAATTCTAATAAGTAAAACTCAATAAAAACAGTCTGTAATTATGCTTTTCCGAATTTCGGCCAAATCTAAGGCAGGAACTTTGAACAATGATAACTTTCAAACCGTATGTCCATTTTACCTCATTTTTGGTTCTATATGATCATAATAGAGATTTGTACCATTCTTCCGAATTTCATCAAATTCTAACAATTATAACTCAGTGATAACAGTTCGTAAAGTTCATGACGCAACTAGTTGTCTAAACAATCAAAAGTTCAATATTTCTTTTCAACACTCAATTCTTATTCTAACATGTATTGAACTTAAAATAAAGGATATTACCAAGAATTTCTGAGTGAGAAAACTCACATTGTATATGTGAAATGATTGTTATTCGGTTGCTACAAGGGACCCTTGCTCCCTAGTATTTCTTTTATTGTTGTTTCTTCTTGCTTTCTTGTTTTTTTTTTCGAGAATTTTCCTCTTCTTCTTCCCTTGTTTTTTCCTGATTTTCTAACCTTTATGCTATGTACTTTGTTTGTGTGTAAATACAATGTATAAGTGGAGGTGATTGTATAACTTATGGGAGGGGGAAAGCCAAAAGATTGAAGGGAAATGAAAAGGGGGGGTAAAGGGTAGGGAATTCGTGCATGTCGTGCATGTTTTTTTTCTTTGTTTTTTTTGTTTTCTTATTTTCATTTCATCTATCTATTTATCCAACTTTAACACTAACTCTATCCCATGCAATTTATTCTTTGTTTTCTTATATATATATATTTTTTTTATTAACCCAACCGCAACTATATATTATTATTTATTTTTTCCGGATTTCACATTCTCTCCTCCTTAAGCAACATTCGTCCTCGAATGTGAATAAGGTCGTAACATAATCACATAGACACAATAATAACATAATCACATAGACCCAATAATGTTTATTATTATTGTAACAAATTTGGGGCTTCACATTCTCCCTTCCTTAAGAAGCATTCGTCCTCGAATGAGAATAAAGTTGTAACACATGCATATAGACACGCAAATGGCACACATATGAAGTACTATGTAATGCATTTTTTTTATTACCTTAGTCAAATAGGAATGGATATTTGACTTTCATCGCCTCTTCCGCTTCCCAGGTGGCTTCCTCTGTGGAGTGATTCCTCCATAGGACTTTCACGGAAGCAATATCTTTATTTCTAAGGCGTTGGACCTTTCTATCAAGTATTTCTACCGGAGTCTCTTCATATTAAAGCTCTTTATTAAGAACTATCTTCTGGGGAAGGATGACGTGACTTGGATCGTGCACGTATTTTCGTAACATTGACACATGAAATACCGGATGCATCGCCTACTCTTGTGAAAGTGCTAATTCGTAAGCCACATTCCCCACTCTTCGCAAGATCTCATATGGCCCAATAAACCTTGGGCTCAATTTACCTTTCTTACCAAAGCGCATCATTCCCTTCATTGGGGACACTTTTAAAAATACTTTCTCCCCCTCTTGGAATTCAAGATCTCTTTTCCGATGATCCGCATAGGACTTATGACGACTATGAGCTGTTTTGATCCGCTCCCGAATCATCTGTACCTTATCATTTGTTTCCTGAATGACTTCAGGTCCGAACAGTTGCGTCTCACCCACCTCGAACCATCCAAGTGGAGACCTACATTTTCGTCCATATAATATTTCAAACGGGGCCATTTGTATGCTAGAGTGAAAACTATTGTTGTAGGCGAACTCAACTAGACATAGATGGTACAACCAGCTTCCCTGGAAATCTAACACACAAGATCGCAACATGTCCTCAAGTGTTTGAATTGTTCGCTCAGCTTGCCCATCTATTTGCGGGTGGAAAGCCGTGCTTAACTTAACTTTTGTCCCGAGACCCTGCTGGAAACTTTGCAAAAAGTGTGAGGTGAACTGGGAACCCCTATCTAAAATAATTTGTAAAGGAATCCAGTGTAACCGCACAATCTCCTTCAAATAAATCTGTGTATCGTGGTGCGCGTCGTAGTCTTGACCGATAAGAAATGGGCTGACTTTGTAAGCCGATCAAAAATCACCCAAATAGAATCATACCTTCTCGAGTTTTGGTGGGCCATAAAATCCATATGAATCGCCTCCCATTTCCACGGGGACTCGAATGTCCTGAAGTAATCCGCTGTTTTTTGATGTTCAACTTTCACTGTGACATATAAGACACCTCCGATGAACTCGTAACGTCTTTCTTCATCCCGTCCCACCGAATTTGCCTTGAGGTTCGATACATTTTGTTGACTCGGATGAATGGAATATCTTGTGTTGTGACCCTCATCTAAGATCTTCCTTCTTAGATCCTTTACCTTAGGAACACATAACCTACCCTTATACCGGCGGTTCCGTCATTATCTCCCAATGTAAATCGTGAAGGTTTTCCTGTTGATCCTCTCCGAAATCCAACAAACTCCGTATCCTCAAACTGACTTTCTTTTATTTCTGATGCTAAGGCAGACTGCGAGGTATCATGTACCACCACCCTACCTTCACCGATCTCAGTTAAACTAACCCCGAGGTTTCCCAATCTTTGTACCTCACTAACAATACCCTCTTTGTATTGCCAAATGGGCTGCTGCCCATTGATCTCCCATCGAGCGCCACCACCAAGTTGGCTTTTCCAGGATGGTAAAGAATACTAAGGTCATAATCCTTAAGCAACTCTAACCATCTTCTTTGTCGGAGATTCAAATCCTTCTGCGTGGTTATGTACTGCAAACTCTTATGATCTGTAAATATGTCCACATGCACACCATACAAATAATGTCTCCATATTCGTAAGACAAACACCACCGCAGCTAATTCCAAGTCATGAGTTGGGTAATTCTTCTCATGTATCTTCAATTGTCTAGATGCATACGCAATAACCTTTCCAAACTGCATCAAGACACATCCTAACCCAACTCTAGAGGCATCGCAATAGACTGTGAACCCTTCTTGTCCCGATGGTAAGGTTAGGATCAAAAGAGTCAACAATTCCTTTAGTTTCAAAACTTGCTTCACATGCTTCGACTTCGGTACTTAACCGCTTTTGAGTCAACCGGGTCAAAGGAGCAAGAAGACTAGAAAAACCTTTACGAATCTTCTATAATACCTACCAAACCTAAGAAACTTCTAACCTCTGTCGGAGTGGTCGGTTTTGGCCAGTTCTTCACTGCTTCTATCTTCTGGGGGTCTACCATAATTCCATCCCTTGACACAACATGACCCAAAAAGGATACCTTTTCCAATCAAAATTCACACTTTGAAAATTTAGCATATAGTTTCTCCTGTTTCAAGACTTGAAGCACTACCCTCAGATGCTCTTCATGTTCTTCAACACTCTATCAGAAATTAGGATATCATCTATGAACACGATCACGAACAAATCTAGGAATGGTTTGAAGATTCTGCTCATTAAATCCATAAAAGTCGTTGGGGCATTGTTAACCCAAAAGACATGACCAAGAACTCATAATGGCCGACAGTTCTAAAGGCGCTTGGATATATCATCTAGATTTATTTTCAGTTGGTGATATTCCGAACGGAGATCAATCTTGGAAAAATAGCTAGCTCCCTGAAGTTGGTCAAAAAGATCATCGATTCTTGGTAATGGGTATCGGTTCTTGATCGTGACCTTATTGAGCTGCCGATAATCGGTGCACATTCGGAGCGATCCGTCTTTCTTTTTCACAAACAGATCGTGCACCCTAAGGGAAACACTAGGCCTTATAAAGCCTTTATCCAGAAGATCTTTCAATTGTTCTTTTAACTCCCTCAATTCAACTGGGGCCATTCGATATGGAGGAATAGAAATGGGTCTTGTACCCGGAATTAACTCTATAGCAAACTCCACTTCTCTATCCGGAGGAAGACCTGGAAGATCTTCAGGAAAAACCTCCGGAAAATTTCGAACAATAGGGACATCATTCACTGCTGGGGATTCTTTTTGGGTATCCACTATATTAGCCAGATATGTGTACTACACTCTGTGACTTCTCAATAACTTTTGAGCCCCAAGGTAGGGAATAAACTTACCTGAGGATATTCCAATCCTACCCCTTATAACAACTTCTGGTTCTCCGGAAAAAGTTAATCTCACTATCTTTCTCCGGCAATCTAACATGGCATAACATGCCGACAACCAATCCATACCCAAAATGACGTCGAAGTCTACCATATCAAGTAGTACTAGGTTCACCATTGTTCCCCTGTCATTCACTTCTAATGGGAAATTATTTACCACCCGAGAGGCCCAAATTGAGGCCCCTACTGGTGTCATAACCTCAAAAGGTTCACTTAAATAAGAAGGTTCTACGTGTAAATTCTTAGCAAAGCCCATTGACACATATGAAAATGTAGAGCCGGGATCGTATAATACAAATGCAGGAATACTCGAGACTAGCAAAATACATGTGACCACCGCATTAGATGCTTCTACCTCATTCCTCTGGGGCAAAGCGTAGAGCCGATTAGAATTGTTGGGTTGTTGACCTCCCTGACTCTGGCGGGGTTGGTTTCCCTGATTTCCCCCTGTAGGCAGCTGTGGTTGCTTCTGACCTCCCCTGAATAGATTGAGTTTGGGTCCTTTTCTTGCAATCCCTGACATAGTGGCCTGACTCTCCACAGTTATAACATGTCTTCATTAAGAGCCGACATTCTCCAGTGTGTTTCCTTTGGCAAATCTTACAAATCGGTTTGTCACCTCTTGTGTTAGGGTTGTTGGCCTTGTCCTTGCTACCTTGGTAATTAGATCAATTGTGCCCCTTAGGCTTGAAATAAGACTGGCCCACAGATTGGTTCGGTCCTGAAGATCCCTTACTAAACTCCTGCTTCTGATTTTGACCCTGGTTAAATGATCCTGACGTCCGAAATCTCTTCTGCGAATATTCTCTTTTTGCTTTAGCGAAACCTTCTACCCTCAAAGCCATATCGACAATCTGAAGATAAGTTCGATCGTTGGCTAACGCCACCACATTCTCTGCTATGTTCGGGTTTAAACCCTCTACAAATCGCTTGACTCTATCCATTTCTGTAGGGACGACATGTGTGTTGTATGCCGATAACCTCACGAACTGTGTATCATATTTTTGTACACTACGGTCACCTTGTTTCAATTGTTCAAACTCCCGTCTGAGCGCATCCTTGCGCGTATTAGGCATAAATTTCTCAATGAATGCCGCTCTGAACCCTCCCCAAGTCATTGGTGGTTACATCGGGGGACGATTTTTCCTAAAACTTCTCCACCACACCCCTGCATCATCCACTAGTCGTACGCCTACCAAGTTGACGCCCTGCGTCTCCACGCATCCCAATGTGAACATTAAGTCTTCAACTTCATCGAGGAATACTATCGGGTCGGCCTTGGGGTCCTTTCCTGAGTAAAGTGGTTCTCTTCTCCTCATAAAATTTGCCCATAGCCTATCAGGTACTGCTTGAGCTTCTACACTCTCTGTTATACCCCGTATTTCCAGTGTATGTACGTAAGGACGTACGTAGAAAAATTTTGAAGCTTAAGTAGGCTTGGCCGATTTTCACTTTGTACACAACACCCGATTAGAGTCGTTTTTCGACGAAACGTTTCCACAGCTTTCGTAGGGAAAATTCCGGCTATGTCATTTATATTTTTTGCGGATTTTTCCGAGAGACGAAATATTTTGTTAACGGGAGGTGACACTTGTCACCCTCATTGGACGGTTTAGAGGGGCGGTCAAGGGTTGGTTGGCCTTGGCCGATTGGTCCCTTATTTTGGGCCTTGTTTTGTGGCTTGTTTTGTGCCATGTTTGTTGGAGTAGGGTTAGGGTGCACTTGGCTTGATCTAGGCCTTACACTTGCCTTGCACATGGCTTGATCTTGGCCATTGGTTGGCCTTGGGTTTTGCTATAAATACCCCCCTAGGCTCAAGACTTCATTCATCCAAAAACTTCCAAGTCTTGAAACCCTCTCCCCTTCTGTTGCTCTCCAGCCAGAGCTTCCCCCTCTCCTCTCCCTTTTTCGTGTGGCCTTTGGCCGAGGGGTTCCCCTCCCCCTTTGTGGTGTCTTTCCATGGGGTACCCCCCCTAGCCTAGTTGTTTCGTATAATACACCCCCCCTCTTGGTAGAAATACTCTCCAAGTATTGTTATAATGCCCAAAATACCTTAGCCTTTACCTTGTTGTATTCCAAAAGTTACCTCTATACGTAGAGCCCGGAAATACTACCTTTTGTCTTTTTTGTCTCAAACCGAAACCCTAAGGAAATCTTCATAGTTGGTTGAAGTATTTAAGTAGAAGTTGGTTAGAACTTCTAAGGGTTGTTTGGAGCGCACGGAGTAGGAGCTAAACCTTGCTCAGGATCGACATTATAACTTGGATACTTATGGGCTTATCGAGGTAAATATCTTATCCCTCTATTGTAATTGGAAATTACATGATTGTTAGACTATATAGTTGAAGTATACTATATATAGTACTGAGCGTAGTTATCGGCAATGTCTTTTGACTTAAGCCTGAATAATAAGAAACCTTTCCGAAAGAAGAGTACTGAACTGTAATTACATAGATCAGACATGAGACTTGTGTAGCTTTGCTGTGTAGTAGAATCGTACACGTCCGGTTAGACGTGCAAACCCCCCCCCCCCCCCTCCCCCCTGGTTGGTTTGGTAGCCGACCTCGATAAAGGAGGAGATTTACGCTGTTGCGGGGGGGGGGAGGTGCTGCCGAATTTTCTGTAGAATGTTCTACGATAAGATCTAAATGTTAATAAGCGCCTTGTGGCCTTATAGGTTGAGGTACTACGTGTGGAGCGATCTACTTGGCTTAAGGAGTAGCCGACGTTTGGAAGTACTTGAGCGTTTTGCTATTAGTCGATACTCGTCGCGAGGTATGTGAACCTCTTCCTATCTCTTCTAGCATGATATGTGTGAACTATGTAGTACCAGAGACGCATACGTGCTAAATGTATTTGATTGGTTTAAAACATAAAGTGATATAACGCTTTATGAGAAGTTGGTTATAACAGCTTTATGTAGGAAGAAAATACTTGTGGTTTTTAAAAGGTAACTGATTTGAACTATAACTGGCTTGTTATGTGATAATAAAGAACTTGAAGTATTTCAAAAGATTTTTGAATCATTTTGAAAGAAGCGTAATACTTGGGTTTTTGAAAACTTAAGAGTTATACTAGCTTTATGGGAAGTTAGGTATAACGGCTTAAGAATGTTTTATCGATTTGAAATCGAATGTGTACCACAAACCATCGCAATAATAAAAGGAAATGTTTTGAATAATTAAGCATTATTAAAACCAGTAGAAACTTCCATCTGCATAGAAGCTAAGATGAGACAAAATGATATTTCCTAGATCATGGCTGCTGTGATAAGTTTGTTATAAACAAGAATATCCTACTCACATATAAGGCTTATCTTTCTCAGATTGTTTAAAGGAGAATTATATTCTTAAAAGTATAAGACTATGAACTACGAAACCTTTTTAAAATAAGAAACGGGAACATTTGAAATTAGGCAAACTTTGACGTTTGGATAATAAGGTTGTTACTTGATTTTACAAAGATAAGTGTTTTGATTTACTTCAAAAGATAATCACTCTATTTTCATATACTACGGGTATTGTGTGACTTTTGTGAAAGTAACATATCGTTAAAGAGTTATTGTATAAAGTACTTTGGGGATAAAAACCCGATCTCGTTAATCATATAGTAGAAAGTACCTTATGTGTGAATAACTTGATTGTATTGGTTTGTGATAGCCTTGTAATACCTTCGTGTTGATTTGATAAGTAATCATATTAGGATGCTACGTGTGTTAGTATTCTGTGATGTTTGTGTAAAGGGGTTTTCCCTTGATTGTGCTTAGGTTGTTTAAACGATAAACTGTTATGTTGGTATTATACCACTCACCGTGTTTCCGGGTTGCCGCTCCGACGCGGGTAGACTTCGGTGCAGGACCATGATTCGAGAATACCTCATGCGGGTCCCGGGGCCTATGCGGAGCTACGAGAGTTCCGTGTTAGCGCGCCTTTATGGTCACGCGTCTATGCGCTACGCGATCGCGAGTCGGTGATTTACGCCGGAGTAGCTACCTCGATGCGGGTTATACCTCATGCGGGCCTATGAGATTGGCCTATGCGAGTGCGGAGTTCGTGGCTAGACGCGCACATTTGATATTGCGAGCGGCGACGGCTTTGATCATGACGGCCTAGACAGATATCATGATACGCTTTATGACCTTGTTAGTACCGTAGGTGTTAGTAGTCGGCTATGCCTTCGCATTTACCCCGTACTATTTTATTTGGACACAAAGCGGACACGTTGTTCATGTATTCCTTGGTGCTTTTCTATCATTGATCACGCGTGAGGAAGGTATTCCGCGCATGATTGATGTGGGCGTGAGACCCATGTTTATATTTGAGTGATGACTTTGAGGCGAGTCACGACTTGATATGATCGCTTATTTATTGTGGAATCGTAGTTTGGTTATCATACATGTCTCCCGCTTTATATAGACTACTATGATTTCATTTACGATTTTGATTTCACATACTGCACTTTTATCGACCTCCTTGAGGCTGCGTTCATGCCGCAGGCGGTGGTACACCGCCGTTGATCCTCGCTCTTAGGGTCACGTCAGCGTTTGGGAAGCTCCGTTCCTCGAGGCTTATCTTGTATAGTCCCACGTTGTTATAGGTGCTTACATTCGTGGTATGACGGCCCCGTCCGTCGTTGTTGTCATATCATTCTTAAGGTCTGTAGTAATGCAAGTGTGGTTTGTAAAAAGGATTAAACTGTTCATGTTGAAAGAGTTGTTGTTTATATATATGCCGAAAGGCAAGTGTTCACAGATTATTGTTTATACTTCTGTTATTCCATGTTATTGATTTATGTTCCGCTGATTTTCTCTGATGTATGACTACTGGGGTGCCCGGGGTAAGGCACCAGTCACGGGCCCGGGTTCGGGTCGTGACACTCTCGATCTGTGGTGCAGTCGCAATCGGTCCCTGGGCCGTATGGTTCTGGTTCGGGGCTATGTTAGAGACACTAGGTGCGGGCGGAACCATGTGTGGAACTGCAGCTGTCATTAACTTTATGAGTCTATCTAGTTTTTGTCCCACCGTTTCTTGGGCCATTTGACTCTCATTCTCTCCAACATTTTCTCCGACATTTTCTCCGCTCCCTTCAGACACCACTACGTCAACTGGAGGTACATGAGCTTCGTGATGAACCTCCTCTTGAGCCCCCGTGATTTGTGAATTCACCATTTTCTGTGAAGACAAACACACTCATATTTTAGAAGACGGAATGTCTACTCTAGCTCTTAAAATTTTCTTTGCCTGTTCCTCGAGTACTTCCCTCTTTGTTGGAACTCGCCTTATAATCACCATCTACACAACAATTATTGGTCAGTATAACGTTGTACAATCTTCTTCCTAACCCGCGTGAAAGATGTAGTACAAGAATCAAGTCTTGGAAAAGACTCAAGATAGGCACGAGAGGAGTATGAAAGAAGGGAAACTTTAGGATGTTATTCCGTTCACTTATTACTAAGGTGGCGCGCACACCGTCGCAATAAGTAACCGTTCAAACACCCAACTCGAAGAAACTTCCTAGAATCCCCTAACCTGGTTTAGCTTTGATACCAACTTGTCACGCCCCGACTTTTCCTAAGTCTTTACTTAGGGCGTGATGGCACCTGGACAATTATTTTCCACCAGGAGCACCATTTAATTCTCTTTATTTAGAAATTTGAACTTATATTCAAATACGGAGCGATTATTAAAAATAACAATAAAGAAATCTGTTTATGAAAACATAACGCGAGCCCATGCTCGTGCAAATATTGTTTCTACATAGACATACCGACAAAGATTATTCTAAGTTGGAAATGAGACCATTCCACACGGGCATTTCCCGAGACACTGGAACTGACATCCTGAACCTGTCGAATACCAAGCCCGAAGCAATGGACTTGGTATGACAAGAGGCTGCGGGACGATCGCTAGCCTTGGCGTGGAGCCTTTCCTCTATCACGCTTTCCTGAAACATGTTAAATAAATAGTCAACCCTACCATCTGGGGCTGAGTGAGAACCTTACCCTGCAATTCAAAGTAACACCACAATATTCCAAGTGCAATCACATTATAACGTAATAAGCATATTGCAAAAACATATCAGGTTATAACATTTTAAATATGCAACAACTCCTCATAGAAAATTCTTGGTTTAACTAACACTTCATTTTATCTCGTATTATACGTTAAGACATTCCCCTGCATTTCCACATGTTCATTACATTTATATATTTGTGAACGCGTATTCACTTTTCACATTTATATATAGGTGAACATGTATTCATCTTTCATATTTGTTGCGGCGTGCAACCCGATCCATTATATTTACGTATTTGTGAATATGTATTCACTTTACGTTTTGTTGCGGCGTGCAACCCGATCCATTATATTTACGTATTTGTGAACGCGTATTCACTTTACGTTTTGTTGCGGCGTGCAACCCGACCCATTATATTTACGTATTTGTGAACGCGTATTCACTTTACGTTTTGTTGCGGCGTGCAACCCGACCCATTATATTTACGTATTTGTGAACACGTATTCACTTTACGTTTTGTTGCGGCGTGCAACCCGACCCATTATATTTACGTATTTGTGAACACGTATTCACTTTACGTTTTGTTGCGGCGTGCAACCCGATCCATTATGTTTATATTTATATATTTATGTGAACACGTATTCACTTTTCATATTATTTTTTTGAAGATCGAATAAATAATATTCTCTTTCCCAACATTCTGTCATTCATACTTGTAACGATTATAACTTTTTAACCATAACTCCAACTAAGGTGTTTCTCAAGCGGAAACTAAGGTAAGACGGGGATCTTTCACTGTACCAAATTTCATTTAAAACTACTTTGGGTAACTAACACAAATTTATCCTCAAAACAGCCATATAAAATTTGTTTCGGCAGATTTTTTTTATTAAACAGAACCCAATCTTAGAATAGTCATAACTCCTAATATGTAAACCCGTTCAAGGCCCATAAAATCTCAAAACGACGAGAACAGAGATCTACACGTCTCCATGTGAACCATCCTTTCATATTCTGTACCATTTGGTACAGTTTTACACTTTTATTCGCTGCCCTTCCTGGATCTCGATAGATCCAAGGCAGAAACTTTAAACAGCGATAACTCTCAATCCGTAAATCGTATAGACCACTGTAAGGTCTCAAAATGTCCACAACAGAGAGATCTAGAACTTTCATTTAGCAGAAATTTTCATATTCCCCACGGATTAGTACAGTTTTACGTTTCAACGTCCTGCCCTTCGGGATTCCGATGAATCCGAGGCAGCAACTTCAAACTACAATAACTCTCAACTCGTAAGTCCGTTTTAACAACTCTTTATCTATATCTGTCCGTAACAGAGAGATTTACAACCATTGAAATTTTCATATAATTCTAATAAGTAAAACTCAATAAAAACAGTCCGTAATTATGCCTTTCCGAATTTCGGCCAAATCTAAGGCAGGAACTTTGAACTATGATAACTTTCAAACCGTATGTCCATTTTACCTCATTTTTGGTTCTATATGATCATAATAGAGAGGTGTACCATTCTTCCGAATTTCATCAAATTCTAACAATTATAACTCAGTGATAACAGTTCGTAAAGTTCATGACGCAACTAGTTGTCTAAACAATCAAAAGTTCAATATTTCTTTTCAACACTCAATTCTTATTCTAACATGTATTGAACTTAAAATAAAGGATATCACCAAGAATTTCTAAGTGAGAAAACTCACATTGTATGTGTGCAATGATTGTTATTCGGTTGCTACAAGAGACCCTTGCTCCCTAGTATTTCTTTTATTGTTATTTCTTCTTGCTTTCTTGTTTTTTTCCCCCAGAATTTTCCTCTTCTTCTTCCCTTGTTTTTTCCTGATTTTCTAACCTTTATGCTATGTACTTTGTTTGTGTGTAAATACAATGTATAAGTAGATGTGATTATATAACTTATGGGAGGGGGAAAGCCAAAAGATTGAAGGAAAATGAAAAGGGGGGAAGGGGTAAAGGGAAGGGAATTCGTGCATGTTGCATGCTGCATGTTTTTTTTTTTTTTTTTTTCTTCTTATTTTCATTTCATCTATCTATTTATCCAACTTTAACACTAATTCTATCCCATGCAATTTATTCTTTGTTTTCTTATGTATATATTTTTTTATTAACCCAACCACAACTATATATTATTATTTATTTTTTCCGTCCATAATTCTATGTATCAAACTTTTCACTTACGTACCAATATCTCTTCCACTTAATGAAATTTACAATACTTGGTACTACGTGTGCACGTGTGTGGAAACGACGTTTCCGACGTGCGAGACCTCAATTGTTTGAGTCATAAATAATGGATTAAACTTAATTCCACATTTAGTAAATTTCCAATAAATTTTACTCCCAACTTCATCATTGAAGATTGACAAGTGCAACAACTTTGTCAATTGAGGTTTACAACGACTTTATACAATGGCTACGTTATGACTTATGAGTATTGATTTTCTTATTTGGTTAACTAGGTTTACACCCGCATTTCGTGTGGGTACGATAATTACGAGATATCCAATAAATAATTACCGATTCAATAAAGTATTTGTGATGTCTTGTAATTTTAAGATCTTAGACATCATATTGTAGTTTCATGGTAAGTGTTGAAATACTGAAATAGCAACAAATACGATGTGGTAAATAAAATAGATTGAATTTCCCCAAAAGGTCTCACATCATTAAGAGAATCTTACATCGTATATGTATGTTTTGTTTTCCTTTTCACTTCCGACATGAAACTTTGTTTTCACACCAAACATAATCAATATGTTTGATATATATAGCATATTGATTATGTTTGGTGTGAAAACAAAGTTTCATGTCGGAAGTGGAAAGGAAAACAAAACCTACATATACGATGTAAGATTCTCTTAATGATGTGAGACCTTTTGGGGAAAGCCGTGCGGACTTGGCTCAAAGCGAAAAATATCACACCATGTAAGAGTGTCTTGGACTATTTTAGCCCAACAACTGATATTATAGTCCATGGTTCACGGGACGAGTATGAAAATGGTTCAGTGTGGTGTGGGGCTCGATATATATATATATATATATATCAAACATATTGATTATGTTTGGTGTGAAAACAAAGTTTCATGTCGGAAGTGGAAAGGAAAACAAAACCTACATATACGATGTAAGATTCTCTTAATGATGTGAGACCTTTTGGGGAAAGTCGTGCGGACTTGGCTCAACAACTGGTATTATAGTCCATGGTTCACGGGACGAGTATGAAAATGGTGGAGTGTGGTGTGGGGCTCGACTTAGTGCCTTTGCCCGTCTATTGGGTTGGTGCAGTACATTTATCCGTAGATTGAAGATGCTTACACAATAAAGTAGCAGCGAATACTTGGAGGATGATGTGGTGGCACACAATTATTCTCCAAATTAGCTCATAACTGGTGATGGGTTGTGGAATTTAGTTCGAGGGGGAGATTATTGGGGTGTGCGAATAATGTTCCACATCAAAAGTGGAAAGAAACAAAACCTATATATAAGGTGTACAATTCTCTTAATGGTGTGAGACCTTTTGAAGAAGGGCTTGATCCAAAGCGGACAATATCACACCATATAAGAGTGTCTTGAGCTATTTTAGCCCAACAAATTAATGATTCAAAACTCACTTATTCAATTGGAAATATTCATGATAGTTGTAAACTGTAAAAAGGATGATGGCACTACAACAATGTTGGTCATGACAAAACAACCGAAATGAGTGAAAGGAATATACGCTAGGAAGAGCATCTATACGAACATATTAGGTGAGATACGCTTCACAACATATTTGTACCTCACAAAATTAAAATTAAAAAGAAATTAAATGTATTTAAGTATATTTTTATGTTCATCGCCGTAGTTTAGATGATATCAAATAATCTTGATCTCGACAAACAAGTTACTATAAGACAATCCACATTGAACATTTCCATAAATTTGTATTTTATTATTTTCATGTATAATTATTTATTCAAATCTTCATTTAATAATATTAATATATATTATAAAATCATGTATTATATATGACTGGATATACACATGCCGATAAATTAGTTTCTACTAAAAGTGGGAAGCTCTTATCTTCAAAGTAGATTACCATTTTGCCCCTACACTAATTAAATCAAAATCTAATTAAATTTCAAATTAAACAGTAAATTTAATTAAATAGTCATATTATATTTACGTAAAGATTAGAAATCCAGCAGTTAGCAGTTCAATCTTTAATTATGACATTGTAAATTCCCTTTAATTGGAGTACTAGTCAATGCAAACATTATTCACTTAGAAAAAAACTTATCTTTCTAATTACTCCAAAATTATGAAGAAATTGAGGAGTTGCAACGAACTCAATTTAGATTATAGGCCAAATTCATTTACATAGTGAAAGTCCATATGAATAGTCATACTCTTCACTGCTATTTAATGATGCATGAAAAATTATAAGCATCTCAGAATGTGAAAATAATAGATAATTAAAGGAGTTATAATTAGGTGTATATCATCTTCAATTCGACAATTCTCACAGGAGTTGCATTGACTAATTAATACATTAAATTAATTTGAACTAATTAAATACATGGAGCACATTCATCTAACCTGGACTTTGGACTTCCGATAACCCACGGTTTGAAGAACTTCTCGAAAGAAACTAAGACTCCACCAAACAGGATAGAGAACAAGGTTATGTCTGTTCCTTCAAATGATACATAAAGTATATGACACAAGATATTTACGTGGAAAATTCATTGCTCAAGAGATTAAAAATCACGCCTACCCCAGTAGTATTTTCAACTTCATTAAACTAAACAACTTCATATTACAACCTATTGCAACTTATGAATTAAACTCTTAATCCCTGCCTCTTACAATACATCTATTGTAAACCATTTACAATAACTCTATTGCAAAGCCACTAACTCTAGCCAAGAACACGATCACACCTTGACTGACTCTAGCGAATAACATAAACCAACAAAAGTTGTAGATCTGCCCTACTTTTACACTTCTTGAAAGTCGTGTAGGAGTACAAGTAAAGAACAAAAGACAAAAATTTAACAACTAAAAAGAACCTAAGACATAGACAAAGAATACATGAACCGGTTCCTTCAGTTGTTGTATCTTTGATCTTTGAGAGAACACTTTGGGAGCAGTGATGGCTACCTCTTGAGAGTAAATATTCTTTTTGATTTCAAAGTGCTAGGTTAAACATTGGAACATGTTAAATATATATATTTGGGAGCATGTGATAATGGATAGGTACATTTCAGCCTTGGATTTGATTTTCTAGCACACTGCAATTGTGCTGGTGCGGTTCTGCCAGTCGGTACAATACCGCAGCTTTATAACTATAGTTGATTTTACGAGGCGTAGAGAATATGTGACAGACCAGGTCCCTATCTGGTTCCTTTAAGATTTAACAAATCATCATAACACTCGAGTGTCTATTAAGTTGATGTATCGGAAAGTAGTCGTCGTTTCAATTGCACATGTCACTTCAATTGTCTCATCTCCGGTGCATGCAATGATGATTACTTTTTTGGAGGGCGTTTTCCCTTTTACCGAGGCATTTCTTTTACCACGAATTGGCTCTGATAATTCTCGATTGTCCCCTTTGTTTTCTAATTCTTGGCCATTTTCTTAATCGGAAACCATGGCTTCATCTTTTTTATCTCGAAGGTCAAGAACAATTACTCTAGCCGATATTGATTTGACCCCTTTCTTTCTTTTGTTGATGATCCGCTGGTTCTAACTCTGTACGGTGTGCCGGAATGAGGTGATTCTATCTTGTTTCAATACCTCAACCCGATAAACCATGATTTTCTATTTGTGACTAGTTCACCGGTGGCCATTTGTTCGACCAACCTTTGTACTTAGCCGACTATGGTCGCTCATTGTTCTGGTTGGTCGACCCGAGTAAAATTGGTCGTAGAGGCCAACTGGAGGTGGAGGTGCCTTTTGACGCCGCCATACTCTGTTGTGATGCCGGGCTCCGATATGTGTGGCACCTCTATTTTTGTGCTTGGTTTACTTGTGTGTGGGAATTCATATCCCATCCTTTAACTTCAGCATTGCTCTCATATTCTCTGAGCAAATTTGAAATAAACCTTGCTGGTTTGGTTGGTCATTATCTTTGACCACTCAGGATGGCGTTTCTTTGCCTGAGCCGTGAGACCAACCTTATAACATAGGTGTGTGAAAGAAATGACTTTCTCTGTATTTTGTGACTAGACAACCAGTCGGTGGCTGTTATTTAGCCGTACATCTCCAATCAGAGGGAATTAGCTTATTTTGTGTGACCAGGCAACCGGTATGTGGCTGTTGTTTATTCATGCATGTCCCAAATCGAAGGGTAGTACTTTTTTTAAGTACTTTTTGTTTACATTTCTGTCCATTTTCTCGTCATTCATATTTATCAGCCGGTACGTGTTGCCGGCAATCTGTTGATTTACTATGAAAGGTTCTTCCCAGTTTGGTGACCATTTGCTGAATTTATGATCTTTTATTCCGATCGGTAAAACGGTTTTCCAAACCAAGTCCCCTTCAACAAACCTTTAGTCTTAACATGTTTGTTGTATGCTTTAGCCATTTTTTGTTTACCGACTTCAATTTTCTCTAGGGCCATCAGTCGATCTTCGTCTAACTGGTCCAATTTCATTAACATGGCCTGTTGATACTCCTACAAATTTAGAGAGTTCTTATTGGCCACACGTAAGTATTTGACATTAATTTCTAATGAAAACATTGCATCTTGGCCGTAGGTTAGCCGATAAGGTGTCATCCCGATAGCTGTAAATTTAGAATTTATGATCGCCCAAACGACCTCACCCAGAGTGAGATGCCATACTCCTGGTTTATCCTCCACATTTTTACTAATTATGTCCAAAATAAGCTTGTTGGTTGCCTTGGCTTGTCCATTCGCTTGTGCGTAATAAGGCAAGGATGTGATCATTTTGATCCCGAACTTCTCGGCGAAGGCTGCCACTTTAGAACTAGTGAAAACCGTCCCTTGATTGGTTGTATTTGTTTCAGGGATACCATATCTATATATGATCTGCTGTCGGATAAACTTAATGACATATGTCTGATGAACCCTTTTCATCGGCTGAGCCTCTACCTACTTAGTGAAATAATCAGTAGCCACAATAATGAAATCGTGGCCTTTAGCCGATTGCGGGTGGTTTGCCAATGAGGTCCATATCCCACCCTATGAAAGGCCATGGTTTTATAACTGGATGCATCAACTCGGCTAGTACCCGTTGGATTGGCCTATGTTTCTGACATTCATCGCATCCCTTTGTATACTGGAAGTAGTCAGCTGTGATAGTAGACCAGTAATATCCGTAGTGGTAAATCAGCCACTTCATCGCTGATCCTGCTCTATGTGACCCACATATTCCTTCATGGACTTTTCCCATGACTCACAAGGCATCTGCTTTGACAATGCACTTGAGTAATACTCCATTCATGCTCCTTTTATAGATGTTATCATCGATGATCACGTATTTCAAGGCTCTCCTTCGAACCTTGAGGTATTTGCAACTGGAGGGGTCTTTAAGGTATTCAATTAGTAACTGCCTTCATGAGTCAATTTGATCGATGGCTAATATTTCGGTTCGTAGTTCGTCATACTCTAAAGTGAGTAGAGACTTTCTGAAGGCAGAAGCTTCTTGTGCTAAATCGTTAGCCTCAATATTCATGCCTCTGGGAACGTGACAGAATTTGGTTGATGCGAACCCCCTAAGTAACCTGCTATCTATTTCGTAACGATCACCAAATTTAGGTCCTTACAGTCATATTCCCCGGCCAGCTGCTTGATAACCAGCTGAGAGTCTCCACGAATCTCGACATGTCTTGCTTTCATAAAGATTAGGAGTTTAAGTTCTATGATGACAACATCGTATTCGTCCTGGTTATTTATCATATCAGGATCTAATCGATAAGAGAACCTTCGTGTTTCTCCTCTAGGATCAATTATCATTATTCCGACTCTGACTTATTTCTAGGTTATTGATCCATGAAAAGTTAGTATCTAAGGGATGGCGCCAAAACATGTGGTAGTGGGGGCACATGGGTCATTAATATCTACAAAGGGATGGTCTACCACAAAATCAACCACCGTCTGGCCTTTTACGACTCTGAGTGGCTTGTACTCTAAAGAAAATGAGGTGAGCTTAATCGACTTCATTAATCGTCCTTGTAAAATGGGTATGTTCATTAAGTACCAGACGCTGTCAATCTTGCACAAGACGTGAACCACATGTGGCATAAGGTAATGCTCAAGTTTTGTACAAGTATGGAATAAGGATAAACAAAGTTTCTCTATAGGGGTATATCTAGTTTCAGCTTCGTTCAGCATTCGACTAAGGTGGTACACCACCCTTTCGGTTCCATCATCGGCATCTTGTGCTAACAGGCAACCGATAGATAACTCGGTGGCTGAGATGTATAATTTCAGCGATTTCCCTAGTATGGGAGACACCAACACAGGAGGTGTTGCTAGGGCTTTTTTAATTTGGTCGAATTCCAATTGTTGTTCTTGACCCCATACCAGTTCTTCTGACTCTTTAATCTTAAGCAAAGGCGAGAACGCCTTCATTTTGCCAACCGAATTAGATATGAACGTTCTTATGAAGTTGATCTTTCCTAATAAGCTTTGTAACTCCTTTTTTGTCCTGGGTGGTGTCCATTCCATTACTGCTCAGGCCTTGTTGTGGTCTATCTCAATACATTTCATGTGTACCAAGAAGCGTAGGATGTTCCCAGCCGATACTTTGAACATGCACTTGGCTGGATTCATTTTATAGTTATGAATCCTCATTCTTTTTAGTGCTTGTTTCAGATCGGCTAAATTATATTTGAAGTCCTTAGACCTCACCACCACATCATCAATATATACCTCTGCAGTCTTGCCGATTAGATCATAGAAGATGGTGTTCATTGCCCTCTGATAAGTGGCACCAGTGTTTTTTAGACCGAACGACATAACTATCCACTCGTAAATGCCCAAGGCTCAAAGACATATAAAAGCAGTCTTGTGGATATCCTCATCGGCTACTGCTATCTGATTATAGCCGGAGTATCCATCCATGAATGTCAGCACACCGTTAGCAGCCACCGCATCGACTAGCATATCGGTTATAGGCATGACATATTCATATTTGGGAATGGATATGTTTAGGTTCCTGTAGTCGATACATATCCGAACCTTGCCATTCTTCTTCTTGACTGGCACGTTGTTTGCCAACCATTCCATATACCTAGCCATTCTGATAAATTCGGCCTTCAATAGTCGTTCAATCTCATCTTTAATTTGAGGCATTAGCTGATGGTGATATCTCTTGGGTGTTTTTTGTGCAGTTTGAAACCCTCTTTGATTGGTAATCTATGTTCTACCAATATTCGTTCCAACCCGGTATCTCATAATAATCCCATGCAAAACAGTTTTTATACTGCAATAGAAGGGCTGTTAAGCTTTGTTTGTCTTCCTCCTTCAGCAAACCACTAATATATGGAAGCCGAGGATTTCTTCGGTTCCAGGTTTATATCTTTCAAGGGATGCTGAGCCTCAAAATTAGGCATAACCCTTCTTTTGGGTGATTCAAGTTCTATCGACAACTCGATTTTCTCAACTTCAGGCGTTGGTTCATCGTCATGGCTCCCTACTTGTGATGCCTCAGCTATTCTTGCCTCAGAATTTAAGGCATTTAACCGGTGCTACAGGTCACATATAATTTGGGTTTCCTCAACCATTTAGACCTTCTGAGGTAAGTCATGGTTCGGATGATGGTTTTATTTCAAACCCTTACGAGGTAAAATTACAAGAATATTGTTCTGTGACGGCTGGGGAGATCTCTTGTTAGGGTACTTCTATCGGGTTTTTGGTAGGCTTTTACGCAAATCTTGTTTACCCGACATCTCTTCTTCAGGCGGCATTGCCCTTGAAGCACATGAGCCAAATGCCCGCTCAATAGCTTCGGCTACGGCAAACTCAGGAATCTCCTGATTTTCGATTGCCTTGGTCTTGGAGATTAGATGCAATGCCTGTTGCATCTTACACAAGGCCTTGACACGGTTCATCCTTCTCATCTAGGTTCTGGATGCGACTCTCAGTGGTGTCTCCTTCTTTTCGGGAGTCTGATTGATAGACCACTTACCTTCCTCAGTATTGGAGGCTGGTTTAACCATTCTTCAGGGTCTCGTCTGATCCTTATTTCTTTATATGATGCGTAAGTATAAAACACCCTCATTCACATTAAACTCGACTACCATTTGTTTTCTTTTAGAGAGTGGTTCTTCATCTATATGAGGCATGCTCAGTTGCTGATTGGTTGTCATCCGTGCTCACCCCCAGGCCTGTGCCTAGCGTCGATATGGACCCTTCTTCCTCTTGGTTTGTTCCTGAAGTTCTCGTTCTAAGTTCCCCACATCTTTTGTCACGACACAAAACCACGGGCCGCGACTGGTGCCCTACCTGGGCACCATTTTACCCACACATCACATGTAACCAGCGGAAGCTAAAGAAAACTCTTTTTTTTAAACAAGCCGTCAAGGCTGCCGGTTATATATAACAACCAAAAAGGAACTACAACTGTACATAAGTCCAACCCACATATGAATACAAACCTCCAAGAGTTTGACAACAACTATGACGGGACAAGGCCCCGCTGTACCCATAAATGTACAAAAACATGTAATGAAAGATCAGTACCAAAATAGTAAGCCCCGGAACAATGGAGCTATCCCAAAACTGAGCAAGGATCCTACACTTGCAGATCACCAAACTGCGTACGTAAACCTGCGGCATGAACACAACCCCCCGGAGAAAGGGGGTCAGTACGAAAGATGTACCAAGTATATGAAATAATAAGTACTGAAAATGAGATTATAACATGCCAAAAAGATATTAGGAGACAAGTATGATAATCAAAATACTAGTACACTGTGCCTTATGAAAATGAGAGTCAATTGTACCTTCAAAAAGAGATTTCAACCGTGCCTTTTCAACATATAAAATCAATTGTATTCTTTTAAATGATTCAACCGTACCCACGACACTTTCTTTTAAAATGAGAGTCATGTCAAAATCAGGGACGCCTTGCCCATATAATTATCGTGCAATATGCTGTCAAGGGTGATATACCCGCGTCATGGAAACATGTCCATGGAGTCACAATACAAATAACAAATGCTGGCCCACTAGTGAGGGGCCCAGTGAAGCCTGGGAATCGAACCCGCATGAGTCCTTAGTCCCGCATGAGTATACCTACTCGCATCATGGATCTTGTCCATGGAATAATATAATGTCATGAGAATCGAACCCGCATGGGAATCGAACCCGCATGAGTCCTTAGACCCGCATGAGTATACCTAATCGCATCATGGATCTTGTCCATGGAATAATATAACGGAAGCATGCCCATGGAATTCCAACATCATGTAAGCATGTCCATGTAAATAATATAAAGGAAGCATGCCCATGGAATTCCAACATCATCTAAGCATGTCCATGTAAATAATATAATAATGTTGCCGACCCTCTAGTAAGGAACGCGGTGATGTAATGATATAACAATTGCACGAATAGCTATCATGAGCAACCATATGCAAGCTAAATCATCTTTTGACTCTCGATTTAATACATAGAATGAACCATCCCTTGCAAAATCAAGACACTTTCACTTTTTTTTTAAATCAAGTCACTTGTACTTTCAAAATCAAGTCACTTCCACTTTTAGAATCATTAAAATGAACTTTCCTTTTAGAAAACCAAAGACACTTCTCCTAACACATGTCAATACGATTAAAACTATGTAGAAACGATGTACGTCCGCCGTACATTCCTTTTTAATAAATCATTCTCTTTGACTCTCAATGGAATAAAATAGAACATCTTTCATTTATAAAAACTCAAGACACTATCATGTCAAGTATCATTAAGGATTGGGATTCAATAGAACCATGTACGTCCGCCGTACACTTGTTTTATAAATAAACTGTCAAGGTAGACTCAATGGAATAGATAGAATAACTTCCATTTTAGAAACCCCAAAGTACTATTAATGAAATAGATAGAATAACTTCCTTTTTTAGAAACTCAAAGTACTATCAATGAAATAGATAGAACTTCCTTTTTAGAAACTCAAAGAACTATCAATGAAATAAATAGAACAATTTCCTTTTTAGAAAACCCAAAGTACTATCAATAAACTAGGATCCGCTCACTTTATAAAGATCAAATCAAGTATCATTAAGGATTAGGATCCACTCACTTTATAAAATCAAATCAAGTATCATTAAGGATTAGGATCCACTCACTTTATAAAATCAAATCAAGTATCATTAAGGATTTGGATTCACTCACTTTATAAAATCAAATCATGTCAAAGAAGAAAAGATAGTTCACATACCTTATTGACGAAACTAACCAACTCAACAATATAGAACACGTCTCAATGTACTTCAACCTATAACAACAATAACACGTATATCAACACGTTCTTACTAATGTAGGTAAATACCAAGTAAAGGTTCTCTTTTTCTACAAAAATTTGGGCAGCATTTCCACTGTTTATACGTACTTTTTCACCTATCAGTAAAGCCCAAACTCATTAACAACCAAGCACCAATTAAGGGCACAACCAAACAATTAAAAAAGGTGATTCACACATCTACATTTCACGTATTTTCAGCCTCTTAATCTTGGTAAAATAGTCCACTAAAAACAGTCCACAATCCAACAACCACGAGGGTAAAAAGTGAGGCCTTTCAACACCTTTATATACCCTTATTCCTTTAGGACTTTCATTAGTAATTACTACACATAAACATGCATATTGGTGGCTGAATTTTCAGCATTGTAACGCCACAAAACAGTCCCTAAAACTGCATAACAATATCCAAGAGTTTTATACAATTTCGGCCAACAAGACTACAAACCAAATCCCTTTTCCACAACTCTTTATAATCCAATTTGTTACAACACTTTCATATAACAGTTTATACCTTTAATAACAAGATTTTCTTCATCTAATAACATGTAATATGTGACGATAATAACACCAATAACCAACGAATCCAACAATACCAAAAACTGCCTACAATTCAGCCAAACCACCAAAATAATCTCATGTATTTTTTATTCTCCATTTCACTTAATACATGTTCATCCCTTAACTATAACAACATGTAATATCCAATTTCTTTAAAAGAAGAAGAACTCTTATCTCAACTTTTAGCCCAAAAACAGTCCACAAGTCACGACTTCATCCTTCACCTTGTCACGACCAGACCCCGGGCCCGCGATTGGTGCCCTACCTGGGCACCCTTACAGGTAACCATCAGAGAAAATCAGTGGAACATACATAAAACACATAACGTACATCAATATGAAGTAAACAACAGGCTAGCCGATAAGGCTGCCTTCCTGGATATATATATAGATAGACAAAAGCAGTTACATTTTTTTTCTTTACAAAACGACCCACAAGATATGACTACAGATCTCTAAGAGTTTTGACGTAAAAACTGTGACGGGACAGGGCCCCGCCATACCCCTGAATGTACATAAATCTACAACATCAGGGAAACCGTACCAAAAGACAAGCCTCCGTAGAAATGGAGCTTTCTGACAACTGATTAGTGATCCTTAGAGTGAGGATCCACAACCTGCTTACCCCTACCTGTGGCATGAACGCAGCCCCCGAGGAAGGGTTTCAGTACAAAATATGTACCAAGTATGTGAAACTGAAAGTACTGAAATAAAATCATATAGTCTAAAATAAAGCTGGAGACATGTATGATAACCAAAATAACAGTACACTGTGCCTTACTAATAATGAGAGTAAACAAGAGTACACCTTACTGCTTAAAAATAGAAAGCTTATGATCAAATTAGGGCCACCCGCCCGTAGTATCATTAGACAATCCTACTCTTGGGACTATTTCACCCGCATAGGTCTTGTGGACCCACAATGGAGCAATTTGCTCCGCATGGGACTATTTCACCCGCATGGAACTGGTGGACCCACAATGAGTACATACGCCGCACTCGTATCGTGGGGAGAAAATCCACGGAATATGTAGTAACCCGGGGGTTTTCCCCGCAAGATTAACATAACACTAGCACCTAAGGCTACCATAAATATCATAACATAAGCACAACCGGCAATCGTAAATATCATAAGCAAGTTAAGAAATCCCTTAACTTCTCATTGGACTTAATTAGCATGCACTCTCATTTTATTTAACTTAAGGCACTAACATGTCATGAAAAATCTGGGAATTTAACCCAAAGTACTACGTACCTTTATCCTTTTTAAAATGACTCTTTCTTGTATAAAAACCCCCAAGATACTAACACCCATAGTATCAAGGCTTGTCTACTTTTCAAAACAAGTCACTACACCTTTGGAAATACATTTTTAGGCTTCTAAACCAAGTGACTTTTACTTTAAAACTTTAAGCAATTGATGCCTTTAAATCAAATTGCCCTTCTTCATTTCAAGTCATTTATCTTTGTTTACATTACTAGAGTAAACCATTATTTTAACTTTCCATAAAGTTGTTATAACCAACTTCCCATAAAGCTGTTATAATAACTTTATGCTTTAGAAACTAAGGCATTTTTATCCTTTAAAACAAGTGAGTTAATCCTCTAACTCAACTAACTTGGACATTCTTAAAACAAGTCAAGGATATCAAAATGAAACTGAATTCATTTAAATCTTGTACATCTACCGTACTATACATTTATAACTACTCATGCTCAATAGATAAGAAAAGTTCCACATACCTATTCGGTTCAATCCACTTGCTAAGTCCAATATGCCGCACGTAGAATGTCAACCTATAATGACCATAATACGACTATCAACTTCTAGCTTTTAATGTAGAATATTCTAAGTGTGAAGCTTCCTATTCTATGGAAAATTGGACAGCACTTCCTTTGTTTCTACGTACTTTTCCACCTTTTTCAAGGCCCGAAATCAATAACCAATATGCCATATTTAAGGCTCAACAATTCAGCTAACCAAAGGGGATTACACGCCTAGCCGGACGTGTAAAATTCTGCCCCACAATTAATATAAAACAGTCCATTAACTTTAGGCAATTCTCGACAACATCAAGGACATCAACAACATCTACTTTCAATTCCTTTCTAATCCAAGTCGTTATTCCAACATGTAATATAAGTCATGATCAATTATAACGACTATATTCCTTTCCTTATATAACATGCGATGATTTTAACTAGCAACCAAATTAATTAGCAACTTTAATGGCTAGCATGCCAATTTTTCGGTTTTAACATCTCAACATGATCCAAATATTTTCAAACTTAATTCTATTTATCACATGCTCAATTATCAACTACTACAATATGTAATCTTCAATTACCTTAAGAAGACGGAGATTTTTACCTCAATAAGCCCAAATATAATCCAAGACTAAAAGTCGATCCTTAGCAACTTTAGCTCATATCCTTTACGTTCCAATCCACTCCAAGCAACCCTTAGAAGCTTATGAAGAACTCCTCTTCAAGTTCCAACTCCAACTATGAAAACCCCCTTAGGTTTTCATGTTGCGACTAACGTAAAAACGTAGTTTTTTCGGGATTTTTGTGTTGAGATATCCTTAGAATACCTTTAGGGATCTTGGGTTTGAATATTGGGATTTATGAAGCAAGATTGCAAAAAAAATCTCTTTTTTTTTCTTGCTTGGCCGAGAGCTCTCATCTTTGCACTCTAAGTTTCATGAAATTTTTCTAAGTATAGAATCCTAGTCTTGCACTAGTAGTGGTATGTATATATAATGAGATCAAGGGCTAGGATTGGACCAAATGTGTGGCCAAGATTTGGATGACTAAAACTTGCAACTTGACCCCTAAGACTTGGTCAATAATATCAAGCTCAACTTGGCTACTCTTTTCTTGCCATTCTCGTCCCACATGAACATGTGGAGGGTGACATGTGTCGCCCTCCCATTGGTCCATAATATTCCGTTTCCCAAAATTTCCATAATTTGTCAAAATATCGAAAATCCCGTAGGCCCCACAAAACGTAAAATTTTCCGAGGGGGTCCCACGTGACCAAATCCGAAAATAATTTTTCATAATTCTATTAATTTCCTTAAGTCTCCAATAACGAATTTGAGAACCTAATTCTCATTAACAACCAATTTTCCTTCCCGAGGTTCGGAAGAGTTTCCTTAAGAATAACGAATTCTTCTTTCGTTCAATTTTTTTTAAAGTCCTGCTTCCTTACGTACATTCTCTTAAACATGTCCTGAAATTACGGGGTGTAACATTCTCCCCCCCTTAGAAACATTCATCCCCGAATGTTCTTTCGAGGCTCTATCTCACTAGATATCAGCATAGTCTCCTTTAACTACACTCAACATAATCTCATGTGCCACACATGGCCACATAAATAATACTTATGCAAACACGTCAATAATAATTGACAAGTAAGGAAATGAATTACCTGGAGGTGTAGGAAAAAGAAAAAGTGAGGATACTTCTGCATCATGACATCCTCTGCCCCCCCCCCCCCCCCCCAAGTCATCTCCTCTCTAGTATCATTCCGCCACAAGACTTTGACGGAAACCACGTCCTTAGTCCCTAGTCCCCTGACTTGGAGATCAAGTATTGTTATAAGACTCTCCTCATACGATAACCCCTCAGTCACCTGGACATCACTAACTGGGAAAACTCTGGATGAATCTCCGGTACTCTTCCGTAACATAGAAACATGGAAGACCGAATGTACTGCCTCCAAATCGGATAACAGATCGACTTATAGGCAATCTTGCCTATTTTACGGATAATCTAATAAGGTCCAATGTACCTTTTCTGGATAAGCTTCACCTTATCCACAACCTGCTGAATCAAATCTGGGCCAACTAACTGAACCTGGCCAATATCAAACCAACCAATCGACGACTTACACCTCCTTCCATACAAAGCCTCATGTAGGGCCATCTGAATATTGGAAGGGTATCTGTTATCGTACGTAACTCAACAAGAGGCAAATAATCCTCCCAGCCATCCCTGAAATCAATAACATAGGCCCGCAGTATATCCTCAAGTGTCTGGATAGTACGCTCTGCCTGTCTGTCGGTCTGAGGATGAAACGCGGTACTGAGACTCACTGGCGTCCCTAACCCCTTCTGGAAAGACCTCCAGAAGTTAGCCGTAAACTGGGCTCCTCTGTCTGATATAATAGATGTAGGAACTCCGTGCAGTCTCACAATCTCCCTGATATAAAGTCTAGCATAATCCTCAGCCGAATAAGTAGTCCTGACTGGAAGAAAGTGGGCTGATTTCGTCAGCCTGTCTACAATAACCCAGATGGAATCACACTTTCTCTGAGTACGAGGTAACCCTGTAACAAAATCCATGTTGATCACCTCCCACTTCCCTGTCAGAATCTCAATCTCCTGTAATAGCCCACCGGGTTTCTGGTGCTCAACCTTGACCTGCTGACAATTCGGACACTGAGCAGCAAACTCTGCTACGTCCCTCTTCAGGCCATCCCACCAATACATACATCTGAGGTCATGGTACATCTTCGTCGACCCCGGATGAATAGAGCAACGAGCACTGTGTGCCCCCCATAGAACCTGCTGACGAAGTCCTGCAACATCGGGAACACACAATCTGCCCTCGTACCTTAGCACTCCATCAGGTGCTACCTCAAACAAACTCTTCTCCTCCCGAAGAGTCGTATCTCGATACCGTGTCAGAACCGGATCCTCATACTGTCGCCTCTTCACCTCCTCAATAATGGAAGACTCGACAACCTCTCGAACCCAAACTCCATTATCATCGAAAGGAAACAACCGAACCCCTCGACTCGCTAGCTGATGAATCTCACAGACCATGTCCTGTCAATCTGGATGTCCATCTGACAGACTACCCGTAGATCTATGATTAAGAGCATCCGCAGCCATATTGGCTTTCCCTGGGTGGTATAGGATATCAACATCATAATCCTTGAGTAACTCTAACCACCGTATATGTCGCAAATTCAGCTGCCTCTGCCTGCAGATATACTGGAGGCTCTTGTGGTCTGCATAAATATCCACATGAACTCCATATAAGTAATGCCTCCAAATCTTCAACGCATGCCTAGCTGCCGTCAATTCAAATCGTGAGTAGCGTAATTCCTTTCATGCTCCCGTAGCTGCAGGGAAGCATAGGCTATAACCTTATCGTGTTGCATCAGCACACAACCTAGCCCAACACTCAAAGTGTTACAATAAAAACCTAATCCTCTAGTCCCTCAAGAGGGGTTAAAACTATAGTCGTAGTCAGCTTATCTCCCAATAACTGGAAGCCTTTCTCACACTTCCGAAATATTCGGGTATAACCAAATCTCAATTATGATTCCTGTTTCCCATCCTGGGTGTTGTCACACCCAACTTGGTTACTATAATTTGATTGAATTCCTTCGCTTGCCTCATGGCTAAGACTTCCTACCAATCGCAATTTAGGGAGAGATTTCATTGATCTCATCAAGTAGTAATCCTATTATTCTCCCCAGATCATATAGCTCATAGTCAGGCAGTTCAAACCCCAATTCATGGTATTACATAATCCAGTGTCTTGCCAAGATTTCTTATCATGTCATGGTTATGTCTCTCCTCGTTCGAGTGTCTGCTCGTCTTACCTTTTCCATTTCAAGTTGTCCTGGGGTCTCTTATCTCCCCGTATATAATACACGGTCCGACCTGTCATTACAGGCTTGCCACCTTTCGTCGAGGTGTTCTTACTGCCCATCATCTACTAATGGTCCTTACGCTAGTCTGGGGTAATTATGTCTTGGGAAACTTACATAACTATAGTTGCATTTGCCTTATCATTCTGGTCATAACCCTTCATTATACTTATTATTAACCCTGAATATTTCTATCTTGAGCCTCAGTCATACATTTCAATTCATGCTTATTACCAGCATTTATATCCTTACGACACATCCATGACCATTTCCTAATGTCGTCCTTAATTACCCCAACACAATATTTTTTCCACGGTTATCTAAAATTGTAACCTATTGTATGACGAAACTGAAGACTTTACCAGTATCATATCCATCTCCTAGTAATATGGGTACGCATAACCCTCAAAGATACGTAAAACTATCCTTTTACGTGGGGGGATAACTTATCTCCCTTTCATAATCTTTCCTTGAAGTTACAACCCTATTCACAGGGTCCTGTTGTGGTTTCATCTATAATTCTAATCATCAAGAACCACCTTAAAATTGTGTAGATTTTCAAAACCTACTAATGATGTCTTCTGTTTTTCGTCGGTATCACTCATACTTATCTTATTCTTGCCTTGCGCATTCTCTGGAGATTATTCAGAAAGTCATGACCCTGACTGCCACACTAAGCCGACTCCAAGTACCTCTAAGGGTACTTATCATAAAATCCTTCAATACTCGTAGGTTCTTATCTCCGTCTCTTAACGTTCAAATTCAAATCAATCACTTCCATGAAACAAGTCACATAGACTCCACACTTTATCATGTTAAAGAAGGAAGAAATAACTTACATATTACTAACACTTCCATTCTTTTCCCATCGATAACCGACTCACCGAGAAAATTGGAATCGAACCAATCTCTCTCTATAGTCAACATTGGCATACAAGAAGCCAACTAGTCCATACCCATAATGACCGCAAAGTCTGTCGTATCCAGCTCTACTAGGTCTGCTAGGGTCTGACGACTGTATCATCACCGGGCAATTCTTATATACCCGCTCAGCTACCACCCAATCACCCACTGGTGTAGCTACCTCGAAAGGTCCTTATGGATTCAGACCCTATTCCTCTACACTTGGTTGCTCTCTTTCTTACTGGTCGTACTCTTTCCGTACTTCCAAATAGCATACGTACATAACCTCCATACTGATTCTGTCCTCCAATCTTTGGAGTTACCATATCGAACAATATAAGTCCATTTCTGGCTCTCACGATCCGGTTCCGGTGGAACGCGTCCACGAACCCGTAAAACGATTAACTAGACTTGGGCCTTGCACCCTCATGACCCTGTCATATAGCGGGACAACCCTTAACTGACCCCGCTTCATTACAGGCTATGGGTCAATCCGTAATAGGTCCATAACCCGACTCGGCGTCGCACTTAACTCTTATCCTTGGTCTGACTTAAATTTTTACTACCCGAGAAGGCCTTATATACCTAAGGTGTCACGACCCGACATCGGGCCCGCGACTGGTGCCTAACCCCGGGCACCCTAGTGATAATACATCAGAGAAAAACTAGCGGAAATAAAAACTTACAGATATGAAACAATGAAATATAAGAAACAGGCTAACCAAAACGGTCACCTTTCTGTATATATATCAAAACCGAACAATTACATCCTTTACATACCCTGCCCACAACATTACTACAGATCTCTAAGAGTTTTTATAACAACTATGACGGGACAGGGCCCCGCCATACCCCTGAATGTAAAAGTGCCTACAATGACAGGGGACTATACCAAAAGATAAGCCTCCGGAGAAACGGAGCTTCCCAATACGCAGAACCGTGATCCTATGAGCGAGGATCAACAACCGGTGTACCTCTACCTGCGGCATGAACGCAGCCCCCCTAAGGAGGTAAGTACAACAGGTACCAAGTATGTGAAACTGAAAATACTGTAAATGAAATGATAATAGTCTATATAAAGCAGGAGACATGTATGATAACGGACTACGATACACCACATATAGCGATCATGTCAAGTCGTGGACTCGCCTCAAAGTCATCACTCATGCCCGTGAAATTTCTTCCTCACTGCCGGCAGTCTATGACATAAATTATACTCATGTAACGCGCCCGTGGCATCCTACCTCACTGTCGGCGTACACATATACAATACATATATATATACCTCCTGCCCTTGGAATCCTCCATCACTGCCGGCAGCCGTAGGTGTAACATATAACCAGGTGACGCGCCCGTGGCATCCTACCTCACTGTCGGCGTACACATATACAATACATATATATATAAAACATGCCCCCGGAATCCCTCATCGGTGTAGACATGTCTTCATGGGGAGCTAGCCCATGGAGTAATAATCGTATATACCATGCCCCCGGAATCCCTCATCGGTGTAGACAGGTCTTCATAGGGAGCTAGCCCATGGAGTAATAATCGTATATAACATGCCCCCGGAATACCTCATCGGTGTAGACACGTCTTCATGGGGAGCTATCCCATGGAGTAATAATAATGGACGCATGCCCCCGGAATACCTCATCGGTGTAGACATGTCTATGTAACAACAACAATGGAAGCATACCCGTGGAATCCTCCGTCACTGTCGATGCGTCGATAAAGCGTCCGGCATCTAACGCGTCATCTGGTCGCGTGCCGGCATCCCTCATCGTATAAGCATGGCCAAGATCAATCACAATGGAAGCATACCCGTGGAATCCTCCGTCACTGCCGGTACGTCCAATAAATTCACAACAAGTCAGCCGGCCCTCCAACCGAGAGACGCGGTAACATAGTAATACCACCAAAGGCTATCACAACTAGCATAGGCAAATTTAACATACTCTTAGACTTTCATTTTATGACAACAAATCCGGGTTTTAACCCCAAGATACTATGTACATAAATTCTTTCAAAAGATCCATTTCTTTTACAAAGGTCACACGATACCCGTAGTATCAAAATAGAGTGACTATCATTTTAAGTAAACCAAAACAATTTCCATACCTTTTTTTCGAATAAACCAAGACAATACCATGCCTTCTTTTTAAACCAACTTAAGGCAAAACCATGCCTTCCTATTAAACAAAAACACTTCAATTTCTCAAGTCTCTCTCTTTTATAAATCAAGTTCTTTACTTTGGAATTTAAGAAAATTAATACTTGTTTATAATGATTCTTATTAAAGTAGTCATGATCTATAAAATGTAATAAAATTTTGTCTTATCTTAGCTTCTATGCAGATGGAAGATTCTACTTGTTTTAATATAATTATTTGTCATTACATTTTACTTTATTAACGCTGTAATGGCTTGTTCGATAGTTATTCCCATTTCCGAAATCAATATAACTTATTCCTTTTTTTTGATCAAGTACTCATTTCTCACGAATGAGGTTTCACCACTTTCTAACACAATTCAAGTTCTTCACATTTCATATCAATTCAAATATAAGTCAAGTCTCTTATCTTTTAAAATCAACAAACCATTCTTTTACCTACATAAAGTCGTTATAATTAACTTCCCATAAAGCCATTATAACACTTTATGTTTTAAACCAAACAAATTCGTTTATCACACGTACGTCTACCGTACTACATAGTTCACAACAATCATGCTAGAAAGGATAGGAAGAGGTTCACATACCTCACGATGATTATCGACAAATAGCAAAATGCTCCAAAGTACTATAACCCTGCTAGCCTTTTCCACCCTTCAAGTAGAATACGTTACTCGTAGTACTTCAACCTATAATGGTCATAAAACGTCTATTAATTTCTAGATCTCTTCGTAGAACATTTCTAAGTACAAGGTTCCTTATTCTACGGAAAATTCGGCAGCACCTCCCCTGCAATTTCTTACCACCACCTCTTTCAAGGCTCGATACCAATAGCCAACAACTCAAAGGGGGTTACACGCCTACTGGACGTGTACAAAACTGCCCCACAATAATACTACACAAGTCTACTGTAAATACAGTCCAATGTAAATATAGTTCTGTCACGACCCGTTCCGGGGCCCGTGACTGGTGCCTTACCCGGGCACCCAAGTAGTCATACATCAGAGTAATCAGCGGAATATAAAACAAGACATGAAACAATTGTAAAAAAGAGACACAGTTTTATGTGAGAAAATGTCGCCTTTCGGCATATATACATAAACATAGTTTTGCAGTTACATCCCAGTATGCAATAGGACTCTGAGACCTCTGGAAGTAAACAACTATGGCGGGACAGGGCCCGCCATACCTGAATGTACAAAACTATCTACAATACAGGATCATACCCAAGTAGAGCCTCGGAGAAGATGGAGCTCACGACACCAGCAAGATCCTAAGGATGTGGATCTAGCACACCTTGCCACCTGCGGCATGAATGCAGCCCAGAAGGAGGTCGAGACAACAGGTACTAAGTATGCGAAGCGTAAAGTACTTAAATGAAAACATATCATTTTTAAAATCGGTTTACATATATGTATGAAACAACCAGGTAACCGCATAGTGCCACATCATAAACAAGAGCAACAATAGGTAAGAATAAGGTCTTTTCTAGGCTGCGAATGATCGAGCGGGCAATTGCCCATAGTATCATTAAGCAAGCCTAATCACGGACTCCGTAGTCCGCATAGGCCACTCACGTGAGCTGCGTAGGGCGTAACCCGCGTCGAGGGTATCTACTCCTCGGCATCGTCCCGGACTCGTAGTCCGCATGGCCCGCATACCGCATGAGGTATAACCCCGCACACTAACACGGAACTCTCGCGACTCCGCATAGGTCACAGACCGCGTAGGTGTCCTCGCATCATAGTCACCGCAATTCGCTGAGGTATACCGCGTCGGAGGCGACTTAACCCCGTATTTATGTCAAGAGGTGAGTGATATAATACTAACATAACAGCTTATCGTTAAATACATAAGCACAACAAGAATACCCTTTTATACAAACGTTACAAGACACTAACACACATAACATCATATCATGTCTACTTATCAAACCATTTTATTATTCTTTCCATAGATCAATGTAAGTCTGTTATAAACACATAAGTAAACTGTTCCTTTTATCATTCTTAAGTTGTTATACCTAACTTCCCATAAAGCTAGTATAACTCTTAAGCTTTCTGTTTAAAAACCAATTAGTTCTCTTCTGTTAAAAATGATTCAGTATTCTTTTGAAATGCATCAAGACTCTTATTATTCAGGCTTAAGTCAAAAGACATTGCCGTAAGTATTATTCAGGCTTAAGTCAAAAGACATTGTCGTAATTATTATTCAGTTAACACATGTACGTCTACCGTACTATATATATATTTTAAAATATCATGCTTAGGAAGAATCACATACCTTCTCGGCAAAAACCACGCGAGTTGAATATGTCGTATGAAGAATCAACCTATAATAGTCGACACGTCTATCAACGTCTAGACTACTCAGAAATGATTCTAGCGAGAGGTCCTTTATTCTACGGAAAATCGGGCGACTTCCCTACCGGTGAGCTACTCAAGTCTCTGTGAAAACAAATTCTAAGTATAGTTCAATTATTCTTCTTTAAACCCTTCTTTGTGATACTTGATTCAATTCTATTCGTAATATTCTTCTAAGTATTAATACTTTTTCTTATACTTCTACGGTATGTATTCTCTAATTCAAAAGAGGTTAGGATTATTTACCTCGGTAAGCCCAATAATATCCTAGATATAAGTCGATCAGGAGCAAGGCTTAGCTCCTAAGTTATGCGCTCAGATAGCTCGAGAAACCTTAGAAGTTCTTCACAACTTCTACTAAGTACTAAGGGATTTGGGCTAGGGTATTTTGGGCATTATAACAATACTAGAAGGCAACTTTTCTACCAAGGGAGGGGGGGTAGATTTCGGCTAGGCTAGGGGGGGAATAGCCTCAGCTAAGCTTCTCGAAGGGAGGTGTTTGGACGAAAAGCTACTGAGGAGGGAAGGATTTTCAAGACTTGGAAAGGAATTTGTGGATGAAGAACTCTTCATCTTAAGGGGGTATTTATAGGTCAAGCCATGGCCAACCAAGGGCCAAGATTTAGCCAAGTGCTAGGCAAGTGTAAGGTCAAGATTAGGGCATGTTTACCTAGCCAACTTGCACACAAAATATCCTACCAACTACTTGACAAAATAGCCAATCCATTTCGGTCCAATTCCGCCTCACATCCATCAATGAGAGGGTGACAAGTGTCGCCCTCTCGTTGGTCCAAAGTGTTTCGTCTCTCAGAAAAATCCGCAAAAATTAGAAATGACATAGCCGGAATTTATCCTACGCGAGTTGTGTAAAACGTTTCGTCGGAAAACAATTCTTTTAAGGAGTTGTGCCCAAAAAAACGTCCCATTGCCTACTTTAAGGCTAAACTTTCGTACGTACGCCCTCACGTACATACTCTGGAAATACGGGGTATAACATTCTCCCCTCCTTAGAAACATTCGTCGAATGTTCCTTCCCAAACGATTAACGATAAGATTCTTCATAACTTAAGCGATTGCAAAAGCCACACACGCGACGAACAACACTTAGGCATAGCGATAACGAAAATTTACAAGTAGGAAAGTGAATTACGGAGGTGTGAGGAATAGGTGAGGATATACGCCTCATGTCCTCTTGACTTCCCACGTCATCTCCTCCCGAGCTCGTTCGCCATAAGACTTTGTGGAAGCCACGTCCTTGGTCGCAGACGCCTAACGACGATCGATTATCGCTATGGGAACCTCCTCATACGATAACCCCGATCACACGGACATCGTCAATCGGATGCATTCTAGATGGATCCCGATACATCTCCTCGGATAGAAACATGAAACACGGATGCCGCGCCTCCGGATCGGACGGCAGATCCAACTCATAGCAACCTTGCCTACCATGCGGACAATCGAAGCGGCCCGATGTACCTTGGTGAGTTTCCCTTCTTCCGAATCTCATCACACCGCCATGGGTGACACCTAGAAAACCCAATCATGAACCTCGAACTCCGGATCAAGCGGCGATGATGCGCATATGACTTCATCGACTCGAGCTGTCGGCAACCTCTCTGGATAAGCTTCACCTTATCCATCGCTCTTGCACCAAATCTGGTCCCACTAATCGCACCTCGCCACATCGAACCAGCCTATAGGCGATCTGCACTTCCTCCCATACAAGGCCTCATAAGGCGCCATCCGAATCTGGGTGGTAGCTATTATTGTATGCAAACTCAACTAGAGGCAAATGATCCTCCCGGCTACCACGAAGTCAATAACACGGGCTCGTGCATATCCTCGAAGTGCGGATAGTGCGCTCTGCTGTCCCGTGCATGCGTGGATGGAATGCGATGCTCGAGCTCACTGCGTCCCTAAACCCTCTGGAAAGACCTCCGAGTTAGCGTGGCGGGCTCCTGCATGCGATATGATCGAAATAGGGACTCCATGCGATCGGCGATCTCTCGGATGTAAAGTGCGCATAATCCTCACCGAAAAAGTCGTCTGACGGGAAGAAAGTGGGCTGATTTCGTCGACACAACGCGATAACCCATATAGAATCATGTCTCCTCCGAGTGCGAGGTAATCCGTGATAAAGTCCATGTTGATTACCTCCCACTTCCGGTCGGGATCTCTATCGTCTGCAACAAACCACGGGCCTCGGTGCTCTACCTTCACTGCGGCCGACACGGGCACGAGCTACGAACTCGCAGCGTCCTCTTCAAGCCATCCCACCAATACACGGATCTAAGGTCGTGGTACATCTTGGTCGACCACGGATGGATAGAGTAACGCCGCGTGTGCTTCCCAGAACCTGCCAAGTCACGAAACATCCGGAACACACAACTGCCCTCAAACCTTAGCACCCGTGGTGCTACCTCAAGGACCACGCCTCACGAAGAGTGTATCACGATAACGTGTCAAAAGCTGGATCCTCGAGCTGTTGCCTCTTCACCTCGCCGGCGATGGAAGACTCGACAACCTCACGAACTCGAACCCACTGCTATCGGAATCAATCAAGCGGACACCAAGGCTCGCTAAGCGATGCAAATCACGAACCATGTCCCTCCTCTCTGCCGCACATCGATAGGCTCCCATCGACCTACGACTAAGAGCATCCGCCACGACATTGGCCTTCGGGTGGTATAGGATATCAACATCGTAATCCTTAAGCAACTCTAACCACCGTCTGTCGTAAGTTCGGCTCCTCCGGTGAAGATATACTGGAGGCTCTTGTGGTCTGTATAAATATCCACATGAACCCCATACAAATAGTGCCTCCAGATCTTCAAAGCGTGAATCACCGCTGCCAACTCCAAGTCATGGGTGGGGTAGTTCCTCTCGTGTTTCTTCAGCTGTCGGGATGCATACGCTATAACCTTGCCATGCTGCATCAACACACATCCCAACCCGATGCCTGACGCATCACAATACACGACATAACCGTCTGGACCCTCTGGAAGAGTAAGAACGGGGGCGGTCGTCAGTCTCTCCTTCAGCAACTGGAAACCCTGCTCACAAGCATCAGTCCACTGAAACTTAGCTGCCTTCTGAGTCAGCCTAGTCAATGGTGCAGAGATAGAAGCAAACTTCTCCACGAACCGCCGATAATAACCTGCAAGGCCCAGAAAACTGCGAACCTCTGTCGGAGTAGTAGGTCTAGGCCAAGTCCTGACTGCCTCGATCTTGGCCGTATCCACTCGAATGCCATCAGCCCCGACAATGTGCCCAAGAAAAGCCACCGAAGTTAACCAAAACTCACATTTGGAAAACTTGGCGTATAACTGCTGTCTGGAGAAGCGTCGGCCACGATCTCAAATGCTCGCGTGCTCGCACGCTCTGGCGAGAATAAACCAAGATATCATCAATGAACACTATCACAAACGTGTCCAAAATGGTTTGAACACTCGGTTCATCAAATCCATGAATACCGCCGAGCATTGGTCAACCCAAAAGACATGACCACGAACTCATAATGCGTCACGTCCGAATGCGATCTAGGGATGTCCGACTCTCGACTCGTGCACGATGATAGCCCGATCGCGGATCAATCTTGGAGAAACATCTCGCGCCTGCAATCGTCGAACAAATCATCAATCACGGGAAGGGGTATCTGTTCTTAATGGTCACCTTGTTCAACCGTCAGAATCAACACACATGCGCGGCGTCGTCCGCCCTTCTTCTTCACGAACAATACGGCGCTCCCGGGAAACACTAGGCTGATGAAGCCCTTCTCCAAAGAAATCTCTCGGAGTCCTTCAACTCTCTCAACTCGGCGGTGCCATTACGTATGGCGGAATGGAAATAAGTAGAGTGTGCAGCAAAGACATCAATACAAAACTCTATCTCCTCTGCGGAGGAATACGGGAGGTCGTGAAACACGTGCGGGAACTCTCGACTCTGGGCCGTGGAAATGCGCTGCGGCCTCGATATCAAACACTTTCGAGCGAGATGGTAGATGTACCGCCTGCGCACCATCTTCCTAGCCTTGAGGTAGGAAATAAACCTACCTCGGCGTCTGTTGTTCCTCCCACTCAACAACCGACTCCTCGAGCTGGAACCGTACTACACTCTCTGCAGTCTACATTGGCGTAGCAAGAAGCTAGCCAATCCATACCCATGATCACGTCGAAATCAATCATATCCAACTCTATCAAGTCGGCCAGTGCGGCACGTAAATGGTCACTGGACAAGCCCTATATACCCGCCGAGCTACCACCGAATCACCCACTGGCGTAGCTACCTCGAAAGGGTCTATGGACTCAGGCTCTATCCCTATCCTACTAGCAACAAGGGGAGATATATAGGACAGAGTAGAACCCGGATCTATCAAGGCATACACATCATAATCGGAGGCGATAAGGTACTGTGGCGACATCGGTGAGGCCTCACGATCTGCCGGTGGACAGAGGCATAAATGCGGTTCTGAGGACCGCTAGAACTGGGACCCGCGCCACGACCTCTGCCGTGACCTGCTGGTCCATGATTACCACGCCTCGGGCGAGTAATCGAAGGAGATGATGAGCCAGACCACCACATGGTGAGCCCTACCACCCACGCTGCCCCCGGTCGGACAGGCCCTCGCAAAATGACCCGACTGGCCGCAACTGTAACAAACTCTCGGAGGAGTACCACAATTCCCGAAATGGGATCTACCGCATCGGCCACACTGAGGGGGGGTGGTCCCGACCGGCCAGCACCTCTGCCACCCTGAAAGTCTGAAGTCCTGGGGCCCTGACCTGCCCCTGAATACTCTGGCTGTGCTGAGGACGGTGCAGGAGTGCTCTGAGCTGGCTGTGGTGCGAATCTAGACTGCTGCTGAGGCCGTCCACCCTGATAACTACCAAAGGACCCTGCCGTCCTGGTCCTCTTCTTTGTCCGGTCAACCGTCGGTCCCTACGCTCCTCGCATCCAAGTGCATGAGCCTGCATGCGGGTAATGTCCATACCCGGCTGAAGAGAAACACTCGCACAAGACTCGGCCATATAATCATCTAGCGCGGTGTCGTTGCGGTGCACCCTATCCTCCATATCTGCTATAACGCTGGGACATATCGAGCGATGAATCAAACTCGACATTGTACTCCCTGGCGTGCGTCCTCGGTCTCGTGATAAAAATCATTTCGCGCCTCTCATCTGTGGAGGCAAGAAGTGAGTGTGGAAAGCCTCGAGAACTCATCCCAAGTAGGCGGGGACGCGTGCTCTCCCGGGATAACTCCGTGAGTCAAACCAATCGGCTGCGGTATCACGCGACCTATGTGAACGAAGATCACGGACTCGGTCTCCGACGCCCTGATCACTCTCATAATCATCTGTAGCTGACGGATGAACTCCTGCGGATCATCCTCTGGCCTCGACCCGTAAAACTCTGGCGGGCTACAACTCAGGAAATCTCGTAGCCTCAAACTCTCTGACCTCGGGTGAACCACGTACGGCAGTGGGCTGGGCTAACTGCGTCGGCTGTCCTCATGTCGGCCCACGATCTGGCCAATAGGGCCATCTCCTTGTACCCTAACTCCTCCGCCCGGTGTGGGGCGGGAGGTGTGGATGCTGTGGTCTCTTTGGGGCGGCGTCATGGAACTCGCCGTCTGAGGTATAGACTGGGCCTGAGCCCTCGTAACTCTCAGTGTCCGACTGGCAGCTCCCTCGGCTGCCTTGCCCTTCTGGGCCCGGGTTGCCTTACGTGGAGGCATAAGCATTCTGAGAAAGGAATACGTTAGAGGTCCACTTTAACACAACTCTAAAGCACGATCTCGAGTGAGAAGAATGAAACCAATCCTAAATATCCTATAGCCTCACGATTATTGGTGTGGTGCACAACACGCGATAATCAAGACTATTAGATACGATGCGTAGACATTTTCCGAGGATTAATCGCTCTGATACCACTTTTGTCACGACCCGTTCGGGGCGTGGTAGTGCCTTACCCGGCACCCAGTAGTCATACATCGAGTAATCGTGGAATATAAAACAAGACATGAAAGCAGTTGTAAAAAGAGACACAGTTTTATGTGAGAAAATGTCGCCTTTCGGCATATATACATAAACATAGTTTTGCAGTTACATCCCAACTGTACAATAGGACTACAGGCCTCTAAGGAAGTAAACAACTATGGCGGGACAGGGCCCCGCCATACCCTGAATGTACAAACTATCTACAATACGGGGATCATACCCAAAGTAGAGCCTCGGAGAAGATGGAGCTCACGACACCAACGCAAAGATCCTAAGGATGTGGATCTAGCACCGCTTGCCCTTACGTGGCATGAACGGCCCCGAAGGAGAGTCGATCAACAGGTACTAAGTATGCGTAAAAGTACTTAAATGAAAACATATCATTTTTAAAATCGGTTTACATATATGTATGAAACAACCAGTAACCGCGCATAGTGCCACATCATAAACAAGAGCAACAATAGGTAAGCGTATGAGGTCTTTTCTAGGCTGCGAATGATCGAGCGGGCCAATTGCCCATAGTATCATTAAGCAAGCCTAATCTCGGACTCCGTAGTCCGCATAGGCCACTCACGTGAGCTGCGTAGAGGCATAACCCGCGTCGGTAGCTACTCCTCGGCATCGCCCTGGACTCGTAGTCGCGTGGCCACATAGACGCGTGAGGTATAACCCCGCACTAACACGGAACTCGCGACTCGCATAGGTCACTGGACCGCGTGAGGTGTCCTCGCATCATAGTCACAATTGCTCGAGGTATACACCGCGTCGGAGGCGACTTAACCCGGTATTTATGTCGAGGTGAGTGATATAATACTAACATAACGACTTATCGTTAAACACATAAGCACAACAAGAATACCCTTTTATACAAGCGTTACAAGACACTAACACATAACATCATATCATGTCTACTTATCAAACCATTTTATTATTCTTTCCATAGATCAATGTAAGTGCATTATAAACACATAAGTAAACCGTTCCTTTTATCATTCTTAAGTTGTTATACCTAACTTCCCATAAAGCTAGTATAACTCTTAAGCTTTCTGTTTAAAAACCCAATTAGTTCTCTTCTGTTAAAAATGATTCAGTATTCTTTTGAAATGCATCAAGACTCTTATTATTGGGCTTAAGTCAAAAGACATTGCGTAATTATTATTCGATTAACACGTATGCGTCTACCGTACTATATATATATTTTAAAATATCATGCTTAGGAAGAATCACATACCTTCTCGGCGAAAACCACCTGCCAAGTTGAATATGTTGCGCGCAGAGAATCAACCTATAATAGTCAGACACGTCTATCAACGTCTAGACTACTCGTAACAGATTCTAAGCGAGAGGTCCTTTATTCTACGGAAAATCGGGCAGCACTTCCCTACCGGTGAGCTACTCAAGTCTCGTGAAAACATTCTAAGTATAGTTCAATTATTCTTCTTTTAAACCCTTCTACTGTGATAACAGTTCAATTCTATTCTGTAATATTCTTCTAAGTATTAATACTTATTCTTATACTTCTACAGTATGTATTCTCTAATTCAAAAGAGGGTTAGGATTATTTACCTCGGTAAGCCCAATAATATCCTAGATATAAGTCGATCCGGAGCAAGGCTTAGCTCCTAAGTTGTACGCTCCGATAGCTCAGAAACCTTAGAAGTTCTTCACAACTTCTACAAGTACTCAGGGATTTGGGCTAGGGTATTTTGGGCATTATAACAATCCTAGACGGCAACTTGTAGACCCAGGGAGGGGGGGTAGATTTCGGCGAGGCTAGGGGGGAATAGCCTCGGCTAAGCTTCTCGAGGGAGGTGTTTGGACCAGCTACAAGGGAGAGGGAAGGATTTTCAAGACTTGGAAAGGAATTTGTGGATGAAGAACTCTTCATCTTAAGGGGGTATTTATAGGTCAAGCCAGGGCCAAGATTTAGCCAAGTGCTAGGCAAGTGTAAGGTCAAGATTAGGGCAAGTGTACCTAGCCAACTTGCACACAAAATATCCTACCAACTACTTGACAAAATAGCCAATCCATTTCGGTCCAATTCCGCCTCCATCCGTGATGAGAGGGTGACAAGTGTCGCCTCGTTGGTCCAAAGTGTTCGTCTCTCGGAAAAATCATAAAAATTAGAAATGACATAGCCGGAATTTATCCTACGCGAGTTGTGTAAAACATTTCGTCGGAAAACGATTCTTTTAAGGAGTTGTGCCCAAAAAAACGTCCCATTGCCTACTTTAAGGCTAAACTTTCGTACGTACGCCCTCACGTACATACTCTGGAAATACGGGGTATAACAAGTTCAATTCTTTATAAACATCCTTCCATATATCTTATACTCAATTCTAAACCACTACAATATGTAATCTCCAATTACAATAGAAGGACAAAGATCATTACCTCGATAAGCCCAAAATTATCCAAGATTAATAAGTCGATCCTGAGCAACGTTTAGCTCCTATTAATTATGCTCCAATCCGCTCCAAGCAACCCTTAGAAGTTTCTAAACAACTTCTCTTAACACTTCATCCAAGCTATGAAGATTTCCTAGGGTTTCATTTGCGTCTAAAGGAATAAAGTAGTATTTCCGGGCTCTTATGTTGGGATTACTTTAGAAAACTACAAGGGACACTAGGCTAAGGTATCTGGGAGTTATACCACAACAATTGAAGTATTTCTACACAAAGTGGGGGAGGCTGGACGAAATCACAACAAGGGAGGGAGTATATATTTTGCCTTGGAAACTCTTAAGTGTGGATGAATTAAGTCTTTCACTCAAGGGGTATTTATAGAACAATCAATGACCAAGATTAAAGCAAGTGTGTGGTAGCTCTTGGGACATGTGTGTGTGCCACAAACCACTTGTCCAAGCAAGACAAGTGGCTAGCCACATGTCAAGGAAAATCGGCCCAAGAGGCCAAGTGTCATGCCAATTCGGCCAAGGCCACCTAAGGGGGTGACACGTGTCCCCCCTATTCGTCCAAAATATTTCATCTCCCGAAAATATCCAAAATATCGAAAATCTCGAAAACAAAGTGGGCCCCATAAAACCGTAAATTTTCCCCGTGGGCCCCACGTGACCAATTCCGGAAATAAAATTCCATAATTCTCTAATATTCCAAGAAGTACGAATACCAAATCTGGGAATCCAATTCCCATTAACGAACCTTTTACCTTCACAAAATCCGGAAACTTTTCCGTCGAAAAATCACATCTTTTCTTCCTTTCCAATTTAATGTCGTATTCTCGTACGTACGTCCTCACATACATACCCTGGAACTATGGGGTGTAACATTTTCCCCCCCTTAGAAACATTCATCCCGAATGTTCCTTCTAAGTCTCAAAACATACATGCGCCGGTATAGTCTTCACTACTATACTTACAAAACCAATTATGCCACACCTGGCCATAATATAACACATGCACAAAACTCCAATCCAAGCCATTGAGGAATCACCTCTAACGTGCATAGCATCACTATAAGCTCCCACCCAAGGTCTAAAGGATACTCTCTTTGCACCTTCACTTCACAAGAATGATCACTTCCATCTCTTAACACATATTCACTTCTTTCCTTACTCGTCGTACACTTCTCGTACACCCGAACTCTTTCTAGTACACATACCATACTTCAGTCATTGCTTCAGTTTCCAAAACCTTGGAGTTACCACCTCCAAACTTGGTCATTACGCTAGCTTCAATTTCACTTAAGGCCATTCCCGGCCTTCACGATCCGATTCTGGTCGAACACATCCGCGAACCAGTACAACGATTAACCAGACTTGGGCCTAGCACCCTCGTGACCCTACCACCTAGAGGGACCACCTCAATCTGACCCCACCTCATTCCGGGCTGCGGGTTGACCCGCGATATGGCCTCAACCCGACCCACTTCGCACCAAACTCTCGTTCCCGGTCCGGAACAATCTCACTAATCAAGTCACGAAAACCTAGTGGTCTTCTTAGCTCAACTACCCACTTTTATTTCCCACCACTCAGGGACTTATCACACAAATATGCCCCACGTATACTATGCACTCCTGACAAAGGTCAATCGTAAAAAATCTTTTACTCAAGACGGCCTTACATCTAAGGTCTCAACGTGTAATATTCTAAGGTTCACACCTTCCATGTCCCCATACTTACCTTTTCCACTACCCATGTTTTCTAATTCACACTTAACACAATGCTATCCGTACATAGCACTCCACATGTATCTACCATAACAACATAAACAAGTCTCTTAAGGGCTAAAGATATATCTGTAACTACTGCCTCACTTTCCCTTTGTCGCTCTAATCATAATCCTGCCCTGCATCACCAATCTATCTGCCCGAGCTCCCCTCATTCACGGAGGCAAGAAATGGCTAAGAAACGCCTCTGAGAACTCGTCCCAAACAGCTGGAAGCGCATGCTCCCCCCGGGATAGTTCCCATGAATCAAACCAGTCGACTGCACTATCACGCAGCAGATATGAACCCAATACCACCGACTCTGTCTCTGAGGCCTTGATCACTTTCATGATCCGCTGCAACTGTCGAATAAACTCCTGAGGATCTTCTTCAGTTCTTGATCCATAGAACTCTGGTGGACTGCAACTCAAGAAGTCCCGAAGTCTCAAACTATCAGATCTAGGGTGAACCACTGGTACTACCGAAACTGCTGCCTCACGTCTGTCCTCATTCCTAGCCACAAGCCTAGCTAGTAACTGGGCCATCTCCTTGTAACTCATATCCTCGGCTCCTGGCCGTGGAACTGGAGACCCAGGTATCGTGGTCTCAATAGATACTGCTGCTGCTCTAAACTCTGCTGGGGCTAGCGGCGTCATAAGACTCGCCGTCTGAAGTACTATCTCAGGTAATGACCGGACATGTGCCCTCGTAACCCTCTGTGTTCTACTCGTACCTCCCTCTGCTGCCTTGCCCTTCTGAGCCCTGGTTGCCTTGCGTAGAGGCATAATTGGTACATAAGAATACGCCAGAGGGAGTCCAACTTATCACACAACTCTAAGGCACGATCTCAGAGTGAGAATAATGGAAACCAATCCTAAATATCCTGCAGCCTCCTGATTATAGGTGTGGTGCACAACACGCCGATAATCAAGACTCTACTAGATACGGTCTGTAGACACTTTCCGAGGATTAACTGCTCTGATACCACTTTTGTCACGACCCGACCTCGGGCCCGCGACTGGTGCCTTACCCCGGGCACCCTAGTGATAATACATCAGAGAAAAACCAGCGGAAATAAAAACTTACAAATATGAAACAATGAAATATAAGAAACAGTCTAACCAAAACGGTCACCTTTCTGTATATATATCAAAACCGAACAGTTACATCCTTTACAAACACTGCCCACAACAGTACTACAGACCTCTAAGAGTTTTTATAACAACTACGATGGGACAGGGCCCCACCATACCCCTGAATGTAAAAGTACCTACAATGACAGGGGACTATACCAAAAGATAAGCCTCCGGAGAAACGGAGCTTCCCAATACGCAGAACCGTGATCCTATGAGCGAGGATCAACAACTGGTGTACCTCTACCTGCGGCATGAACGCGGCGAGGTCAAGACAACGGTACCAAGTATGTGAAACTGAAAATACTGTAAATGAAATCATAATAGTCTATATAAAGCAGGAGACATGTATGATAACCAGACTACAGTACACCACATATAAGCAGTCAAGTCAGGGACTCACGCCCTCAAAGTCATCACTCATGCCCGTGGAATTTCTTCCTCACTGCCGGCAGTCTATGACATAAATCATACTCATGTGACGCGCCCGTGGCATCCTCGCCACTATCGGCGTACATATACAATACATATATATATACCTCCCGCCGTGGAATCCTCCATCACCGCTTGTAGGTGTAACATATAACCAGTGATGCGCTACTGCATCCTACCTCACTGTCACATACATATACAATACTTATATATATATATATATATATATATATATATATATATATATATATATATATATATATATATATATATATATATATATAACATGCCCCCGGAATCCCTCATCGGTGTAGACACGTCTTCATGGGGAGCTAGCCCATGGAGTAATAATCGTATATACCATGCCCCCGGAATCCCTCATCGGTGTAGACAGGTCTTCATAGGGAGCTAGCCCATGGAGTAATAATCGTATATAACATGCCCCCGGAATCCCTCATCGGTGTAGACATGTCCATGTAACAACAACAATGGAAGCATACCCGTGGAATCCTCCGTCACTGCCGGTACGTCCAATAAAATGTCCGGGCATCTAACCCGCATCCTGGTCGCATGCCCCGGCATCCCTCATCGTATAAGCATGGCCAAGATCAATCACAATGGAAGCATACCCGTGGAATCCTCCGTCACTGCCGGTACGTCCAATAAATTCACAACAAGTCAGTCGGCCCTCCAACCGAGAGACGCGGTAACATAGTAATACCACCAAAGGCTATCACAACTAGCATAGGTAAATTTAACATACTCTTAGACTTCCATTTCATGACAACAAATCCGGGTTTTAACCCCAAGGTATTATGTACTTAAATTTTTTCAAAAGATCCATTTCTTTTACAAAGGTCACACGATACCCGTAGTATCAAAATAGAGTGACTATCATTTTAAGTAAACCAAAACAATTTCCATACCTTTTTTTCGAATAAACCAAGACAATACCATGCCTTCTTTTTAAACCAACTTAAGGCAAAACCATGCCTTCCTATTAAACAAAAATACTTCAATTTCTCAAGTCTCTCTCTTTTATAAATCAAGTTCCTTACTTTGGAATTTAAGAAAATTAATACTTGTTTATAATGATTCTTATTAAAGTAGCCATGATCTATAAAATGTAATACAATTTTGTGTTATCTTAGCTTCTATGCAGATGGAAGATTCTACTTGTTTTAATATAATTATTTGTCATTACATTTTCCTTTATTAACGCTGCAATGGCTTGTTCGATAGTTATTCCCATTTCCGAAATCAATATAACTTATTCCTTTTTTTTTTTTGATCAAGTACTCATTTCTCTCGAATGAGGTTTCACCACTTTCTAACACAATTCAAGTTCTTCACATTTCATATCAATTCAAATATAAGTCAAGTCTCTTATCTTTTAAAATCAACAAACCATTCTTTTACCTACATAAAGTCGTTGTAATTAACTTCCCATAAAGCCATTATAACACTTTATGTTTTAAACCAACCAAATTCGTTTAGCACACGTACGTCTACCGTACTACATAGTTCACAACAATCATGCTAGAAAGGATAGGAAGAGGTTCACATACCTCGCGACGATTATCGACAAACAACAAAATGCTCCAAAGTACTATAACCCTGCTAGCCTTTTCCACCCTTCAAGTAGAATACGCTACTCGTAGTACTTCAACCTATAATGGTCATAAAATGTCTATTAACTTCTAGATCTCTTCGTAGAACATTTCTAAGTACAAGGTTCCTTATTCTACGGAAAATTCGGCAGCACCTCCCCTGCAATTTCTTACCACCACCTCTTTCAAGGCTCGATACCAATAGCCAACAACTCAAAGGGGGTTACACGCCTACTGGACGTGTACAAAACTGCCCCACAATAATACTACACAAGTCTACTGTAAATACAGTCCAATATAAATACAGTTCAATTCTTTATAAACATCCTTCCATATATCTTATACTCAATTCTAAACCACTACAATATGTAATCTCCAATTACAATAGAATGACAAAGATCATTACCTCGATAAGCCCAAAATTATCCAAGATTAATAAGTCGATCCTGAGCAACGTTTAGCTCCTATTCCTTACGCTCCAATCCGCTCCAAGCAACCCTTAGAAGTTTCTAACCAACTTCTCTTAACACTTCATCCAAGCTATGAAGATTTCCTAGGGTTTCATTTGCGTCTAAAGGAATAAAGTAGTATTTCCGGGCTCTTATGTTGGGATTACTTTAGAAAACTACAAGGGACACTAGGCTAAGGTATTTGGGATTTATACCACAACAATTGAAGTATTTCTACACAAAGTGGGGGAGGGTGGACGAAATCACAACAAGGGAGGGAGTATATATTTTGCCTTGGAAACACTTAAGTGTGGATGAATTAAGTCTTGCACTCAAGGGGTATTTATAGAACAATCAATGGCCAAGATTAAAGCAAGTGTGTGGTAGATCTTGGGACATGTGTGTGTGCTACAAGCCACTTGTCCAAGCAAGACAAGTGGCTAGCCACATGTCAAGGAAAATCGGCCCAAGAGGCCAAGTGTCATGCCAATTCGGCCAAGGCCACCTAAGGGGGTGACACGTGTCGCCCCCTACTCGTCCAAAATATTTCATCTCCCGAAAATATCCCAAATATCTAAAATCTCGAAAACAAAGTGGGCCCCACAAAACCGTAAATTTTCCCCTTTGGCCCCACGTGACCAATTCCGGAAATAAAATTCCATAATTCTCTAATATTCCAAGAAGTCCGAATACCAAATCTGGGAATCCAATTCCCATTAACGAACCTTTTTCCTTCACAAAATCCGGAAACTTTTCCGTCGAAAAATCACATCTTTTCTTCCTTTCCAATTTAATGTCGTATTCTCATACGTACGTCCTCACATAAATACCCTGGAACTACGGGGTGTAACATAAGGTCTCGACAGTTATCAATATTCTTAGGCTCGCAATTTCCATGTTCCAAGCCTACCTTATCAGTCCCTTACCATGATTTCTTAAGGGTTCATTACCCTATCAGACAACTCATCATCTTCCAATTATCTCAAAATAATACGTAAGACCTTGATGAGAATTCATTAAACTATTTCATACCTTCCCGGTATTCTATTTAGTCCTTACTAATTCTTGGTAATCTATAAGCATTCTAGGCAACCTATGTACGACCCTCATACATAAATCCGTATAGTTGTACATCATTACCAACTATATAACAATTCTTTTACCAACCTGGATACGCAATCCATAAGAATATTTTTTGGGTCACTGTTGCCTTTCTCATAGCTGCAATCAACATAACTCGTTAGGGAGAGACTACCCTAACAACACAGATCTATCGCACGATCTCAGAGTGAGAAGAATGAAAAACAATCCTAAATGTCCTGCAACCTCCTGGTTATAGATGTGGTGCACAACACACCGATAACCAAGACTCTACTAGACACGGTCTGTAGACACTTTCCAAGGACTAACTGCTCTGATAATACTTTTGTCACGACCCGACCCCGGGCCAGCGACTGGTTCCCTACCTGGGCACCCTTACAGGTAACCATCAGAGAAAATCAGCGGAACATACATAAAACACATAACGTACATCAATATGAAGTAAACAACAGGCTAGCCGATAAGACTGCCTTCCTGGATATATATATAGATAGCCAAAAGAAGTTACATCATTTTTCTTTACAAACCGACCCACAAGATATGACTACAGACCTCTAAGAGTTTTGACATAACAACTGTGACGGGACAGGGCCCTGCCATACCTCTTAATGTACAGAAATCTACAACATCAGGGAAACCGTACCAAAAGACAAGCCTCCGGAGAAATGGAGCTTTCTGACAACTGATCAGTGATCCTTAGAGTGAGGATCCACAACCTGCGGTATGAACGCAGCCCCCGAAGAAGGGGGTCAGTACAAAATATGTACCAAGTATGCGAAACTGAAAGTACTGAAATAAAATCATATAGTCTAAAATAAAGCTGGAGACATGTATGATAACCAAAATAACAGTACACTGTGCCTTACTAATAATGAGAGTAAACAAGAGTACACCTTACTGCTTATAAATAGGAAGCTTATGATCAAATTAGGGGCACCCGCCCGTAGTATCATTAGGCAATCCTACTCCTGGGACTATTTCACCCGCATAGGTCCTGTGAATCCGCAATGGAGCAATTTGCTCCGCATGAGACTATTTCACCCGCATGGAACTGGTGGACCCACAATGAGTACATACGCCGCACTCGTATCGTGGGGAGAAAATCCACGGAATATGTAGTAACCCGGGGGTTTTCCCCGCAAGATTAAAATAACACTAGCACCTAAGGCTACCATAAATATCATAACATAAGCACAACCGGCAATCGTAAATATCATAAGCAAGTTAAGAAATTCCTTAACTTCTCATTGGACTTAATTAGCATGCACTCTCATTTAATTTAACTTAAGACACTAACATGTCATGAAAAATCCGGGAATTTAACCCAAAGTACTACGTACCTTTATCCTTTTTTAAAATGACTCTTTCTCGTATAAAAATGTTACACCCCGTAAGTCCAGGACATGTATAAGAGAATGTACGTAAGGAATCAAGACTTGGAAATTGGTACGAAAGGAAGAATTATTTTTCCGACGGAAAATCTTCCGAACGTCGGAAAGGAAAAAGGTTCGTTGATGAGAATTAGGTTCTCAAAATGCATTATTTGAAGAGTATGTAACTTATTAGCATTATGGAAATTTATTTTTACGGATTTGGTCACGTGGGGCCCACCCGAGGAATTTTACTTTTTGCGGGGCCCACGAGGGTTACGTAATTTTATGGACGAATGAGAGGGCGACACGTGACACCTCCCCCACATGGTCTTGGACGAAAATTAGCAAGGTTATAATGGTCATTTGACCATTGTGGATGATAAGTCTTCAAGCTTGAGATTGTTGACTTGTCAACTTGTCCACTTGGCTATTATCCAAGTGTTCTTCATCTTAGCCACACATTTATTTAATATAAGCCCCCCATTGTGTTATATATACACTACACTAGTGCAAGACTTGTCTTCAACACTTAGAAAAATTTCACATTGTTCTTGTGCTTGAAGAGTCTCTCGGGTTTGGCTAAGTTCCACACAAAAAAATTTGCAATTGTGGTTCGTTATTCACAAGACTTTAACCCTAGGTCCCTAATGGTATTGTAAGGATATATCAATAGAAAGATTTCGGAAAAACGACGTTTTCACGTTAGTCGCAAGGCGAAAACCTAAGTCGTTTTCACAAGTTTGGATTGGAAATGGAAGAGAAGTTGGTTGTGAACTTCTAAAGGCTTCAAATAGCGGATTGGAGCGTAAAGGAAAGGAGCTAAGAGTTGCTAAGGATCGACTTTGAATCTTGGAAATTTTAAGGGCTTATAAAGGTATAAATCTTGTCGTTTTAGCAATTAAAGTTTACTTATTGTTGTAGCTATGGATATTAGCAAGCATGAGGTATTTAGTATGAAGTTTGATAAGTGTATTGGCTATTGGAACCCTAATCCGAAAACTAGCATGTTTAGCCTTAAGATTACAATTTGAGTTGATTATTAGTTTAAGTCGTCACATGTTATATAAAGAAGGAAATTGTAGTTTTTGAAGTTGTCTATGACTATATAACATGTTAGACCTAAGAACTTGGATTAAAAAAGAATTGGAAAGAACTTTGTGTTGTTGAATAAGTTAGCCGAGAATGGCTTTGATTATGGACTTAGTTGGTATTAATTGTGGGGCGGAATTTTACACGTATTGTAAGGAGTGTAATCCCCTTTGTTGGTTGGTATGTTAAGCCTTAAATGTGACATGTTTGGTTAATGAATTCGGCCTTGAAAAAGGTGGCAAAGTATGTAGAAACAAAGGAGGTGCTGCGCGATTTTTCGTAAAATAAGAGACCGTTTACTTAGTATTATTCTACGTTAGAGGCTAGAAGTTGATAGTCGTGTTGTGGCCATTATAGGTTGACAATTCTACGTGCGGTGTATTCGACTTAGCTTGTGGATTAAGCAGAAAATGTATGTGAACTATCTCCTCTTCTAGCATGATTCCTTAAGGTAAAGAAAGTATGTCCTACTCCTTAAATGATCCATTCCTTGGTTGTACTTGGATTGCCTAATATAGAAATTTTTCTATATACTTCCTTGATTGTACTTTGATGTTTAAATTGTAAGTTGTTATGATCCATTTCCTTAGTGAAGTTTGGATTTTCAAAAGTGAAAGTATTTTACTTAAAGTACATAGAATCTTGAAAAGGAAGTGGTTTCCAAATCTTTTGGCTAGTGCCTTAGTTCCAAAACCTAAAGGTCGTTATAATGACTTTAGAGGAGTCAAATGAGTGATTTACTTAATTTTTTTAAGAGAGGAGAAATGACACGATTTAAAGAGAAGTAACTTGTTTTAAATGTGTGAGTTACTTGATTTTAAAAGTAGAAGAAACTTGATTTCTAAAGATTAAGAGACTTGAAGTATTTTGAAAGTTAAGAAACTTGATTTGTAAGTATGTGATACTTGGTTTTAAAAGTATAAGTCTCTTGGTTATAAAAAGAATGAATATGTCTAAAACCATAAAGGGTTATAACGGCTTTATGGGAAGTTGGTTATAATGGCTTTATGGAAGGTTAAGAAAGTTGTCTATTTTGATTAATGGGCATAAGTTGCCTATATTGTAAAAATGTTATACCCCGTATTTCTAGAGTATGTACGTGAGGACGTACGTAGAAAAGTTTAAGCCCTAAAGTTAGGCAAGGTTCGAATTTTGTTCACAACCCCCGATTAGAGTCGTTTTTCGACGAAACGTTTTACAAAACTTGCGAAGGGAAAATTCCGGCTATGTCATTTATAATTTTTGCGGATTTTTCCGAGAGACGAAATGTTTTGGACCAACGAGAGGGCGACACTTGTCACCCTCTAGTGGGCGGTCAAGTTGGCCGATTGGGTCACGGTTTTTGGCCTTATTTTGTGCCTTGTTTGATGCCTTGTTTGGTGCCTTGTTTTGTGGAGTAGGGGTAGGGGGCACTTGGGCAAATCTTGGCCCTCCACTTTCCCCCCACATGGCTTGATCTTGGCCATTGACCTTCCTATAAATACCCCCCCCCTTGGTAGAAAATACTCTCCAAGTATTGTTACTATACCAAAATACCTTAGCCTTATGCCTTGTAGTATTCCAAAGTTATCTCTATACGTAGAGCCCGGAAATACTACCTTATGTCCTTTTAGTCTCAAACCGAAACCCTAAGGAAAATCTTCATAGCCGGTTGAAGTATTAAGAAGAAGTTGCGTAGAACTTCTAAGGGTTGTTTGGAGCGGGTTGGAGCGCCCAGAGTAGGAGCTAAACGTTGCTCAGGATCGACATTTATACTTGGATAATTATGGGCTTATCGAGGTAAATATCTTGTCCCTATTGTAATTGGAAATTACATCGTAGTAGTATGGAAATGAATATAAGATTCATAGAAGAGAATTGAGCGTAATAGAAGGATATTACGTAAAAGACTTGAATCAAATCACATCAGAAGAATAATCTACAGATTAGTCTAGACATTGATAGACTTGTATAACCTTTATAGGTTGAATGTTCTGCGAGTAGCATGTACTACTTGAATGGTGTACAAGGCTAGCCGGGTTATAGCCGTGGAGCGTTTTGCTAATAGTCGATAATCGTCGCGAGGTATGTGATTCTTCCTATACTCTTGAGCATGATATTTTAAAATATATATAGTACGGTAGACGTACGTGTGTTAACTGAATAATAATTACGGCAATGTCTTTTGACTTAAGCTCGAATAATAATTACGCAATGTCTTTTGACTTAAGCCCGAATAATCTTGAAGTATTTCAAAAGAATCTTGAATCATTTTTAATGTAAGAGTAATACTTGGTTTTAAAAGCTTAAGAGTTATACTAGCTTTATGGGAAGTTAGGTATAACGGCAAGAGAGATAAAAGAATGATTTATTGATTTAAGAAGTTAAGAGACTTGATCTTAAAAGATAAGAGACTTGACTTAATTGAATTTTGTTAAAAAGTGTGAAACCTCATTCATGAGTAATGAGTACTGGTTTTTTTAAAAAGGAATAATGTTTTACTGATTTCGGAAATCAGAATAAGTATCGAACAAACCACATCGCTTAATAAAGGGAAATGTATTGACTATTAATGTATTAATAAAACCGAGAAACCTCCATCTGCATAAGCTAAGATGAGACAAAATGATATTACATTTCCTAGATCATGATTCTTTGTTATAAGATTGTTATAAACAAGAATAACCTACTCGCATATAAGGCATATGTTTCTCAAATGGTTTTAAAAGAGAATTATATCATTAAGTGATTAAAACTATGAACTGCGAAACATTTCGAAAATGAGAAACTTGAGTATTTAAAATTTGGCAACTTGAACGTTTGGAAAAGAATGTTGTTACTTGATTTTACAAAGAGAAGTGTTTTGGGTTTACTTAAGAAAATAAGTCACTCTATTTTTATACTACGGGTATTGTGTGACTTTTGTGAAAGAAACGGATCTTTTAAAGAGTTAATGTATGAAGTACTTTGGGGATAAAAACCCGAACTTGTTGACTTATAGTAGAAAGTACCTCGTGTGATTAACTTGATTGTGTTGGTTTGTGATAGCCTTGTAATACTTCCTGATTGATTTAAGAATTAAACATGTTAGGATGCTACGTGTGTTAGTGTCTTGTGATGTTTGTGTAAAGGGGTTTCCCTTGTTGTGCTTATGTTGTCTAACGGTAAGCCGTTATGCTAGTATTACATCACTCACCTCTTGACATGATTCCGGGTTAAGCCGCCTCCACGCGGTAGACTCGCACGGCCCGGGGACCATGATTCGAGAATACCTCATGCGGGTCACGGGACCTATGCGAGCTACGAGAGTTCCGTGTTAGTGCGCGCCTTTATGGTCATGCGGTCTATGTGGCCACGCGATCGCGAGTCGAGGATGACGCCGGGAGTAGCTACCGTCGATGCGAGGAATACCTCGCGGGCCATTGGGTGGCCTATGCGGAGCTCCGGAAGTTCGGACTAGACGCGCACATTAGATCTGCAGCGAGTGGCGGCCGATCATGTGGCGGTCAGACAGATCTCATGATCTGATTTATGACCTTGTTAGTACCGTGGTGTTAGTAGTCGGCTATGCCTTCGCATTTACCCCAGACGGTTTTATTATGACACAGTGGGACACGTGTTCATGTGTATTCCTTGGTGCTTTTATATCATGATCGCGGTGAGGAAGGTATTCCACGCATGATTGATGTTGTGGGCGTGAGACCCATAGTTGTATTTGAGTGATGACTTTGAGGCGTGAGTCCCGACTTGACATGATCGCTTATTTATAGTGAATCGTAGTTTGGTTATCATACATGTCTCTCGCTTTATATAGACTACTATGATTTCATTTACGATTTTCGCCACATACTTGGTACTTGTTGTAGTGACCTCCTTCGGGGCTGCGTCATGCCGCAGTAGAGGTACACGATGCGTCATCCTCGCTCATGTGGTCAGCGTTTGGGAAGCTCCGTTTCTCGAGGCTTATCGATGGTATAGTCCCCGTCGTTGTAGGTACTTACATTCAGGGGTATGGCGGGGCCCTGTCCCGCCATTGTTGTTATATCATTCTTAGAGGTCTGTAGTACTGTTGTGGGCAGAGTTGTAAAAAGGATGTAACTGTTCGGGTTTAAGTTTTTATATATATGCCGAAAGGCAACTTTTCTTCAGATAATTGTTTCATATTTCAAATCTTGTTTTATATTCCGCTGATTACTCTGATGTATGTATCACTAGGGTGCCGGGGGTAAGGCACCAGTCACGGGCCCGAGTTCGGGTCGTGACAAAAAATTTGAAGTTACTTGGTTGCAAGCTTTGAAATGAGTTTTCTAAAAGTGTACTAACTTACTTTGAAAAATAGACACGCCTTGATACTACGGGTGTTAGTATCTTGGGGTTTTACATAAAAAATAGTCTTTTGGAAGAATGTACGTACGTAGTACTTTGGCTTGTTTAAATGAGAATTTTTCCATTTGTGCCTTGATAGTACTTTGGTTTGTTTAAAAGAGAATTATTCTATTTGTGCCTTGATAGTACTTTGGCTTGCTTGAATAAGGATTTCTCTTGGTTTATGTAAAAAGAAGGCATGGTAATTGTCTTGGTTTATGTGAAAAGAAGGCATGGTAATTGTCTTGGTTTGTGTAAAGGCATGGTATTGTCTTGGCTTATGACAAAAAGAAAGGCATGGTAATTGTCTTGATTTGTGTAAAGGCATGGTTTTGCCTTGGTTTGCTTGCATATGGGTTGCTCATATAGACATTCGTGCAAATGTCATATTTCCACATCTCCGCGTCCCTCCATAAAGGGCCGGCAACTTGTTTCAAGGATACTATGGGTTAGCTCCCCATGGGGGTGAGTGGTACACACTCACGGCGGGTCGGTATTTGACTTGGACGGGTTAAATTCCTGGGATATATATAAGCCATGGACTAGCTATCCGTGATGCGAGTATTGTGTACCGATGACTCATTGCGGGTCCTCATGACCTAAGCGGGTGAAATAGTCCCTTGCGGGTGAAATAGTCCCTTGCGGGTGAAATAGTCCTATGATAGGTTGCATTATAACACAGATGGTGGTTGACCCTGGCACTGGCACTGCCTTCATGTTTTGAAACGGTATTGATTTCATTAATGAAAGGGTGCAGTGTGGTTATGACTTAAAGTGAAACAATTGGTCTCATTGTTAAAAGCATAACTTAAAAATATAAAAAGGATTGCATTACTCTCATGATTTTAAGGTTCAGTGTGCTTGCTGATGTTTTATTATATCATGGACTGCCGGCAGTGAGGAAGGATTCCACGGGCATGATTGATATTATGGGCGTGAGACCCATGGTTATATTTGAGTAATGACTTTGAGGGCATGCGTCCCTGACTTGATATGACTGCTTATGTATTGTGTTCTGTAGGTTGGCTATCATACATGTCTCCTGTTTTGTTTAGACTGTTATGATTTCATTACTGATTTCATCGTTTCACATACTTGGTACATTCTTCAGATCGACCTCCTGGGCCGCGTTCACGCCGTGAGTTTAGGTAATGCAGCTTTGGTGATCTGCAGGTGTAGGACCCTGCTCAAAGTTTTTGGATAGCTCCATCTGTTCAGGAGTTTATCTTTTTGGTATAGATCCTTCAGTATAGGCTTTTGTACAGTTATGGGTACGGCGGGGCCTTGTCCCGTTATAGTTCAGTAAAACTTTTAGAGGTCTGTATTCATATGTGGGATTGGACTCATGTACAGTGTAGTGTCTTTTGATTATGTATATTATATGGCATCCTTGTCGGCTTTTCCCTTGCACGTATGTTGGTTTTTAAAAAAATAAAAATATATGAGGTGTTATTTAAATTCCGCAGTTTACTTGTGTCAGTTAGGTAGAAGGTGCCGGTAGGCACCACCACGCCCGGTTCGGGCGTGACGAGTGGTATCGTGAGCGATCATCCTCAGAATGTCTACAGACCGTGTCTAGTAGAGTCTTGATTATCGGTGTGTTGCGCGCCACACCCATAAACAAGAGGCTACAGGACGTTTAGGAGTTGGTTTCTATTCTTCTCACTCTGAGATCGTGCCATAGAGTTGTGTTAGTAAGATAATTCCTCTCTGACGTATTTTGTGTTACAGCTATGCCTCCAAGGAGGGCAACAGTCGCCCCGAGGGCAAATCAGTAGCAGGAGCTACCAGTCAGACTCAGAGAGTTGATAGGGCTTATGCCCAGGGTATACCGGATATTGTGCCGCAGTCGGCGAGTTCTTCTGCGCTAGGTTTTGAGGCCCCAGAACCAGAGCCTACAGTTTCTCAGTTAGGGGAAGACTATAGGGTTATAAGGGAAGCAGTTATGTTATTGACCAAGATAACGATGCTACAGTTTCATCAGCAGGAGGTTATTCGGCCAGTACAGACATGTGTACATAGGGTAGATGGCCAACGCGGAGATCAGCGTAAGAGGGCTAGACCGGTTGGTTATCCCGGTGAGTTTTTGGACGAGCAACCTCAGTAGCGAGTGAGATATTCATCCCATCCTACCCAGTACATACCCCCGCAGATCACAAGTGGGAGATTTGACCTTACAAGGTATTTAGGAGCCGGTCCGAGCTCCAGGGTTCAAAGTTCTCAGAGGAGCAGAGGATTTTCTCAGTCGAGGCCACTTATTCCTCAGTGTTTCCGATGTAGTAAGCGTCATTTGGGGAAATGCCATTATGGCACAGGTGTTTGTTTTTATTGTGGCCGTCCGGGCCATATAGTGAGGGTATGTATTTTTAGAAGGAGCACCGGTGAGGTGGCTCAGCCTATGAGGCCGATGGTTGATTCTCTTTCCTCCACAGCTGTGCGTCCCCCAGGGCAGGGTGTTCAGATGTCAGCCAGCCATGGTAGAGGTCAGGGTGGAATTTATAGTTCTGGCGGTCCTTCGAACCGCATAGATGACGTGACTATGGGGCAGGATCAGGAGGCGACATCGCATGAGGTCACAGGTATATCTCGATTCTTTTGAATCATATGTGCATTGATAGATTCAGATTTCGCCCTAGCATATATGTTTTCCCTTTGTTGCTAGCAGTTGTAAGTGATAGTACCCCCAGAGGTAGGAATACTTTGATTAGTAAAGTGAAAAGTTAAGAATGTTGACAAGAATGGTAAGTGAACTGAGACTATAGTTGTGTAGAGTTCACAAGTTGTAGTTACCCCATAATAAGTGTAAGACCGATAGGGAAGAATGTACAGTAGAAATACTTCGGCCTATGTGACGAACCTCTAGTGAATAAGGGGATAGGGTAAGAAGTACCTTGAGATAAGAGAGAGATTTATTTCAGACTAAGAATGAGAAGTTAAGTATGATGATGGGTCGGGTTATGGACTCATTTCGGGTCAACCGATAGTATGGAATGGGGTGATGTCAGTTGGTAATGGTCCCGCTATGTGCTAGGGTCACGAGGATGCAAGGCCCAAGTATAGTTGATCGTTGTACGAGTTCGTGGATGCGTTCCACCGGAACCAGGTCGTAAGGACCGAGAAGAGCCTTAACGGGAAGGTAAGTAACAAAATGGCCAAGTTTGGATAGTAACTCCAAGGATCGGAGAACAGAATCAATACTCAAATTTTTTGTACGTATGCTAAATAAGTTTAGAAGTATGAGAAAGTATGACAAGTAAGAAAAGAAAGTAACCTCTAAAGATCTTGTTTGTGATAAGACTGTAACCTTCGAGTTTTGTGAGAAGGGGCCGCGGACGGATGGTCCATTGATATGTTTACGTATGCTATGTGGTGGCCATGTGTGGCATCGTTGGTCTTGTGGAGTGTTGATTGATAGGCATAGTATAGAGATTATGCCGGAGTTTGTATACTTGAAAACATACTAAGAACATTCGGGGACGAATGTTTCTAAGGGGGGAAGAATGTTACACCCCGTAAGTCCAGGACATGTATAAGAGAATGTACGTAAGGAATCAAGACTTGGAAATTGGTACGAAAGGAAGAATTGTTTTTCCGACGGAAAATCTTCTGAACGTCGGAAAGGAAAAATGTTCGTTGATGAGAATTAGGTTCTCAAAATGCATTATTTGAAGAGTATGGAACTTATTAGCATTATGGAAATTTATTTTTACGGATTTGGTCACGTGGGGCCCACCCGAGGAATTTTATGTTTTGCGGGGCCCACTAGGGTTACAGAATTTTATGGACGAATGAGAGGGAGACACGTGACACCTCCCCCACATGGTCTTGGACGAAAATTAGCAAGGTTAGAATGGTCATTTGACCATTGTGGATGATAAGTCTTCAAGCTTGAGATTGTTGACTTGTCAACTTGTCCACTTGGCTATTATCCAAATGTTCTTCATCCTAGCCACACATTTGTTTTAATCTAATCCCTCCATTGTGTTATATATACACTACACTAGTGCAAGACTTGTCTTCAACACTTAAAAAAAATTCACATTGTTCTTTTGCTTGAAGAGGCTCTCGGGTTTGGCTAAGTTCCACACAAAAAAATTTGCAATTGTGGTTCGTTATTCACAAGACTTTAACCCTAGGTCCCTAAGGGTATTGTAAGGATATCTCAATAGAAAGATTTCGGAAAAACGACGTTTTCACGTTAGTCGCAAGGCGAAAACCTAAGTCGTTTTCACAAGTTTGTATTGGAAATGGAAGAGAAGTTGGTTGTGAACTTCTAAAGGCTTCAAATAGCGGATTGGAGCGTAAAGGAAATGAGCTAAGAATTTCTAAGGAGCGACTTTGAATCTTGGAAATTTTAAGGGCTTATAAAGGTATAAATCTTGTCGTTTTAGCAATTAAAGTTTACTTATTATTGTAGCTATGGATATTAGCAAGAATGAGGTATTTAGTATGAAGTTTGATAAGTGTATTGGCTATTGGAACCCTAATCCGAAAACTAGCATGTTTAGCCTTAAGATTACAATTTGAGTTGATTATTAGTTTAAGTCGTCACATGTTATATAAAGAAGGAAATTGTAGTTTTTGAAGTTGTCTATGACTATATAACATGTTAGACCTAAGAACTTGGATTGAAAAAGAATTGGAAAGAACTTTGTGTTGTTGAATAAGTTAGCCGAGAATGGCTTTGATTATGGACTTAGTTGGTATTAATTGTGGGGCAGAATTTTACACGTATTGTAAGGCGTGTAATCCCCTTTGTTGGTATGTATGTTGAGCCTTAAATGTGGCATGTTTGGTTATTGAATTCGACCTTGAAAAAGGTGGCAAAGTATGATGAAACAAAGGAGGTGCTGCCCGATTTTCCGTAGAATAAGAGACCGTTTACTTAGTATTATTCTACGTTAGAGGCTAGAAGTTGATAGTCGTGTTGTGGCCATTATAGGTTGACAATTCTACGTGCGGTGTATTCGACTTAGCTTGTGGATTAAGCCGAAAAGGTATGTGAACTATCTCCTCTTCTAGCATGATTCCTTATGGTAAAGAAAGCATGTCATACTCCTTAAATAATCCATTCCTTGGTTGTACTTGGATTGCCTAATATAGAAATTGTTCTATATACTTCCTTGATTGTACTTGATGTTTAAATTGTAAGTTGTTATGATCCATTTCCTTAGTGAAGTTTGGATTTTCAAAAGTGAAAGTATTTTACTTAAAGTACATAGAATCTTGAAAGGAAGTGGTTTCCAAATCTTTTGGCTAGTGCCTTAGTTCCAAAACCTAAAGGTCGTTATAATGACTTTAGGGGAGTCAAATGAGTGATTTACTTAATTGTTTTAAAAGAGGAGAAATGACACGATTTAAAGAGAAGTAACTTGTTTTAAAGGTGTGAGTTACTTGATTTTAAAAGTAGAAGAAACTTGATTTCTAAAGATTAAGAGACTTAAAGTATTTTGAAAGTTAAGAAACTTGATTTGTAAGTATGTGATACTTGGTTTTAAAAGTATAAGTCTCTTGGTTATAAAAGGAATGAATATGTCTAAAACCATAAAGAGTTATAACGGCTTTATGGGAAGTTGGTTATAACGGCTTTATGGAAGGTTAAGAAAGTTGTCTATTTTGATTAATGGGCATAAGTTGCCTAGATTGTGAAAATTTGAAGCTACTTGGTTGCAAGCTTTGAAATGAGTTTTCTAAAAGTGTAGTAACTTACTTTGAAAAATAGACACGCCTTGATACTACGGGTGTTAGTATCTTGGGGTTTTACATAAAAAGGAGTCTTTTAAAAAGAATGTACGTACGTAGTACTTTGGCTTGTTTAAATGAGAATTTTTCCATTTGTGCCTTGATAGTACTTTGGTTTGTTTAAAAGAGAATTATTCTATTTGTGCCTTGATAGTACCTTGGCTTGCTTGAATAAGGATTTCTCTTGGTTTATGTAAAAAGAAGGCATGGTAATTGTCTTGGTTTATGTGAAAAGAAGGCATGGTAATTGTCTTGGTTTGTGTAAAGACATGGTATTCTCTTGGCTTATGACAAAAAGAAAGGCATGGTAATTGTCTTGATTTGTGTAAAGGCATGGTTTTGCCTTGGTTTGCTTGCATATGGGTTGCTCATATTGACATTCGTGCAAGTATCATATTTCCACATCTCTGCGTCCCTCCATAAAGGGCCGGCAACTTGTTTCAACGATACCATGTGTTAGCTCCCCATGGGGGTGAGTGGTACACACTCACGGCGGGTCGGTATTTGACTCGGACGGGTTAAATTCCCGGGATATATATAAGCCATGGATTAGCTATCCGTGATGCGAGTATCGTGTACAGATGACTCATTGCGGGTCCTCATGACCTAAGCGGGTGAAATAGTACCTTGCGGGTGAAATAGTCCTATGATAGGTTGCATTATAACACAGAGGGTGGTTGACCCTGGCACTGGCACGACTTTCATGTTTTGAAACGGTATTGATTTCATTAATGAAAGGGTGCAGTGTGGTTATGACTTAAAGTGGAACAGTTGGTCTCATTGTTAAAAGTATAACTTAAAAAGATAAAAAGGATTGCATTACTCTCATGATTGTAAGGTCCAGTGTGCTTACTAATGTTATATTATATCATGGACTGCCGGCAGTGAGGAAGGATTCCACGGGCATGATTGATATTATGGGCGTGAGACCCATGGTTATATTTGAGTAATGACTTTGAGGTACGCGTCCCCGACTTGATATGATTGCTATGTATTGTATCGTAGGTTGCTATCATACATGTCTCATGTTTTGTTTAGATCGTTATGATTTCATTACAAGATTTCATCGTTTCACATACTTGGTACATTCTTCAGATCGACCTCCTTCGGGGCTGCGTCATGCCACGTTTAGGTAATGCAGCTTTGGTGATCTGCAGGTGTAGGACCCTGCTCAGAGTTTTTGGATAGCTCCTTCTATTCGGGAGTTTATCTTTTGGTATAGTTCCTTCAAGATGTGCTTTTGTACAATTATGGGTACGGCGGGGCCTTGTCTCGTCATAGTTCAGTAAAACTCTTAGAGGTCTGTATTCATATGTGGGATTAGAATCATGTACAGTGTAGTGTCTTTTGATTATGTATATTATATGACAGCCTTGTCGGCTTTGCCCTTGCACGTATGTTGGTTTTAAAAAATAAATAAATATATGAGGTGTTATTTAAATTCCGCAGTTTACTTGTGTCAGTTAGGTAGAAGGGTGCCCAGGTAGGGCACCAGTCACGGGCCCGGGGTTCGGGGCGTGACAAAAAACCCCCAAGATACTAACACCCGTAGTATCAAGGCTTGTCTACTTTTCAAAACAAGTCACTACACCTTTAGAAATACATTTTTAGGCTTCTAAACCAAGTGACTTTTACTTTAAATGTTACACCCCGTAGTTCCAAGGCAATGAGATGAGAACGCACGAAGGAAATTGAGATTTGAATTTCGGAAGGAAAGAAGGATTACTTTTCTTAAGGAAAATTTTCGGGAATTTGTAAAGGAAAAGGTTTATTAATTGGAATTCGGTTCTCAAATTTGGTATTTGAGACTTTTGGAATATATTGAAATTATGGATTTTTATTTTCGGATTTTGGTCATGTGGGGCCCACCCGGAAAATTTTACGGTTTTGTGGGGCCCACAATATTTTGAGATATTTTGGCCAATTATGGATTTTTGGGTGATGAAATATTTTTTTGACCAATGAGAGGGTGACATGTGGCACCCCCTTTGACTATTTGACTTGGTCTTGGAAGATATTTTGGAGACAAGTGGAGGTGGGTCCCACTCCACTTGTCTTGCTACACTTAGGCCCTCCACTTGTAAAGCATCCAACCCTTGAGATACATTATTTTTTTTTTTAGGTAAATGTTAATATTATAAAGAAAAACGGAAAAACAGGTAGCTACAATCATTCGTCGAGGGTTCTCAATCCTCAACGTAAGCAGTAAACAAGAAATGAAAGAGAGGAGGGATGGGTCGTCTACCCAAAGGTGACGTTACAATGGGAGATTAAATCATAAAAATTAAATTCTTACTATCCGGTGCATTCCAAGATAGTATCTTCATTTAATTAATCAAAATCATTTCAGACGCCATAAGGTGCAATAGTTGAATTTGTGGGGGAAATCAAGACTTGTGCATCATTGGGAATGGTTGCCATAAATGGCTTATGTCCCTCGGCAATAAATGCTTCATTGGCCGAAACAAGATCATAATTCTTAGGTGTCTTGGAAAAGAATGACCCTTCAAATTCCACATAAGTTGATCTTCCAAGACTCGTTTGAAGAGAAGACCGCTTTGGTTCCGTAGCCATCAAGTTTCCAAACCTCTTTGACGGGCTGCCTTTGATTTCGCAACCATTAAATTCATTAGAAGAGTTGACTCTTCGGTTCCCACCCTTATCAATTCACGATGTCCCATTGAATGAGATGCTTCTTGGTTTTCTCAAAGAAATAAATTGCCCAAGTTACGAAGTCGTTTGTAGAGTAGGCTGTTCAACTTCCGCACGGTTTGCAATACCAAGAGCCATGGAAAGTGAACCAACTTCCGACCCTACAATCTTGAACCGATGTCCCTTGGGCTTCAGTCTAGACCCGCGACCACCAAAAAGACCAATCAGCATCCCATGACCACCCTTCTGTCCCACCTTCGACCCGGAACCACCCTCAAGAAACGCCATAGACCCGTGCCCACCCAAGCTACCCGTCAACCCATCGAGAGGGGGTGACGTTTCGGAAACCGCGACACTTGAATTCCCAACAACCTCAACTCCGAAAGTTGCACCTAATGAATGAGGCGTGTCATTGACAACTGCAGCAATTGGATGAGGCGTGCCATTGACATCCGCACCCAATGAATTCATAATCAACCTAGACCTCTTTTGGATAAAAACCCCCTCGACTTCCAAAACCTTAGCATTTCCTAGGCCAATAGGAAAAGAAACATTCTCGAACTCAACACCAGTGTCAAACGTCGTTTGAAGAGGAGCCCCTTCGAATCTCGTAGCCTCCAAGTTTCTAAACCTCTTTTGACGAGCTGCCCCTATGGTTTCGTAACCTTTGAATACATTAGAGAGATGACTTTCGGTTCTCACCCTTTTCAAGTTTCGATGTCCCATTGAATGAGAGGTTTCCTTGGTACTTTCAAGAATTAAATTTGTAGCACAAAACGAGTGAGGCGTGCCATTGATATCCGAACAAAAGAATGTATCAAATTACTAGACCTCTTTGGCTAAAAACCCCTGGCTTCATTAACCTTAGCATTTCCAAGGTCAATTGGAAATGGAACGTTCTGAGTCAACCACTAAAGTCCGGTGGCCCATGGACTTTCCCCAAGACCCATGTCCACCCACTGACCACAACCTGCGTGACAAACCTCGAGTCCCGCTGATCCCTTAGCATCCAAAGTGGTCGGAAAAACTCTTCGCACTCGAAACCAAGGATCGGAGGCCCAAGGCTTCAAGCCTCAAACCACGAACATCAACACTACCCTCGCACTCGGTCCACCTCCATACCCGCTTTGACCCGGGTCACCATCAAGAACCGCAAACACCTCAGGCGTGAGTGCCTACCGGAATCGCAGCAGCCTTTCCCGACTTCTGCGAGCTCGAAAAGCTTCCTTGAACTCAAAGACAATTGAACGGTGAACTGTGGATTCAACCACAACCCTTTATCACCATCACGACCCACCGCAACCCGTGACCACCCACATGTCCCGTGATTTGACCTCGGAAATCCAAGACCGTGAACCTCCATTGTGAAGCTTTTCAACCGAACACTAGCCGAGGTTACCACCGAAGGTTAGGAGAAACCAAGAGCTGCTTTCAACCCAAGACCACCATCATGACCCTCTTGCACACCAAGAACACCCTCCTGATCTGCAAATATCCCAGCAACACCCACCTGTCCCGAATATTTCGCAATATTCAGAGAAGCAACAAACTGGCCATCGCTGAAAGTCGCCTCTGAGATGCAAACTTCAAATTCATATCTTGTAACTTGTAATCTTGAACAATCAAAATAATCTCTTTCATTCTTTTGGCTGAAATCTTTGTATTCTTTCTCATGGCTATAAGGAAGATACCTTACTCTATAACAAATCAATTAGAGTGAGCGTGAAATGAGCACACAAACTACAACTTAGGATGGATTAGATCAAAGAACAATCCGTGTAGTAAATCAGTTGATGAAAATCATAGAAGAAGGAAGACGTAGAAGAGCAACTAGGAAAAAATGTTGAGAGCATTTTCGCCTAGTGAGAGAAACATCTCTCTAACTCTTTTTGTATTTTTTCCCTTGAGATACATTATATACACATAGAGACTTGCAAGACTTAGCCATGTACATTTTCATCCAAGAAAGCTCTCATCTCTTTCCCTCTTCTCTTATGCTCTCGGCCAAAGTTGACAGATTTCATCCAACTTTGGAGAGGTATACGAGGAGTTTTAGGTTTTTTAAAAGCCTAAAATGAATTTCATCGAGTCTAGTTTCCAACGCAACAAACCGTTCGTCGATTGGACATCAGAGTAAAGAGTTATGGACGTCACAAGTTCAGCTGACAAAACAGTGAGCAAAAACGCTACACTAGGTCTAGAATAGAGGGTGAAACCCTAGGGGGTCCGTCGACTTTTTGGTGATGTAATGTGAAGGGAAGTTGCTCCTAAGGTTGTAGGGGATACATATATGTGATTGGATCTTGAAGAAGTGGAGCGAAACGAAAACTACGGGCCATTGTTGAGCATTCTGCCCGGGATGTTATTGGGCACAAAAATGAGGTAATAGTTCTTCAAAAATTAAAGTAATTGGATATTACTTATTGTTATAATGTATAGATGAATTCATGTTAAGGAAGAAGTTGAAAATAAGATGTGTATGAGGTAGATATGTTGTTGGCCAATTTGAGACAATTTTGTGCCCTTGGTTTCATTTGTTATATGGTTATTGTTATCCACACTTGTAGCATGTTAAAATAAGGTAATATGGTTGTTGATAAGTTGGTATGTCATATATGGAAGTGTTGAAACTCGAATTGGAATAAAATGGATTAAGGAAAGAGTTATCGGATTGTAGTTGTTTTAGCCGAAAAACTGCCCAAAACTGTTAGACGTTGTCGTATCATTTTATGGACTGTTTTGGGGGTGTGGTTATGCTGGAAAAATCATCCCTAATATGCATGTTTAAGTGTAGTAGTTTCTAATGAAAGTCCTAAGAAAATAGGGGTGTGGAAAGGTGTTGAAACGCCTCACATTTTACCCTCGTTATTGTTGGATTACATACTGTTTTTATGGGTTGATTTGTGGACTGTTGTCACGACCCGACCCGGGGCCGCGACTGGTGCCCTATCGGAACACCCCGTCAGGTATACATCAGAGAATAGCAGCGGAACATACATAACCTGTAAAAAGTAAACATCACTGACAAGCCGATAAGGCTGCCTTCCTTAGAATATACTTAATCAAAAGTAAAACAGTACAACTTGTTTTTACAGCCCAAACCACAAATGTAACTACATACCTCTAGGAATAACAACTGTGACGGGACAGGGCCCCGCCATACCCCCTGAATGTACAAAAGTCTACAACCTCAGGGAACCGTACCAAAGACAAAGCCTCCGGAGAAATGGAGCTTTCCAAGAACTGACAGTGATCCTAAGAGTGCGGATCAGCAAGCTACGTACCTCAACTCGGCGATGAACGCACTTCCGGGCGAGGTCAAGCATAACAGGTACCAAGTATGCGAAACTGGAAAAATACTGAAAATACCTCATAAGTCTAAAATAACTGGAGACATGTAAAATAATCAGTTTACAGAACACTGTGCCTTACTAACAATGAGAATATCAAGTATATACCATACTGCATGAAAATAGGAAGCTCATGATCAAAGCCAGGTCACCTGCCCGCAGTATCATTAAGCACTCCTACTCCTGGGACTATTTCACCCGCATGGGTCATGTGGACCCGCATGAGGTATTCCTCGCATAGGCTGTTGTCACGACCCGAACCCGGGCCCGTGACTGGTGCCTTACCCCGGGCACCCAAGTAGACATACATCAGAGTAATCAGCGGAATATAAAACAAGACATGAAATATGAAACGCTTATTCGAGAAAAGTTGCCTTACGGCATATATAAATAAAAACTTAACCGAACAGTTACATCCTTTTTACAACTCGCCCACAACGATACATGCACTTAAGAATGATATGACAACAATGGCGGACAGTGGTTCGCCATACCCTGAATGTAAGTACCTACAACTACAGGGACTTTACCATCGATAAGCCTCCGAGAAACAGAGCTTCCCAAACGCCGAATCGTGATCCTAAGAGCGAGGATCGACGATCGTGTACTTCTTCCTCGCGCATGAACGCAGCTTCAAGGAGGTCAAGATAACAAGTACCAAGTATGTGAACGAAAGATCAGTAAATGAAATCATAGTAGTCTATATAAAGCAGAGACATGTATGATAACTAAACTACGCTCACAATCAATAAGCGCTATGTCAAGTCGTGACTCACGCCTCAAAGTCATCACTCAAATACAACTATGGGTCTCACGCCATCAGAACGACTGCCCGGCCCGCATCGTGCCTTACCCCGCACCCTAGTGATACAACATCGAGAAAACCAAATGAAAATAAAACATGAGTCATGAAACAAGAGATATAATAATAAACAAAGCAACCAAAATCGGTTGCCTTCAGAAAAACATAAAACCCGAACAGCTTTAATCCTTTACAACCCCGCCACAACAAGATTTACTGCACTTAAGATTTACAACGACTATGACGACAGGCCCCGCCATACCTCGAATGTACAAGAACCTACAACTCAGTGGAAACACATACCAAAAGATAAGCCTCGAGAAACGGAGCTTCCCAATACGTTGAATCGTGATCCTATGAGCGAGGATCCACGACCGATGTATTCTACCGCAGATGAACGCACTTCGGGCGAGGTCAAGATAACAGTACCAAGTATGTGAAATCAGAAATATCAGAAATGAAATCATACTAGTCTATATAAAGCAGAGACATGTATGATAACCAAACTACGATCACAACATAAAAGCGCCATGTTCATCGTGGACTCACGCTCAAGTCATCACTCAAATATAACTACGGGTCTCACGCCCACAACATCAATCATGTTCGCATCACGGCCGCATGCCCGACCGCAGACGGTAGACATGTCCATGATGCAACAATAATACCAATGCCCCATGGCCACATGCCCCGGACTGCAGACGGTAGACACGCCCACGTGACATCAACAATAATATACTGGGTGATCAACCCCGCCGCACGCCACATGCCCCTAATTCTACTCCTGTAGATACGCCCATGTGACATCAACAACAAGACAAGAATCAAATGGAAACATACCCGTGGCATTCTCCACACGCCAAAGACGCCCAAGTAAGTTCTCAACAAGTCAACCGCCTCTATCGAGACGCCAGAATACGTAAATACAACACTTGTACAACCAAGGCTATCATCACAAGCATAGGCAAGTTTCACACAACTCAAAGTACTTTCCCATAAGTCACACAATACCCGTAGTATAAAAATAGAGTGACTATCTTTTTAAGTAAACCAAAATACTTCCCTTTGCAAAAATCAAGTAACCACATTATTTCCAAACGTTCAAGTTTGCCTAATTTCAAGTGCTCAAGTTTCTCATTTTAGAAAGGTTTTATAACTCATAGTCTTAATCCCTTTTAAAACAATTGAGTAACATATGTCATACATGTGAGTAGTTTATTCTTGTTTATAACATCTTATTACAGCAGCCATGATCTAGAAAATGTAATATCATTTTGTCTCATCTTAGCTTCTATGCAGATGGAGGTTTCTACTGGTTTTAATACAACACATCATTATTCAATACATTTTCCTTTTTTAACGCTGCAGTGGTCTGTCGATACACATTCTGATTTCCGAAATCAGTAAAACATTATCCCCTTTTAAAAACCAAGTACTCATTACTCACGAATGAGGTTTCACACAAACATCCACATTAAAACAAATAAGTTAAGTCTCTTATCTTATTAGATCAAGTCTCTTAACTTCTAACATCAGTAAACCATTTTCTTACCTACATAAAGCTGTTATAACCAACTTCCCATAAAGCCGTTATAACACTTTATGTTTAAACCAAACAATTCACTTAGCACATGTACGTCTACCGTACTACATAGTTCACAACAATCATGCTAGAAAAGATAGGAAGAGGTTCACATACCTCGCGACGAGTATCGACAATAAGCAAAATGCTCCAAGTACTACAACCTTGCTAGCCCTTTCCACTCCTCAAGTAGAATACGCTACTCTTAGTACTTTCACCTAAAAAGGTCACAAACGCTCATTAACTTTTAAACATACGGTTCCCATGTTCTACGTAAAATTGGCAAGACTTCCCCGCAACAACAGAAATCTCCTCTCAATGAGGTCGGCTATCCAGACAACCAGGGGGGGGGGGGGTTATACGTCTAACCGGACGTATACAATTCTACTACACAACAATGCTACACAAGTCTACTGCAATACAGTCCTATGTAATTACAGTTCAGTTCTTTTCTTTAAATTCAGGCTTAAGTCAAAAGACATTGCCGCACAATAATGTTCAGTACTATATATAGTATACTTCAACTATATATTCCTACAACATGTAATCTCCAATTCCAACTAGAGGACAAGATAATTACCTCGATAAGCCCATAATTATCCAAGTTATAATGTCGATCCCGAGCAAGGTTTAGCTCCTACTCAGGCGCTCCAATCCGCCTCCAAACAACCCTTAGAAGTTCTAACTAACTTCTACTCAAATACTTCAACCAACTATCAAGATTTCCTTGGGTTTCGTTTTGAGACTAAAAGGACAAAAGGTAGTATTTCCTGCTCTACGATAGAGGTAACTTTTGGAATACAACAAGGTAAAGGCTAAGGTATTTTGGGCATTATAACAATACTCGAGAGTATTTCTACCAAGAGTGGTGTATTATACTAAACAACTAGGCTGTGGGGTACCCCACTAGCACCACAAAGGGGAGGAGGCTCTCGCCACAAGGCCACCTGGGGGGAGGGGAAGGCTTAGGACGAGAACACACTCAAAGGGGAGGGAGAGGACTCAAGACTTGGAAGATTTTAGGAATGGATGAAGTCTTCAAGCTTAGGGGGGTATTTATAGCAAAACCAAAGGCCAACCAATGGCCAAGATCAAGCCATGTGCAAGACAAGTGTAAGGCCAAGATCAAGCCAAGTGCAACCTAACCCCTACTCCACAAAACAAGCCACAAAACATTGCACAAAACATTGCACAAAACAATGCCACAACAAGGCACCACCGGCCAAGGCCAAACCGCTTCTAAGCTCCACTGGCGAGGTGACAAGTGTCACCCTCTTGTTGGCCCAAAATGTTCCGTCGCCGGAAAAATCCGCAAAAATACAAAACGACATAGCCGAATTTTCCTTCGCAAGTTACGAAAACGCTTCGCCGAAAAACGACTCTAACCAAAGTGTCAGGCACAAGGTAATCTTCTGGCCAACCCACTGGGGGTGACACGTGTCGCCCTCCTACTTGTCCAAAATAACTCATCTTCCGAAAATATCCAAAATGGCCAAAATCTCAAAATCAAAGCGGCCCTACAAAATCAGAATTTCTCCCGTGGGCCCCACGTGACCATTTCCGAAAATAAAATCTCAAAATCCTAATATAATTTAAGAAGCCCAAATTCCAAATCTGGGAACCCAATTCCCTTCAACGAACATTTTTCCTTACAAAAAAACGGAAACTTTTTCCGTGGAAGAATCACCTCTTTCTTCCTTTCCAATTTTTTCTGTCGTGCTCTCGTACGTACGTCCTCGCATACATACCCTGAGAATACGGGGTATAACATTCTCCCCTCCTTAGAAACATTCGTCCCGAATGTTCCTTCTCAAGACGGATATCGATGAAGTTCCTCTAACAAGTTGTCAACGCCACAGCTTGGCCACGAAATAACACACATTCTCTTCCTTCCTTACTCGTCGTGCCCTTCTCGAACACTTGAACTCTCCCAGTACGTACCATACTTCAGTCATTTCTTCCGTTCCCACAAATCTTTGGAGTCACTACCTCCAAACTTGGTCATCTTACTAACCTCAAACTTCCTTAAGGCCATTCCCGGCCTTTACGAACCGCTTCTGGTCGAACGCGTCCACGAACTCATACGATGATCATACAAACTTGGGCCTAGCATCCTCGTGACCCTACCACCTGGCGGGACCACCCAGAACTGACCCCACCTTAAACCGGGCTACGGGTTGACCCGTATCACGTCCTCAACCCGACCCACAATCGCGTCACGCCCTTGTTCCCCGACACGGAACAATCCTGCTAAATCACATCATGAAAGCTACCACTTCCATCTCACATTACCCATGGACTGATCACTCACATAAAACCCACGTATACTACGCACTCTGATAAAGGTCAAACATAAAACGAATCTTTTACTCAAGACGACCTTACCTCTAAGGTCTCAATCGTGACAGTCTAGGGTTCACACTTACCACGCCCCCATACTTATCCTCCCAACTAAGCATGTTTTCTAACTCACAATTAACGCAACGCCATTCGTACATAGCACATAATAATGAGACCATCATAACAAGCATACCAAAACTCTAGAGGGTTAAGGATATACCTGAAGCTACCGCTCCACTCTAATCATAGGCCCACGCAGGCATAATCGTAGGCGCGATGAACCACCATCGATCCGTAGGGTCCGAGTCGTAACATCCGTGCTACCCTTGGCCTGACAGTTCCTCGCAAAATGGCCCCGCTGGCCGCAAAAATAACAAGCTCCTCGCACCACGACACTTCAAATGCGGTCTACCACATCGACCACACCGAGGTAGGGGTGACCGATCCGCCAACACCCTTACTTCCGCGAAACTCAACCTCGAGCTCGACCGCTCCCGAATACTGGATGCTCAAGGTTGTGGAGGACCACTGCGACCGGGCGGAGGTACAAAACTAGTATGCCGAGGCGGTCCGCCTCGAAAGTCACCAAAGGACCTCTGTTCTCGCCTCTTCGCCGATCTCGGTCATTCCGTCGACCTCTCCGTGCCTCACATCCCGGCAGATGAGTCGCATGCGGCAATGTCCATGCGGTGAAGAGCTACTCCCGAACATGCCTCGACATGTAATCATCGAGCCTCAGAACATATCGGTGCACTCGATCCTCCATACTAGTTACCAACGCTGACGCACGCCAATGAGTCGAACTCACATTGTACTCCCAACCGCACGCCCCGCCTGTCTAAGCATCAAAAATCGTTTACCGTGCCTCCTCATTTGCGGAGGAGGCAAGTGCGTGAGGAAAGCCTCAAAACTCATCCCATACCGCGGAGGTGCATGCTCTCCCGAAAGCTCCCATGAATCAAACCAATCGATCGCGGTATCACGCACCGATGCGAACCAAAGGTCACAGACTCGGTCTCAAGCCTTGATCACCCGCATGATCGGTCAGAATCGCCGATGAACTCCTGCGATCATCCTCGTGCCTCGACCCATAAAACTCGCGGCTACAACTCGTAAAGTCCCGTAGCCTCAAACTATTCGCCGGGGTGAACCATCGTGCTCGAACTGAACCGCTGCGATTCAAATTTATCTCATATTCGCCACGACTCGCCAAGAATCGGGCCATCTCCTTGTAACCCATCTCCTCGCCTGCATCGTGGACCGAGGCTCAGTATCGTGGTCTCAGCAGCCATCGCTGCGCTCTAAACTCGCTGGGCCGGGCGGCGCTACAAACCCGCCGTCAAGCACAACTCGTGTATCGTCCGGCTCGCGCTCGCACTCTCTCAGTATCTCACTAGCAAAGACTCGCTACCTTGCCCTTCGGGCTCACGGTTTGGCGCGGAGGCATAATCGTAAAACGAGATACGCCGAGGGGTCCAACTTACAACACACTCTAAGGCACGATCTCGTAATGAGAAGAATGGAAACCAATCCTAAATGTCTGCAGCCTCTCGATTATAGATGTGGTGCACAACACATCGATAATCAAGACTCTACTAGACACGGTCAGACACTTTCCGAGGATTAAGCGCTCGATACCACTTTTGTAACGACTGCCTGGCCCGCATCGTGCCTTACCCCGCACCCTAGTGATACAACATCGAGAAAACCGGAAAATAAAACATGAGTCATGAAACAAGAGATATAATAATAAACAAAGCAACCAAAACGGTTGCCTTCAAGAAAAACATAAAACACAACAGCTTTAATCTTTACAACCCCGCCTACAACAAAGATTACACTTAAGATTTACAACGACTATGACGGACAGGCCCCGCCATACCACGAATGTACAAGAACCTACAACTCAGTGGAAACACATACCAAAAGATAAGCCTCCGAGAAACGGAGCTTCCCAATACGCTGAATCGTGATCCTATGGCGAGGATCCACGCATCGATGTACCTACCGCGCAGATGAACGCACCCCAAGGAGGTCGATAACAGTACCAAGTATGTGAAATCAGAAATATCAGAAATGAAATCATACTAGTCTATATAAAGGGGAGACATGTATGATAACCAAACTACGATTCACAACATAAAAGCAACATGTCGATCGGTGACTCACGCCTCAAGTCATCACTCAAATATAACTATGGGTCTCACGCCCACAACATCAATCATGTTCGCATCATGGCCGCATGCCCGGAGTCGTGACGGTGTAGACATGTCCATGATGCAACAATAATACCAATGCCCATGGCCACATGCCCCGGAATTTCGGTGTAGACACGTCCACGTGTGACATCAACAATAATATCTCGGGTGATCAACCTGCCGCATGGCCACATGCCGGAATTCTACCTCGGTGTAGACATGTCCCATGTGACATCAACAACAAGACGATAATCAAAATGGAAACATACGTGGCATTCTCCACATCGCCAAAGACGTCCAAGTAAGTTCTCAACAAGTCAACCGGCCCTCTATCGAGAGACGTGGTAACACAGAAATACAACACTTGTACAACCAAGGCTATCATCACAAGCATAGGCAAGTTTCACACAACTCAAAGTACTTTCCCATAAGTCACACAATACCCGTAGTATAAAAATAGAGTGACTATCTTTTTAAGTAAACCAAAATACTTCCCTTTGCAAAAATCAAGTAACCACATTATTTCCAAACGTTCAAGTTTGCCTAATTTCAAGTGCTCAAGTTTCTCATTTTAGAAAGGTTTTATAACTCATAGTCTTAATCCCTTTTAAAACAATTGAGTAACATATGTCATACATGTGAGTAGTTTATTCTTGTTTATAACATCTTATTACAGCAGCCATGATCTAGAAAATGTAATATCATTTTGTCTCATCATAGCTTCTATGCAGATGGAGGTTTCTACTGGTTTTAATACAACACATCATTATTCAATACATTTTCCTTTTTTTAACGCCGCATGGTCCTGCCGATACACATTCGATTTCCAAATCAAGAAACATTATCCCTTTTAAAACCAAGTACTCATTACTCACGAATGAGGTTTCACACAAAACATCCACATTAAAACAAATAAGTTAAGTCTCTTATCTTATTAGATCAAGTCTCTTAACTTCTAACATCAGTAAACCATTTTCTTACCTACATAAAGCTGTTATAACCAACTTCCCATAAAGCCGTTATAACACTTTATGTTTAAACCAAACAATTCACTTAGCACATGTACGTCTACCGTACTACATAGTTCACAACAATCATGCTAGAAAAGATAGGAAGAGGTTCACATACCTCGCGACGAGTATCGACAATAAGCAAAATGCTCCAAGTACTACAACCTTGCTAGCCCTTTCCACTCCTCAAGTAGAATACGCTACTCTTAGTACTTTCACCTAAAAAGGTCACAAACGTCTATTAACTTTTAAACATACGGTTCCATGTTCTACAGAAAATTCGGCAGCACCTCCCCCCCCCGCAACAGCGTAAATCTCCTCCTCTAGCGAGGCCGGCTATCAAGCCAACCAGGGGGGGGGGGGGTTATACGTCTAACCGAACGTATACAACTCTACTACACAACAATGCTACACAAGTCTACTGCAATACAGTCCTATGTAATTACAGTTCAGTTCTTTTCTTTAAATTCAGGCTTAAGTCAAAAGACATTGCCGCACAATAATGTTCAGTACTATATATAGTATACTTCAACTATATATTCCTACAACATGTAATCTCCAATTACAACTAGAGGGACAAGATAATTACCTCGATAAGCCCATAATTATCCAAGTTATAATGTCGATCCTGAGCAAGGTTTAGCTCCTACTCTGTGCGCTCCAATCCGCTCCAAACAACCCTTAGAAGTTCTAACCAACTTCTACTCAAATACTTCAACCAACTATCAAGATTTCCTTAGGGTTTCGTTTTGAGACTAAAAGGACAAAAGGTAGTATTTCCGGGCTCTACGTATAGAGGTAACTTTTGGAATAACACAAGTTAAAGGCTACGGTTTTTTGTGCATTATAACAATCCGCGATGAGTATTTCTACCAAGAGGGGGCTATATTATACGAAACAACTAGGCTAGGGGGGGGGTACCCCACGGCTAGCACCACAAAGGGGGGAGGGGGAGGCTCTCGGCCACAAGGCCACTCAAGGGGGGGAGGGGGAAGGCTTAGGACGAGAACACACTCAAAGGGAGGGAGAGGGACTCAAGACTTGGAAGATTTTAGGAATGGATGAAGTCTTCAAGCTTAGGGGGGTATTTATAGCAAAACCAAAGGCCAACCAATGGCCAAGATCAAGCCATGTGCAAGGCAAGTGTAAGGCCAAGATCAAGCCAAGTGCACCCTAACCCCTACTCCACAAAACAAGCCACAAAACATTGCACAAAACATTGCACAAAACAATGCCACAACAAGGCACCAATCGGCCAAGGCCAAACCGCCCCTAAGGCGTCCACTTGAGGGTGACAAGTGTCACCCTCTTGTTGGCCCAAAATGTTCCGTCGCTCGGAAAAATCCGCAAAAATACAAAACGACATAGCCGGAATTTTCCCTTCGCAAGTTACGCAAAACGTTTCGTCGAAAAACGACTCTAACCGGGTGTTGTGCACAAAGGTAACTTCGGTCAAGCCACCAAGGGGGGGGTGACACGTGTCGCCCTCCTACTTGTCCAAAATAACTCATCTTCCGAAAATATCCAAAATGGCCAAAATCTCAAAATCAAAGCGGGCCCCACAAAACCGTAAATTTCTCCCGTGGGCCCCACGTGACCATTTCCGAAAATAAAATCTCAAAATTCTAATATAATTTAAGAAGCCCAAATTCCAAATCTGGGAACCCAATTCCCTTCAACGAACATTTTTCCTTACAAAAAAACGGAAACTTTTTCCGTGGAAGAATCACCTCTTTCTTCCTTTCCAATTTTTCTGTCGTGCTCTCGTACGTACGTCCTCGCATACATACCCTGAGAATACGGGGTATAACACCCACAACATCAATCATGCCCGTGGAATACCTTCCTCACTGCCGGCAGTCTATGATATAAAAGAACCAAGGAACACACATGAACACCAGGTCCCACCTGTGTCATAATAAAACCGTACGGGGTAAGTACGAAGGCATAGCCGACTACTAAAACCCACAGTACCAACAAGGTCATAAACTGTATCATGAGATCTGTCTAGACCGCCACATGATCGAAGCTGGCCACTCGCCTGCAGTATCTAATGTGCGCGTCTAGTCCTGGAACTTCCCGCAGCTCCGCATAGGCCACTCCAATGGCCCGCATGAGGTATTCCTCGCATCGAGGGTAGCTATTCCCGGGCAACGTCCTGGACTCGCAGTCCGCATGGCCACATAGACCGCATGACCATAAAGGCCGCACACTAACCTGGAACTCTCGTAGCTCCGCATAGGTCACACAGACCCGCATGAGGTATTCTCGAATCATAGGTCACATGCACCGCTGAGTCTACCCCGACGGAGGCGACAACCCGAATCATGTCAAGAGGTGAGTGATATAATACTAACATAACAGCTTATCGTTAAACAACATAAGCACAACAAGGGAAACCCCTTTACACAAACATCACAAGATACTTAACACACGTAGCATCCTAACATGTTTTACTTATCAAATCAACAAGAAAGTATTACAAGGCTATCACAAACCAACACAATCAAGTTAATCACACAAGGTACTTTCTACTTTATGTTAACAAGTTCGGGTTTTTATCCCCAAAGTACTTCATACATTAACTCTTTAGAAGATCCGTTTCTTTCACAAAAGTCACACAATACCCGTAGTATAAAAATAGAGTGACTATCTTTTTAAGTAAACCAAAACACTTTCCTCTGTAAAATCAAGTAACAACATTATTTTCCAAACGTTCAAGTTTGCCTAATTTCAAATGCTCAAGTTTCTCATTTTCGAAAGGTGTCATAGTTCATAGTTTTAATCACTTAATGATATAATTCTCCTTTAAAACAATTTGAGAAACATATGCCTTATATGTGAGTAGGTTATTCTTGTTTTTATAACAATCTTATTAAAGAAGCCATGATCTAGGAAATATAATATCATTTTGTCTCATCTTAGCTTCTATGCAGATGGGGGTTTCTACTGGTTTTAATAATACTTAATTAGTCAATACATTTCCCTTATTAACGCTGCAGTGGTTTGTTAGATACTTATTCTGATTTCCGAAATCAGTAAAACATTATTCCTTTTAAAAACCAAGTACTCATTACTCACGAATGAGGTTTCACACTTTTTAACAAAACTCATATTAATTTAATTAAGTCAAGTCTCTTATCTTTTAAGATCAAGTCTCCTAACTTCTAAAATCAATAAATCATTCTTTTTATCTCTCTTAAGCCGTTATACCTAACTTCCCATAAAGCTAGTATAACTCTTAAGCTTTTAAAACCAAGTATTACTCTTCTTTCAAAAAGGTTTCTTAATTCTCTTGAAATACTTCAAGATTCTTATTATTCAGGCTTAAGTCAAAAGACATTGTCGTAAAACTACGTTCGATTAACACACGACGTCTCACCGTACTATATATATATTCTTTAAAATATCATGCTCAAGAGGATAGGAAGAATCACATACCTCGCGACGATTATCGACTATTAGCAAACGCTCCACCGCTATTACCTAGCCTTGTCCACCTTTCAAGTAGATCACGCTACTCGCGATTTCAACCTATAACGGTTATATAAGTCTATCAATGTCTAGACTACATCGTAGAACATTCTAGCGAGGCTTCTCTATTCTACGTAAAATTGGGCAGACTTCCTACCCGTTAAGCTACACAAGTTCATCAGAATACAAATTCTATGTAAGTACTGCTTTAATCTCTTCTTTAATATTCTTACGATGCGATTTCGCTTAACTCACTACGTAATATCCTTCTATTACAGTTCAATTCTCTTCTATGAATCTTAAATTCATTTCAATACTACGACAGTATGTAATTCCCAATTACAATAGAAGGTCAAGAGTATTTACCTCGATAAGCCCAAAATTATCCAAGATTAAATGTCGATCCTGAGCAACGTTTAGCTCCTACTCTGGGCGCTCCAACCCGCTCCAAACAACCCTTAGAAATTCTACGCAACTTCTACTTAACACTTCAACCGACTATGAAGATTTTTCTTAGGGTTTCGTTTTTGTGACTGAAGGAAAGTATAATAGTATTTCTGGGCTTTTAGTATAGGGATAACCTTGGAATACTACAAGGTATTTGGGCCAAGGTATTTTGGAATAGTAACTATACTCGGAGAATACTTTTCTACCAAGGGGGGGTGTATTTGGACGAGAGCAACTCAAGGTAGGGGGGGGGTACCTCTCGGCCAAAGCCTCACAAGGGGGAGGACGAAAACTATAGAGAGGGGGGAGAGGGATTTCAAGACTTAGAAACATTTTGTGGATGAAGAAGTCTTCAACAAAGGGGGGGTATTTATAGGCCAACCAATGGCCAAGATCAAGACAAGTGGTGGGCAAGTGTAGGGTCAAGATTTGGACAAGTGTTTGTGGGTCCCACTTGTTCATCAATTAGACAAAATATCTACAAAATATCCTACCTAACCCTTGACTAAAACTTCAACACAAAAAACGTGCCAAGCTAGCCCTTTGCCGTCCACTTTTGAGGGTGACACGTGTCACCCTCCCGTTGGTCCAAAATATTTCATCTCTCGGAAAAATCCGCAAAAATAATAAATGACATAGCCGAAATTTTCCCCTCGCAAAGTTTGGAAAACGTTTCGTCGGAAAACGATTCTATTCGGGGGTTGTGCACAAATTTTCGTTCCTAGCCTAACTTAAGGCTCAAACTTGTATACGTACGCCCTCACGTACATACTCTGGAAAATACGGGGTATAACATTCTCCCCTCCTTAGAAACATTCGTCCCGAATGTTCCTTCTAAGTCTCAAAACATACCTGCGCCAGTATAGTCTTCACTACTATACTTACGAAAACAAACATGCCACACCTGGCCATAAAATAACACACGCGCAAATACTTAATCCAAGTCCACGAGGAATCACCACTAGCATCACAAAAGCTCCCACCCGAGGTCTAAAATATACTCCCTTCGCACCTTCACTTTACAAAAGAAATGATCACATCTATGCTCGTAACACATGCTCGCTTCTTCCCTTACTCGTCGTACCTTTCTCGTACACTCGAACTCTTTCTCATAACTTACCACATTTCTGTTACTGCTTCGGTTTCCAAATCTCTGGGTTACTACCTCCAACTTGGTCATCATTAACTGGGAACAATCTGGATGGATCTTCGATACTTTTCCGAACATAACAACATGAAAGACCGGACGTCGCTTCCCTACGTCGGATGACAATGTCAACTTATAGGCAACCCGCCTATCCTCCAAAGGATCCAAAACGCGCTCAAGTACCTCAGGCTAAGTTTCCTCTGTTTTCCAAAACTTGTCACACCCTTTCCGGGGTGGTACCTTCAAGAAATCCTACCGTCAACCTGACTCCAAGTGTCGATGCCAATTATCCGCATTTACTTCGCTGACTCGAGTCACAATAACTTCTCCGGATAAGCTTCACCCTATCCACATCCCGCCAAACAAGTATGAACCAACTATCTGAACCTTGCCAACCTCGAACCAATCGACCGGCAACTTACACTTCCGCCCCTACAAGGCATCATAAGGCGACATCCGAATACTGAAATGGTAGCTATAAAACACTTTCTCAACAGGAGAGAACAATCCTCACAGCTACCCCTGAAATCCAAACACTGGCCCGAGGGCGAATGCGATACTGAGACTCACCTGAGTTCCTAACCCTGCCTGGTAAAACTTCCAGAAAAAAAGAAATAGCCATAACACAGGCTTCATGCGCCATAAGGTGAAAGTAGGCACCTCGTGCGACCTTACAACCTTTCTCGATATAACACTGCATAACCTCTCGCCGAGTAAGCGGTCCCTTGCGAAAGACAAGATGGGCTGACCTAATCGGCCCGACTACTGGTCGAACACATCCACGAACTCGTACGCTGGTTAACTAAACTTGGGCCTAACACCCTCGTGACCCTATCACAAAGCGGGACCACCCTAAACTGACCCTACCACCATACAGGCCGCGGGTTGACCCGCAATCGGTTCGCAACCCGACCCGCTATCGCGCCAACCACTTGCTCCCCGATCCGGAACAATCTCACTATCGAGTCACAAAACCTAGTGGTCTTCTTAGCTCAACTACCCTCTTTCATTCCACACTACTCAGGGACTTAGCACCCAAATATATCTCACGTGCACTATGCACTCCGATAAGGGTCAAACATAAAAAAAAATATAAATCTCTTACTCGAGATGACCTTGCCTCTAAGGTCTCTACGTATAAAACTCTAAGGCTCACACTTTCCTTATCCCCAATCTTACCCGGTTAACTAACCATGATTTCTAATCACAATTAACACAATACTATCTGAACATAACACTTAAGGTATACTCATCTTATCACACATACAAATCTCTAGAGGGTTAAGGATATACCTGTATCTACTGCTTCACTCCCCTCTGTCGTTTCAATCAATCCTGCCCGGCTGGGCGCATAGCAAAACAAGCTGTCGAAGAAGTACGACACTCCCCACAATGACATCTACCACAACGGCCACACCGAGGTGGGGGTGGCCTCCTCTGGCTAACAACCCTTCCTCTCCGAGCCACTAAATCCGCAACTAATCTGGTAAGCTGAGTCCTCCTACTAGGACATCTTTTCGACACATGGCCCTGACGGCCGCAGGTAAAACAAGCACCAACAATAAGATGACATTCCCCGGGATGACGCTCGCCACATCGCGTGAACACCGGGAAAAGCGAACGGTGGCTAGAACCTACGATAGCCGTGAATCGGGAGCCACGGAGTTCGACCAACTCCGCATACCCGAACGTCCCGAAGTGCGTGGAGGACCACTGCACCGGGCGGAGGTGAATATCCAGTCTGCTGCTGAGGCGATCCGCCTCGAAAGTTACCAAAGGACCCTGTCGTTCTGGCCCTCTTCTGCCGATCTTGGTTAACCCGTCGATCCCTACGTTTCTTGGCCTGCTGTGCATAAGACTGTACGCAGGCCATGCTCATGCCTGACCGACGAGCTACTCTTGCACAACCCTTTCTTAGATATTCATCAAGGCCCGCGATAAATCGATACATAAAATACTCTCTGGTTGCTAAATCCATAGCTAGAAAGTGGTCGCTCTTTGCAATCCATACCTCTCTGCCATCGGGTCGTGGAACCGGGTTCAAATATCAAGGCCGCAGAGGAATCGCCGCCGTGCTAAACTCGCTGGGGTGGTGACGAGCGAGCTCCCGAATGAAGCACCACCCTAGGTGATGATTGGGCTGTGCCTCGTAACCCTCAGATTTACTCGCAGCCTCCTACCGCCTTGCCCTTCTAGGCGGGTTGCCTTACGCGAGGCATAGCGGTAAGGGAAAGAATTACGTTAGAGGGTCCAACTTATAACACGACTCTAAGGCACGATCTCGGAGTGAGAAGAATGGAAACCAATCCTAAATATCCTATAGCCTCACGATTATTGGTGTGGTGCACAACACACCGATAATCAAGACTTCCTTGGATACGGTCAGACACTTTCCGAGGATTAACTGCTCTGATACCACTTTTGTCACGACCCGAACCCGGGCCCGTGACTGGTGCCTTACCCCGGGCACCCAAGTAGACATACATCAGAGTAATCAGCGGAATATAAAACAAGACATGAAATATGAAAGCTTATTCGAGAAAGTTGCCTTACGGCATATATAAATAAAAACTTAAATCCGAACGATACATCCTTTTTACAACTCGCCACAAGATTACTGCACTTAAGAATGATATGACAACAATGGCGGGACAGGGCCCCGCCATACCCCTGAATGTAAGTACCTACAACTACAGGGGACTTTACCACTGATAAGCCTCCGGAGAAACGGAGCTTCCCAAACGCTGAACTGTGATCCTAAGAGCGAGGATCGACGACTGGTGTACTTCTTCCTGCGGCATGAACGCAGCCCCCCGAAGGAGGTCAGTACAACAGGTACCAAGTATGTGAAACTGAAAGTACTGTAAATGAAATCATAGTAGTCTATATAAAGCAGGAGACATGTATGATAACTAAACTACAGTTCACAATAAATAAGCAGTCATGTCAAGTCAGGGACTCACGCCCTCAAAGTCATCACTCAAATACAACTATGGGTCTCACGCCCACAACATCAATCATGCCCGTGGAATACCTTCCTCACTGCCGGCAGTCTATGATATAAAAGCACCAAGGAACACACATGAACACCAGGTCCCACCTGTGTCATAATAAAACCGTACGGGGTAAGTACGAAGGCATAACCGACTACTAAAACCCACAGTACCAACAAGGTCATAAACTGTATCATGAGATCTGTCTAGACCGCCACATGATCGAAGCTGGCCACTCGCCCGCAGTATCTAATGTGCGCGTCTAGTCCTGGAACTTCCCGCAGCTCCGCATAGGCCACTCCAATGGCCCGCATGAGGTATTCCTCGCATCGAGGGTAGCTACTCCCCGGCAACGTCCTGGACTCGCAGTCCGCATGGCCACATAGACCGCATGACCATAAAGGCCGCACACTAACCTGGAACTCTCGTAGCTCCGCATAGGTCACACAGACCCGCATGAGGTATTCTCGAATCATAGGTCACACATGTTATACCCCGTATTTCCAGAGTATGTACGTAAGGACGTACGTGGAGAATTTGAGCCTTAAGTTAGGCTTTGGTTCGAAATTTGGGCACAAGTGCCGATTAGAGTCGTTTTCCGACGAAACGTTTCCACAGCTTACGTTGGGAAAATTCCGGCTATGTCATTTAGTATTTTTGCGAATTTTTCCGAGAGACGAAATGTTTTGGACCAACGGGAGGGTGACACTTGTCACCCTCAAGTGGGCGTTTGGGTTGGCCGATTGGGTCACGTTTCTATGGCCTATTGGCTCCTTGTTTTGGCCTTGTTTTGTGGCTTGTTTGGTGCCATGTTTTGTGCCTTGTTTTGTGGAGTAGGGTTTAGGGTGCACTTGGCTTAATCTTGTCCTTACACTTGCTATACACTTGGAAGGATCTTGGCCCTTGGTTGGCCTTTGGTTTTGCTATAAATACCCCCCTAAATGTGAAGACTTCATTCATTCCAAAAACTTCCAAATCTTGAAACCCTCTCCTCCACCTTTGTGAGCTATAAACCGAGAGCCTTCCTCCCCCTTTTGTGGCCTATGGCCGAGAACCCCCCCCCCCCCGAGCCTAGTGTGCTCGCCGCGCCGACCCCCTTGGTAGAAAGTTGTCTTCCAAGTATTGTTATAATGCCCAAAATACCTTAGCCTTGTACCTTGTAGTATTCCAAAGATACCTCTATACGTAGAGCAGGAAATACTACCCTTTTGTCCCTTTAGTCTCAAACCAAAACCCTAAGAAAATCTTCGTTGATTGATTGAAGTATTTAAGTAGAAGTTGGTTAGAACTTCTAAGGGTTGTTTGGAGCGGGATGGAGCACGGAGTCGAGCTAAACGTTGCTAAGGATCGACATTTAACTTGGATAATTATGGGCTTATCGAGGTAATTATCTTGTCCTCTATTTGTAATTGGAAATTACATGTTATTAGAATATATAGTTGAAGTATACTATATATAGAACTAAGCTTAATCTTGCGCAATGTCTTTTGACTTAAGCTGAAGAATAAAGAAAAGAAGCGCCTTGTATTTACATAGGGTGTATTGCAGAGACTTGTGTAGTATTCGAGTAGAATTGTACACGTCAGGTTAGGCGTGTAAAACCCCTGGTTGGCTTGTGGCGGCCTCGATGGAGGAGGAGATTTACGCTGTCATGGGGAGGTCTTGCCGAATTTTACGTAGAAATGGAACCTTGTTTTTTGAAGTTACTTGACGTTTGTGACCTTTCTAGTTGAAAGTACTAAGAGTAGCGTATTCTACTTGAGGAGTGGAAAGGGCTAGCAAGGTTGTAGTACTTGGAGCATTTTGCTTATTGTCGATACTCGTCGCGAGGTATGTGAACCTCTTCCTATCTGTTCTAGAATGATATGTGTGTAGCTATGTAGTACGGTGGGCGACGGTGCTAAGTGTATTTGTTTGTTTAAACATAAAGTGTTATAAAGTCTTTATGGGAAGTTGGTTATAACAGCTTTATGTAGGTAAGAAAATGGTTTACTGATGTTAGAAGTTAAGAGACTTGATCTTATAAGATAAGAGACTTAACTTATTTGTTTTAATGTGGATGTTTGTGTGAAACCTCATTCGTGAGTAATGAGTACTTGGGTTTTAAAGGGATAATGTTTCTTGATTTGAAATCGTAATGTGTATCGACGGACCAACTGCGGCGTTAATAAAGGAAAATGTATTGAATAATGATGTGTTGTATTAAAACGGTAGAAACCTCCATCTGCATAGAAGCTAAGATGAGACAAAATGATATTACATTTTCTAGATCATCATTTGTAATAAGATCGTTATAAACAAGAATAAACTACTCACATATATGACATATGTTACTCAATTGTTTTAAAAGGGATTAAGACTATGAGTTATGAAACCTTTCTAAAATAAGTGACTTGAGCATTTGAAAATGAGAAGCTTGAGTAATTGAAACTAGGCAACCGAACTTAGGAAAAGAATGTTGTTACTTGATTTTGAAAAGGAATGTGGGTTGGTCATTCTAATACTACGGGTATAGGGTGACTTTTATAAAAGTAATGGATCTCTTTAAAAGAACTTAACGTATGTAGTACTTTGGGGTTAAAACCGGACTTTGGCATAAAATGAAAGTACTTTGAGTTGTGTGAAACTTGCCTATGCTTGTTGTTGTGAAACTTGCCTATGCTTGTTGTTGTGAAACTTGCCTATGCTTGTGATGATAGCCTTTGTTGTGCAAGTGTGGTATTTACGTTACCGCCTCTCGATAGAGGCGGTCGACTTGTGAGAACTTACTTGGGCCGTCTTTGGCGGTGATGGAGAATTCCACGGGTATGTTTCCATTTTGATTACTGTCTTGTTGTTGATGTCACATGGACATGTCTACACCGATGCAGTATTCCGGGGGCATGCGGCCATGCGGCCGGGTTGATTACCCGATATATTGTTATTGTGGTTACATGGACATGTCTACACTAAGGTAGAATTCCGGGGGCATGTGGCGTGCGGCAGGTTGATCACCCAAGATATTATTGTTGATGTCACGTGGGCGTGTCACACCGAGGTAGAATTCGGGCATGTGGCCTTGTGGCATTGGTATTTTTGTTGCATCATGGACATGTCTACACCGATGCAGTATTCCGGGGGCATGCGGCCATGATGCGAACATGATTGATGTTGTGGGCGTGAGACCCATAGTTATATTTGAGTGATGACTTGAGGGCGTGAGTCCCTGACTGGACATGACTGCTTTTATGTTGTGAACTGTAGTTTGGTTATCATACATGTCTCCTGCTCTATATAGACTAGTATGATTTCATTCTGATTTTTCTGATTTCACATACTTGGTACTGTTATCGACCTCTTTCGGGCCGCGTTCATGCCGCAGTGAGGTACATCGGTCGTGGATCCTCGCTCTTAGGATCTCGATTCAGCGTTTTGGGAAGCTCCGTTTCTCGGAGGCTTATCTTTTAGTATGTGTTCCACTGAGTTGTAGGTTCTTGTACATTCGGGGTATGGCGGGCCCTGTCGTCATAGTTGTTGTAAATCTTAGAGTGCAGAAATCTTTGTTGTGGCGGGGTTTGTAAAAAAGGATTAAACTGTTCGTTTTGAAAGAGTTGTATTTATATATGTTATTGGAAGGTAACCGTTGGGTTGGCCTGTTTTATGATCATATATCTTGTTTCTTGTTTAAAGTTTTATTTTCCGCTGGTTTTCTCTGATGTTGTGTCACTAGGGTGCCCGGGATAAGGCACCGATGCCCCGAACGGTCGTTACAACACGGACACTTTGAGTCTACCCCATCGGAGGGCAGCTTAACCCCCGGAATCATGTCAAGAGGTGAGTGATATAATACTAACATAACAGCTTATCGTTAAACAACATAAGCACAACAAGGGAAACCCCTTTACACAAACATCACAAGATACTTAACACACGTAGCATCCTAACATGTTTTACTTATCAAATCAACAAGAAAGTATTACAAGGCTATCACAAACCAACACAATCAAGTTAATCACACAAGGTACTTTCTACTTTATGTTAACAAGTTCGGGTTTTTATCCCCAAAGTACTTCATACATTAACTCTTTAGAAGATCCGTTTCTTTCACAAAAGTCACACAATACCCGTAGTATAAAAATAGAGTGACTATCTTTTTAAGTAAACCAAAACACTTTCCTTTGTAAAATCAAGTAACAACATTATTTTCCAAACGTTCAAGTTTGCCTAATTTAAAATGCTCAAGTTTCTCATTTTCGAAAGGTGTCATAGTTCATAGTTTTAATCACTTAATGATATAATTCTCCTTTAAAACAATTTGAGAAACATATGCCTTATATGTGAGTAGGTTATTCTTGTTTATAACAATCTTATTAAAGCAACCATGATCTTGGAAATGTAATATCATTTTGTCTCATCTTAGCTTCTATGCAGATGGGGGTTTCTACTGGTTTTAATAATACTTAATTAGTCAATACATTTCCCTTATTAACGCTGCAGTGGTTTGTTCGATACTTATTCTGATTTTCGAAATCAGTAAAACATTATTCCTTTTAAAAACCAAGTACTCATTACTCACGAATGAGGTTTCACACTTTTTAACAAAACTCATATTAATTTAATTAAGTCAAGTCTCTTATCTTTTAAGATCAAGTCTCTTAACTTCTAAAATCAATAAATCATTCTTTTTATCTCTCTTAAGCCGTTATACCTAACTTCCCATAAAGCTAGTATAACTCTTAATCTTTTAAAACCAAGTATTACTCTTCTTTCAAAAAGGTTTCTTAATTCTCTTGAAATACTTCAAGATTCTTATTATTCAGGCTTAAGTCAAAAGACATTGCCGTAAAACTACGTTCAGTTAACACACGTACGTCTACCGTACTATATATATATTCTTTAAAATATCATGCTCAAGAGGATAGGAAGAATCACATACCTCGCGACGATTACCGACTATTAGCAAAACGCTCCATGCATTATTACCCGGCTAGCCTTGTCCACCTTTCAAGTAGATCACGCTACTCGCAGTACTTCAACCTATAGCGGTTATATAAGTCTATTAATGTCTAGACTACACTGTAGAACATTCTAAGCAGAGGCTTCTCTATTCTATGGAAAATTGGGCGACTTCCCTACGGTTAAGCTACACAAGTTCATCAGAAATACATCCTATGTAAATCTGATTTAATCTCTTCTTTAATATTCTTCTGATGCGATTTCAGTTTAACTCACTTCTGTAATATCCTTCTATTACAGTTAAATTCTCTTCTATGAATCTTAAATTCATTTCAATACTACGACAGTATGTAATTCCCAATTACAATAGAAGGTCAATAGTATTTACCTCGATAAGCCCAAAATTATCCAAGATTAAATGTCGATCCTGAGCAACGTTTAGCTCCTACTCTGGGCGCTCCAACCCGCTCCAAACAACCCTTAGAAGTTCTACGCAACTTCTACTTAACACTTCAACCGACTATGAAGATTTTCCTTAGGGTTTCGTTTTTGTGACTGAAGGAAAGTATAATAGTATTTCTGGGCTTTTAGTATAGGGATAACCTTGGAATACTACAAGGTATTTGGGCCAAGGTATTTTGGAATAGTAACTATACTTGGAGAATACTTTTTGTTATACCCCGTATTTCCAGAGTATGTACGTAAGGACGTACGTACGAGAATACGACAGAAAGATTGGAAAGGAAGAAAGAGGTGATTTTTCCACGGAAAGGTTTCCGGTTTTTGTGAAGGAAAAAGGTTCGTTAATGGAAATTGGATTCCCTGATTTGGTATTCGGACTTCCTGGAATATTAGAGAATTATGGAATTTTATTTTCGGAAATGGTCACGTGGGGCCCACGGGAGAAATTTACGATTTTGTGGGGCCCACTTTGTTTTCGAGATTTTGGCCATTGTGGATATTTTCGGAAGATGTTTTATTTTGGGCCAATAGGAGGGTGACACGTGTCACCCCCGCCTAGGTGGCTTGGCCGAATGACATTTGTGCACAACACCCGGTTAGAGTCGTTTTTGGACGAAACGGTTTACATAACTTGCGAGGGGAAAATTCCGGCTATGTCCTTTTTAAATTTTGCGGATTTTTCCGAGAGACGAAACATTTTGGACCAACGGGAGGGTGACATGTGTCACCCTCACATTGGAAGCAAGTGGGCGTCCAAGTGCACGAAGGGGTTCACGTTTTGTCTTGATCTTTTGGCTCACGTTTTGTGTCATATTGGTGCCTTGTTTTGTGCCTTGTTTTGGCCTTGTTTTGTGGCTTGTTTGGTGCAATGTTTTGTGGAGTAGGGGTTAGGGTGCACTTGGCTTGATCTTGGCCTTACACTTGCCTTGCACTTGGCTAGATCTTGGCCATTGGTTGGCCTTTGGTTTTGCTATAAATACCCCCCCTTATGTTGATGAACTCTTCATCCACAAATGAAACCTTCCAAGCCTAAAATCCTCCTCTCCTCTCTACTGTTGAGTTCGTCCAACTCATCCCCTCTTTTGAGAGTCTTGGCAGAGGCCTCCTCCCTCCCTTTGTGGTGCCTTGGTATGGGGTACCCCGAGCCTAGTTGTTTTCGTATAATAGCCGTTGTTGTGGTATAGAAATACTCCTAGTATTGTTATAATGCCCAAAATACCTTAGCCTTGTACCTTGTAGTATTCCAAAGATACCTCTATACGTAGAGCCCGGAAATACTACCTTTTGTCCCTTTAGTCTCAAACCGAAACCCTAAGGAAATCTTCATTGGTTGGTTGAAGTATTTAGGTAGAAGTTGGTTAGAACTTCTAAGGGTTGTTTGAGGGATGGAGCACCGAGTTGAGCTAAACGTTGCTAAGGACCGACGTTTAACTTGGATAATTATGGGCTTATCGAGGTAATTATCTTGTCCTATTTGTAATTGGAAATTACATGTTGTTAGGAATATATAGTTGAAGTATACTATATATAGAACTGAACCTAGTTTGTGGCAATGTCTTTTGACTTAAGCCTGAAGAATAAAGAAAAGAACTGAACTGTATTTACATTGGACTGTATTGCAGTAGACTTGTGTAGTATTACTGAGTAGAATTGTACACGTCCGGTTAGACGTGTAAACCCCCCCCCTGGTTGGCTTGGTAGCCGGCCTCGATAGAAGAGGAGATTTACGTGGGGGAGGTCTGGCGAATTTTACGAGAGAAATGGAACTGTGTTTAAGCGTTAATGAGCGTTTGTGACCTTTTAGGTGAAAGTACTAAGAGTAGCGTATTCTACTCGAGGAGTGGAAAGGGCTAGCAAGGTTGTAGTACTTGGAGCTTTTTGATTATTGTCGATAATCGTCGCGAGGTATGTGAACCTCTTCCTATCTCTTCTAGCATGATATGTGTGTACTATGTAGTACGGTTGACGTACGTGTTAAGCGTGTTTGATTGTTCTTAAAACATAAAGTGTTATAACGGCTTTATGGGAAGTTGGTTATAACGACTTTATGTAGGTAAGAAAATACTTTGTGGTTTTAAAAGGTAATCGATGTGAATTATAGCGGCTAGTTATAATAAAGAACTTGATGTATTTCAAAAGATTTATAAATCGTTTTGGAAGGGAGGGTAACACTTGGTTTTAAAAGGTTTTAAAAAGAGTTATACTAGCTTTATGGGAGTTAGGTATAATGTCTTAAGAGAGGTAAAGAAAATGGTTTCTTGATGTTAGAAGTTAAGAGACTTGATCTTATAAGATAAGAGACTTAACTTATTTGTTTTAATGTGAATGTTTGTGTGAAACCTCATTCGTGAGTAATGAGTACTTGGTTTTATTTAAAGGGATAATGTTTCTTGATTTCGAAATCGAATGTGTATCGACAGGACCACTGCGGCGTTAATAAAGGAAAATGTATTGAATAATGATGAATTGTATTAAAACCGTAGAAACCTCCATCTGCATAGAAACTAAGATGAGACAAAATGATATTACATTTTCTAGATCATGGTCTTTGTAATAAGAATGTTGTAAACAAGAATAACCTACTCTCACGTGAGACATATATTACTCAATTGTTCTAAAAGGAATCAAGTGATTAAGTTTGGGAACTATGAAACCATTTGAAAATGAGAAGCTTGAGTAATTGAAACTAGGCAAACCGGAACTTAGGAAAAGAATGTTGTTACTTAATTTTGAAAAGGAATGTGGGTTGGTCATTCTAATACTACGGTATCGGGTGACTTTTATAAAAGTAATGGATCTCTTTTAAAAGAACTTAACGTATGTAGTACTTTGGGGTTAAAAACCGGACATTGGCATAAAATGAAAGTACTTTGAGTTGTTGTGAAACTAGCCTATGCATCATGTTGTGAAACTTGACTATGCTTGTTGTTGAGAAACTTTCCTATGCTTGTTGTTTTGAAACTTGCCTATGGTTGTTGTTGTTAAACTTGCCTATGCTTGTGATGATAGCCTTTGTTGTGCAAGTGTGGTATTTACGTATTCCGCGTCTCGATAGAGTAGGTTGACTTATTGAGAACTTACTTGGGCGTCGGCGGTGATGGAGAATTCCACGGGTATGTTTCCATTTTGATTCTTGTCTTGTTGTTGATGTCACGTGGGCATGTCTACACCGTCGCGATTTCGGGGCATCGCGCCACGCGGCGTTGATTACCGATATATGGTTATTCCGCAACATGGGCGTGTCTACACCGTGCACGATTCGGGGCATGCGTGGCCACGCGGCGGGGTTGACCACCCAAGATATTGTTATTGAGGTTACATGGGCATGTCTACACCGTCGCAGATGTCGGGGCATGTGGCCACGCGGCCTTATTATTGTTGCATCATGGACATGTCTACACCGTCGCGATTCGGGGCATGTGGCCACGCGGCAGGTTGATCACCAGATATTGTTGTTGATGTCACATGGGCGTGTCTACACCGTCGCAATTCCGGGGCATGTGGCGTGGGGCATTGATATTATTGTTGCATCATGGACATGTCTACACCGGCGCGAATTCAGGCATGCGCCACGTGATGCGAACATGATTGATGTTGTGGGCGTGAGACCCATAGTTATATTTGAGTGATGACTTGAGGCGTGAGTCACATCGACATGTTGCTTTTATGTTGTGAATCGTAGTTTGGTTATCATACATGTCTCTGCTTTATATAGACTAGTATGATTTCATTTCTGATATTTTTACGATTCACATACTTGGTACTGTCTTGACCTCGCCGGGCTGCGTTCATGCCGCAGTAGAGGTACATCGGTCGTGGATCCTCGCTCTTAGGATCTCGGTTCAGCGTTTTGGGAAGCTCCGTTTCTCGAGGCTTATCTTTTGGTATGTGTTCCCCGAGTTGTAGGTTCTTGTACATTCGGGGTATGGCGGCCTGTCCGTCATAGTTGTTGTAAATCTTAGAGGTCTGTAGTACTGTTGTGGGCAGGGTTTGTAAAAAGGATTAAACTGTTCGTTTTGAAAAAGTTGTATATATATATGTTATTGGAAGGTAACCGTTGGGTTGGCCTGTTTTATGATCATATATCTTGTTTCTTGTTTAAAGTTTTATTTTCCGCTGGTTTTCTCTGATGTTGTATCACTAGGGTGCCCGGTAAGGCACGATGGCGCCCGGGTTCGGGGCGTCACAAGTGGTATCAGAGCAGTTAATCCTCGGAAAGTGTCTACAGACCGTGTCTAGTAGAATCTTGATTATCGATGTGTTTTGCACCACATCTATAATCAGGAGGCTATAGGACATTTAGGATTGGTTTCCATTCTTCTCATTCTGAGATCGTGCCTTAGAGCTGTGTGGTAAGTGTGAACCACTGATCGCGATTGAGACCTTAGAGGTAAGGTCGTCTTGAGTAAAAGATTCGTTTTACGTTTGACCTTTATCAGGGTGCGTAGTATACGTGGGATTTATATGTGTGATCAGTCCATGGGTAATGTGAGATGGAAGTGGTAGCTTTCATGATGTGATTTAGCAGGATTGTTCCGTGTCGGGGAACAAAGGGCTTGACGCGATTGTGGGTCGGGTAGAGGACGTGATACGGGTCAACCGTAGCCGGATTAAGGTGGGTCGATTCTGGGTGGTCCCGCGGTGGTAGGGTCACGAGGATGCTAGGCCCAAGTTTATATGACCATCGTATGAGTTGGTGGATATGTTCAACCAGAAGCGGATCGTGGAGGCCGGGAACGGCCTTAGAGAAGATCGAAGTTAGTGAGATGACCAAGTTTGGATGTAGTGACTCCAAGGGTTGGAAACAGAAGTGTTGACGGAAGTGTGGTACGAATACTAGAAAGAGTTCGAGTGTTCGAGAAGGGGACAACGAGATAGGGGAGAAGTGAACGTGTGTGATCGTTTCTTTTGTGAAATGAAGGTGTGAAGGGAGTATATTTTAGACCTCAGGTAAGGGGTTTTTGTGATGATTAGAGGTGTTTCCTCGTTGACTTGGGTTTAAGTATTGGTGCGTTTGTTTTTTTTATGGCCAGGTGTGGCATGATTGTTTTCGTACGTATAGCAGTGAAGGTTATACTAGCGCAGGTTTGTGTGGAGACTTGAGAAGGAACATTCGGGACGAATGTTTCTAAGGAGGGGAGAATGTTATACCCCGTATTTCCAGAGTATGTACGTAAGGACGTACGTACGAGAATACGACAGAAAGATTGGAAAGGAAGAAAGAGGTGATTTTTCCACGGAAAAGTTTCCGGTTTTTGTGAAGGAAAAAGGTTCGTTAATGGAAATTGGATTCCCTGATTTGGTATTCGGACTTCCTGGAATATTAGAGAATTATGGAATTTTATTTTCGGAAATGGTCACGTGGGGCCCACGGGAGAAATTTACTGTTTTGTGGGCCCACTTTGTTTTGAGATTTTGGCCATTGTGGATATTTTGAAGATGTTTTATTTTGGGCGATAGGAGGGTGACACGTGTCACCCCGCCTAGTGGCTTAGCCGAATGACATTTGTGCACAACACCTTAGAGTCGTTTTTCGACGAAGCGTTTTACATAACTGCGAGGGAAAATTCGGCTATGTCCTTTTAAATTTTGCGGATTTTTCCGAGAGGCGAAACATTTTGGACAGCGGGAGGGTGACATGTGTCACCTCGCATTGAAACAGTGGCGTCAGTGCGCGAAGTGGTTCACGTTTGGCTTGATCTTTTGGCTCGCGTTTTGTCCTATTGGTGCCTTGTTTTGTGCCTTGTTTTGGCCTTGTTTTGTGGCTTGTTTGGTGCGATGTTTTGTGGAGTAGGGGTTAGGGTGCACTTGGCTTGATCGCCTTACACTTGCCTTGCACTTGGCTAGATCTTGGCCGTTGGTTGGCCTTTGGTTTTGCTATAAATACCCCCTTATGTTGATGAACTCTTCATCCACAAATGAAACCTTCCAAGCCTAAAATCCTCCCTCCTCTAGTGTTGAGTTCGTCCAACTCATCCCCTCTTTTGAGAGTCTTGGCGAGGCCTCCTCCTCCCCTTTGTGGTGCCTTGGCGTGGTACCACACTAGCCTAGTTGTTTCGTATAATACCCCTTGTTGTGGTATAGAAATACTCCCCTAGTATTGTTATAATGCCCAAAATACCTTAGCCTTGTACCTTGTAGTATTCCAAAGATACCTCTATACGTAGAGCCCGGAAATACTACCTTTTGTCCCTTTAGTCTCAAACCGAAACCCTAAGGAAATCTTCATTGGTTGGTTGAAGTATTTAGGTAGAAGTTGGTTAGAACTTCTAAGGGTTGTTTGGAGCGGGATGGAGCACCCGGAGTTGGAGCTAAACGTTGCTAAGGACCGACATTTAACTTGGATAATTATGGGCTTATCGAGGTAATTATCTTGTCCCTCTATTTGTAATTGGAAATTACATGTTGTTAGGAATATATAGTTGAAGTATACTATATATAGAACTGAACCTAGTTTGTGGCAATGTCTTTTGACTTAAGCCTGAAGAATAAAGAAAAGAACTGAACTGTATTTACATTGGACTGTATTGCAGTAGACTTGTGTAGTATTACTGAGTAGAATTGTACACGTCCGGTTAGACGTGTAAACCCCCCCCCCTGGTTGGCTTGGTAGCCGGCCTCGATAGAGAAGAGTTTCTGTGTGTGGAGAGTCTTTAATTTTCTGTAGAGAAATGGAACCGTGTGTTTAAAAGTTAATAGACGTTTGTGACCTTTTTAGGTGAAAGTACTAAGAGTAGCGTATTCTACTCGAGGAGTGGAAAGGGCTAGCAAGGTTGTAGTACTTGGAGCTTTTTGCTTATTGTCGATAATCGTCGCGAGGTATGTGAACCTCTTCCTATCTCTTCTAGCATGATATGTGTGAACTATGTAGTATGAGAGCGTACGTGTTAAGCGTGTTTGATTGTTCTTAAAACATAAAGTGTTATAACGCTTTATGGGAAGTTGGTTATAACAGCTTTATGTAGGTAAGAAAATACTTTGTGGTTTTAAAAGGTAACTGATGTGAATTATAACTGGCTAGTTATAATAAAGAACTTGATGTATTTCAAAAGATTTATAAATCGTTTTGGAAGGGAGGGTAACACTTGGTTTTAAAAGGTTTTAAAAAGAGTTATACTAGCTTTATGGGGAGTTAGGTATAATGTCTTAAGAGAGGTAAAGAAAATGGTTTACTGATGTTAGAAGTTAAGAGACTTGATCTTATAAGATAAGAGACTTAACTTATTTGTTTTAATGTGAATGTTTGTGTGAAACCTCATTCGTGAGTAATGAGTACTTGGTTTTATTTAAAGGGATAATGTTTCTTGATTTGAAATCGAATGTGTATCACGCACCAACGCAGCGTTAATAAAGGAAAATGTATTGAATAATGATGAATTGTATTAAAACCAGTAGAAACCTCCATCTGCATAGAAACTAAGATGAGACAAAATGATATTACATTTTCTAGATCATGGCTGCTGTAATAAGAATGTTGTAAACAAGAATAACCTACTCTCACGTGAGACATATATTACTCAATTGTTCTAAAAAGGAATCAAGTGATTAAGTTTGGGAACTATGAAACCATTTGAAAATGAGAAGCTTGAGTAATTGAAACTAGGCAAACTGGAACTTAGGAAAAGAATGTTGTTACTTGATTTTGAAAAGGAATGTGGGTTGGTCATTCTAATACTACGAGTATCGGGTGACTTTTATAAAAGTAATGGATCTCTTTTAAAAGAACTTAACGTATGTAGTACTTTGGGGTTAAAAACCCGGACTTTGGCATAAAATGAAAGTACTTTGAGTTGTTGTGAAACTTGCCTATGCTTGTTGTTGTGAAACTTGCCTATGCTTGTTGTTGTGAAACTTGCCTATGCTTGTGATGATAGCCTTTGTTGTGCAAGTGTGGTATTTACGTATTACCGCGTCTCGATAGAGGTCGGTTGACTTGTTGAGAACTTACTTGGGCGTCTTGGCGATGATGGAGAATTCCACGTATGTTTCCATTTTGATTCTTGTCTTGTTGTTGATGTCACATGGACATGTCTACACCGACGCAGATATTCGGGGCATCGCGACGCGGCGGGTTGATTACCGATATATGGTTATTACCGCAACATGGGCGTGTCTACACCGTCACGATTCCGGCATGTGGCCACGCGCGGGGTTGACCACCCAATATATTGTTATTGAGGTTACATGGGCATGTCTACACCGATGCGATTCCGGGGCATGTGGCCACGCGCCTTGTTATTATTGTTGCATCATGGACATGTCTACACCGTCGCGAGATTCGGGGCATGTGGCTACGCGCGGGTTGATCACCAAAGATATTGTTGTTGATGTCACATGGGCGTGTCTACACCGATGCGAATTCCGGGGCATGTGGCCATGGGGCATTGGTATTATTGTTGCATCATGGACATGTCTACACCGAGGCGTAATTAGGGGCATGCGGCCGTGATGCGAACATGATTGATGTTGTGGGCGTGAGACCCATAGTTATATTTGAGTGATGACTTGAGGCGTGAGTCACATCGACATGATCGCTTTTATGTTGTGAATCGTAGTTTGGTTATCATACATGTCTCACGCTTTATATAGACTAGTATGATTTCATTTCTGATTTTTACGATTTCACATACTTGGTACTGTTGTCTTGACCTCCTTCGGGGCTGCGTTCACGCCGCAGTAGAGGTACATCGGTCGTGGATCCTCGCTCTTAGGATCTCGGTTCAGCGTTTGGGAAGCTCCGTTTCTCGAGGCTTATCTTTTGTATGTGTTCCCGAGTTGTAGGTTCTTGTACATTCGGGGTATGGCGGGCCCTGTCCGTCATAGTTATTGTAAATCTTAAGTGCAGGTCTTTGTTGTGGTGGTGGTTTGTAAAAAGGATTAAACTGCTCGCTTTTGAAAAAGTTGTATATATATATGTTATTGGAAGGTAATTGTAGGTTGGCTGTTTTATGATCATATATCTTGTTTCTTGTTTAAAGTTTTATTTTCCGCTGGTTTTCTCGATGTTGTATCACTAGGGTGCAGGGTAAGGCACGATGTGCCCGGTTCGGGGCATCACACTTTTCTACCAAGGGGGGGGGGGGGGGTGTATTTGGATGATAGAAACTCAAGGTAGGGGGGGGGTACCTCTCGGCCAAAGCCTCACAAGGGGGAGGACGAAAACTATAGAGAGGGGGGAGAGGGATTTCAAGACTTAGAAACATTTTGTGGATGAAGAAGTCTTCAACAAAGGGGGGGTATTTATAGGCCAACCAATGGCCAAGATCAAGACAAGTGGTGGGCAAGTGTAGGGTCAAGATTTGGACAAGTGTTTGTGGGTCCCACTTGTTCATCAACTACACAAAATATCTACAAAATATCCTACCTAACCCTTGACTAAAACTTCAACACAAAAAACGTGCCAAGCTAGCCCTTTGCCGTCCACTTTTGAGGGTGACACGTGTCACCCTCCCGTTGGTCCAAAATATTTCATCTCTCGGAAAAATCCGCAAAAAATATAAATGACATAGCCGAAATTTTCCCCTCGCAAAGTTTGGAAAACGTTTCGTCGGAAAACGATTCTATTCGGGGGTTGTGCACAAATTTTCGTTCCTAGCCTAACTTAAGGCTCAAACTTGTATACGTACGCCCTCACGTACATACTCTGGAAAATACGGGGTATAACATTCTCCCCTCCTTAGAAACATTCGTCCCGAATGTTCCTTCTAAGTCTCAAAACATACCTGCGCCAGTATAGTCTTCACTACTATACTTACGAAAACAAACATGCCTCGGAATCCCTCATCGTAAGCATGTCCAAGGTGCATACCCGTGGAATCCCACATCACTGACGGTATGTCCAAGTAAACTCATACTAAGACCATGGAAGCATACCCGTGGAATCCCACATCACTGACGGTACGTCCACCTAAACTCATAACTAGACAATGGAAGCATACCCATGGAATCCTCCATCACTGACGGTACGTCCAAGTAAACTCATAACTTTTTTAGACTTTCATTCTTTCATCTATGTTTACCTTATTCAAGAAAAACCAACTCTTTAACCTTTCATAAAGTTATTATAACCAACTCCCCATAAAGCCGTTATACTAACTTTATGCTTTAAAACTTTAGACATTCTTATCCTTTCATAAGGCCGTTATAACTAACTTCCCATAAAGCCGTTATAACTCCTTATATTTCAAACGATTTCGTTCTTTTATTAACCAAGAGGCTTATACTTCTAATCAAATTTACACAATTTTCAAAATGCTTCAAGTCTCTTATCTTTAGAAAGCAAGTTTCTTACTTTAAAAATTAGGTCTCTTATTCTTAGAATAATTCAATACTCAATACTTTCACACCAAGTACTCTATACTTCTTCATGTCAAGAAATCCTCGTCTACCTTATTTAGGATAAGCCATTCCTCAAGAACAAGTGGGTTAACTCCTTAACCCAACCAACTTAGACAATTTCTTAAAACAAGTCAAGTATAACAAATAGATTTACTTCATTTAAAACACGTACGTCTACCGTACTATATAGTTATAACTACTCATGCTCAAGAGATAAGAAAGTTTCCACATACCTCTCCGGTTAATCCACTTGCTAAGTCCAATACACCACACGTAGTACGTCAACCTATAATGACCATAGTACGTTTATTAACCTCTAGTTACAATGTAGAATACTCCAAGTGCAAGGTTACTAAATTCTATGGAAAATTGGGCAGCATTTCCTTTGTTTCTACATACTTTGCCACCTTTTTCAAGGCCGAATTCAACATCCAAACGCCACATTTAAGGCCCAACAATCCAAACATTTCAAAGGGGATTACACACCTAAACTTGGATATGTAAAATTCTGCCCCACAATGTATAACAACTAACTTAACAAGTTTATGGTAGTTTTTAGGCTACAACATGCTCACATAACCTTCTTAACCAATCCTTTCATATCCAAACCATATTTCTTACATGAAATGAATCTAAGAGCATTATTTACTACTACAAGTTCCTTCTTCTTTACATGCAACACCAAAAACTATCTACAAGAGAAGAATCGTTACCTTAGAGCCTTAGCCAAATTAATCCAACAAATTTGCTATCCTCCTTTCCAAAAACACCACCACAATACTCCTACAAGCTAGGCAACAAGCTTCCATCTTGCCACACTTTTTCAGATTTTTCTCAAGCTTTGATTTCCTCTTGAAATTCTAGAGAGAAGGGAGAGCTTTAGCTTTAGAGAGAGAAATGAACTTGAAGAATGACAAAGTCTTCAAGACTTGGTCAATAAGTAGTGCATGCAAAATCAGATGGGGGGGACACTTGTCACCCACCCATGGCCTCTTTAAAAGAAAAATATCAGATTTCCTCAGTTTTTCTGCCAGAAAACCTGCCTCGGCGCCGCGGCGCTGAAACCCCTGCAACCCTCCGGCTTCCGCGCGGCCCCGCTTCCGGCGCGACCTGTGGCTCTGTCCGAATTTTTCTGCCCATTGCGCTTGAACTTGTAACTTCCATAACTTTCTACTCCGAAGTCCTATCGAAGAACGGTTGGTTGCGTTGGGAACTAGACTCATCGAACTACATTCTAGGCCTTCGAAATGCCTACAACTCTCAATGTAACTGGACATACACCACCTCAAAGTTGAATAAAAACCCGTCCGAAACAATCCGTCAACCTATCTTTCAAAAATTTAAGTCTTACTCCCTCTCGTACGCACTCATACGCATGACCTGAACTACGGGGTGTAACATTCTCCCCCTTAGAAACATTCGTCCCCGAATGTTCTTTTGGAGCCAATCTACTATTCCTCGGTACATCCTCGTACTTTACACTAACGGAACTTCATCATGCCACCTATGGTTCTAAGATATCGCACACGCTTATCCATCCATCACTATCACACAAGGAAACATATCCCAAGGGTGCACCAACGCTATTTTACTCCCATTCAAGGCCTAAAAGGATTCTCTTATCGTACTTCCAACCTACTGCTAGCATACATACATAACCTTAATATTATCCCATCATGACATTCCACCATACAAAAATCCTATCATGCCTACTAATCTCTAAAGGGTCAAAGATATATCTGACGTCACATAGGCGGGTCAAAGGACCGCTAAAACTGAGAACCGCTACCACGACCTCTGCCGCGTCCTGCTGGTGCATGAACATCCTGCCCAGCCATTGAAGGTGAAGAACCCGCAACTGATCCAATGGCGTGCCATCCCACGGTGCCACCTGCAGTCGACGATCTCTCGCCAAATGGCCTGTTGGCGCAAGAATAACAAGTTGTCGACTAGTCAAAACTCTCCAAAATGAGATCTACCACGGTGACCACCGAGGCAAAGGTGGCCTCCCTGCATACTATCTTGGATACTGTGAACTGCCGCCCGGAGCCTTGACTGCTCGAATATCCGGCGGTCAAACCACCGCCGGAAGGCAGGAAGGAAGGGGCACTGCGTCGGCGAAAATGTAGACCAACTGCTGCTTTGGCGGTCCACCAAAGCTATCCACGAAACCTGTTGTCACAGCCTCTTGGTGAAATTTGAACTGGCCAGCCTCGCTCTCCCCGTCCTCAATCCGCGTGCATACGCTGCATCACGGCAATATCCATACACGGTGAAGAGCCACTCCGGACATCTGATAACTATGTAACGATCTAACCCCATCACATAGCGGTGAACTCGGTCTGTCATGTCCGCCACAATAGTGGGCGCATACCTGGCCAATGAATCAAACTCCAGGTTGTACTCCCTGATGGTCCTCCCATTCTGTCTTAATGCCAAGAACCTATCCAAGCGGGCTCTCCTCATCTCAGGGGGCAAAAAGTGACCGAGGAAAGCTTCCGTGAACTCATTCCAAACAGCTGGAGGAGCACCCACACCTCTAGACAACACCCACGCCTCAAACCAATTCAACGCAATATCGCGTGGCAGGTGAAGCTAACACAGCGGACTCAGTCTCAGGGCCCTAAGCACCTGCATAGTCCGCCGCACCTGCCGAATGAACTCCTGAGGATCCTCCTCAGACCTCGACCCATAGAACTCGGGTGGATTACAACTCAGAAAGTCCCGAATCCTTAAACTGTCGGCTCTAGGGTTAGCTACGGCTCCTGGCGGTGCTGCCCTGTCACATTGCTAGTCAACAACCTGATCTGCTCTCCGTAATCCCTATACTCTGCCCCCGGCTGTGGAACTGGAGGCTCAGGTACCGCGGTCTCAGTAGCCGCTGCTGCTGCCTCGAACTCCGCTGAGGCTGGCGACGTCGTGGAACTCGCCGCCCGAAACATCATCTCCGGTAAAGACTGGGCCTGTGCCCTCGTAGCCCTCTGCGCCCTACTTGCAGCTCCCTCAACTGCCTTGCCCTTCTGGGCTCTAGTTGCCTTGCGTGGAGGCATAACTGGTACATAAGAAGAGGTCAGAGAGGATTCAACCTAGTAGGACAGCTCTACTGCACGAACTCAGAGAGAGAAGAATGGAAACCAATCCTAAATGTCCTACAGCCTCCTGATTATAGATGTGGTGTACAACACACCGATAATCAAGACTCTACTAGACACGGTCTGTAGACACTTTCCGAGGACTAACTGCTTTGATACCACTTTTGTCACGACCCAGGCCGGGCGCGGTAGTGCCTCTGGGGCACCCCGTCAGGTATACATCAGAGAATAGCAGCGGAACATACATAACCTGTAAAAAGTAAATATCACTGGCAAGCCGATAAGGCTGCCTTCCGTAGAATATACTTAATCAAAAGTAAAACAGTACAACTTGTTTTTACAGCCCAAACCACAAATGTAACTACAGACCTCTAGGAATAACAACTGTGACGGGACAGGGCCCCGTCATACCCCCTGAATGTACAAAAGTCTACAACCTCAGGGAACCGTACCAAAGATAAAGCCTCCGGAGAAATGGAGCTTTCCAAGAACTGACAGTGATCCTAAGAGTGCGGATCAGCAAGCTACGTACCTCAACCTGCGGCATGAACGCGGCCGAGAGGTCGATCTGACAGTACCAAGTATGTGGCGGAAAAATCGAAAATACCTCATAAGTCTAAAATAACTGGAGACATGTAAAATAATCAGTTTACAGAACACCGTGCCTTACTAACAATGAGAATATCAAGTATATACCATACTGCATGAAAATAGGAAGCTCATGATCAAAGCGGGTCACACCTTGTGATATCATTAAGCACTCCTACTCCTGGGACTATTTCACCCGCATGGGTCATGTGGACCCGCATGAGGTATTCCTCGCATAGGCTGTACTCACCCGCATGAGACTATTTCACCCGCATAAGCCTCAACGGACTCGCATGAGGTATTCCTCGCATCGTGGGTAGCAAATCCACGGAATATGTGGTATAACGTCTTGGGGGTTTACCCCTCATTTATACTCTTACCCTGAAGCAGGTGGTATAACGTCTTGGGGGTGTACCCCTCATTTATACTCTTACCCCTCATACTGCATGCCTCGGAATCCCTCATCGTAAGCATGTCCAGTGCGTACGTGGAATCCCACATCACCGGCGGTATGTCCAAGTAAACTCATACTAAGACCATGGAAGCATACCCGTGGAATCCCATCAGCGGCCAGTGCGTCCACGTAAACTCATAACTAGACAATGGAAGCATACCCGTGGAATCCTCCATCACTGACGGTACGTCCAAGTAAACTCATAACTTTTTTAGCCTTTCATTCTTTCATCTATGTTTACCTTATTCAAGAAAAACCAACTCTTTAACCTTTCATAAAGTTATTATAACCAACTCCCCATAAAGCCGTTATACTAACTTTATGCTTTAAAACTTTAGACATTCTTATCCTTTCATAAGGCCGTTATAACTAACTTCCCATAAAGCCGTTATAACTCCTTATATTTCAAACGATTTCGTTCTTTTATTAACCAAGAGGCTTATACTTCAAATCAAATTTACACAATTTTCAAATTGCTTCAAGTCTCTTATCTTTAGAAAACAAGTTTCTTACTTTAAAAATTAGGTCTCTTATTCTTAGAATAATTCAATACTCAATACTTTCACACCAAGTACTCTATACTTCTTCATGTCAAGAAATCCTCGTCTACCTTATTTAGGATAAGCCATTCCTCAAGAACAAGTGGGTTAACTCCTTAACCCAACCAACTTAGACAATTTCTTAAAACAAGTCAAGTATAACAAATAGATTTACTTCATTTAAAACACGTACGTCTACCGTACTATATAGTTATAACTACTCATGCTCAAGAGATAAGAAAGTTTCCACATACCTCTCCGGTTAATCCACTTGCTAAGTCCAATACACCACACGTAGTATGTCAACCTATAATGACCATAATATGTTTATTAACCCCTAGTTACAATGTAGAATACTCCAAGTGCAAGGTTACTAAATTCTATGGAAAATTGGGCAGCATTTCCTTTGTTTCTACATACTTTGCCACCTTTTTCAAGTAGAATTCAACATCCAAACGCCATATTTAAGGCCCAACAATCCAAACATTTCAAAGGGGATTACACACCTAAACTTGGATATGTAAAATTCTGCCCCACAATGTATAACAACTAACTTAACAAGTTTATGGTAGTTTTTAGGCTACAACATGCTCACATAACCTTCTTAACCAATCCTTTCATATCCAAACCATATTTCTTACATGCAATGAATCTAAGAGCATTATTTACTACTACAAGTTCCTTCTTCTTTACATGCAACACCAAAAACTATCTACAAGAGAAGAATCGTTACCTTAGAGCCTTAGCCAAATTAATCCAACAAATTTGCTATCCTCCTTTCCAAAAACACCACCACAATACTCCTACAAGCTAGGCAACAAGCTTCCTTCTTGCCACACTTTTTCAGATTTTTCTCAAGCTTTGATTTCCTCTTGAAATTCTAGAGAGAGGGGAAAGCTTTAGCTTTAGAGAGAGAGATGAACTTGAATAATGACCAAGTCTTCAAGACTTGGTCAATAAGTAGTGCATGCAAAATCAGATGGGGGGGACACTTGTCACCCACCCATGGCCTCTTTAAAAGAAAAATATCAGATTTCCTCAGTTTTTACGCGGAAAACCGCCTCGGCGCGGCCTGAAACCCTACGCAACCTCCGGCACTTCCGGTAGCGCGCACGCGCTCTGTCGAATTTTCTGCCCGATTGCGCCGAACTTGTAACTTCCATAACTTTCTACTCCGAAGTCCTATCGACGAACAGTTGGTTGCGTTGGGAACTACACTCATCGAAATACATGCTAGGCCTTAGAAATGCCTACAACTCTCAATGTAACTGGACATACACCACCTCAAAGTTGACTAAAAACCCGTCCGAAACAATCCGTCAACCTATCTTTCAAAATTTTTAAGTCTTACTCCCTCTCGTACGCACTCATACGCATGACCTGAACTACGGGGTGTAACAACTGTTTTGTATAACTGTGGGGAAGAATTTTACACGTCCATTTAGGCGTGTAATCCCATTTGGCTAACTGATGGTTGCGCCTTAAATGTGGCTTGTTGGTCAATGAATACAGGCCTTAGAACAGGTGGAAAAGTACGTAGAAACAAATGAAGTGCTGTCCGATTTTTCGTAGAATTAGAGGGCAATTATTTGGTATAAGTCTTACAATAGTAAGTATGATATTGATAGAAGTACTATGGCCATTTTAGGTTGAAGTACTACGTGTAGTAGAGTCTACTTGGCTTAAGGAATAACCGATGAGGTTGAAGTACTTCAGAGCATTTTGCTACTTGTCGTATGGGTTAGTCGTCATGAGGTATGTGAACTTCTTCTTTCTATAGACATGAGTATTTTTATGGTATACTTTCCTTGTTGTTAGGAGTATACATGACTTGTTGTTTGAAGTATACTTGCCTTGTTGTTAGGAGTATACATGACTGGATATTTGAGGTATACTTGCCTTGTTGTTAGGAGTATACATGATTTGTTCTTGAGTATACTTTCCTTGTCATAGGAAGTATTCATGTTATTGATTTTATGCTAAAAGCATGTCTAAAATATTCCTAAGTTCTTACCAAGTCTTATGGGGGATGTTGGTAAGAGTCGTTAGGAAGTATTGGAGTCGAGTGACCTTGCTAATTTACTACACTAATGAGAATAGATATCGAACAAGTCATTGTAGCGTTAATGAAAATGTATCGACAATCAATTATATTGAAATGAGTAGAATTCTCCATCTGCATAGAAACTAAGATAAAACAAAATTGTATTACATTTTCTAGATCATGACTGATTTAACAAGATCGTTATAAACGAGAATAACCTATTCGCGGCTCATAAAAGTATTAATTTTGTAAGTACATGAAGCTTGATTTTTGAAAGTACTTGGGACTTGAATTTCGAAAATGTGTAGTAACTCGTTTTGAAAAGTATATGTTACTTGATTTAAAGAGAGTAAGTGACTTGATTTGAAGGCATAAGTTACTTGGTCTTAAAAGTATAAGTTACTTGAGTTTAAAAAAGTAAGTAACTTGGTTTTAATGGTGAAAGTACTTTTGGGTCCAACGCCCTAATATTTCATGAAACGATTCTTTTATAAAGAATACATGTACAAAGTACTTTGGGTTCAATTCCCTTACGTGGCATGATAATGCCTTGGTTTTTATAAAAAAGGAAAGAGGTAATGGTGCATTAGTTGTCTAAAAATGAAGTGGTTATAACGGCTTTATGAGAAGTTTGTTATAACAAGTTTTAGTGGAAAGTCAAGGGATGGTTTAAATTGTTTTAAGGAAATCGTGCGAGAATGCCCATGATTAAGTCCTTAATATAATACATGATATGTGGAACTTTGATGTTCAAGATGTTTTAAAGTAACACGTGAGGTCTAGTGCCTTGATTTGCCAAAACCATGTCTTAAAAGGATACTTGGTACGATAAGTGTCTCGATTTTCTAAATGATGGTTCCAAAATGATACATGTATTGGATCCTACTTCCTAGTGATACATGTAGTACTTGAGCTTTCCTAAAATGGAAATTTAGTTCATAAAGTGAATGTACGTCTCACGTACATTGTTGTAACGGACTTTAATCCTTGGTAAAGCAAGGTGTGTTAGTGCCTTGATAGTACTTTGGCTTGCTTAAATGATAGTTATTCTATTTTATGCCTTGATAGTACTTCGGCTTGCCTAAATGGTATTGTCTTGATTTGTTAAAAAGGAAAGGCCCATTGTCTTGATTTGTTGAAAAAGAAGGCATGGAAATTGTCTTGGTTTGTTAAAATGATGGTTTATTCATTTTATGATGTTGAGAGTCAAAGATATCTTAACTTGCGTATGTTGTTCATGATAGCCATTGGTTCTAGTGTTATGAGTATAAATGCGGGGTAAACCCCCAAGACGTTATACACCTCCTGAGTATAAATGCGGGGTAAACCCCCAAGACGTTATACACCTCCTGAGTATAAATGCGGGGTAAACCCCCAAGACGTTATACACATTCTGAGTATAATTGCGGGGTAAACCCCCAAGACATTATACATCTCTATGGATTTGCTACCCATGATGCGAGCATGGCGTATATGCTCATTGCGGGCCCGTAGGGCCTAAGCGGGTGAAATAGTCCTGTGCGGGTGAAATAGTCCTGTGCGGGGCAAATTGTCCTATGCGGGTCCACAAGACCCTTGCGGGTGAAACAGACCCAGGAGTAGGTTTGCATAATGATACTATGGGCGGGTGGCCCTAGATTGATCATAAGCTTCCTATTTTAAAGCATGTAAAGTTTACTCTCATTATTAAAAAGGCACAGTGTGCAGATAGTTGTATGTTATACTTGTTACATGCTGATAGTGATGTTGTATTCCACGAGCATGCTTCTGTGATATTATATCTTTGAGGCGAGTGTCGGATTTTGACATGGCTTTCATATTTGAAAGTGGTGCGGTTATTCTGATGGTCTGATGATACAATGTCTGATTGGCTCTGATTTTTATATGACACGGTAGGATCTGGTATTTAATTTTCATACTTGCTCCTGTCATTCCTTGTATAGTTATGGACTTAATTGTTGTACTTTATTTATGTTCCATACTTAATACTTGTTGTACTGACCCCCTTCGGTGGGCTGCGTTCATGTCCGCAGGTTTAGGTACACAGTTGTGGATCCGCGAGCTTAGGATCTTGGTTCAGCAATTTGAGATAGCTCCAATGTTCCGGAGCTTGTCATTATGGCTAGGTATATTCAGGGGTACGACGGGGCTTGTCCCGTCATAGTATTTGTCCAAAATCTTAGAGGTTTGTATTCATATGTGGGCTGGACTGGCTAGAGTTGTATTTACATTATTGAATAGTGTAGATCCTTTGTTACACCCCGTAGTTCCAGGATATGTATGTGAGGACGTACGTACGAGAATACGACATTAAGATTGGAAAGGAAGAAAGATTTGATTTTCCGACGAAAATTCTCCGGATTTTGTGAAGGAAAAAGGTTCGTTAATGAGAATTGGATTCCCAGATTTGGTATTCGGACTTGTGGGAATATAATAAAATTAAGGAATTTTGTTTCCAGATTTGGTCACGTGGGGCCCACGGGAGAAATTTACGGTTTTGTGGGGCCCACATTGTTTTCGAGATTTTGGCCATTATGGATGTTTCCAGAAGATGAAATATTTTGGACGAATTGGAGGGCGACATGTGTCACCCCCTTAGGTGGCACATGGCCGAAATCTTGTGCCACGTGTCCCTTGGCCGAAATCTTGTGCCACGTGTCCCTTGGCCGAAATGGCTCAACAAGTGGCAAGCCACTTGTCTTGAATTTTGTGTGGACATGTGGTTTGTGGGACCCACACACACATGTCCCCAATCCCACCACACACTTGCTAAGATCCTAGCCCTTGATTTCCCTATAAATACCCCCCTTGAGCTTGCAAGATTTCATCCACACTTAGAGGTTTCCAAGTCTTGAAAAATACTCCCTCCCCTTGTGTAGTGCTCTCGGCTTTGGCCTATGTTCTTGACTAAAAGTTGTCCAAAATTCCTTAAACTTTTAAGTGTTCTTCCTTAAGGTGTTAGGAAGATTGTAAACCAAGTGTTAGAAAAGATTTCACAACCCTAGACTATATACACCCCCTTGGCCGAAAGTTGGTAGTGTTGGAACCTAAGTGTTCTTCACTTTTTGGAGTTTGATCTTGAAGAGGAGTTGGTAATGATCTTTGTCCTTCTATTGTAATTGGATATTACATGTTGTAGTAGTTTATAATTGAGTTTATTATATGTGGAAAGAAGATTGAAAAGAGATAGACTGTTTAGTATATTGTGGGGCAGAATTGTACACGTCCGGTTAGGCGTGTAATCCCCTTTGACTGTTGTATTACTGCGCCTTAATTGTGGCATGTTGGCTATTGATATCAGGCCTTGAAAAAGGTGGAGAGGTAAGTAGATCTGAGGGAAGTCTTTGCGATTTTCCGTAGAGTAAGGAACGATACTTAGAATGTTCTGAAGAAGTCTAGGCGTTGATAGACGTGTTTGTTTATTATAGGTGGGTATTCTACGCGCGACATACTCGACTTGGCTAGTGTATTAAGCCGAAGAAGTATGTGATTCTTCCTATTCTCTTGAGCATGATTATTTGTGAAATATATAGTGCGGTAGACGCACGTGTGTTAAAGGAATTGGATTTCCTTTTTGTGTCCTCGACTTGATATGAAATGTTAAGAACTTGAATTGTGTTAAAAAGGTTGTAAAACCTCATTCGTGAGTAATGGGTACTTGGTCTTTAAAAGAATAAAGTTATCTGGAATTCGGAAATGTGAGTAATTGTCCTTGGTTGGTTTAAAATGTAAAATGTTATAACAGCTTTATGAAAAGTTAGTTATAACGACTTTTTGAAAACGAAAGAATGGTTTATCCTTGGATTTAAAACGGTAACTTGATATTTTAAGAAGTAATGAGGCTTAAACTATTTTGAAAGGAATATTGTTACTTGACTTTAAAAAGGAGAAGTGATTTGGTTTAAAAGGAAGGCATTGTATTGTCTTGAGTTGGTTTTAAAAGAAGGCATGATTTTGTCTTGGTTTATTTAAAAGGAAGGTATGGACATTGTTTTGGTTTAATTAAAATGATAGTTACTCTATTTTGATACTACGAGTATTAGTATCGTGTGACTTTTGTGAAAGAAATGAATCTTTTTAAGGAGTTAAAATACGTAGTATTTTGGGGTCAAAACCCGAATAGTTAACATAAAATGAAAGTACCTTGAGTGTGAGTAACTTGCCCATGTTTGCTTGTGATAGCCTTGTTGTGCAAGTGCTGTATCCTTATGTTACCGCGTCTCTCGATGGTTGGTCCACGAGTATGCGGCCATGATGAGGGTTTGTTTCCCTGTTGATAGTGTTATTCCATGGACTAGCTCTCCATGAGGTTTACTGATGCAGGCTGGTTCTGGTAGCTAGCCCTCGTACTTGCCCCGGTCGTGGATGATGCATGATGTATCTGGTAGTTGGCTTTCGTACTTGCCCCGGTCAGTGTAATGGCGAAGTCTCGTGATGCAGGAGGTATCTTGTAGTTGGCTTTCGTACTTGCCCCGTCGTGACGTGTGCGCGAGGTATCGGTAGTCGGCGCCGTCTTGCCGGTCGACCGTGTGTTAGTTTTATAGCAGTTTGTGGCGAAGTCTCGTGATGCAGGTGGTATCTGGTAGTTAGCCTTCGTACTTGCCCCCGTCAGCGACGTGACGCAGGAGGTATCTGGTAGTCGGCCTTCGTACTTGCCCCGGTTAGTTTCGTGATACAGTTATATAGTATTGTTGGTACGGTAGGTATCTGGTAGTTGGCTTTCGTACTTGCCCCGGTCAGTTGATGATGCAGGCTGGTTCTGGTAGCTATGCCTTCGTACTTGCCCCGTATGGTATTATGACACAGGTGGGACCTGGTGTTCATGTGTACTCCTTGATGTTATTATATCATAGACTGCTGGTAGTGAGAAAGGAATTCCACGGGCATGATTGATATTGTGGGCGTGAGACCCTTGGTTATATTTGAGTGATGACTTTGAGGGCGTGAGTCCCTGACTTGACATGACTGCTTATACATTGTGTACTGTAGTTTGGTTATCATACATGTCTCCTGTTTTATATAGACTGTTATGATTTCATTCTGATATTTTGATTTCACATACTTGGTACTGTTGTGCGACCTCGCCCGGGGTTGCGTTCATGCCGTAGGTAGAGGTACACCAGTTGTTGATCCTCGCTCATAGGATCACGGTTCTGCGTATTGGGAAGCTCCGTTTCTTCGGAGGCTTATCTTTTGGTATGGTCCCCTGCCATTGTAGGTACTTGTACATTCAGGGGTATGGCGGGGCCCTGTCCCGTCATAGTTATTATAAAAACTCTTAGAGGTTTATAGTGCTGTTGTGGGCAGGGTTTGTAAAGGATGTAACTGTTCGTTTTTATATATATGCAGAAAGGTGACCGTTTTGGTTAGCCTGTTTCTCATTTCATATTGTTCATATCTTTGAGTTTTTATTTCTGCTGATTTTCTCTGATGTATTATCACTAGGGTGCCCGGGGTAAGACACCGGTCGCGGGCCCGAGGTCGGGTCGTGACAAAAGTGATATCAGAGCAGTTAATCCTCGGAAAGTGTCTACAGACCGTATCTAGTAGAGTCTTGATTATCGGCGTGTTGTGCACCACACCTTATGTCGAGGAGGCTGCGAGATATTTAGATTAGTTTCCATTCTTCTCACTCGAGATCGTGCCTTAGAGTTGTGTGTTAAGTTGGACTCCTCGGCGTAATCTTATGTACGATTATGCCTCGCGCAAGGCACCAGGGGCGAGAAGGGCAAGCGGCAGAGGAGGCTGCAGTAGAACCGAGAGGTTACGAGGCACATGCCCGATCTTTACCCGAGTAGTACGTATGGCGAGTTTTGCGATGCCGCCAGCCCCAGCAGAGTTTAGCGCAGCAGCAGTAGTAGCTACTGAGGCCACAATACCTGAGTCTCCAGTCCCACAGCCAGGAGTGGAGGATATGGGTTACAAGGAGATAGCCAGTTACTAGCTAGGTTTGTGGCGAGGCACGAGGCGAACTTGAGGCGGTAATCTGGTGCGCGCCCCGAACCAGATAGTTTGAGGCTTGGGACTTTTTAGATGCGATCCACGATTTCTATGGGTCGAGGTGAGTATGATCCTCATGAGTTTATTAAGCGACTACGATGGATCGTAGAGTGATTAAGGCCTCGAGAGGCGAGTCGGTGGTATTAGGTTCTTATCGTTTGCGTGATCTGCGATCGGGTTTGATTCATGGGAACTATCCGTGGGAGCATGCGCTTCCAGGTGTTTGGGACGAGTTCTCGAGGCGTTCTTAGCCATTTCTTGCCTCATGAGATGAGGAGGGCTCGGTGATAGATTTTTGATGTTCGAGGCGAGCAGGCGACGGTTCGGGAGTACAATGTAGAGTTTGACTCATTGGCTCGATGCGTCCCGCTTTAGTGGCGAACATGGAGGGCGAGTGCACCGCTATGTCACGGGGCTCGATGATTACTTAGCGAGAGGTTGCACGGAGTAGCTCTTGGCCGGGCATGGACATTGCCGTATCTGAGCTTATGAGCAGGGGCGAGAGCGTAGAGGCGGCGTAGGGACGGGATCGGCATAAGAGGGCGAGCAGCGAGGTCCTTTGGTAACTTTCGAGGCGAACCGCCTCAGCAGCAGACTGGATATGCGCCTCCGCCCGATCTGAGTGGTCCTCCAGTCTTGGGGCGTCTGGGTATTCGGGAGCAGTCGAGGCTCGAGTTTGAGTTTTTGGGAGTAGGAGTCTTTGGCGGATAAGGCCACCCTTACCTCAGTGTGGCCGTTGTGGAAAAATCCATAAGGGAGAGTGTATTTCTAGTTTGGGAGATTGCTATACTTGCGGCCGACAGGGCCATTTTGCGAAGGATTGTCAGGCAGGTAGAAGCGGATGTTAAGACTCATCGCCCGAGGATCGGTGGCGTCATCGCGCCTTACATAGCTATCGCCCAGCGAGGCGGGATTATGATTAGAGCGACAAAGGGAAAGTGAAGCAGTAGTTACCGGTATAGCCTTAACCTTCTAGAGATTAGTATACGTGATATGATGATTTTATGTTAAGTGTTATGTTCGGATAGCATTGTGTAAATTGTGATTTAGAGAACATGGTTAGTTGAAAAGGTAAGTTTGGGGACAGGGGAATTGTGAGCCTTAGAATATAGATAACCGTGGAGATCTTAGATGCGAGGCCGTCTTGAAAAAATGATTTTGCGGGTGATCTTTGTCGAGGTACATAGTATACGTGGGGTATATTTGTGTGATAAGTCCATGAGTGGTGTAAAATGAAAGTGGGTAGTTAATCTAAGGAGACCACTAGGTTTACGTGACTTGAATAGTGAGATTGTTCCGGACCGGGAACAAGAGTTTGGTACATAGTGGGTCGGGTGGAGGCCATATCGCGGGTCAACCCGCAGCCCGGAATAAGGTGGGGTTAGTTTGAGGTGGTCCCGCTACGTGATAGGGTCGCGAGGGTGCTAGGCCCAAGTTTAAGTAACCATCGTACGAGTTTGCGGATGTGTTCGACCAGAATCGGATCGTGAAGGCCGGGAATGGTCTTAAAGGAATTTGAGGCAAGTAAGATGACCAAGTTTGGAGGTAGTAACTCCAAGGTTTTGGAAACTGAAGCGATGACTGAAGTGTGGTACGTGTACTAGAAAGAGTTCGGGTGTACGAGAAGGGTACGACGAATAAGGAAGGAAGTGAACATGTGTTAAGAGAACGAAATTGAGCATTTTGTGAAGTAAAGATGTGAAGAGAGTATCCTTTAGACCATGGGTGGAGCTAATAGTGTTGTTATACACTTTAGAGGTGATTCCTCGTTGGCTTGGATTTGAGTTTTGCGCATGTGTTATATTATGGCCAGGTGTGGCATAGTGGGTTATGTAAGTATAGTAGTGAAGACTATACCGACGCAGGTATGTTTGGAGACTTAGAAAGAACATTCGGGATGAATGTTTCTAAGGGGGGAAGAATGTTACACCCCGTAGTTCCAGGATATGTATGTGAGGACGTACGTACGAGAATACGACATTAAGATTGGAAAGGAAGAAAGATTTGATTTTCCGACGGAAAATTCTCCGGATTTTGTGAAGGAAAAAGGTTCGTTAATGGGAATTGGATTCCCAGATTTGGTATTCGGACTTGTGGGAATATAATAGAATTATGGAATTGTGTTTCCAGATTTAGTCTCGTGGGGCCCACGGGAGAAATTTACGGTTTTGTGGGGCCCACATTGTTTTCGAGATTTTGGCCATTATGGATGTTTCCGGAAGATGAAATATTTTGGACGAATTGGAGGGCGACATGTGTCACCCCCTTAGGTGGCACATGGCCGAAATCTTGTGCCATGTGTCCCTTGGCCGAAATGGCTCAACAAGTGGCAAGCCAGTTGTCTTGAATTTTGTGTGGACATGTGGTTTGTGGGGCCCACACACACATGTCCCCAATCCCACCACACACTTGCTAAGATCGTAGCCCTTGATTTTCCTATAAATACCCCCCTTGAGCTTGCAAGATTTCATCCACACTTAGAGGTTTCCAAGTCTTGAAAAATACTCTATCCCCTTGTGTAGTGCTCTCGGCTTTGGCCTATGTTCTTGACCAAAAGTTGTCCAAACATCCTTAAACTTTTAAGTGTTATTCCTTAAGGTGTTAGGAAGATTGTAAACTAAGTGTTAGAAAATATTTCACACCCCTAGCCAATATACACCCCCTTGGCCGAAAGTTGGTAGTGTTGGAACCTAAGTCTTCTTCACTTTTTGGAGTTTGATCTTGAAGATGAGTTGGTTAGGAGCTTATAAAGGGTTGCTTGGAGTGGGTTGTAACGTAAATAATTGGAGCTAAGATTCCTAAGGATCGACTTTTAAGCATTGGATAATTTTGGGCTTATCGAGGTAATGATCTTTGTCCTTCTAATGTAATTGGATATTACATGTTGTAGTAGTTTATAATTGAGTTTATTATATGTGGAAAAAAGATTGAAAAGAGATAGAATGTTTAGTATATTGTGGGGCAGAATTTTACACGTCCGGTTAGGCGTGTAATCCCATTTGACTGTTGTATTACTGCGCCTTAAGTGTGGCATGTTGGCTATTGATATCAGGCCTTGAAAAAGGTGGAGAGCTAAGTAGATACAGGGGAAGTGCTGCCCAATTTTCCGTAGAGTAAGGAACCTGATACTTAGAATGTTCTACGAAGAAGTCTAGACGTTTATAGACGTGTTTGTTTATTATAGGTGGGTATTCTACGCGCGACATACTCGACTTGGCTAGTGGATTAAGCCGAAGATGTATGTGATTCTTCCTATTCTCTTGAGCATGATTATTTGTGAAATATATAGTGCGGTAGACGCACGTGTGTTAAAGGAATTGGATTTCCTTTTTGTGTCCTCGACTTGATATGAAATGTTAAGAACTTGAATTGTGTTAAAAAGTTGTAAAACCTCATTCGTGAGTAATGGGTTCTTGGTCTTTAAAAGAATAAAGTTATCTTGAATTCGGAAATATGAGTAGTTGTCCTTGGTTGGTTTAAAATGTAAAGTGTTATAACAGCTTTATGAAAAGTTAGTTATAACGACTTTTTGAAAACGAAAGAATGGTTTATCCTTGGATTTAAAACGGTAACTTGATATTTTAAGAAGTAATTAGGCTTAAACTATTTTGAAAGGAATATTGTTACTTGACTTTAAAAAGGAGATGTGATTTGGTTTAAAAGGAAGGCATGGTATTGTCTTGAGTTGGTTTTAAAAGAAGGCATGGTTTTGTCTTGGTTTATTTAAAAGGAAGGTATGGACATTGTTTTGGTTTACTGACTCTATTTTGATACTACGAGTATTAGTATCGTGTGACTTTTGTGAAAGAAATTGATCTTTTTAAGGAGTTAAAATACGTAGTATTTTGGGGTTAAAACCCGAATTGTTGACATAAAATGAAAGTACCTTGAGTGTGAGTAACTTGCCCATATTTGCTTGTGTTACACCCCGTAGTTCCAGGGTATGTATGTGAGGACATATGTACGAGAATACGACATAAAGATTGGAAAGGAAGAAAGATTTGATTTTTCGACGGAAAATTTTCCGGATTTTGTGAAGGAAAAAGGTTCGTTAATGGGAATTGAATTCCCAGTTTTGGTATTCAGAATTCTGGGAATATATTAGAATTATGGAATTTTATATCCGGATTTGGTCACGTGGGGCCCACGGGGAAAATTTACGGTTTTGTGGGGCCCACTTTGTTTTCGAGATTTTGGATATTATGGATATTTTCGGGAGATGAAATATTTTGGACGAGTAGGGGGCGACACGTGTCACCCCCATGTGGCCATGTTGGTCGTCTCTTGTGGACAAGTGGCCTTGGCCGAAATGCTTAGCCAAGTGGCAAGCCACTTGTCCCAAGCTTTTGTGTGGCATGTGGAGGGTGGGACCCACACACACTTGTCCTCCAATCTCACCACACACTTGTTTTAATCCTAGCCTTTGATTTCTCTATAAATACCCCCCTTGAATGCAAGACTTATTCATCCACACTTGAGATTTTCCAAGGCAAAAATTCCCTCCCTCTCCCTTGTAGCTCTCGGCAATGGCTTGAAACCTTGTCCAAAAATTCTTAAACTTTTAAGTGTTCTTCCTTAAGGTGTTAGGAAGATTGTGAACCAAGAATTAGAAAAGATTTCACACCCCTAGCCTAAGTTATACCCCTTGGCCGAAACTTGCCCATTTTAAGCCTAAGTGTTCTTCAGTTTTTGGAGTTGAATCTTGAAGAGAAGTTGGTTGGGAGCTTCTAAGGGTTTCTTGGAGTGGGTTGGAACGTAAGGAATTGGAGCTAAACGTTGCTTAGGATCGACTTATTAATCTTGGTAAATTTTGGGCTTATCGAGGTAATGATCTTTGTCCTTCTATTGTAATTGGATATTACATGTTATAGTAGTTTATAATTGAGTTTATTATATGTGGAAAGAAGATTGAAAAGAGATAGACTGTTTAGTATATTGTGGGGCAGAATTGTACACGTCCGGTTAGACGTGTAATCCCCTTTGACTATTGTATTACTGCGCCTTAAGTGTGGCATGTTGGCTATTGATATCAGGCATTGAAAAAGGTGGAGAGGTAAGTAGATACAGGGGAAATGTTGCCCAATTTTCCGTAGAGTAAGGAACCTGATACTTAGAATGTTCTACGAAGAAGTCTAGACGTTGATAGACGTGTTTGTTTATTATAGGTGGGTATTCTACGCGCGACATACTCGACTTGGCTAGTGTATTAAGCCGAAGAAGTATGTGATTCTTCCTATTCTCTTGAGCATGATTATTTGTGAAATATATAGTGCGGTAGACGCACGTGTGTTAAAGGAATTGGATTTCCTTTTTGTGTCCTCGACTTGATTCTAAATTTAAGTGACTTGATATGAAATGTTAAGAACTTGAATTGTGTTAAAAAGTTGTGAAACCTCATTCGTGAGTAATGGGTACTTGGTCTTTAAAAGAATAAAGTTATCTTGATTTCAGAAATGAGAGTAGTTGTCCTTGGTTGCTTTAAAACATAAAGTGTTATAATAGCTTTATGGGAAGTTAGTGTTATACCCCGTATTTCCAGGGTATGTATGTGAGGGCGTACGTATATAAATTTTAGCCTTAAAGATTAGGCAAGAATGAAATTTTGTGCACAAGTACCGAAAGGAGTCGTTTTTCGACGAAACGTTTCCACAGCTTTCATAGGGAAAATTCCGGCTATGTCATTAATAATTTTTGCGGATTTTTCCGAGAGACGAAACATTTTGGACCAACGGTAGGGTGACATGTGTCACCCTCACATTGGAAGGAAGTGGACGGCCAAAGGGGAAAAGTTGGCACGTTTTTTGTGCAAAAATTGTGGTCAAGGGTTAGGTAGGATATTTTGTGTAGTTGATGAGCAAGTGGGACCCACAAACACATGGCTTCATCTTGACCTTACACTTGCCTTACACTTGGATAGATCTTGGCCATTGGTTGGCCATTTCTTGACCTATAAATACCCCTCTAAGTTGATGAACTTATTCATCCAAAAATTGTCTAAGTCTTGAAAAATCCCTCCTCTCCTCTTGTTGTTTTCGTCCACCACACCCTTTGAGAGCCCTGGCCAGGAGCAACCCCCCCTAGCCTAGTTGTGCTAGTCGAAATACTACCCCCCCCTTGGTAGAGATGTATGCTACACGTATTGTTATAATGCCCAAAATACTTTAGCCAAATACCTTGTAGTACTTTCCAAAGTACCACTTTATCTGAAAGCCGGAAAATACTATTATACTTTCCTTTAGCCACTAAACGAAACCCTAAGGAAAACCTTCATAGTCGGTTGAAGTGTTTAGAAGAAGTTGCGTAGAACTTCTAAAGGTTGTTTGGAGCGGATTGTGTTACACCCCGTAGTTCCAGGGTATGTATACGAGGACGTACGTACGAGAATACGACAGTAAAATTGGAAAGGAAGAAAGATGTGATTTTTCGACGGAAAAGTTTCCGGATTTTGTGAAGGAAAAATGTTCGTTAAAGGGAATTGGATTCCCAGTTTGGTATTTGGACTTTTGGAATATTTGAGAATTATGAAATTTTATTTCGAAATTGGTCACGTGGGGCCACGGGAGAATTTACGGTTTGTGGAACCACTTTATTTTTTCGGATTTTTGGCATTGCGGATATTTTGGAAGATGAAATATTTTGGGCGAGTAGGGGCGACACGTGTCACTGATGTGGCCGTGGCGAAAGAGTGCCAACGGGCGTTTTTAGTGGGGACAAGTGGCAAGCCACTGTCCCATTTTGTGGTGAACACTTGGTTGGCCAACTACCCACACACATGTACCCATCCTCACCACCCACTTGCATTAATCTTGACCGCGATTCTTCTATATATACCCCTTAGGTTGAAGACAATTTTCATCCCACACTTAAGCTTCCAAGGCAAAATACTCCCTCACTTTGTAGTTGTTTCGTCCCCCTTCCCCACTTGAGTAGAAAATACTTTGGGTATTATTGTATAATCCCAAATACCTTGGCCTAGTATCCCTAGTAGTATTCCAAAGTTATTTCAATACTAGGAGCAGAAAATACTACTTTATTCGATAGTCGCAAAATGAAACCACTGAAAATCTTCATAAGCTTGGTTGAAGTGTTAAGAGAAGTTGTTTAGAAACTTCTAAGGGTTGCTTGGAGCGGGTTGGGCGTAAGGAATTGGAGCTAAGCGTTGCTCGGGATCGACTTATATCTTGGATAATTTTGGGCTTATCGAGGTAATGATCTTTATCCTATTGTAATTGGATATTACATGTTGTAGTAATGTATAGTTGAGTATACTATATGTAGAATGATTATGGAAAAGAATTGAACTGTATTTACATAGAATTTGTATTCTGATGAGACTTGTAGTATTATTGTGGGGTAGAATTGTACACGTCAGGTTAGGCGTGTAACCACTGGGATTATTGGTTTGGTGCGGGCCTCGTTGGAGGAGGAGATTTATGTGGTTGCGGGAGGAGAGTCTTTGCCGAATTTTAGTAGAATAAGGAATCTTGTATCTAGAATTATTCTCTGAAGAGATCTAGAGGTTGATAGGCGTTTGTGGCCTTTTTAGGTTGAAGTACTACGAGTAGCGTATTCTACTTGAAGGGTGGAAAAGGCGAGCAAGGTTAGAAATGCGTGGGCGTTTTGCTAATTGTCGATAATCGTCGCGAGGTATGTGAACCTCTTCCTATCTTTTCTAGCATGATTGTTGTGAACTATGTAGTGCGGTGAGCGTCGTGTGCTAAGTGAATTTGGTTGGTTTATTGATTTTAAAAGATAAAGGACTTGACTTATATTTGACTTGATATAATATGTGAAGAACTTGAATTGTGTAGAAAGTTGTGAAACCTCATTCATGAGTAATGAGTATTTGGTCTTTAAAAGGAACTTGAGTGCTAAAAGAAAAGAGACTTGAGGAATCGAAGAGTTTTTAGTTTAAAAGAAAGACATGGTTTTGTCTTAAATTGGTTTAAAACATAAAGTGTTATACCAGCTTTATGGGAAGTTAGTTATAACGACTTTATGAAAGCAAAGAATGGTTTTATCATTGGTTTTAAAATGGTAACTTGATTTAAGTATAGGTTACTTGTTTTGATAAGAGTAAGTATTTGAGTTTTAAAGTATACTTGATGTTGTTTTAAAAGAAAGGCACTTGGTTTAAAAGTATAGAGTACTTGATTTTAAAAGTCTTGTAAAGGTTTTCTGAAAGTAAAGTAATTTGGTTTGAAAAGAAAATGTGTTTTTGATACTACAGTATTAGTATCTTTTACATAAAAGAGGTCTTTTTGAAAGAATGAAAGTAGGTATTATTTTTTGGGTTTGAAACCCGTATTTTTGACATAAAATGAAAGTACCTTGAGTTGTGTGTAACTTGCCTATGTTTGCGTGTGATAGCCTTGTCGTGCTAGTATTGTATTTCTATACCACGCGTCTCGATGGAGGGCGGTGATTTGTTATGATCTTACTTGGGCGTCTGTCGGTGGCGGAGGATTCCAGGTGCGCTCACTGTTGATAGCATTATTCCATGGACTAGCTCTCCGTGAGTTTCTTGATTCGACCTTGGTATCTGGTGGTTGGCTTTCGTACTTGCCCCGTCTCGTGGCTGATTCGGCCTTGGTACCTGGTAGTTAGCCTTCGCACTTGCCCCGTTCAGTTTAGTGGCGAAGTCTCGTGATACGACCTTGGTATCTGGTAGTTAGCCCTCGTACTTGCCCCGGTCAGCTACGTGACACGGCTTTGGTATCTGGTAGTTGGCTTTCGTACTTGCCCCGTATCAGCTTCGTGGTGAAGTCTCGTGATACGGCCTTGGTATCTGGTAGTTAGCCCTCGTACTTGCCCCGGTCAGCTACGTGACACGGCTTTGGTATCTGGTAGTTGGCTTTCGTACTTGCCCCGTGCTCGAACCGTGGTTTGGTTGTATAGTATTGTTGGTACGGCTTTGGTATCTGGTAGTTGGCTTTCGTACTTGCCCCGGTCAGTTGATGATGCGGCTTTGGTATCTGGTAGTTAGCCTTCGTACTTGCCCCGTACGGTTTTTATGACACAGGTGGGACCTGGTGTTCATGTGTACTTCTTGGTGTTATTATATCATAGACTGCCGGCAGTGAGGAAGGTATTCCACGGGCATGATTGATGTTGTGGGCGTGAGACCCATAGCTATATTCGAGTGATGACTTTGAGGGCGTGAGTCCCTGACTTGACGTGACTGCTTACATATTATGCACTGTAGTTTGGTTATCATATATGTCTCCTGTTTTATATAGACTACTATGATTTCATTCTGATATTTGATTTCACATACTTGGTACTGTTATCGATCTCGCTTGGGGCTGCGTTTATGCCGCAGGTAGAGGTACATCGGTTGTGGATCCTCGCTCATAGGATCACAATTCAGCATTTTGGGAAGCTCCGTTTCTCCGGAGGCTTATCTTTGGTATAGTCCCCTGTCAGTGTAGTTACTTGTACATTCAGGGGTATGGCGGGAACTGTCCGTCATAGTTATGTTACATTCTTAAGTGCAGTAATCTTTGTTGTGGCGGGGTTTGTAAAAGGATTTAAGCATTCAAGTTTTTAGTTATTTATCTGAAAGGTAATCGTTTGGTTGCTTTGTTTATTATCATATCTCTTGTTTCATGTTTAAGTTTTTATTTCCTGATTTTCTACGATGTTGTATCACTAGGGTGCAGGGTAAGGCACGATCACGGGCAGGATCGGTCGTGACAAAAGTGGTATCGAGCGATTAATCCTCGGAAAGTGTCTGAGCAGTGTCTAGTAGAGTCTTGATTATCGATGTGTTGTGCACCACGTCTATAATCGAGAGCTCTGAGATATTTAGGATTAGTTTCCATTCTTCTCACTCGAGATCGTGCCTTAGAGGCGTGTTGTAAGTTGGACTCCTCTAACGTATTCTTATATATCGATTATGCCTCGCGCAAGGCAACGAGCCAGAAGGCAAGCGGCGAAGGGAGTTGCAAGTAGAGCACGGAGGTTACGAGCGAGGCCGATTTTTACGGGGTGGTGCTACTGACGGCGGATTCTACGATGCCGCGGCCCAGCATAGTTTAGTACAACGGCAATAGCTCACGAGGCCACGATATCCCGAGCCTCGGGTGCGCGGCGAGGCGAGATATGAGTTCAAGAAATGGCGATTACTAGCTAGGCTTGTGGCTAGGAATGAGACGAGCGAGTCGGAGGTTCAGCGATACGATGGTTCACCTAGATCCGATAGTTGAGATTTGGGACTTCTTGAGTTGCGATCCACGAGTTCTATGGATCTAGAAGCGAGAAGATCATCGGGGAGTTTATTCGACGATTCTGTGGATCATGAAAGTGATCAAGACCTCGAAGGCATTTCTTACACCTTGCGCCTCGCGGATGAGGAGAGCTTCGGGCGAGTAGATTTATGAGGTTGAGGCGAGCAGGCGGACGGTTCGGGAATCTGATATAGAGTTTGACTTATTGGCTCGTTATGTCCCAGCGTTAGTGGCGGACATGTGAGAGAGAATGTCTAGTAGGAGGATGCGGTGGGATGACTTAGCCTACAGTCGATTGAGGATTGATGGTTCGGAGAGGAAGGGGTGTTAGCGGAGAGGCCACCGCTCGGTATGGCGATTGCGGTAGGTGTTCTCATGGGAGTGTCGTCTACTTAGATAGCTTGTTAGGCTTGCGGCCAGCAAGGCCATTTTGCGAAAATTGTCCAGGCAGGTGGCGCGGATGTTACGACTCGACGCCGGGATCGGTGGTGGTTCATCACCTTACATAGTTATCGCCCAGAGTAGGATTTGATTAGGCGACAAAGGAAAGTGAGCGATGAATTCTGAGAGATATCTTGACGCCAGAGACTTGTTTAGGTCGTTATGGTAGATACACGTGTGAGTGCTATGTTCGGTTAGCATTGTGTAAGTTGTGATTAGAAAACATGGGTAGTTGAAAAGGGTAAGTGCAGGGGCGAGAAAATGGGAGCCTTAGAATTTATAAGATTGGGACCTTGGATGCAAGGCCGTCACGAGTGGATGTTACGGTTGGTCCTTGTCGAAGTACTTGGTATCGTGATATATATTGTGGGATAATTCCATGGGTAGTGTGAGATGGAAGTGGTATCTTTCATGGCGTGGTGGTAAGGTTGTTCGGATCGGGAGCGAGTTTAGTCTGAAGTGGGTCGGGTTGAGGCCATATCGCGAGTCAACCGCGGCCAGTTGTGGTAAGTCGGTTTGAGGTGGTCGCTAGATGATAGGGTCACGAGGGTGTTAAGCCCAAGTTAGGTAACCATCGTACGAGTTCGTGGATGCGTTCGACCAGTAGCCGAGCCGATGAGGTCAGCCCATCTTGTCTTTCAGTTAGGACTGTTTACTCGGCGGAGGGTTATGCGAGATGTTATCAGGAAGGTTGTAAGGCTGCACGGGGTTCCTACTTTTATTTTATGGTAGGCAGTGGAGCCCAATTTATGGCTATTTCTTTTTGGGAGGTTTTATCAGGCGGGGTTAGGAACTCAGGTGAGTCTCAGTATTGCATTCACCCTCGGGCCGACGGACGAACAACGCATTTTATCGAGACATTTGTGAGGATAGGTTACGGGCCGGTGTTTTGATTTCAGGGGTAGCTGTGAGGATTATTTGCCTCTTGTTGAGTGAGTATTATACTAGCTACCATTTTAGTATTCGGATGGTGCCTTATGAAGCCTTGTATGGACGAAAGTGTAGGTTGCCGGTCGATTGGTTCGATGTTGGCAAGGTTCAGATAGTTGGTCCCTACTTGATTCAGCAGGATGTGGGTAAGGTGAAGCTTATCCAGAAGAGGTTTTTTTTAGCAGCTCAGAGTCAACAGAAGTCGTGTGGATAATCGGCGTCGACACTTGGAGTTCAGGTTGACGGTGGGTCTTCTTGAAGGTACCACCCCGGAAGGGTGTGACGAAATTTGGAAAGAAGGGGAAACTTAGCGAGTACTTTGGGCATTTTGGATAATAGTAGAATAGGCGGGTTGCTATAAGTTATTCTTGCCGTCCGACTTAGGAAGCGATCGTCGTATTCCATGTTGCTATGTTTGGAAGAGTAATCGGATATCACTCCAGTGTTCGATTAATGATGACCAGTTAGAGATAGTAACCCGAGATTTTGGAAGCTGAAGCAATGAGAAATATGGTAAGTATATGAGGAAGAGTTCGAGTGTACGAGGAGGGTACGACAAGTAAGAAAAGAGGCGAAGATGTGAAGTGTCCTTTTTATAAGTATAGATGTGAAGAAAGTATCCTTTGGACCATGGGTGGAAGTTTTTGTGTTGTTATACACGTTTGGGGTGATTCCTCGTTGGCTTGGATTGAGTTTTGCGTGTATGTTATATTATGGCCATGTGTGGCATAATTGGTTTTGTAAGTATAGTAGTGAAGACTATACCGACGCTTGTATGATTAGAGGCTTAGAAGGAACATTCGGGACGAATGTTTCTAAGGGGGGAATAATGTTACACCCCGTAGTTCGAGTATGTATACGAGGGCGTGCGTGCGAGAATACGTGATAAGTGGAAAGGAAGAAAGATGTGATTTTTCGCGGAAAAGTTTCGGATTTTGTGAAGGAAAAATGTTCGTTAAAGGTGGATTCCCAGTTTGGTATTTGGACTTTTGGAATATTTGAGAATTATGAAATTTTATTTCGAAATTGGTCACGTGGGGCCCACGGGAGAATTTACGGTTTGTAGAACCAACTTTATTTTTCGGATTTTTGGCATTGCGGATATTTTCGGAAGATGAAATATTTTGGGCGAGTAGGGGCGACACGTGTCACTGATGTGGCCCCATGGTAGAAAGAGTGCCACGGGCGTTTTTAGTGGGGACAAGTGGCAAGCCACTTGTCCCGTTTTGTGGTGAACACTTGGTTGGACTACCACACACGTGTACCCGTCCTCACCACCTTGCATTAATCTTGACCCTTGATTCTTCATATATACCCCTTAGGTTGAAGACAATTTTCATCCCAGCTTAGCTTCCAGGCAAAATACTCCTCCCTTTGTAGTTGTTTCGTCCCCCTTCCCCACTTGAGTAGAAAATACTTTGGGTATTATTGTATAATCCCAAATACCTTGGCCTAGTATCCTAGTAGTATTCCAAAGTTATTTCAATACTAGGAGCAGGAAATACTACTTTATTCGATAGTCATGAAAATGAAACCTAGAAAATCTTCATAAGCTTGGTTGAAGTGTTAAGAGAAGTTGTTTAGAAACTTCTAAGGGTTGCTTGGAGGCGGGTTGGAGCGTAAGGAATTGGAGCTAAGCGTTGCTCGGGATCGACTTATATCTTGGATAATTTTGGGCTTATCGAGGTAATGATCTTTATCCCCCTATTGTAATTGGATATTACATGTTGTAGTAATGTATAGTTGAGTATACTATATGTAGAATGATTATGGAAAAGAATTGAACTGTATTTACATAGAATTTGTATTCTGATAGACTTGTAGTATTATTGTGGGGTAGAATTGTACACGTCAGGTTAGGCGTGTAACCCACTGGGATTATTGGTTTAGTGCGGGCCTCGTTGGAGGAGGAGATTTATGTGGTTGCGGGAGTCTTTGCCGAATTTTCCGTAGAATAAGGAATCTTGTATCTAGAATTATTCTACAAAGAGATCTAGAGGTTGATAGACGTTTTGTGGCCTTTTTAGGTTGAAGTACTACGAGTAGCGTATTCTACTTGAAGGGTGGAAAAGGCGAGCAAGGTTAAATGCGTGGAGCGTTTGCTAATTGTCGATAATCGTCGAGGTATGTGAACCTCTTCCTATCTTTTCTAGCATGATTGTTGTGAACTATGTAATGCGGTGAGCGTCGTGTGCTAAGTGAATTTGGTTGGTTTATTGATTTTAAAAGATAAAGGACTTGACTTATATTTGACTTGATATAATATGTGAAGAACTTGAATTGTGTAGAAAGTTGTGAAACCTCATTCGCGAGTAATGAGTATTTGGTCTTTAAAAGGAACTTGATTGCTAAAAGAAAAGAGACTTGAGGAATCGAAGAGTTTTTGGTTTAAAAGAAAGACATGGTTTTGTCTTAAATTGGTTTAAAACATAAAGTGTTATACCAGCTTTATGGGAAGTTAGTTATAACGACTTTATGAAAGCAAAAGAATGGTTTTATCATTGGTTTTAAAATGGTAACTTGATTTAAGTATAGGTTACTTGTTTTGATAAGAGTAAGTATTTGAGTTTTAAAGAGTATACTTGATGTTGTTTTAAAAGAAAGGCACTTGGTTTAAAAAGTATAGAGTACTTGATTTTAAAAGTCTTGTAAAGGTTTTTACGAAAGTAAAGTAATTTGGTTTGAAAAGAAAATGTGTTTTTGATACTACGAGTATTAGTATCTTTTACATAAAAAGAGGTCTTTTTGAAAGAATGAAAGTAGGTATTATTTTTTGGGTTTGAAACCCGTATTTTTGACATAAAATGAAAGTACCTTGAGTTGTGTGTAACTTGCCTATGTTTGCGTGTGATAGCCTTGTCGTGCTAGTATTGTATTTCTATACCACGCGTCTCGATGGAGGCGGCTGATTTGTTATGATCTTACTTGGGCGTCTGCGTCGGTGTGGAGGATTCCGGGTGCGCTCACTGTTGATAGCATTATTCCATGGACTAGCTCTCCGGCGAGGTTTCTTGGTCGGCCTTGGTATCACGGTGGTTGGCTTCGTACTTGCCGTCTAGTGGTGATTCGGCCTTGGTACACAGTAGTTAGCCTTCGCTTGCCCGTTCGGTTTAGTGGCGAAGTCTCGTGATCTGACCTTGGTATCCGGTAGTTAGCCCTCGTACTTGCCGGTCGACTCGTGACACGGCTTTGGTATCGGTAGTTGGCTTCGTACTTGCCGTGCTCGAACCGTGGTGAAGTCTCGTGTCTGACCTTGGTATATGGTAGTTAGCCCTCGTACTTGCCGGTCGACTCGTGACACGGCTTTGGTATCGGTAGTTGGCTTCGTACTTGCCGTATCGAACCGTGGTTTGGTTGTATAGTATTGTTGAGTACGGCTTTGGTATCCGGTAGTTGGCTTTCGTACTTGCCGGTCGATTGATGATCACGGCTTTGGTATCCGTAGTTAGCCTCCGTACTTGCCGTCACGGTTTTATGACACAGGTGGGACCTGGTGTTCATGTGTACTTCTTGGTGTTATTATATCATAGACTGCCGGCAGTGAGGAAGGTATTCCACGGGCATGATTGATGTTGTGGGCGTGAGACCCATAGCTATATTCGAGTGATGACTTTGAGGGCGTGAGTCCCTGACTTGACGTGACTGCTTACATATTATGCACTGTAGTTTGGTTATCATATATGTCTCATGTTTTATATAGACTACTATGATTTCATTTCTGATATTTTGATTTCATACTTGGTACTGTTGTCTTGATCTCGCCCGGAAGTGCGTTCATGCCGCGGTAGAAGTCATCGGTTGTGGATCCTCGCTCATAGGATCACAATTCACATTTTAGGAAGCTCGTTTCTCGGAGGCTTATCTTTGGTATAGTCCTGTCGGTGTAGTTACTTGTACATTCGAGGGTATGGCGGAACCTGTCCGTCATAGTTATGAATTACATTCTTAGAAGTGCATGTAATCTTGTTGTGGCGGGGTTTGTAAAAGATTTAAGCTATTCAAGTTTTTAGTTATTTATACTGAAAGGTAGATTTGGTTGCTTTGTTTTATTATCATATCTCTTGTTTCATGTTTAAGTTTTTATTTCCGCTGATTTTCTCTGATGTTGTATCACTAGGGTGCCCGGGGTAAGGCACCAGTCACGGGCCCGGGATCGGGTCGTGACAGATTGGAGCACTCGGAGTAGGAGCTAAACGTTGCTCAGGAGCGACTTTTTACTTGGATAATGTTGGGCTCATCGAGGTAAATACTACTGTCCTTCTAGTGTAATTGGAAATTACATACTGTAGTAGTATAGTAATGAATATAAGATTCATAGAAGAGAATTGAACTGTAATAGAAGGATATTACAGAAAAGACTTGAACTGAAATCACTTTAGAAGAATATAAGTAGAAGTTCAACTGTACTTACATAGAATTTGTATATCTGATGGTGATAACCTTTATTGGTTGAATGTTACGCAAGTAGCATGGGCTACTTAGAAGGTGGACCAGGCTAAGCGGGTTATGGCGTGGGCGTTTTGCTTATAGTCGATAAATCGTCGCGAGGTATGTGATTCTTCCTATACTCTTGAGCATGATATTTTAAAGGAAGATATATATAGTGCGACAATGTCTTTTGACTTAAGCTGAATAATATATAGTGCGGTAGGCGTCGTGTGCTAATTGAGCGTGGTTATGCGGCAATGTCTTTTGACTTAAGCACGAATAATAAAGAATTTTGAAGTATTTCAAAATTGTTAAGAAACCATTTTGAAAGAAGAGTAACACTTGGTTTTAAAGGTTTTAAAAAGAGTTATACTAGCTTTATGGGAGTTAGGTATAACGTCTTAAGAGAGGTAAAGAAGATGGTTTCTTGATTTTAGAAGTTAAGAGACTTGATCTTATAAGATAAGAGACTTAACTTAAATGAATTAATATGGATTTTGTGTGAAACCTCATTCGTGAGTAATGAGTACTTGGTTTTAAAAGGAATAATGTTTCTTGATTTGGAAATCGAATGTGTATCGATAAACCAACTGCGGCGTTAATAAAGGAAAATGTATTGAATAATTAAGTATTATTAAAACCAGTAGAAACCTCCATCTGCATAGAAGCTAAGATGAGACAAAATGATATTACATTTTCTAGATCATGGTGCTTAATAAGATTGATTATGAACAAGATTAACCTACTACTTTATGGCATATGTTACTCTATTGTTTTAAAAGAGATTAAGACATTGAACTATGAAACTTTTCTAAAAAGAGACTTGCGTAATTGAAATTAGGCAAGCTGGAACTTTTAGGGAAAAGAAAGGCATTGTGTTGTCTTAAAATGGTTTAAAACATAAAGTGTTATATGACTTTATGGGAAGTTGGTTATAACGACTTTATGAAAACAAAGAAGGGTTTTATCATTTGTTTTAATGTGGTAACTTGACTTTTAAAGAGAAGTATTTTGGTCAAAAGGAAGGCATGGTATTGCCTTAATTTGGTCTTAAAAGGAAAGTATGAAAGTTGTTTTGGTTTACTTAAAAGATATAAGTCACACATTTTTATATACTACGGGTATCGGGTGACTTTTAGAAAAGGAATGAATCTCTTAAAAGGAATTTAACGTCGTAGTACTTTAGGAGTTAAATCAGGACTTTGACATAAAATGAAAGTACCTTGAGTTGTGTATAACTTGCCTATGCTTGTTGTTATGAAACTTGACCATGTTACGTGTAATAGCCTTGTTGTGCAAATCTTGTGTTCTACTCGACTACGGTTCGTAGGATGAGCAGGAATGTATTTCACTCGACTCTGGGTTCATCAGGAATGTATTTCACTCGACTCCGGTTCATCAGGAATGTATTTCACTCGACTACCGGTTCATCAGGAATGTATTTCACTCGACTCAGGTTCATCAGGAATGTATTTCACTCGACTACGGTTCATCAGAATGTATTTCACTCGACTAGGTTCATGGGATGAGCAGGAATGTATCCCAGCGTTTCTATCTGGGTCCATGAGATGGGCGAGACATGTTATCGTATCACATGATTTGTACCTAGGCTGGCGGTGAGGAAGAGGTTCCACGGCGTGAGGATGACTTGAGGGCGTGAGTCCCTGACTTGACATGACTGCTTTTATGTTGTGAACTGTAGTTTGGTTATCATACATGTCTCCTGCTTTATATAGACTATTATGATTTCATTTACTGTATTTTACAGTTTCACATACTTGGTACCTGTTGTACTGACCTCCTTCGGGGGGCTGCGTTCATCTGCGGTAGAAGTACCATTTGTCGATCCGCGTTTAGGATCTCATTTCACGTCTTGGGAAGCTCAGTCCGCTTGAGGCTTATCTTTGGTATGTTACCACAGTGCAGTAGGTCCTTGTACATTCGAGGGTATGGCGGGGCCTGTCCGTCATAGTTGTTGTATAAATCTTAAGTGCATGCCTTTGTTGTGGGCAGGGTTGTAAGGATTGTAACTTTTCAAATGTTTATATATATATATGTTGAAAGGCAACCATTTTGGTTGCCTATTTTCTTCATCTTAATCCATGTCTATTTACATGTTTAAGTTTTATTTCCAGGTTTTCTCGATGTTGTATCACTAGGGTGCGGGGTAAGGCACGATCCGGGCGAGTTGGTCGTGACAAAAGTGGTATCGAGCGATTAGTCCTCGGAAAGTGTCTGAGACGTGTCTAGTAGAGTCTTGATTATCGGTGTGTTGTGCACCACATCTATAATCGAGGAGGCTATAGGACATTTAGGATTGGTTTCCATTCTTCTCATTACGAGATCGTGCCTTAGAGGCGTGTGATAAGTTGGACCCTCAGCGTATTCCTTTCCTTTACGATTATGCCTCGCGTAAAACCTTGAGCCCAGATGGGCAAAGCGATCGAGAAAGCATTAGTGAGATCTGAGAGAAATGCGAGCGCGAGCGTCGATACACGAGCAGTGCTTGACGGCGGGTTTCGCGGCGCCCAGCGAGTTTAGAGCGCGGCGATGGCTGAGACTCTGATACGAGCCTCGGTCCGCGGCTGGAAGCGGATGAGATAAGTACAAGGAGATGGCGATTCTGGCGAGTCGTGGCAGATATGAGATAAATTTGGATCGGCATTTCGATCGATAGCACCGTAGTTCACCGGCGAGCGGTTTGAGACTACGGGATTTTACGAGTGTAACCCGCGAGTTTTATGGGTCGAGGCACGAGGATGATCGCGGGAGTTCATCCGGCGATTCTGATAGTCGTAAGTGATCAAGGCATTGGATCGAGTCGGTGGTCCTAGATTCGCATCGGTGCGTGATACATGATCGGTAGTTTGATCGTGGGAGCTGTCGGGAGAGAATGCACTTCCGGCTATATGGGACGAGTTCTCAAAGGCATTTCTTGCACACTTCTTGCCTCGCGGATGAGAGGGCTCGGGCGACAAATTTTTGGCGTTAAGCGGGGCGGGCGGGCGGTTAGAAGTACAATATGGAGTTCGACTCGTTAGCTCGGTATGTCCCAGCGTAGTGGCGATATGGAGGGCCAGTACCGCTACGTCAGGGCTAGATGATTACTTGGCGAGAAGCATGCGGGTGTAGCTCTTGGCCGGGCATGGACATTGCCGCGTCTGGCTTCATGCACTAGGATGTGAGGCACGGAGAGGTCGGCGAAATGGCCGAGATCGGCGAAGAGGGCGGGACAGCGAGGTCCTTTGGTAACTTTCGAGGCGGACCGCCTCAGTGAGATTAGTTATGTACCTCGCTTGATCTGAGTGGTCCTCCGATCTTGGGGCGTTCGGGGTATTCGGGGCTGGTCGAGCTCGGGCTTAGTTCCGGTATACGTGAGTGCTAGCTTGGCAGGATTCATGTCCCGCCGGTGTGCGATGTGGCAAACATCATCGGGAATGTCATCTTTCTGGTGCTTGTTTCACTGTGGCCGTCGAGGGCCATGTGACGAGGCGTGTTTATAGGAGAATGCGGCGGCAGTGCGACCTAGGATCGATGGCGAGTTCATCGCCTTCTACAGCTATGCGCCCTGCAGGGCAGGCCTATGATTAGAGTGGAGCGGTAGGTTCAGGTATATCCCTAACCCTCTAGAGTTTTGCATGCTTGATATGATGATCTTATTGTTGTGTGCTATGTACGGATAGCGTTGTGTTATATTGTGAGTTAGAAAACATGGTTAGTTGGAAGAGTAAGTATGGGGGCATGGAAGGTGTGAACCTTAGATTATTTCACGATTGAGACCTTACATATAAGGTCGTCTTGAGTAAAAGATTCATTTTATGTTTGACTTTTATCAGAGTGCGTAGTATACGTGGGATATATTTGTGTGATAAGTCCATGGGTAGTGTGAAATGGAAGTGGTAGCTTTCATGATGTGAGTTAGTAAGAATTGTTCCGTATCGGGGAGCAAGGGTTTAGCGCGATTGCGGGTCGGGTTGAGGACGTGTTGCGGGTCAACCGTGGCCGAATTAAGGTGGGTCAGTTAGGTGGTCCCGGATGGTAGAGTCACGAGGTGCTAGGCCCAAGTTTAGATGACCATCGTATGAGTTCGTGGATATGTTCGACCAAAATCAGTTCGTGAAGGCCGAGAATGGCCCTAGAAGAAATCGAGGTTAGTAAGATGACCAAGTTTGGAGGTAGTGACTCCAAGGGTTGGAAACGAGCGTTGGTGAAGTGTGAGTGCGTATACTAGAAGAGTTCAAGTGTTCGAGAAGAGTACGACGAGTAAGGGTAGAGGCGAGCATGTATTGCGAGCATAGATATGATCATTTCTTGTGAAGGGAGAAGGTGCGAAGGATGTATATTTTAGACCTCAGGGATCGCATGCAGTCCGGTACCATTTGTTGGGTCTCCGGAGTGAGACTCGCGGCAAAGTGACAAAAGTGGTATCAGACAAAAGTGACACTAGAACCTCGCGGCAAAGTGACAAAAGTTTGTGATGTTAGAGGTGTTTCCTCGTGGACTTGGATGTAAGTATTTGCGAGGGTGTTTCTGTGGCAAGGTGTGGCAGGATTGTTCTCGTAAGTATAGTAGTGAAGACTATACTGACGCATGTTTGTTTTGAGGCTTAGAAGGAACATTCGGGACGAATGTTTCTAAGGAGGGGAGAATGTTATACCCCGTATTTCCAGGGTATGTACGTGAGGGCGTACGTATATAAATTTGAGCCTTAAAGATTAGGCAAGAATGAAATTTTGTGCACAAGTACAGAAAAGTCGTTTTTGCGAAAGCGTTTCCACGACTTTCGTAGGGAAAATTAGGCTATGTCATTAATAATTTTGCGGATTTTTCCGAGAGGCGAAACATTTTGGACCAACGTGTCACCTCACATTGGAAGGAAGTGGGCGGCCAAAGGGGAAAAGTTGTACGTTTTTGTGCAAAAATTGTGGTCAAGGGTTAGGTAGGATATTTTGTGTAGTTGATGAGCAAGTGGGACCCACAAACATATGGCTTCATCTTGACCTTACACTTGCCTTACACTTGGATAGATCTTGGCCATTGGTTGGCCATTTCTTGACCTATAAATACCCCTCTAAGTTGATGAACTTATTCATCCAAAAATTGTCTAAGTCTTGAAAAATCCCTCCTCTCCCTCTTGTTGTTTTCGTCCACCACACCCTCCCTTTGAGAGCCCTAGGCAGAGCAACCCCTAGCCTAGTTGTGCTAGTCGAAATACTACCCCTTGGTAGAAATGTATTCTACAAGTATTGTTATAATGCCCAAAATACTTTAGCCAAATACCTTGTAGTACTTTCCAAAGTACCCTTTATCTGAAAAGCGGAAAATACTATTATACTTTCCTTTAGCCACTAAACGAAACCCTAAGGAAAACCTTCATAGTCGGTTGAAGTGTTTAGAAGAAGTTGCGTAGAACTTCTAAAGGTTGTTTGGAGCGGATTGGAGCACTCGGAGTAGGAGCTAAGCGTTGCTCGGGGCGACTTTTACTTGGATAATTTTGGGCTCATCGAGGTAAATACTCTGTACTTCTAGTGTAATTGGAAATTACATCGTAGTAGTATATAATAATGAATATAAGATTCATAGAAGAGAATTGAGCGTAATAGAAGGATATTACGAAAAGACTTGGCGAAATCACTTGAGAAGAATATAAGTAGAAGTTCAATTTGTACTTACATAGAATTGTATATCTGATGGTGATAACCTTTATTGGTTGAATGTTCTGCAAGTAACATAGGCTACTTAGAAGGTGGACCAGGCTAGCCGGGTTATAGCCGTGGAGCGTTTTGCTTATAGTCGATAAATCGTCGCGAGGTATGTGATTCTTCCTATACTCTTGAGCATGATATTTTAAAAGGAAGATATATATAGTACGACAATGTCTTTTGACTTAAGCCTGAATAATATATAGTATGGTAGACGTACGTGTGCTAATTGAACGTAGTTGTACGGCAATGTCTTTTGACTTAAGCCTGAATAATAAAGAATTTTGAAGTATTTCAAAATTGTTAAGAAACCATTTTTGAAAGAAGAGTAACACTTGGTTTTAAAGGTTTTAAAAAGAGTTATACTAGCTTTATGGGGAGTTAGGTATAACGTCTTAAGAGAGGTAAAGAAGATGGTTTACTTATTTTAGAAGTTAAGAGACTTGATCTTATAAGATAAGAGACTTAAATTAAATGAATTAATATGGATTTTGTGTGAAACCTCATTCGTGAGTAATGAGTACTTGGTTTTTAAAAGGAATAATGTTTCTTGATTTGGAAATCGAGAATGTGTATCGATAAACCACTGCAGCGTTAATAAAGGAAAATGTATTGAATAATTAAGTATTATTAAAACCAGTAGAAACCTCCATCTGCATAGAAGCTAAGATGAGACAAAATGATATTACATTTTCTAGATCATGGCTGCTTAATAAGATTGATTATGAACAAGATTAACCTACTACTTTATGGCATATGTTACTCTATTGTTTTAAAAAGAGATTAAGACATTGAACTATGAAACTTTTCTAAAAAGAGAGTTGCGTAATTGAAATTAGGCAAACTGGAACTTTTAGGGAAAAGAAAGGCATTGTGTTTTCTTAAAATGGTTTAAAACATAAAGTGTTATAACAGCTTTATGGGAAGTTGGTTATAACGACTTTATGAAAACAAAAGAAGGGTTTTATCATTTGTTTTAATGTGGTAACTTGACTTTTAAAAGAGAAGTATTTTGGTCCAAAAGGAAGGCATGGCATTGCCTTAATTTGGTCTTAAAAAGGAAAGTATGAAAGTTGTTTTGGTTTACTTAAAAGATATAAGTCACACATTTTTATATACTACGGGTATCGGGTGACTTTTAGAAAAGGAATGAATCTCTTAAAAGGAATTTAACGCACGTAGTACTTTAGGGTTAAAATCCGGACTTTGACATAAAATGAAAGTACCTTGAGTTGTGTATAACTTACTATGCTTGTTGTTATGAAACTTGACCATGTTACGTGTAATAGCCTTGTTGTGCAAGTCGTGTTCTACTCGACTAGGTTCATGGGATGAGCAGGAATGTATTTCACTCGACTCACGGTTCATCAGGAATGTATTTCACTCGACTAGGTTCATCCAGAATGTATTTCACTCGACTCTGGGTTCATAGGAATGTATTTCACTCGACTCACGGTTCATCCGAATGTATTTCACTCGACTCTGGGTTCATGGGATGAGCAGGAATGTATCCTGCGTTTCTATCTTTGGGTCCATGAGATGGGCGAGATATGTTATCGTATCACATGATTTGTACCTAGGCGCCGGCGGTGAGGAAGAAGTTCCACGGGCGTGAGGATGACTTTGAGGCGTGAGTCACGACTTGACATAATCGCTTTTATGTTGTGAACTGTAGTTTGGTTATCATACATGTCTCCTGCTTTATATAGACTATTATGATTTCATTTACTGTATTTTACAGTTTCACATACTTGGTACTTGTTATGCGACCTCCTTCGAAGTGCGTTCATCTGCCGGTAGAAGTACCATTTGTCGATCCGCGTTTAGGATCTCATTTCAGCGTCTTGGGAAGCTCAGTCCGCCGGAGGCTTATCTTTGGTATGTTACCACAGTCTGTAGGTCCTTGTACATTCAGGGTATGGCGGGGCCACTGTCCGTCATAGTTGTTGTATAAATCTTAAGTGCATGTAACCTTTATTGTGGGTAGGGTTGTAAGGATTGTAACTGTTCAAATGTTTATATATATATATGTTGAAAGGCAACCATTTTGGTTGGCCTATTTTCTTTCATCTTAATCCATGTCTATTTACATGTTTAAGTTTTATTTCCGCTGGTTTTCTCTGATGTTGTATCACTAGGGTGCCCGGGGTAAGGCACCAGTCACGGGCCCGGGTTCGGGTCGTGACAGTTAGTTATAACGACTTTATGAAAACAAAAAGAATGGTTTTATTATTGGATTTAAAATGGTAACTTGACTTTAAAAGGAGAAGTGATTTGGTTTAAAAAGAAGGCATGGTATTGTCTTGGTTTATTTAAAAAAGAAGGCATGAAAATTGTTTTGGTTTACTTAAAATAATAGTTACTCTATTTTGGATACTACGAGTGTTAGTATCATGTGACTTTTGTAAAAGAAATGGATCTTTTTAAATAGTTAAAGTATGTAGTACTTTGGGGTTAAAACCCGGATTTTTGACATAAAATGAAAGTACCTTGAGTGTGAGTAACTTGCCTATGTTTTCTTGGGATAGCCTTGTTGTGCAAGTGTTGTATCCTTATGTTACCGCGTCTCTCGATGGATGGTCCACGGGTATGCGGCCATGATGAGGGTTCGTTTCCCTGTTGATAGTGTTATTCCATGGACTAGCTCTCCATGAGGTTTACTGATACAGTTGGTATCTGGTAGTTGGTTTTCGTACTTGCCCCCGTCATTGGCATGACACAGGAGGTATCTGGTAGTTAGCCTTCGTACTTGCCCCGGTCAGTTTTGTGGCGAAGTCTCGTGATCTTTGGTGGTATCGGTAGTTGGTTCGTACTTGCCGTCGACTACGTGGACGCAGTGATATCGGTAGTCGGCGCCGTGCTTGCCTCGTGTCACCGTGAGTTAGTTTTATAGCAGTTTTGTGGCGAAGTCTCGTGATGCTGGTGGTATCTGGTAGTTAGCCTTCGTACTTGCCCCCGTCAGCTACGTGACGCAGGTGGTATCTGGTAGTCGGCCTTCGTACTTGCCTCGTGTCAGCTTCGTGATACAGTTATATAGTATTGTTGGTACGGTAGGTATCTGGTATTTGGATTTTCGTACTTGCCCCGGTCAGTTGATGATGCAGGTTGGTTCTGGTAGCTATGCCTTCATACTTGCACCATACAATTCTTATGACACAGGTGGGACCTGATGTTCATGTGTACTCCTTGGTGTTGTTATATCATAGACTGCCGGCAGTGAGGAAGGAATTCCACGGGCATGATTGATATTGTGGGCGTGAGACCCATGGTTATATTGGAGTGATGACTTTGAGGGCGTGAGTCCCTGACTTGACATGACTGCTTATATGTTGTGTACTGTAGTTTGGCTATCATACATGTCTCCTGCTTTATATAGACTGTTATGATTTCATTCTGATATTTTGATTTCACATACTTGGTACATGTTATGCGACCTCCGAAGTGCGTTCATGCCGCAGGTAGAGGTACACCAGTTGTTGATCCTCGCTCATAGGATCACGGTTCTGCGTTTTGGGAAGCTCCGTTTCTCCAGAGTCTTATCTTTTGGTATGATTTCCTGAGTTTGTAGGTTCTTGTACATTCAGGGGTATGGCGGGGCCCTGTCCCGTCATAGTTATTGTTACATTCTTAGAGGTCTGTAGTACTGTTGTGGGCAGGGTTTTGTAAAGGATAACTGTTCGGGTTTTATGTATATATACAGGAAGGTGACCATTTTGGTTAGCCTGTTTCTTATTGTATATCTTGTTTCATGTCTATGCTTTTATTTTCGCTGGTTTTTCTCTGATGTGCTATCACTAGGGTGCCCGGGGTAAGGCACCAGTCGCGGGCCCGAGGTCGGGTCGTGACAAAAGTGGTATCAGAGCAGTTAACCCTCGGAAAGTGTCTACAAACCGTATCTAGTAGAGTCTTGATTATCGGTGTGTTGTGCACCACACCTATAATCAGAAGGCTACAAGATATTTAGGATTGGTTTCCATTCTTCTCACTCTGAGATCGTGCCTTAGAGCTGTGTTATAAGTTGGACTCCCTCTGATGTATTCTTTTTACCAGCTATGCCTCTACGCAAGTCAACGAGCCCGAAGGCAAGGCGAGAGGAGGCTGCGATTAGAAACACGAGAGGTTACGAGGCAAAGGCCCAGTCTTTACCTGAGGTGGTGCTACAGACGGCGAATTCTACGACGCCACCAGCCCCAGGAGAGTTTAGAGCGAAGAACGGTCTACCGAGCCTGAGCACGAGACTTGATCCCACGACCAGGAGCCGATATGGATTACAAGGAGATGGCCCAGTTATTAGCTAGGATTGTGGTAAGGAACGAGGGCGAGCGTGAGCGGCGGTTCGGTTGTACCGTAGTTCACCCTAGATCGATAGTTTGAGACCGGGACTTTTTAGTGCGATCCACGAGTTCTATGGGTCGAGGCGAGGATGATCCTCGAGAGTTTATCAAGCGATTCTGGCGGATCATGAGTGATCAAGGCCTCGAGAGGCAGTCGGTGGTATTGGGTTCACATCGGCTGCGTGATCTGCGGATCGTGGTTTGATTCACGGGAACTATCGGGGAGCATGCGCTTCGGCTGTTTGGGACGAGTTCTCGAGGCGTTCTTAGCCATTTCTTGCCTCCGCAGATGAGGAGGGCTCGGGCGATAGATTTTTGATGTTGGCGAGCAGGCGGGCGGTTCGGAGTACAATGTAAGTTTGACTCATTGGCTCGATGCGTCCCGCTTTAGTGGCGAACATGGAGGATAGAGTGCACCGATATGTCACGAGACTTGACGATTATTTAGTAGAGGTTGCATGGGTGTAGCTCTTCACGGCATGGACATTGCCGCGTGCGAGCTTATCGCGTGACGGAGGAAACGTAAGTCGGCGGAATGACCAAGATCGCGAGAAGAGGCCAAGACGGTAGGGTCCTTTGGTAACTTTCGAGGCAGCCTCCAGCAGATCGAATATATATACCTCGGCCGGTTGAGTGGTCCTCCGATCTTGGGGCGTCCGAGTATTCAGTGCGGTCGGGGCTCGAGTTTGAGTTTTGGGGAATAAGTCTTTGGCGGATAAGGCCACCCTCGGTGTGGCGTTGTGGTAAAATCCATAAGGGGGAGTGTCGTACTAGTTTGGGAGATTGTTATACTTGCGGCCGACAGGGCCATTTTGCGAAGGATTGTCCGACCAGAGGTAGAGCAGATGTTAAGACTCATCCTTCGGGATGAGTGGCTGGTTCATCACCTCCTATAGCTAGGCGCCCTGCAGGGCGGGATTATGATTAGCGCGGCAAAGGGAAAGTGAAGCAGTAGTTACAGGTATATTCTTAACCCTCAAGAGATTAGTATGCGTGATATGATGATTTTATGTTAAGTGTTATGATTAGATAGCATTGTGTAAATTGTGATTTAGAGAACATGGTTAGTTGAAAAGGTATGTTTGGGGACAGGGAAATTGTGAGCCTTAGAATATTACACGTGGAGACATTAGATACCAGGCCGTCTTGAGTAAAATATTTACGGTTGATCCTTGTCGGAGTACCTAGTATACGTGGAGTGTTTTTGTGTGATAAGTCCATGAGTGGTGTGAAATGAAAGTGGGTAGTTAAGCTAAGGAGACCACTAGGTTTTCATGACTTGAATAGTGAGATTGTTCCAGACCGGGAACAAGAGTTTGGTACGAAATGGGTCGGGTTGAGGCAAGATCGCGGGTCAACCCGCAGCCCGGATTGAGGCGGGGTCAGTTTGGGGTGGTCCCGCTAGGTGATAGGGTCACGAGGGTGCTAGGCACAAGTCTAGGTAACCATTGTATGAGTTCGTGGATGCGTTCAACCAGAATCGGATCGTTAAGGCCGGAAATGGCCTTAAAGAAAATTGAGGCTAGTAAGATGACCAAGTTTGGAGGTAGTAACTCCAAGGTTTTGGAAAATGAAGCAGTGACTGAAGTATGGTACATGTACTAGAAAGAGTTCGGGTGTACGAAAAGGGTACGACGAGTAAGGAAAGAATGGAACATGTGTTAAAAGAAGGGAAGTGATCATTATGTGAAGTAAAGATGTGAAGAGAGTATCTTATAGACCATGGGTGGAGCTAATTGTGATGTTACACTTTAGAGGTGATTCCTCGTTGACTTGGATTTGAGTTTTGCGCGTGTGTTATATTATGGCCAGGTGTGGCATAATTGGTTTTGTAAGTATAGTAATGGAGGCTATACATGCGCATATGTGTTTGGAGACTTAGAAGGAACATTCGGGACGGATGTTTCTAAGGGGGAAAGAATGTTACACCCCGTAGTTCCAGGGTATGTATGTGAGGACATATGTACGAGAATACGACATAAAGATTGGAAATGAAGAAAGATTTGATTTTTTGACGGAAAATTTTCCGGATTTTGTGAAGGAAAAAGGTTCGTTAATGGGAATTGGATTCCCAGTTTTGGTATTCGGACTTCTGGGAATATATTAGAATTATGGAATTTTATTTCCGGATTTGGTCACGTGGGGCCCACGGGGAAAATTTACGGTTTTGTGGGGCCCACTTTGTTTTCGAGATTTTGGATATTATGGCTATTTTCGGGAGATGAAATATTTTGGACGAGTAGGGGGCGACACGTGTCACCCCCATGTGTCCATGTTGGTCGTCTCTTGTGGACAAGTGGCCTTGGTCGAAATGCTTAGCCAAGTGGCAATCCACTTGTCCCAATCTTTTGTGTGGCATGTGGATGGTGGGACCCACACACACTTGTCCTCCAATCTCACCACATACTTGTTTTAATCCTAGCCTTTGATTTCTCTATAAATACCCCTCTTGAATGCAAGACTTATTCATCCACACTTGAGGTTTTCCAAGGCAAAAATTCCCTCCCTCTCCCTTGTAGCTCTCGGCAATGGCTTGAAACCTTGTCCAAAAATTCTTAAACTTTTGAGTGTTCTTCCTTAAGGTGTTAGGAAGATTGTGAACCAAGAATTAGAAAAGATTTCACACCCCTAGCCTAAGTTATACCCCTTGGCCGAAACTTGCCCATTTTTAAGCCTAAGTGTTCTTCACTTTTTGGAGTTGAATCTTGAAGAGAAGTTGGTTGGGAGCTTCTAAGGGTTGCTTGGAGTGGGTTGAAACGTAAGGAATTGGAGCTAAACGTTGCTCAGGATCGACTTATTAATCTTGGTAAATTTTGGGCTTATCGAGGTAATGATCTTTGTCCTTCTATTGTAATTGGATATTACATGTTGTAGTAGTTTATAATTGAGTATATGGTATGTGGATAGAAGGTTGAAAATATATAGACTGTTGGTATATTGTGGGGCAGAATTTTACACGTCCAGTTAAGCGTGTAATCCCCTTTGACTGTTGTATTGTTGCGCCTTAAATGTGGCATGTTGGCTATTAATATCAGACCTTGAAAAAGGTGGTGGTAAGTAGATACAGGGGAGGTGCTGCCCAATTTTCCGTAGTATAAGGAACCTGATACTTAGAATGTTCTACGAAGAAGTCTAGACGTTGATAGACGTGTTTGTTTATTATAGGTGGGTATTCTACGCGCGACATACTCGACTTGGCTAGTGGATTAAGCCGAAGAGGTATGTGATTCTTCCTATCCTCTTGAGCATGATTATTTGTGAAATATATAGTGCGGTAGACGCACGTGTGTTAAAGAAGTTTGATTTCCTTTTTGGTGTCCTTGACTTGATTCTAAAGTTAAGTGACTTGATATGAAATGTTAAGAACTTGAATTGTGTTAAAAAGTTGTGAAACCTCATTCGTGAGTAATGGGTACTTGGTCTTTAAAAGAATAAAGTTATCTTGATTTCGGAAATGATAGTAGTTGTCCTTGGTTGCTTTAAAACATAAAGTGTTATAATAGCTTTATGAGAAGTTAGTTATAACGACTTTATGAAAACAAAAAGAATGGTTTTATTATTGGATTTAAAATGGTAACTTGACTTTAAAAGGAGAAGTGATTTGGTTTAAAAAGAAGACATGGTATTGTCTTGGTTTATTTAAAAAAGAAGGCATGGAAATTGTTTTGGTTTACTTAAAATAATAGTTACTCTATTTTGGATACTACGAGTGTTAGTATCATGTGACTTTTGTGAAAGAAATGGATCTTCTTAAAGAGGTGATTCCTCGTTGGCTTGGATTTGGGTTTTGCGTGCATGTTATATTCTGGCCATTGGTGGCATGATCGGTTTTGTAAGTGTGGTAGTGAAGACTATACCGGCGCAAGCATGTTTGGAGACTTAGAAGGAACATTCGGGACGAATGTTTCTAAGGGGGGAAGAATGTTACACCCCGTAGTTCCAGGGTATGTATATGAGGACGTACATACGAGAATACGACAGTAATATTGGAAAGGAAGAAATATGTGATTTTTCGACAGAAAAGTTTCCGGATTTTGTGAAGGAAAAAGGTTCGTTAATGGGAATTGGATTTCCAGATTTGGTATTTGGACTTCTTGAAATATAATATAATTATGGAATTTTATTTCCGGATTTGGTCACGTGGGACCCACGGGGAAAATTTACGGTTTTGTGGGGCCCACTTTGTTTTCGAGATTTTTGGCATTACGGATATTTTCGGAAGATGAAATATTTTGGACGAGTAGGGGAGCGACACGTGTCACCCCCATGTGGCCACCGTGGCCGAAATGTGTGGGACAAGTGGCTAGACACTTGTCCCTTGGCCGAAATGGCCTTACAAGTGGCAAGCCACTTGTCTTCTTCTTTGTGTAGACATGTGGTGGGTGGGACCCACACACACTTGTCCCCCAATCTCACCACACACTTGCTCTCATCCTAGCCTTTGATTTCTCTATAAATACTGTTACACCCCGTATTTACAAGACATGTTTTAAGAACGTACGTAAGAACTCAAAGGTTAAGGTTTGAGACGAGTAAAAATTTATCGGAATTTTGGAATTTGTCGGAAAACGTAATATTGCGACGAGCGGGAGGGCGACACGTGTCACCCCCCCCCCCCCTTAATGGTCTTGGACGAAAATGTGATGGAGAAAATGGTCATTTTACCCTAATTTTAAAAGACCAAGTCTTGCTAGCCTTAGAGCTTGACAACCTTGACCAAGTCAATGACCCCACTTAGTCTTGATATTTAGAAAGACTTCATCCAAGCCACCCAATTGGTTACATCTTGACCCTCCATGTCCCTATATAATACTAGTAGTAGTGAGACAAGTCCACACTTAGAATTTTTATTCAAGAGAATTGGAAGAGCTAGAGCTTAGCTCTCGGCTTCATCAAGAAAAAGGAAGAAAAATTTTCGTTGCTTGTCCATTAAGCTCCAAACTCTAACCCAAGGTTCTTGAGTGTATAGTAAGCATATCTCAATAGAAAAACCCTGGAAAAAGAGAGTTTTCGTATTAGTCGCAAAGTGAAAACCTAGTGGCTTTCTAGGTTTTGGATTGGAAGTTTGAAGGAAAGTTGCTGGTGTGGTTCTAAGGGTCTCAACAAGCGGATTGAAGTGTCATGGAGAGGCTCTAAACTACTAAGGCGACTTGGTTGGAATTGGATTAAGACTCGTTAAGGTATAATCTTGTCTTTTAAAGGTGTTACAAGATTATATATTTATATTGTTGTTGTTAGCTTTACTTGTTGCTAGCATGAAGTTGATATGTTGAAGTTATAAGTATTATGGAGTGCTTGTAGCTAAATCCGAAATGTTATATAAGCCACTTGAAAATTTGATTACTAATTGGTCGTTTATTAGAAATCGTCGCATGTCACTTACTTAAAGATTATGGTTGTTATAATCAAATGCGACTTGATATCATGTTATGCTACCAATTTGGATTGAAATGGAAATTGGATAAGAATTGGTATTGTTGAACTCAAGGTGGCCGAATTTGTACTTGTGGTTTGTAATAGTTTGTTATTTATATGTATTGGACTACCTTCTATATTGTGGTGAGCCAATTGGGGCTGTATAGTTAATTATTTGTATTGGACTACCTTATAGATTGTGGTGAGCCAATTGGGGCTGTTTGGTTATTGTATTCGGCCTTGAAAAAGGTGGCAAAGTAAGTAAAAACAAAGGAGGTGCTGTCCGATTTTCCGTAAAATTTAGCGACTTAGCACCTAGAATATTCTACGTTTGAAATAAGAGGTTAATGGACGTATGGTGACCATTATAGGTTGAAGTACTAAGTATAGCGTATCCTACTTGAAGAATGGAATAGCTCAAGGTTGAAGTACTTTGGAGCATTTTGCTACTTGTCGACAATCGTCGCGAGGTATGTGAACCTCTTCCTTTCTTTGGCATGATTCTATGTATGGAATATACCTGTGGTATCATTTCATGTTTCCTGTTACTCTTAGAAGTTAAGAGGTAGTTGTGTGATCTACTCTATGTAGAACTTTTCCTATCTTTGAGCATGACTAGTTGCACGTGTAGTACGGTAGGCGTCTGACACCTTGATATCCTTTACTAGTTTGTGAATAGCCAAGTCGGGTGAGTTGGAGATTAACTCACTTCTTTGAAAGTATAAAGGATGTCTTAAGTTTTATTAAAGTTAAGGGACTTGAAGAGGTTTAAAGTATGTGATACTTGTTCCGTTTTAAGCGTATAAGTCCTTGGATAGGAAATTGTTTTTGGCTAAGGTATAAAGGAATATAACGGCTTTATGGGAAGTTAGTTATATTTGCTTTATGGAAAGATAAGTGATTTGATTTTAGTGAAAAGGCCACTTGTTTTTAAGGCATTAATTGCCTAAGGTTTTATAATAAAAGGAGTCACTTGTTTTCTAAAGGTTAAGAGACTAATTGTATTTTTGAAAGTTATGAGAATCGATTTGAAAGTATTTAATACTTGGTTTCAAAAAGTAGAAGTCTCTTGGTTATAAAAGGAACGTGTTGGTCTAAACCATAAAGGGTTATAACGGCTTTATGGGAAGTTGGTTATAACGGCTTTATGGAAGGTTAAGAGAATGGGTTTCCCTAATAAAGTAATCAAAGAAATAACTTGTGTTAAGGAAGGGCAAATTCTTTTAAAGGTACCAATTGCTTAAGGTTTTTAATAAAGAAGTCACTTGATTTAGAAGCCGATGGTGTATTTCTAAAAGGTATTGTGACTTGTCTTGAAAGGTGGATAGGACTTGATACTACGGTTGTTAGTATCGGGAAGTTTTATTTGGAAAGAGTCTTTTGAAAAGAATGCGTCACGTAGTACTTTGGCTGTTTAATTGAGAATAATTCTATGTGATGCCTTGATTAGTACTTTGGCTTGATTAATTGAGAATTAGTCTAAGTGTGCCTTGATAAGTACTTTGGCTTGTTAAATGAGAATTATTCTATTTGTGCCCTGATAAGTACTTTGGCTTGATTAATTGAGAATTAGTCTAAATGTGCCTTGATAAGTACTTTGGCTTGTTAAATGAGAATTATTCTATTTGTGCCCTGATAAGTACTTTGGCTTGATTAATTGAGAATTAGTCTAAATGTGCCTTGATAAGTACTTTGGCTTGTTAAATGAGAATTATTCTATTTGTGCCCTGATAAGTACTTTGGCTTGTTAAATGAGAATTATTCTATTTGTGCCCTGATAAGTACTTTGGCTTGATTAATTGAGAATTAGTCTAAATGTGCCTTGATAAGTACTTTGGCTTGTTAAATGAGAATTATTCTATTTGTGCCCCGATAAGTACTTTGACTTGTTAAATGAGAATTATTCTATTTGTGCCCCGATAAGTACTTTGGCTTGTTAAATGAGAATTATTCTATTTGTGCCCTGATAAGTACTTTGGCTTGATTAATTGAGAATTAGTCTAAATGTGCCTTGATAAGTACTTTGGCTTGTTAATTGAGAATAATTCTATGTGATGCCTTGATTAGTACTTTGGCTTGATTAATTGAGAATTAGCCTATGTGTGCTGGTGATAGCCTTTGAGTGCAAGTATTATGTTTTATTACGATGCCGCGACTCTCGGTTGGAGGCATTGTCTTGTTATGAAAGTACTTGGACGCACCAAGCGGTGATGTGGGATTCCGGGTATCTTCCGTTATTTGTAGTACTTGGGTTAAATTCGGATTCTTATAGAAGACATGGTAGTGCTTACATTTGTTTGTGGCCGTCGAGATAGGGTAAGAGTATAAGTGAGGGGTAAACCCCCAAGATGCTATACCACCTTCTCCAGGGTAAGAGTATAAGTGAGGGGTAAACCCCCAAGACATTATACCCCCTGCTTGTTTTGTATAATGGTCGGTTGAGATAGGGTAAGAGTATAAATGAGGGGCAAGCCCCAAGACGTTATACCACCTTCTCCAGGGTAAGAGTATAAGTGAGGGGTAGACCCCCAAGATGCTATACCACCTGCTTTACCAACTTCTCCAGGGTAAGAGTATAAGTGAGGGGTAGACCCCCAAGACGTTATACCACCGGTGGGACTTGGTGTTCATGTATGCCTATTGGCGTATTATTATATCCTGGACTGTCGACAGTGATGTGGGATTCCACGGGCAGGAGATATATATATGTGTTGTGTATGTGTACGCCGACTGTGAGGTGGGATGCCACGGGCGCGACACATGATTATATTTTACACTTGTAGCTGTCGGCAGTGATGGGGGATTCCACGGACACGCTTGATATTAGTGTGACTTGATCGCGTCCCAGATTGGGCCGGGTAGTAAATGTGCCCTTCTTAAAGGGGCCGGATTATACTTATGAAAGATAAGTTAAGTTATATAGTAATGAACTTAATGATTTTTCCTAATCATGTGTGTAAGAATGTGGCTATAACTTTTATTGAAAATGGGAAAAGATAATAAGGTGCGATTAAGTTCATAAGTGGTAATGACACGGCAGGATCTGGTATGTATTTTTATACTTGTCCTTGTCATTCTTTTATGCGATTATGATCGGTTTCTCAGACGTTATTTACATTCCATATTCTGTACTGTTATGCGACCCCGCCTGGGTGCGTTCTGCCGCGAGTTTTAGGTACCTGGTTGGTGATCCTTGCTCTTAGGATCTCGGTTGATCTTTGAAAGCTCCATTTGCTCGGAGGCTTAGCTCTTGATGCAGGTTTCCGAGGTAGTAGATTCATGTATATTCGTGGTATGGCGGGGCCTGTCCACCACGATTGTTATTCCTAGAGGTTTGTATTCACATACGTGGTTGAAATGTAGAACCGATTTGTCTGAGTTGTACTTTTGATTATGTTTATAGTATGGAAGACGGCCTTATCGGCCAGCCTGTGTTGTCTTTTGTTTACACATATGTTTATGTTGTGTATGTTCCGCTGCTATTCTCTGATGTATACCTGAACAGGGTGCCCAGGTAGGGCACCAGTCGCGGCCCGGGGTCGGGTCGTGACAAAAGTGGTATCAGAGCAGTTAGTCCTCGGAAGGTGTCTACAGACCGTGTCTAGTAGAGTCTTGATTATCGGTGTGTTGTGCACCACATCTATAATCAGGAGGCTGCAGGACATTTAGGATTGGTTTCCATTCTTCTCACTCTGAGATCGTGCGATAGAAATTTGTATTGTTAGGTCGTCCCTCCCTAACGAGTTATGTTAATCGCACTACGAGAAAGCGTGATGACCCAGGAATGACTATGTGGATTGCGTATCCAGGTTGGTAATGATTATAGTATAGTTGGTATTGTGACATACATCTATACGGAGTTATGTATGAGGGTCAGACGCGTGTTGCCTAGAATGATTTTAGAGTACCAGGAATTGGTAAAGACTAACTAGATACCGGGAAGGTATGGAATAGTTAAAGAATTTTCGCCAAGGTTTTGTGTTTTATTTCGAGATAATTGGGAAAAGATGAGTTGTCTGATAGGGTAGTGAACCCTTAAGAAGCCATGTTAAGGAACCTAACGGAATGTCATGTTAATAGATTAAGCTGCGTAGTAGGCTTAAGAAAATTGTACGGATGTGGTCCGTATAGAGTAAGTAATGGTTCTTGTGATCAACGACATGATTATGGTATTATGAGCAGTTTTTGTACCCGTTCACGGGGGGACTGGTAAGGTAGGCTTGGAGCATGGAAATTGCGAGCCTAAGAATATTGATAACTGCCGAGACCTTAGATATATAAGGCTCTCTCGGGCCATAAGATTTTTTATAGACCAAGAATAAGAGTTAAGTGCGATGGCGGGTCGGGGAGAGGACCTGATACGGGTCTCCCCATGGCCTGGAATGGAGTGGGATCAGTTGGTAGTAGTTCCGCTACGTGACGGGGTCACGAGGGCGCAAGGCCCAAGTCTAGTTAATTGTTTTACGGGTTCGTGGACGCGTTCCACCGGAACCAGGTCATGAAAGCCGGAAATGACCTTATTTTGTCTTATAGAGTGACTCCAAAGATTAGGGGCCAGAATTGGTAAGGAAGTTATGTATGTATGATAGAAAGAGTTGGAAGTACGAAAAGATAACCTCTTTCGGGCTTATGATGGACGGATATACGTGGGCGAGGTATTAGGGCTATGTGTGGCATTATTAGTATGTCGGGGTTGTGAAAGGAAACTATGTCGCAAATTATAAAGATTGACTCTGAAAGAACATTCGGGGACGAATGTTTCTAAGGGGGGAAGAATGTTACACCCCGTATTTACAAGACATGTTTTAAGAACGTACGTAAGAACTCAAAGGTTAAGGTTTGAGACGAGTAAAAATTTATCGGAATTTTGGAATTTGTCGGAAAACGAAATATTACGACGAGCGGGAGGGCGACACGTGTCACCCCCCCTTAATGGTCTTGGATGAAAATGTGATGGAGAAAATGGTCATTTGACCCTAATTTTAAAAGACCAAGTCTTGCTAGCCTTAGAGCTTGACAACCTTGACCAAGTCAATGACCCTACTTAGTCTTGATATTTAGAAAGACTTCATCCAAGCCACCCAATTGGTTACATCTTGACCCTCCATGTCCCTATATAATACTAGTAGTAGTGAGACAAGTCCACACTTAGAAATTTTTTTCAAGAGAATTGGAAGAGCTAGAGCTTAGCTCTCGGCTTCATCAAGAAAAAGGAAGAAATTTTTTCGTTGCTTGTCCATTAAGCTACAAACTCTAACCCAAGGTTCTTGAGTGTATAGTAAGCATATCTCAATAGAAAAACCCCGGAAAAAGAGAGTTTTCGTATTAGTCGCAAAGTGAAAACCTAGTGGCTTTCTAGGTTTTGGATTGGAAGTTTGAAGGAAAGTTGTTGGTGTGGTTCTAAGGGTCTCAACAAGCGGATTGAAGTGTCTTGGAGAGGCTCTAAACTACTAAGGAGCGACTTCGGATTGGATTAAGACTCGTTAAGGTATAATCTTGTCTTTTAAAGGTGTTACAAGATTATATATTTATATTGTTGTTGTTAGCTTTACTTGTTGCTAGCATGAAGTTGATATGTTGAAGTTATAAGTATTATGGAGTGCTTGTAGCTAAATCCGAAATGTTATATAAGCCACTTGAAAATTTGATTACTAATTGGTCGTTTATTAGAAATCGTCGCACGTCACTTACTTAAAGATTATGGTTGTTATAATCAAATGCGACTTGATATCATGTTATGCTACCAATTTGGATTGAAATGGAAATTGGATAAGAATTGGTATTGTTGAACTCAAGGTGGCCGAATTTGTACTTGTGGTTTGTAATAGTTTGTTATTCATATGTATTGGACTATCTTCTATATTGTGGTGAGCCAATTGGGGCTGTATAGTTAATTATTTGTATTGGACTACCTTATAGATTGTGGTGAGCCAATTGGGGCTGTTTGGTTATTGTATTCGACCTTGAAAAAGGTGGCAAAGTAAGTAAAAACAAAGGAGGTGCTGTCCGATTTTCCGTAGAATTTAGCGACTTAGCACCTAGAATATTCTACGTTTGAAATAAGAGGTTAATGGACGTATGGTGACCATTATAGGTTGAAGTACTAAGTATAGCGTATCCTACTTGAAGAATGGAATAGCTCAAGGTTGAAGTACTTTGGAGCATTTTGCTACTTGTCGACAATCGTCGCGAGGTATGTGAACCTCTTCCTTCCTTTGGCATGATTCTATGTATGGAATATACCTGTGGTATCATTTCATGTTTCCTGTTACTCTTAGAAGTTAAGAGGTAGTTGTGTGATCTACTATGTAGAACTTTTCCTATCTTTGAGCATGACTAGTTGCACGTATGTAGTACGGTAGACGTACAACACCTTGATATCCTTTACTAGTTTGTGAATAGCCAAGTCGGGTGAGTTGGGAGATTAACTCACTTCTTTGAAAGTATAAAGGATGTCTTAAGTTTTATTAAAGTTAAGGGACTTGAATAGTTTTAAAGTATGTGATACTTGTTCCGTTTTAAACGTATAAGTCCCTTGGATAGGAAATTGTTTTTGGCTAAGGTATAAAGGGAATATAACGGCTTTATGGGAAGTTAGTTATATTTGCTTTATGGAAAGATAAGTGATTTGATTTTAGTGAAAAGGCCACTTGTTTTTAAGGCATTAATTGCCTAAGGTTTTATAATAAAAGGAGTCACTTGTTTTCTAAAGGTTAAGAGACTAATTGTATTTTTGAAAGTTATGAGAATTGATTTGAAAGTATTTAATACTTGGTTTCAAAAAGTAGAAGTCTCTTGGTTATAAAAGGAACGTGTTGGTCTAAACCATAAAGGGTTATAACGGCTTTATGGGAAGTTGGTTATAACGGCTTTATGGAAGGTTAAGAGAATGGGTTTCCCTAATAAAGTAATCAAAGAAATAACTTGTGTTAAGGAAGGGCAAATTCTTTTAAAGGTACCAATTGCTTAAGGTTTTTAATAAAGAAGTCACTTGATTTAGAAGCCAGTAATTGTATTTCTAAAAAGGTATTGTGACTTGTCTTGAAAGGTGGATAGGACTTGATACTACGGTTGTTAGTATCGGGGAAGTTTTATTTGGAAAGGAGTCTTTTGAAAAGAATGTACGTACGTAGTACTTTGGCCTGTTTAATTGAGAATAATTCTATGTGATGCCTTGATTAGTACTTTGGCTTGATTAATTGAGAATTAGTCTAAGTGTGCCTTGATAAGTACTTTGGCTTGTTAAATGAGAATTATTCTATTTGTGCCCTGATAAGTACTTTGGCTTGATTAATTGAGAATTAGTCTAAATGTGCCTTGATAAGTACTTTGGCTTGTTAAATGAGAATTATTCTATTTGTGCCCTGATAAGTACTTTGGCTTGATTAATTGAGAATTAGTCTAAATGTGCCTTGATAAGTACTTTGGCTTGTTAAATGAGAATTATTCTATTTGTGCCCCGATAAGTACTTTGGCTTGTTAAATGAGAATTATTCTATTTGTGCCCGATAAGTACTTTGGCTTGATTAATTGAGAATTAGTCTAAATGTGCCTTGATAAGTACTTTGGCTTGTTAAATGAGAATTATTCTATTTGTGCCCCGATAAGTACTTTGGCTTGTTAAATGAGAATTATTCTATTTGTGCCCCGATAAGTACTTTGGCTTGTTAAATGAGAATTATTCTATTTGTGCCCTGATAAGTACTTTGGCTTGATTAATTGTGAATTAGTCTAAATGTGCCTTGATAAGTACTTTGGCTTGTTAATTGAGAATAATTCTATGTGATGCCTTGATTAGTACTTTGGCTTGATTAATTGAGAATTAGCCCATGTGTGCTGGTGATAGCCTTTGAGTGCAAGTATTATGTTTTATTACGATGCCGCGACTCTCGGTTGGAGGGCCGACTGTCTTGTTGTAAGTACTTGGACGTACCGACAGTGATGTGGGATTCCACGGGTATGCTTCCGTTATTTGTAGTACTTGGGTTAAATTCCCGGATTCTTATAGAAGACATGGTAGTGCTTACATTTGTTTGTGATCGGTCGAGATAGGGTAAGAGTATAAGTGAGGTAAACCCCAAGATGCTATACCACCTTCCGGGTAAGAGTATAAGTGAGGGTAAACCCCAGACATTATACCCATGCTTGTTTTGTATAATGGTCGGTTGAGATAGGGTAAGAGTATAAATGAGGCAAGCCCCAAGACGTTATACCACCTTCTCCGGGGTAAGAGTATAAGTGAGGGTAGACCCCAGATGCTATACCACCGCTTACCAACTTCTCCCGGGGTAAGAGTATAGGTGAGGTAGACCCCCAAGACGCTATACCACCGGTGGGACTTGGTGTTCATGTATGCCTATTGGCGTATTATTATATCCTGGACTGTCGACAGTGATGTGGGATTCCACGGGCAGGAGATATATATAGGTGTTGTGTATGTGTACGCCGACTGTGAGGTGGGATGCCACGGGCGCGACACATGATTATATTTTACACTTGTAGCTGTCGGCAGTGATGGGGGATTCCACGGACACGCTTGATATTAGTGTGACTTGATCGCGTCCCAGATTGGTAGGGTAGTAAATGTGTCCTTCTTAAAGGGCCGGATTATACTTATGAAAGATAAGTTAAGTTATATAGTAATGAACTTAATGATTTTTCCTAATCATGTGTGTAAGAATGTGGCTATAACTTTTATTGAAAATGGGAAAAGATAATAAGGTGCAATTAAGTTCATAAGTGGTAATGACACGGCAGGATCTGGTATGTATTTTTATACTTGTCCTTGTCATTCTTTTGTACAATTATGATCATTTCTTGACGTTATTTCTGCTCCATATTCTGTTATCGACCCCCGGGCTGCGTTCTTGCGCAGTTTTAGGTACCAGGTTGGTGATCCTCGCTCTTAGGATCTCGGTTCGATCTTTGAGAAAGCTCCATTTGCTCGGAGGCTTAGCTCTTGGTACGGTTTTCCACGAGGTAGTAGATTCATGTATATTCGTGGTATGGCGGGGCCTGTCCCGCCCGCTTGTTATTCCTAAGTCCGTATTCACATACGTGGTTGAGGTCAGAAGCCAGGTTATGATTGTACTTTTTATTATCTTTATAGTATGGAAGTCGGCCTTATCGGCCAGCGTGTGTTGTCTTTTGTTTACACATATCGTTATGTTGTGGATGTTCACGCTATTCTACGATGTATACAGGCAGGTGCCTGGGTAGGGCACCGATCGCGGCCGGTGGGTCGTGACAAATACCCCCTTGATGCAAAACTTTATTCATCCCACACTTAAAGATTTCCAAGGCAAACATATACTCCCTCCCTTTAGTTGATCTCGTCCACCCCCCCACTTGTGTAGAAAATACTTCAATTGTTGTTGTATAATCCCAAATACGTTAGCCTAGTATCCCTAGTAGAATTCTAAAGTAATCCCTACATAAGAGCCCGAAAATACTACTTTATTCCTTTAGTCGCAAAATGAAACCCTAGGAAAATCTTCATAGCTTGGTTGAAGTGTTAAGAGAAGTTTTTTAGAAACTTCTAAGGGTTTCTTGGAGCGGATTGGAGCGTAAGGGAAAGGAGCTAAACGTTGCTCAGGATCGACTTATAAATCTTGGATAATTTTAGGCTTATCGAGGTAATGATCTATGTCCTCCTATTGTAATTGGATATTACATGTCGTAGTAGTTTATAATTGAGTATAAGATTTATGGAAGGATGTTTAAAAAGAATTGAACTGTATTTACATTGACCGTATTCTGATGAGACTTATGTAGTATTCTTGTGGGCGCTTTTGTACACGCCCGATGGCGTGTAATCCCCTTGGAGTTGTTGGCTTGGTAGCAGGCCTTGTTATAGGAGGATATTGACGTGGTTACAGGGGGGGGGGGGGAGGTGCTGCCCAATTTTCCGTAGAATAAGGAACTGTATACTTAGAATATGCTACGAAGAGAACTAGAAGTTGATAGTTAAGTTGTGGTTATTATAGGTGGATTGTCTACGCGCGGCATACTCGACTTGGCTTGTGGATTAAGCCGAAGAGGTATGTGATTCTTCCTATACTCTTGAGCATGATTGTTGTGAACTATATAGTACGGTAGACGTACGTGTGTGAAATAAATTTGGTTTATTTAAAACATAAAGTGTTATAATAGCTTTATGAGAAGTTAGTTATAACGACTTTATTAAGATAAAATAGAGACTTGATTTTGAAAGATAAAGAGACTTTACTTATAAACGGCTTGATTTCGGAAAAGGAGAAGTAACTTGATTTAAGTATGGGTTACTTGTTTTGAAAAGAGTAAGTTACGGGGTTTTAAAAGCATACTTGATGTTATCTTAAAACTGTAAAGCACTTGGTTTAAAAAGTATAGAGTACTTGATTTTAAAAGTCTTGTAAAGATTTTCTGAAGGTGTAGTAATTTGGTTGAAAAGAAAACGTGTTTTGATACTACGAGTGATAGTATCGTGTGGCTTTTACGTAAAAAGAAGTCTTTTTGAAAGAATGAAAGTAAGTAGTATTTTGGGGTTGAAACCCGGATTGTTGACATAAAATGAAAGTACGTTGAACTTGCCTATGCTTGTTGTGATAGCTTTGTTGTGCAAGTGTTGTATTTCTATGCTACCGCGTCTCTCGATGGAGGGCCGGTTATCTGATTGATTGCTTGGACATACTGACGCGTTGGATGGTCCACGGGTATGCGTCCACTTTGAGTATTATCTTGTTGTTTCTTTTGGACATACTGACACGTTGGGTGGCCCACGGGTATGCGTCCACTTTGAGTATTATCTTGTTATTTCCTTGGGACATACTGACACGTTGGATGGTCTACGGGTATGCATCCACTAGGATGGTTCCATGGCCATGCTTATACCGAGGTAAGATGTCGGGGCATGCGGTCATTGTGAGGGGTTAAATTCCCGGGTTATGTTATTAGTCCATGGACCGCTAATCCATGAAGCTTGCCGCGGTGACGAGCGATCACGGGCTTGATTTGTACATGTGGTTACAGGCACACTTTAGATACTTGTCCTGGTCATTTCTCGTGTATCGGCAGGCTCTGGTAGATAGCTTAAGATACTTGCCTCGGTCATATCTCGTGAGACAGTAGGCTCTGGTACGTTAGCTTAAGTGTTACACCCCGTAATTCCAAGAGGATGAGATGAGAACGTACGAAAGGAAATAAGATTCGAAGTTGGAAAAAGAAAAAAAGTTGGCAGAATATTTTTGGACAGTTTTTCAGTCAACTTGGAAGCAGAATATATCCTAGTATAATTGGGGTTTTTAGGTGTTTCAAAAGCCTAATATAAAGTTCATTGAGTCTAGTTTCCAACGCAACAAACCTCTCGTCAATAGGACATCGGAGTAGAAAGTTATGGACGTTACAAGATCGGCTGACAGAACAAACAGGGTCAGGCGCCGCGGCGCCGGCTGCAGCGCCGGGGCGCCGGAAAGCCTGAAATTGTCTGAAATTGCAGCGCCGCGGCGCCGGGGCGGGATTTTTGCGGAAATAGGGTAAAAATAGAAGATATTTGTTGTAAAGGACCCCTGGGTGGGTGACAAGTGCCCCCCCAACTTGTGGAACAAGATAAAGGCTATATATGACATGTCTTGCTAGATTTAAATCATTTGCAAGACTTCACCCAAATCTTATCTTCTCTTCTCTTCTCTCTCAAATGGTTAAAACCCTAGGCCTAAATGAGATTTTTGGAAAGGCAACAAGAAGGAAATATGTTGGCAAGCTTGTAGGGGATTAGTAGAGATGATTTTAGCGGGAAGAAGAATTTCAAAAAGAGGAGCTAAAGTTTCTAAGGATCGACTTGTAATCTTGGAGCATATTTGGGCTAAATGAGGTATAATCTTCGTCTTACTTTTGTAATTGAAGATTCCATGTTATTATAAGTTAGAAATGATCATGTGATATGTGTTATGAAGTTTGATAAGTGTTATGGAAATTTGGAAGCTCAAATCTGAAAATGGCATGTTTAGCCATTTGAAATTGAAATACAATTTTGGTCGATAACAAGAATTGTCGCATGTTAGCTACTTGAAGATTATAGTTGTTATAATCAATTGCGGCCTTATAACATGTTATGCTAACAACTTGGATTGAAATGGAAATTGGATAAGAATTGGTGTTATGGTACTCAATGTGGCCGAATTGGACTAGTAGTTTGTATTAGTTTGATATCTTTTGTGGGGCGGAATTTTACACGTCTTGTAGGCGTGTAATCCCCTATTGTTAACTACTTTGTTGAGCCTTAAATGTGGCGTGTTTGGTTATTGAATTCGGCCTTGAAAAAGGTGGCAAAGTATGTACAAACAAAGGAAGTGTTGTCCGATTTTCCGTAGAATTTAGTGACTTTGCACTTGGAATATTCTACGTTTGAAGTAAGAAGTTAATAGACGTACTATGGTCATTATAGGTTGACATACTACGTACGACGAATTGGACTTAGCATGTGGATTAAACCGAAGAGGTATGTGGAACTTTCTTATCTCTTGAGCATGAATAGGTTGTAAATGTATAATACGGTAGACGTACAAGATTTTGACAATCTAGGTCCATTTGATATCCTTGGCTTATTTTTTAAGAATGTCCAAGTTGATTGAGTTAGGGAATTAACTCACTTGTTTAAATATTAAGGATATCTTGGTTTTCAAAAGTTAAGAGACTTTAAGTATGTTGAAAGTATTTTTGATACTTGTTTCGTTGGAAAGTTTAAGTCTCTTGGTTATAAAGAAGTATGTAAGTTGCTAATGTATAAAGCTAGTATAACGGCTTTATGGGAAGTTGGTTATAATAGCTTTATGGAAAGTTTAAAGAGTGGTTTACTCTGAGTAATTTAAGTATGTTAAATGACTTGAAATAACGAAAGGCAATTTGATTTAAAGGCATCAATTGCTTAAGGTTTTAAAAGAAAGAAGTCACTTGATTTAGAAGCCCGAAAATGTATTTTCTAAAAAGGTATTGTGACTTGTCTAAAAATGTAGTTATGACTTGATACTACGGTTATTAGTATCTTGGAAGTTTTATATGAAAATGAGTCATTTTAAAAGAATAGAAGTACGTAGTACTTTGGGGTTAAATTCCCGGATTTATAATGACATGTTAGTACCTTAAGTAAACTAAAATGAGAGTGTATATGAATAAGGCTAATAAGAAGTTAGGGGGATTTCTTAACTTGCTTATTTATCGTATGATAAGCCGGTAGTGCTTATGTTATGTATGATAAACCGGTAGGGCTTATGTTATGTATGATGGCCAGTTGAGATAGGGTAAGAGTATATCTGAGGGGTAAATCCCCAAGATAGTTATACCACCTTCTCCAGGGTATGAGTATATCTGAGGGGTAAATCCCCAACATAGTTATACCACCGCCTGTGGTAAGAGTATAATTGAGGGTAAATCCCCAACATAGTTATACCACGTGTTTAGTGGATTTGCTACCCACGATGCGAGGAATACCTCACGCGAGTCATGGGCTTACGGGTGAAATAGTCCCGTGCGGTAGTCTGACCTATGCGAGGAATACCTCATGCGGGTTCACACGACCTATGCGGGTGAAATAGTCCCAGGGGTAGGATTGCTTAAGGATACTGCGGGCGGGTGGTCCTGCTTTGATCGCGAGCTTCCTATTTTTATGTTGTAAGTATACTTTTGATTACTCTCATTGTTAGTAAGGCACTGTGTCGTTAATTGAGTTATCATACATGTCTCCGCTTTTATTATAGACTTATGATTTCATTCTGATACCTTGATTTCACATATTTGGTACATGTTGCATCGACCTCGCTGGTGAATTTGCGTTCAATGTCGCAGTAGAGTCTGAGTTCTTGATCCTCGCTCTTAGGATCACTGTTCCGGTGTTGAAGCTCCTTTATTCGGAGGCTTATCCACGGTATTGTCGGTTGTTGTACATTCAGGGTATGGCGGGGCCTGTCCCTTGAGTTGTTATTCTTATAGGTCTGTAGTCACATTGTGGATTGGGTTGTAAAGAAAAGAAAAAAAATGTACTGTTTTATTTGTATAGTTTACGGAAGGTGGCCTTATCGGCTAGCATGTTGTTATTTTATGTTTAAGAATTTTATCAGTTGCGTATGTTCCGCTGCTATTCTCTGATGTATACCGAAAGGGTGCGGAGTAGGGCACGATCGCGAGCAGGGTCGGTTCGTGACAAAAGTGGTATCAGAGCAGTTAGTCCTCGGAAAGTGTCTACAGACTGTGTCTAGTAGAGTCTTGATTATCGGTGTGTTGTGCACCACATCTATAATCAGGAGGCTGCAGGACATTTAGGATTGGTTTCCATTCTTCTCACTCTAAGATCGTGCGATAGAGCTGTATGGTTAGGGTCGTCTCTCCCTAACGAGTTATGATTGTTTGCAGCTACGAGAAAGGCAGCCGTGACCCTGGAAAGATTATGTGGATTGCGTATCCAGGTTGGTAAGGTTTGTAGTATAGTTGGTATTGGGACATACAACTATACAGATTTATGTATGGGGGTCACATATGTGTTGCCTAGGATGATTTTAGATTTCCAGGATTTGGTAAGGACTAAATAAATACCGGGAAGGTATGAATAGTTAAGGAACTCTCATCAAGGTTTTACGTGCTAATTCGAGATATTTAGGTGATGATGAGTTGTGTGAGAATGAAATGGACCCTTAAGAGGTTAATTAAGGGACTTAATGGAAGACTATGTTAATAGATTGAGCTACGTAGTGGGATTTCGAGAATGGTACGGGTGAGATCCGTATGGAGTAAGTATGGTTGTTGTGGACAAGACAACCCGATTATAGTATATGAGAAGTTAGTGTACCCGTTTATGGGGTGGGATCAGTTGATAGTAGTCATTACGTGGCGAGTCACGAGGGTACAAGCCCGAGTCTAGTTAATCGTTTTATAGGTTCGTGGACGTGTTCCACCGGAACCAGGGTGTGAGAGCCAGAAATGGCCTTATGTTGTTTAAAATAGTAACTTCAAAGATTGGAGGCCCGAATCTGTATGAAGGCTATGTACGTATGCTAGTATAAATTTGGAAGTACGGAAGAAATGCGACCGGTGAAAAGAGGCAACCAAGTGTAAAGAAACGGCTCGAATCCATGAGGACCTTTCATGACGACTACACCCGTGAGTGTTGAGTGGTAGCTGAGCAGGTAGATAATAATTACCGGTAATGATACAGTCGTTGGACCCTAGCAGACCTAGCAGAGCTGTTATGACAGACGTTGAGATCATTATGAGTACGAACTAGTTGGCCTCTTGTTATGCCAACGTGGACTACATAAGAGAGATTGATTCGGTACCAGTTCCCGGTAAGCCGGTTATCGAGTGGAAAGGAAGGGAAGTGGTGGTAACCAGTGAATTATCCTTCCTTCTTTGACATTGTTGATTTTTAATAAGTCTGTGTGACTTGTTCATTGAGGTAAATTGACGCAGAAAGTAAGTAATAATTGAATTTGAAGGAATTTATGTTAAGTGCCCTTGGAGGTACTTGGAGTTGGTTTGGTGTGGCGGTCAGGGCCACGACCTTCCGGATAATTTCAGGAAAATGTGCAAGGCAAGAATAATAAAAGAGAATACGACTATTGTTATGTATGTTGCACGAGATATGATGACCCCAGACTAGTGTAAGACCATTAGTAATTAATGGGCAGTAAGAGCACCTTGAGGAAAGGTGGTAGCATCGGGTTACTACTTTACGAGATCAAGGAAATCCACCCCCCACTAAATTGTGATTGACAGGAGGTCTTAGCCAGGAGGCAAGAAAAGGAATCAAATCTAAGTTTAGTGACCAAGTTTGGTTGCAACAGAGAAAGGGAAACAGGAACCATAGGTGAGATTAAGGATACCCGAATATTTCGCAAGAATGAGAAAGGTTTCCAGTTATTGGAAGATAAGTTGACTCGACTACAGTTCTAACTCCTCCTGAAAGACTAGAGGGTTAGGTTATTATGATAACACGTTGGGTGTTGGGCTAGGTTGTGTGCTGACGCAACCCGATGAGGATAGAGCCTATGTTTTCCCAGTAGTTAGGGAAGCAGGAAAGGAAATTACGCCACTTCCGATTTAGAGCTGGCGGCAGTTAAATCATGCCTTGAAGATTTTGGGGGCATGACGTTTATATAGACTTCATGTGGATATTTGTGCAGACCACAAAAGCCTCCGGTATACCTTCAGACAGAGGTAGTAGAATTTGCGACAGCGACGGTGGTTAGAGTTATTTAAGGATTGTGTTATCAATATCCTATACCATCCGGGGAAGGCCAAGACAGTGACAGATACTCTTAGTCGTGGGTCTATGGGTGGTCTGTCAGATGGGCAGCCAGGTAGGCAGGGCGTGGTCCGTAAGATTCGTTAGCTAACGAGCCGGGGGGTTCGTTTATTTGTTTCCAAGGTTAATGAAGTTTAGATCCAAGGGGTTGCCGAGTCTTCCGTCGTTGAGGAGGTAAAGAGGCGACAGTATGAGGATCCAGTTATGATACGGTATCGAGATACGGCTCTCCGAGAGGAGAAGAGCCTGTTTGAGTAGCACCGGATGAGGTCTTTGTGATATGAGGATAGATTGTGTGTACGGTCTTTGCGGCAGACTAGTCGGAGTTTTAGGGGAGGCATACAATGCTTATTGCTCAAATTGTTCGGGGTCGACTAAGTTGTGTCGTGACCTCAGATGTATGTATGGGTAAGATGACCGGAAAAGGGACATAGCGGAGTTTACTGCTTAGTGTCCGAATTTGTAGCAGGTCATGGTTGAGCACCAGAAGCCCAGTGGGCTATTGCAGGAGATTTAGATCCCGACTTAGATGTGGGAGGTAATTAAAATGGATCTTGTTACAGGGTGGCATCGTACTCAGAGGAAGTGCGACTCCCTGGGGGTCATGGTAAATAGGCTGACGAAACCAGCCGTGTTCTTCCGGTTAGGACCACTTACTCGGCTGAGGTTCGTGCTAGCTTTTATAGAAGGGGGATTGTGAGAATGCACGGGGTTCCTACGTTTATGATGTCAGACAGACGAGCTCGATTACAGATAACTTCTGTAGGTTTTTCAGAAGGGTTTTAGGGACACAGGTGAGTCTCAGTGTTGCATTACACCCTCAGACCGACGGACAGGCAGAGCGTACTATCCAGGCACTTGAGGATAGGTTGCGGGCCAGTGTTCTTGATTTCAGAAATAGTCGGGAGGGTTAGTTGCCTCTTGTTGAGTTACGTACGATAACATATACCCTTCCAATATTCAGATGGCCCTGTATGAGGCCTTGTATGTAAGAAAGTGTAGGTCGCCGGTTGGATGGTTCGACATAGGCGAGGTTCAGTTATTTGGTCCAGACTTGATTCAGCGGGCTGTGGATAAGGCGAAGCTTATCCGGGAAAGATTATTAGTAAGCTTAGTGTCACGACCCGAACCCGGGCCCGTGACTGGTGCCTTACCCCGGGCACCCAAGTACACATACATCAGAGTAATCAGCGGAATATAAAACAAGACATGAAATAAAAACTGTTCATCTGAGAAAACTTGCCTTGCGGCATATATATATAACAACTAGAACAGTTACATCCCTTTTTACAACTCTGCCCACAACAGTACTACAGACCTCTAAGAATGATATGACAATAATGACGGGACAGGGCCCCGCCATACCCCTGAATGTAAGCACCTACAATGACAGGGGACTATACCACTGATAAGCCTCCGGAGAAACGGAGCTTCCCAAACGTTGAACAGTGACCCTATGAGCGAGGATCAACACTGGTGTACCTCTACCTGCGGCATGAACGCAGCCCCCCGAAGGAGGTCAGTACAACAGGTACCAAGTATGTGAAACTGTAAAGTACTTTAAATGAAATCAAAGTATTTAAAACCATTTGCAAATACAATTAGTTCAATTTGCACATAGTGCCATATCACAAACAAGAGCAATAATAGGTAAACTGTAACAGGTCTTTCCTAGGCCGCGAATGATCGAAGCAAGGCCAATCGCCCATAGTATCATTATGCATGCCTAACCCTGGACTCCCGCAGTCCGCATAGGTCACACACAGACCCGCATGAGGTATTCCTCGCATCGGGGGTAGCTAACCCCGGTACCCTCCTGGACTCCCGTAGTCCGCATAGTCTCAATAGACCGCATAGTCACACAGACCGCATAGGGCATCCCCCGCATCGGGATAAAACACCCGGAATGATCAACCCTGGAACTCCCGCAGCTCCGCATAGTCACGCAGACCGCATAGGCCGTATAGACCCGCATCAAGGGTGGCAAGCTGTTACACCCCGGAATTTCAGGATATGTTTATAAGAACGTACGTAAGAACTCAACAATGTTAAGATTTGAGACGAGTAAAAGTTTGTCGGAATTTTTGGAATTGGTCGGAAACGAAATATTGCGACGAACGGGAGGCGTGCGTGTCACCCCCTTATGGTAATGGACGAAATTGTCATGGTTAGAATGGTCATTTGACCATAAATTAAATGACCAAGTCTTGCTAGTCTTGAAGCTTGACAAAGTTGACTAAGTCAAAGGCCACCTAGACTTGATCCATGTGAAACTTATCCAAGCCACACAATTGTGCTAATCTTAACCCTCCATCATGTTATATATTGTATGCTAGTGCAAGACAAGGCTAAACACTTAGAATTTTTCAAGAAAATTTGAGGGAGGCTTGAGGGAGCTCTCGGCCAAGGGCTAGGGTTTGAAGGATTTTTTTTCAATTGTTGTCCAATAATTCCCCCACTTTAAACCAAGGTACCTAAGGGTATAGTAAGTGTTTCTCAATAAAAAGATCCCGGAAATGTGGTGTTTTCGTATTAGTCGCAAGGCGAAAACTTAAAGGGTTATTCAACTTTGAAGTTGAAACTTGAAGGTGAGTCTTTTATAAGCTTCTAAGGGTTGCTTGGAGTGGATTAGAACGTCGAAAGGAGGAGCTAAAGTTGCTAAGGAGCGACTTGTGATCTTGGATCATAATTGGGCTAATTGAGGTATAATCTTCGTTTTACTTTTGTAATTGAAGATTTTATGTTATGATAAGTTATAAGTGATCATGTGATTTGTGTTATGAAGTTTGATAAGTGACATGGATTGTAGAAGCCTAGAACCGAAAATGACATGATTAGCCTTTTGAAATTGAAATACAATTTTGGTCGTTTATTAGAATCGTCGCATGTTTACCTACTTGAGGATTGTAGTAGTTGTAATCGATTGCGGCTTGATATCATGTTATACTAAACCACTTGGATTAAAAAGGAATTGGAAACGATTTGTATTGTTGCCTAATTGCCGAATTGACATTTTAGTTTAGACTAGTTTGTTATCGTTTGTGGTGAGCCAATTGGGGCTGTTTGGTTATTCATTTGTATTGAACTACCTTATAAATTGTGGTGAGCCAATTGGGGTTGTTTGGTTATTGTATTCGGCCTTGAAAAAGGTGGCAAAGTTAGTAAAAACAAAGGAAGTGCTGTCCGATTTTCCGTAGAATTTAGTGACTTGCACTTGGAATATTCTACGTTTGAAACTAGAAGTTAATAGACGTACTATGGTCATTATAGGTTGGCATACTACGTACGGCGATTGGACTTAGCAAGTGGATTAAACCGAAGAGGTATGTGGAACTTTCTTATCTCTTGAGCATGATTAAGTTGTAAATGTATAGTACGGTAGACGTACAAGATTTTGACAATCTAGTCTATTTGATATCCTTGGCTTATTTTAAGAATGCCCAAGTTGTTTGAGTTAGTTTATTAACTCACTTTTTTAATTATTAAGGATATCTTGGTTTTCAAAAGTTAAGAGACTTTAAGTATGTTGAAAGTATTTTGATACTTGTTTTGTTGGAAAGTTTAAGTCTATTGGTTAAAAAGAAGTATGTAAGTTGCTAATGTATAAAGCTAGTATAACGGCTTTATGGGAAGTTGGTTATAATAGTTTTATGGAAAGTTAATAAGAGAATGGTTTACTCTTAAGTAATTTAAGCATGTTAAGGGACTTGAAGAGTTTTAAAGAATGTGTCACTTCTTTCGTTTTATACGTATAAGTCCTGGATAGGAAATTGTACTTGACTTAGGTATAAAGTGAATATAACGACTTTATGGGAAGTTGGTTATATTGGCTTTATGGAAAGATAAATGGCTTGATTTATTTGAAAGGCAATTTGATTTAAAGGCATCAATTGCCTAAGGCTTTTACGAGAGAAGAAGTCACTTGATTTAGAAGCCTAATTTTATTTCTAAAAGTATTGTGACTTGTCTTGAAAAAGAAATTGTAACTTGATACTACGGTTATTAGTATCTTGGAAGTTTTATAATGAAATGAGTCATTTTGAAAGAATAGAAGACGTAGTACTTTGGGTTAAATTCGGATTTTTATAAAGAACATGTTAGTGCCTTAAGTAAACTAAAATGAGAGTGTATATGAAGCAGAATAATAAGAAGTTAGGGATTGCTTAACTTGCTTATATATTGTATGATAAGCGGTAGTGCTTATGTTATGTGTGATAGCGGATTTGTGCTAGTAGTTCAGTAATAATTGCGGGGTCATTCCCCGGGTTTGTGGCATTGCATATTCCCGTGGATTTGCTACCCACGATGCGAGGAATACCTCATGCGAGTCCGTAGGGCTTATGCGGGTGAAATAGTCCCATGCGGGCGGGTCCAGCCTATGCGAGGAATACCTCATGCGAGTCCGTAAGGGCTTATACGGGTGAAATAGTCCCATGCGAGGAATACCTCATGCGGGTCCACGCGATCTATGCGGGTGAAATAGTCCCAGGTATAGGATTGCTTAATGATACTGCGGACAGGTGGTCATGTTTTTATCATGAGCTTCCTACTTTATATTGTAAGTATACACCTATTTACTCTCAATGTTAGTAAGGCACAGTGTACTGTTAATTGAGTATCATACATGTCTCCAGTTTTATTATTAGACTTATGATTTCATTCTGATGCTAATTCACATATTTAGTACATGTTGTCGACCTCGCCGGTGCGTTCACGCCGCAGTGGAGTCTGAGTTCTTGATCCTCGCTCTTAGGATCATCGTTCCGTTGTTGAAGCTCCTCATTTGAGGCTTATACCGTATTGTCACTTGTTGTACATTCGGGTATGGCGGGGCCCCGTCCCGTGATTGTTATTCTTGAGTGCGTAGTCACATAGTGGATTGGGTTGTAAAAAAAAATGTCTTGTTTTATTGGTATAAGTTACGGAAGGTGGGTTATACCGTATTTCCGCAGTATGCGTGGGGCGTCGTAGAAAATTTGAACTTGAGAATTAGGCTTGGCGAATTAACTTTGTTCACAACACGGTTAGAGTCGTTTTAAATGAAGCGTTTTCACGACTTTCGTATGGGAATTTCGCTATGTCATTTTTAATTTTTGCGGATTTTTCCGAGAGACGAAACATTTTGGACCAACAAGAGGCGACACTTGTCACCTCTCATTGGAACACCAGGCGGAAATTGTGGTGGCCGAAAGTGTGGCCTTTGTGGTCAAGGGTTGGTAGGATATTTTTTGTGGTAGTTGGCTAGTGTGCACTTGGCAAGATCTTGGCCCTACACTTGCTATGCACTTGGCAAGATCTTGGCCATTGATTGGCCTTGGCTTGTGCTATAAATACCCTCTCCCTTTGATGAATTCTTCATCCTTTCCACAAATCTTCTAAGTGTTAAAATCCTCCATCTCCCTCTTGTTGACTCTCGTCCAAGAGCCCTCTCCCCTTTGAAGGCCCCTTGGCGAGAGCCCTCTCCCACTAGTAGTGTGGTAGTGGGGTACCCCAGCCTAGTAGTTTTCGTATAAATACCCTCTTGTTAGAAATACTCTCAAAGTATTGTTATAATGCCCAAATTACCTTAGCCGTATACCTTGTAGTATTCTAAGGTTATACTTATCTGAAAAGCCGAAATACTATTATACTTCCTTAGTCACAAAACCGAAACCCTAAGGAAAATCTCCATGGTTAGTTGGAGTAATAAGTAGAAGTTGGTTAGAACTTCTAAGGGTTGTTGGAGCGGGTTGGAGCGCACTGAGTAGGAGCTAAACCTTGCTCGGGATCGACATTTAAACTCGGATAATTATGGGCTTATCGAGGTAAATATCTTGTCCTCTATTGTAATTGGAAATTACATGTTGTATGATTATATAGTTGAAGTATACTATATATAGAACTGAACGTAGTTATCGGCAATGTCTTTTGACTTAAGCTGAATAATAAGAAACCTTTCGAAAGAAAATCTTGGCGTATTTACATAAGTGTATTACAGATGACTTGTGTAGCTTTTACGTGGAGTAGAATTGCACCCATTCGGGTTAGATGTCTACCCCCCCCGGGTTGGCTTGGTGGCCGGCCTCGATAAAGGCGGAGATTTCTGCCATTGCGGGGAGGTCTGCGAATTTTACGTAGAATGTTCTACGTAGGGATCTAAATATTAATAAGCGCGCGTGGCCTTATAGGTTGAGTACTACGGCGTGGCGCGATCTACTTGGCTTAAGGAGTAGCCGACGGTTGGAGGAGTACTTGGAGCGTTTTGCTATTAGTCGATACTCGTCGCGAGGTATGTGAACCTCTTCCTATCTCTTCTAGCATGATATGTGTGAACTATGTAGTACGGTGAGCGATACGTGTGCTAAATGTATTTGATTGGTTTAAAACATAAAGTGTTATAACGGCTTTATGGGAAGTTGGTTATATGACTTTATGTTGGTAAGAAAATACTTGTGGTTTTTAAAAGGTAGCGATTTGAACTATAAGCGGCTTGTTATGTGTTAATAAAGAACTTGAAGTTTTTCAAAAGATTTTTGAATCATTTGAAAGAAGAAGTAATACTTGGTTTTGAAAACTTAAGAGTTATACTAGCTTTATGGGAAGTTAGGTATAACGGCTTAAGAATGTTTCTTGATTTGAAATCGAATGTGTATCGACAAACCCTGCGGCGTTAATAAAAGGAAATGTTTTGTGATTAAGTATTATTAAAACCAGTAGAAACTTCCATCTGCATAGAAGCTAAGATGAGACAAAATGATATTTCCTAGATCATGGCTGCTGTAATAAGATTGTTATAAACAAGAATATCCTACTCACATATAAGGCTTATGTTTCTCAGATAGTTTAAAAGAGAATTATATTCTTAAATGAATAAGACTATGAACTACGAAACCTTCCTAAAGTAAGAAACGTGAACATTTGAAATTAGGCAAACTTGGACGTTTGAGAAATAATGTTGTTACTTGATTTTAAAAAGAGAAGTGTTTTGCTTTACTTCAAAAGATAATCACTCTAGTTTTCATATACTACGGGTATTGTGTGACTTTTGTAAACGCAACGTATTTTTAAAAGATAATGTATGAAGTACTTTGAGAATAGATACTCGATCTTGTTAATCATACAATAGAATGTACCTTGTGTGTATAACTGGATTGTGTTGGTTTGTGATAGCCTTGTAATACCTTCGTGTTGATTTGATAAGTAATCATATTAGGATGCTACGTGTGTTAGTATTCTGTGATGTTTGTGTAAAGGGATTTTCCCTTGATTGTGCTTATGATGTTTAAACGATAAACTGTTATGTTGGTATTATACCACTCACCGTGTTTCCGGGGGTTAAGCTGCCCTCCGATGCGGGGTAGACTCGGTGATGCAGGACCATGATTCGAGAATACCTCATGCGGGTCACGGGGCCTATGCGGAGCTACGAGAGTTCGAGTTAGTGTGCGGCCTTTATGGTCATGCGGTCTATGTGGCCATCTGGTGCGAGTCGGGGCGATCGGGAGTAGCTACCTCGATGTGGGGTTATACCTCATGCGGGCCTATGAGATTGGCCTATGCGAGTGCGGGGAGTTCGGGGCTAGACGCGCACATTTGATATTGCGGGCGAGTGACGGCTTTGATCATGTGGCGGTGCAGACAGATATCATGATTCGATTTACGACCTTGTTAGTCGTAGGTGTTAGTAGTCGGCTATGCCTTCGCACTTACCTGTCTTTATTTTATTTGGGCACAGTGGGACCCGTTGTTCATGTGTGTTCCTTGGTGCTTTTCTATCATTATTGCCGGCGGTGAGGAAGGTATTCCACGGGCATGATTGATGTTGTGGCGTGAGACCCATATTTATGTATTTGAGTGATGACTTCGGCGTGAGTCACGACTTGATATACCGCTTATTTATTGTGAATCGTAGTTTGGTTATCATACATGTCTCTGCTTTATATAGACTACTATGATTTCATTTACGATATTTTGATTCGCATACTAAGTACTGTTATGCGGACCTCGCCCGGGGCTGCGTTCATGCCGCAGTAAAGGTACACCGATCGTTGATCCTCGCTCTTAGGGTCACAGATTCGGCGTTTGGAAAGCTCCGTTCTCGGAGGCTTATCTTAGTATAGTCCCTGTCGTTGTAGGTATTTACATTCAGGGTATGGCGGCCCTGTCCCGCCATTGTTATCGTATCTTTTTCTTAGAAGTGCATAATCTTGTTGTGGCGGGGTTTGTAAAAAGGATTAAAGCTGTTCATTTGTAAGAGTTGTTATTTATATATGCCGAAAGGCAAGTTTTCCCTCAAATTCTTGTTTTGTACTTCATTTGTTTCATGTATGTGTATTATGTTCGTGATTACTCGATGTTGTATCACTAGGGTGCCCGGGTAAGGCACGATCCACGGAGCCGAGTTGGTCGTGACAAAAGTGGTATCGCAGCGATTAATCCTCGGAAAGTGTCTCTGACCGTATCGATGAAGTCTTGATTATCGGTGTGTTGTGCACCACACCAATAATCGTGAGGCTATAGGGTATTTAGGATTGGTTTCTATTCTTCTCACTCGAGATCGTGCCTTAGAGCGTGTTGTTAGTTGGACCCTCCGCGAAATTATTTCCTTATCGTTATGCCTCCGCGTAGGCAACCGGGCGAGGCAAAGCGGCCGAGGAGGCTGCGAGTAGAGTTCGGAGGGTGGCGAGGCACAGGCCAAATCATTACCTAGGATAGTGCTTCATTCGGGAGTTCTGCGGCGTCACTAGCCCAGCAGAGTTTTAGCGGCGGCGGCGATTCCTCTGCGGCCACGATGTTTGACCTTCAGTTCGCGGCCAGAACAGTGAGTATAGAGTATACCGATGTACCGCGAGTCTTGATGACTATCTAAGAGGTTGTGCAAGAGTAATTCTTGATTAGGCTTGAGAATGGCACGTATGCGGGCTTTGCGCGGCGAGAGGCGATGTAGAGATCGGCGGGTTAACGAAGGGCGATAGAAGAGGCGAGCGGCAAGGTCCTTTGGTAACTTTCGAGGCGAGTCGCCTCGCGGCCAGATTAGATTTGCACATCCACGATGCAGAAGGTCCACGGGGTTCGGGGCGTTCGGGTATGCAGGAGTTGGTCGAGCTCGAGCTTAGGTTCACGGCTACACGTAGGTTCGGCCCGGCCGGATTCAGATTTTCCTCGGTGTTCACGGTGTGATGCGCCATCGAGAGTGTCGTCTTTTAGTTGGTACTTGTTGTACTGCGGCCGTCGAGGGCCATGTGTCGAAGAGTGTCTTTGTAGGAGGACTTAGCCTTGGGATCGGTGGGTAGTTCGTCATCTTCCAGCTATGCGCCTGCAGGCGGGTTTGATTAGAACGACTAAGGGAGTGAAGCGAAGAGATATAGATATATCCTTAACCTCAGAGATCTCAGTATATGTGATAAGGTGAGTATACCTTAAGTGCTATGTTACGATAGCGGTGTGTTAGTTGTGATTAGAAATCATGATGGGTTAACCGAGTAAGATTTTGGGGATAGAGAAGGTGTGAGCCTTAGAGTTTTTACGTAGAGACCTTAGAGGTAAGGCCATCTCGAGCATAGGTGTAGGGTTATGTTTGACCCTTATCGGAAGTGCATAGTGCCGCGTGAGTTATGTTTGGGATAGGTCCCTAGTAGTGTGGAATGAAAAGGGGTAGTTGAGCTAAGAAGACCGCTTGGTTTTCGAAACGTGATTAAGTGAGATTGTTCCGGATCGGGGAGCTAGTATTGTGCGCGTTGCCGGGTCGGGTTGAGGCCGCGTTGCGGGTCAACCCGCGACACATTTGTTGGTGGGTCGGTTGTGGTGGTCGCCGGTGGTGGATCACGAGGGTGTTGGGCCCATGTTTAGTTAACCAGACGTCTGAGTTCGTGGATACGTTCGGCCGGTGGTCGGTCGATGGGGCAGCCATCGTGTTCTTCGTTCGGGCCGTTTTCGGCAGAGGGTTATGCGAGATGTTGCATCAGAAAGGTTGTAGGGCTGCACGAGGTGCCTACCTACACCTTAAGACAGACAGTGGAGCCCAGGTTACGGCTGCTTCTTTTTCTGGAGGTTTTGCCAGGCAAGGTTAGGAACTCAGGTGAGTCTCAGAATCGCATTCTCCCTCGGGCCAGTGGTTGGATTTCAGGGGTAGTTGTGGAGATTGTTGTCTCCTGTGGAGGGAGTATTTAAGCTACCATTTCAGTGTTCGGGTGTCGCCTTATAAAGCCTTGTAGGGGCGGATGTGTAAGTCGCCGGTCGATTGGTTCGATGTTGGCAAGATTCAAATAGTTGGTTCAGGCTTGTTCCAGCAGACTGTGGATAGAGTAAAGCTTGTCTAGAAGAGGTTCTGGCAGCTCAGAGAAATCGTGCGGATAATCGGCGACGACGCTTAGAGTTCAGGTTGACGGTCGGTCTTCTTGAAGATACCACCCCGGTTTGGGTGTGACGAGTTTTGGAAAACAGAGGGAACTTAGCCCGAGTTACTTTGGGCCTTACAGATCAGTGCGAGTAGGCGGGTTGCCTATATGTTAGCTTTGCCGTCCGACTTAGGAGGCGACGTCCGATCTTCGTATTGTTATGTTCGGAAGGTATCGGAGATCCATCCGCAGTGTTCGATTAATGATGACCACGTTAGAGATAGTAACCCGAAGTCTTGAAGCGGACGATGTCGAAGTGTGGTAAGAGTTTGAGTGTCACGATGACCTCGGGGATCGCATGTAGTCGGCACCATTTGTTGGGTCGCGGAGTGACACTAGAACCTCGCGGCAAAGTGACAAAAGTGGTATCGGGAAGAAGCGAGCATGTATGGCGAGCATAGATGTGATTATTTCTTTGTAAGGAGAAGGCGAAGGAAGTATATTTTAGACCCGGAGAGGGGTGGTTGTGGTAATGTTAGAGGTGTTTCCTCGTGGACTTGGATGTAAGTATTTTTGTGATTGTTTCGTGGCCATTGTGGCGTGATTGTGTCGTAAGTATGGTAGTGAAGACTATCTTGGCGGCGTTTGTTTTGAGACTTAGAAAGAACATTCGGACGAATGTTTCTAAGGAGGAGAATGTTATACCCGTATTTCCAGTATATGCGTGGGGCGTGCGTAGAAAATTTGAACTTGAGAATTAGGCTTGGCGAATTAACTTTGTTCACAACACCCTGTTAGAGTCGTTTTTGACGAAAGCGTTTTCCAGACTTTCGTATGGGAATTTCCGGCTATGTCATTTTTAATTTTTGCGGATTTTTCCGAGAGGCGAAACATTTTGGACCAACAAGAGGGCGACACTTGTCACCTCTCATTGGAACACCTTGGCGGAAATTGTGGTGGCGAAGTGTGGCCTTTGTGGTCAAGGGTTGGTAGGATATTTTTGTGGTAGTTGGCTAGTGTGCACTTGGCAAGATCTCGCCCTACACTTGCTATGCACTTGGCAAGATCTTGGCCATTGATTGGCCTTGGCTTGTGCTATAAATACCCTCTCCCTTTGATGAATTCTTCATCCTTTCCACAAATCTTCTAAGTGTTAAAATCCCTCCCTCTCCCTCTTGTTGACTCGTCCAAGAGCCCTCTCCCCTTTGAAAGGCCCCCTTGGCAGAGCCTCTCCACTCCTAGTAGTGTGGTAGTGGGGTACCCACAGCCTAGTAGTTTTCGTATAAATACCCCCCTCTTGTTAGAAATACTCTCAAAAGTATTGTTATAATGCCCAAATTACCTTAGCCGTATACCTTGTAGTATTCTAAGGTTATACTTATACGAAAAGCCCAGAAATACTATTATACTTCCCTTCCGTCACAAAACCGAAACCCTAAGGAAAATCTCCATGGTTAGTTGGAGTAATAAGTAGAAGTTGGTTAGAACTTCTAAGGGTTGTTTGGAGCGGGTTGGAGCGCGCGGAGTAGGAGCTAAACCTTGCTCAGGATCGACATTTAAACTCGGATAATTATGGGCTTATCGAGGTAAATATCTTGTCCCTCTATTGTAATTGGAAATTACACGTTGTATGATTATATAGTTGAAGTATACTATATATAGAACTGAACGTAGTTATCGGCAATGTCTTTTGACTTAAGCCTGAATAATAAGAAACCTTTTCGAAAGAAGAGTCTTCAGTATTTACATAAGGCGTATTCTGATGAACTTGTGTAGCTTTTCTGTGGAGTAGTATTGTACCCGTTCGGGTTACAGGTATACCCCCCCCTGGTTGGCTTGGTGGCCGGCCTCGATAAAGGCGGAGATTCTGTTGTTGCGGAGAGTCTTTGCCGAATTTTACGTAGAATGTTCTACGTAGGGATCTAAATATTAATAAGCGCGCGTGGCCTTATAGGTTGAGTACTACGGCGTGGCGCGATCTACTTGGCTTAAGGAGTAGCCAACGGTTGGAGGTACTTGGGCGTTTTGCTATTAGTCGATACTCGTCGCGAGGTATCCGAACCTCTTCCTATCTCTTCTAGCATGATATGTGTGAACTATGTAGTGCGGTAGACGTCATGTGCTAAATGTATTTGATTGGTTTAAACATAAAGTGTTATAACGGCTTTATGGGAAGTTGGTTATAACGACTTTATGTTGGTAAGAAAATACTTGTGGTTTTAAAAGGTAAGCGATTTGAACTATAAGCGGCTTGTTATGTGTTAATAAAGAACTTGAAGTTTTTCAAAAGATTTTGAATCATTTGAAAGAAGAAGTAATACTTGGTTTTGAAAACTTAAGAGTTATACTAGCTTTATGAGAAGTTAGGTATAACGGCTTAAGAATGTTTCTTGATTTGGAAATCGAATGTGTATCGACAAACCACTGCGGCGTTAATAAAAGGAAATGTTTTGTGATTAAGTATTATTAAAACCGAGAAACTTCCATCCGCATAGAAGCTAAGATGAGACAAAATGATATTTCCTAGATCATGGTCTTTGTAATAAGATTGTTATAAACAAGAATATCCTACTCACATATAAGGCTTATGTTTCTCGGATAGTTTAAAGAGAATTATATTCTTAAATGAATAAGACTATGAACTACGAAACCTTCCTAAAGTAAGAAACGTGAACATTTGAAATTAGGCAAACTTGGGCGTTTGAGAAATAATGTTGTTACTTGATTTTAAAAGAGAAGTGTTTTGCTTTACTTCAAAAGATAATCACTCTAGTTTTCATATACTACGTATTGTGTGACTTTTGTAAACGTAACGTATTTTTAAAAGATAATGTATGAAGTACTTTGAGAATAGATACTCGATCTTGTTAATCATACAATAGAATGTACCTTGTGTGTATAAGCTGGATTGTGTTGGTTTGTGATAGCCTTGTAATACCTTCGTGTTGATTTGATAAGTAATCATATTAGGATGCTACGTGTGTTAGTGATACGTGATGTTTGTGTAAAGGATTTTCCTTTATTGTGCTTATGATGTTTAAACGATAAACCGTTATGTTGGTATTATACCACTCACCGTGTTTAGGGGTTAAGCGCCCTCCGACGCGGGGTAGACTCGAGTGATGCAGGACCATGATTCGAGAATACCTCATGCGGGTCTGAGGGCCTATGCGAGCTACGAGAGTTCGAGGTTAGTGTGCGGCCTTTATGGTCATGCGGTCTATGTGGCCATGCGATCGCGAGTCGGGGCGATGCGGGAGTAGCTACCCTCGATGCGGGGTTATACCTCATGCGGGCCTATGAGATTGGCCTATGCGAGTGCGGGGAGTTCGGGGTTAGGCGCACATTTGATATTGCGGGCAGTGACCGCCTTTGATCATGTGACAGTGCAGACAGATATCATGATTGATTTACGACCTTGTTAGTGCGTAGGTGTTAGTAGTCGGCTATGCCTTCGTACTTACCTGTCATCGCTTTATTTGGGCACAGTGGGACCCATTGTTCATGTGTGTTCCTTGGTGCTTTTCTATCATTGGCTAGCGGTGAGGAAGGTATTCCACGCATGATTGATGTTGTGGGCGTGAGACCCATATTTATGTATTTGAGTGATGACTTGAGGCGTGAGTCACGACTTGATATATCGCTTATTTATTGTGGCGTAGTTTGATTATCATACATGTCTCTCGCTTTATATAGACTACTATGATTTCATTTCTGATATTTTGATTCGCATACTAAATTTTTGTCGACCTCGCCCGGGGGCTGCGTTCAATCCGCAGTAAAAGGTACACCGATCGTTGATCCTCGCTCTTAGGAGTCACGATTCGGCGTTTGGGAAAGCTCCGTTCTCGGAGGCTTATCTTAGTATAGTCCTGTCGTTGTAGGTATTTACATTCGAGGGTATGGCGGCCCCGTCCCGCCATTGTTGTCGTATCTTTTTCTTAGAGTCCAGTAATCTTGTTGTGGTCAGGGTTTGTAAAAAAGATTAAACTGTTCATTTGTAAGAGATGTTATTTATATATGCCGAAAGGCAAGATTTCCTCAGAATACAGTTTTGTACTTCATTTGTTTCATGTATGTGTATTATGTTCTGATTACTCGATGTTGTATCACTAGGGTGCCGGGTAAGACACGATCCACGGGCGAGTTCGGTCGTGTGATGGCCTTATCGGCTACTTTGTTGTTATTTTATGTTTAAGTATTTTATCGATTGTGTATGTTCATTGCTATTCTCGATGTATGCCAAAGGGTGCCAGGTAGGGCACGATCGCGAGCCCGGGTTGGTCGTGACAAAAGTGGTATCGAAGCGATTAGTCCTCGGAAAGTGTCTGACCGTGTCTAGTAGAGTCTTGATTATCGGTGTGTTGTGCACCACATCTATAATCGAGGAGTGCAGGACATTTAGGATTGGTTTCCATTCTTCTCACTCTAAGATCGTGCGATAGAGTGTATGGTTAGGGTCGTCTTTCCTAACAAGTTATGATTGTTTGCGACTACGAGAAAGCGTGATGACCGGGAAGGATTATGTGGATTGCGTATCCAGTTGGTAATATTTGTAGTATAGTTGGTATTGTGACATACAACTATACGGATTTATGTTCGGGGTCACATGTGTGTTGCCTAGGATGATTGTAGATTGCGAGTTGGGTAAGGACTAAATAAATACCGGAAGGTATGAAGCGATTAAGGAACTCTCATCAAGGTTTTACGTGCTAATTTGAGATAATTAGGTGATGATGAGATGTGTGAGAATGTAATGGACCCTTAAGAAGTTAATTAAGAGACTAAGTGGAAGACTATGTTAGCAACTTAAGCTACGTGGTATGCTTAAAGGGAATTGTGCAGGCGAGATCCGGACGAAGAAAGTATAGTTGTTGTGGTCAAGACAACACGGCTATGATTTTCTGAGAAGTTTTTGTACCGATTCACGAGGCTGATAAGTTAGGCTTGGAGCATGGAAATTGCGAGCACGAGAATGTGATAACCGTCGAGACCTTAGGTATATAAGACCTTCCGGGTAGTAAAGTTAAGTCGGACCAGGGTAAGAGTTAAGTGCGGCCGAGTCGGGTTGAGGATCTATTAAGGGTCGCCCATAGCTTGAAATGAAATGGGATTAGTTGGTAGTAGTCCCGCCACGTGACAGTCCACGAGGTGTAAGGCCCAAGTCTAGTTAATCGTTTATGGGTTCGTGGCGCGCATTCCACGGAACCAGGTTGCGAGCGGAATGGGCCTTGTATTGTTTAATTTAGTAACTCAAATTGGAGACCGGATAGTATGAAGGCTATGCACGTGCGCTAAAATAAGTTTGGGAGTGCGGGAAAAAGTACGACCGATGAAAAGAGAGCAACCAAGTGTAAAGAAATAAAGCTGAATCCATGAGAACCTTTGGGGTGATCACACCCGTGAGTGATGGGTGGTAGGCGGCGAGTAGATAATAATTACGTAACGTCTGATCGTTGGACCTTAGCGAACCTAGCGGTGTTATGACAGACGTTGAGGTCATTATGAGTGCGGACTAGTTGGCCTCTTGTGATGCCAACGTGGACTCTGAGAGAGATTGATTTCGGTACCAGTTTTCCGATAAGCCGGTTATCGAGTGGAAAGGAAGAGAAGTGGTGGTAACCAGTGAATTATTCTTCCTTCTTTGACATAATTGTTTTAATAAGTCCGTGTGATTTGTTCATTTGAGGTGGATTGAGGCAAAGTAGTAATAATTGAATTTGAAGGAATTTATGCTAAATGCCGCGGAGGTACTGAGTTGGTTTGGTGTGGCGGTCGGGGCCACGACCTTCGAATAATTTCAGGAAAATGTGCAGGGCATGAATAAATAAATGCAGGTGCTGCGTGAAAGTCGAGGGCATCTTTGGTAGGTTTTGAAAATCTACACTACTTTAAGGCGGGCGTGATGATTAGATAATTCTTGGACGCGAGAGGACCTGTAATTAGGGTTGTGACTCGAGAAAGTTTAAGAAAGGAGATAAGTTTTCTCCCACATAAAGAACGATTTCACGAATTATGGGGTTGCGTGTACCCGTGTTGTTAGGCGAAGGATATAAGGCAGTAAGGTCTTGGTATCGTCGTACCATAGGATTCTGATTGTAGATAACCGTGGGAAAAGTGTTGTGTTGGGGTAAGTAAGAACGACGTCTGAATTGGTCGGAAGTATCGTAAAGATATTAATGTAAGTTGCAGGTCATGATTACCCAGACAGTGTAAAGACCATTAGTTGATAATGGGCGTAAGAACATTTCAAGAAAATGTGGTAACACCTAGTTATAGGCTCTACAAAGCTGGGAAAGGAAAACCGGGTTACTACTTGTGAGATCAGAAACCTCCCCAAAAAAATGTGATTGTGATGAAGTCTTAGCCGTGAGGCAAGCAAATGAATCAAATCTAAGTTTAGTGACCAAGTTTGGTTGCAACAGAGAAAGGGAAACAGGAACCATAAGTGAGATTAAGGATACCCGAATATTTCGCAGGAATGAGAAAGGCTTTCAGTTATCGAAAGATAAGTTGACCACGACTACAGTTCTAACCCCTCCTGTGAGACTAGAGGGTTAGGTTATTATGATAACACGTTGGGTGTTGGGCTAGGTTGTGTGCTGACGCAACCCGATAAGGATAGAGCCTACGTTTTCCCGGTAGTTAGGGAAGCAGGAGAAGAAATTACGCCACTCACGATTTAAAGCTGGCGGCAGTTAAATCATGCCTGGAAGATTTGGGGGCATGACGTATATACAGACTTCATGTGGATAATTGTGCAGACCACAAAAGCCTCCGGTATGTCTGCAGACTGAGGCAGTAGAATTTGCGACACCGATGGTGGTTAGAGTTACTCAAAGATTGTGATATTGGTATCCTATACCATCCGGGGAAAGCCAAGACAGTTACAGATACTCTTTGTGGTGGACCTAAGGGTAGTACGCGGATGGGCAGCCAGAGAGACAGGATCTGGGCCGGGAGATCCGTCCGGTACCGAGCCTAGGGGTTCGATGATTTGTTTCCAAGGTTAATGAAGTCTAGATCCGAGAGGTTGCCGAGTCTTAGTTGTTGGGGAGGTAAGGAGGCGGCAGTATGAGGATTCGATTATGATATCTGATGTCGAGTTACGACTCTCCAGGAGAGAAGAGCACATTTGAGTAGCACCGGATGGGTGCTATGAGATGAGGATAGATGCGTGTACCGGTCTTTGCGAGGACTAGTCGGCGAGTTCTAGGGAGGCACGCAGTGCTTATTGCTCTAATTGTTTGGGGCTGACTAAGTCGTGTCGTGGCCTCGAGATGTATGTATGGGTAAGATGACCAGGAAGAGAGACATAACGAGTTTCGCTTAGTGTCCGAGTTAGTAGCAGTCTGGTTGTGTACGAAGAAACCAGTGGGCTATTGCGAGCGATTGAAATCCCAACCTAGATATGAGAGGTAATTATTATGGATCTTTTCAGGGTGGCATCGTACTCGGAGGAAGTGCGACTCACAGGGTCATAGTAATAAAGTTGGCGAAACCGGTGTGTTCTTTCAGTTGGGACCACTTACTCGGTGAGGTTTATACTAGCTTGTATAGCGAGAGATTGTGAGGCGCACGAGGTTCCTACGCTTATGATTACAGATAGATGAGCTCGATTGCGGATAACCGGAGGTTTTTGAGAAAGGATTAGGGACACAGGTGAGTCTCGGTGTTGCATTACACCCTCGGGCCAAGCGGTCGGGAAGAAGCGTACTATCCGAGCACGAGGATAGGTTGCGGGCCTGTGTTTTTGATTTCAGGAATAGCCGGGAAGGTTAATTGCCTCTTGTCTTGTTACGTAACGATAATAGATACCCTTTCAGTTTTCAGGTGGCCCGGTACGAGGCCTTGTGTGTAAGAAAGTGGAGATCGCGGTCGGATGGTTCGACATAGGCGAGGTTCGATTATTTAGTCGAACTTGACTCGGCGGGCTATGGATAAGGCGAGGCTTATCCGGGAAGATTGTAGTAAGCTTAGAGTCGTGAAGCTTTATGCAGATAACCGATGTTGACACGTGGGGTTCGATTGATATTTTGGTATGAGTATTGTTATGCGGCCTAGTGTGGCATTTTTGTGACGTAGGGGTTGTACGGAGACTATGTCGCTATCTTAAGTTTGACTCCCGAGAGAACATTCGGGGACGAATGTTTCTAAGGGGGGAAGAATGTTACACCCCGGAATTTCAGGATATGTTTATAAGAACGTACGTAAGAACTCAACAATGTTAAGATTTGAGACGAGTAAAAGTTTGTCGGAATTTTTGGAATTGGTGGAAAGCGAAATATTGCGACGAACGGGAGGGCGACACGTGTCACCCCCCTTATGGTCATGGACGAAATTGTCATGGTTAGAATGGTCATTTGACCATAAATTAAATGACCAAGTCTTGCTAGTCTTGAAGCTTGACAAAGTTGACTAAGTCAAAGGCCACCTAGACTTGATCCATGTGAAACTTATCCAAGCCACACAATTGTGCTAATCTTAACCCTCCATCATGTTATATATTGTATGCTAGTGCAAGACAAGGCTAAACACTTAGAATTTTTCAAGAAAATTTGAGGGAGGCTTGAGGGAGCTCTCGGCCAAGGGCTAGGGTTTGAAGGAAAAATTTTCAATTGTTGTCCAATAATTCCCCCACTTTAAACCAAGGTACCTAAGGGTATAGTAAGTGTTTCTCAATAAAAAGACCCCGGAAATGTGGTGTTTTCGTATTAGTCGCAAGGCGAAAACCTAAAGGGTTATTCAACTTTGAAGTTGAAACTTGAAGGTGAGTCTTTTATAAGCTTCTAAGGGTTGCTTGGAGTGGATTGGAACGTCGAAAGGAGGAGCTAAAGTTGCTAAGGAGCGACTTGTGATCTTCGATCATAATTGGGCTAATTGAGGTATAATCTTCGTTTTACTTTTGTAATTGAAGATTTCATGTTATGATAAGTTATAAGTGATCATGTGATTTGTGTTATGAAGTTTGATAAGTGACATGGATTGTAGAAGCCTAGAACCGA